>OZ014484.1:9147423-9896142 GCA_963965965.1 Trididemnum nubilum | reverse complement strand
AGGTCGTAACTTGATTTGAAAATCACAAAAACAATAAAATGGTAAATACCCTTCGAAGTACGAATTACTGTAGCATTATTATTGCGTATTATTATCATTTTTATTTTTGTTCAAGTCTTTATTATTTTGTATTATTTTGATGATTGAAGAGAATATATGCTATGCGAATTGGCACAGTTTTTGTTAAACAGGTTGCCCTCAAATTTAATTTTACTGAAAGATGCAATTTTAGTATCGTTTGACACTATTGCTTTAATGTACATTTTGTGGCAATCATAAAACTTTAACATATCCAACTTTACAGCATAAAGATTGGACTTCAGGAATAGTTTTGCCGAGAATGAAATAGCCAAAACTGTCGTAAAACATTTTATTTAAGAGATGTTTCTACTTAGGCATTATATTATCAATTTGCAAATAACATACAAAAAGATTAGATGTCCTGCAAAGGACAAGTTCAACAAAAAGGCAAAATAAATTGGAAATTTACTACTGTACTGTAAATGTTCTGCAGTAACACGGCTTTATTGCTTTAAAAACGAGCCCAAACCAAGGGGGTAAGCTGATAATTTTGTAACTATATTGCAACACTTAAGCACCACTGCATGCCATTTATCATACTACTTGGCTATTACACGCTATAGGCAAACTTGGTATTTTAATTGAACTCGAACGTTTTCAGCGTATACTGAGCGCTTTCATCAAAAAACTAAAAATATGTAAATCATTAATTTAATAATTAGTAATAGCACTATCAAAATTAGCTCAAAATAGTAACAACACTTTTCGAACATACATTTTAGACTTCCATTTGTATCCGGCTAGACTCGCATTTTACGGCTCAGGCAATTCCTAGAAATAAGATAAATTGAATTACAAGTTCAGATTACTAATTAAGTATAATTAAAATACGAAGCTAGCCGAACTTGTAGTAGCGTTGTAATAAGATAACGGAGTGGTGTTTTTGAGAAATGCTGTAATACGGTTACTGAAAGTCACCTCTCACCTAAAACTACAAATCTTGTAGTTACACTATTACAAATCTTACCAAACGACACTTATTCATTCAACCACAGATCAACCACATCTTGATGCCGTCAGTTTTAGCCTAGGTTTGATTAAAAACTAAGCGACAATCAAGCCGGCGCTATAAAAACCTAAGCAGTCAAGTCACTCAACAATTGAAATGGATATCAGCAATCAGTTATTTAGCGTATCACCATCACTATGTAATATACTATCTATCTTCTGACTGCACTATATTATCCATCTTCTGACTGAACTGCTAGAATCAAAAAGTGCACCTCACTTTCAGACACACTATATCTGATCCAAATACAGCCCCATGTTAACGCAGACATACTGTAGCTAGCATTTACGTTGTAAACCGCATCATCCCTGCACTTTTAAAAGGGAATTTAAAACCAAATTCCAAAATTACTAGAACTACTATAAGTTTCAAAATCATAAAAAATATTGACTCCGACTATTAAAATCGAAGCTTTTATGCCATTCAATTCCGTATTAACATTTTGTTAAAAAGTTTTCCGATTTTATTTATTTTAATCTACTTCATCGAATTTTGTCCATATTTTAATGGTTCTATTAGCTTCAGGCTAGAATACAGTATTTTATTTTTAGACCTACTTTTGCCTAATAGCTGACCTTCACGGAATCATTTATTTTACCATTACCTTTCCACCACTCATTATTTTGCAACTTGAAATTCATTACAAAACAATCAATCTCGTCATTTCCGTTACACCTGATGTTCTAAAGGTTTTTGTATTCAAAAGCGACAGTTACCAAAGTCTTCTCGATCTTCGAAGTCTTCTGGCTTTATTATCACTTGACTATAATCGATCAATCATGCATCTATTCAGGCTATTCCTATCTATTATCTATCTAAAACTAAACTAATTACCTTATCGTTCTCATTCAAATAGACTTATTCAAATAGAATTAAAAAACAAAAGCAAAGTTAACTCAAATTAATGAAATAATATAAAACAATAACTAATTTAGTAATAACAAAGTAATTTTGAAAAAGATCATTAAATGTCAATTTGCGAGAAATATGTCAATCAAACTGTACTGTCAAATTCTACAATTACAGTTGAAACCCAAATAATAACTTAATAATTTCTAGCTATTGATAACTCCGACCTCCATGCACAACCTTCGCTAAAACTGTTAACTTCGAAAATGATAGATTTCCAATATAAAAAGAAACCGCGGCAAAAAACAAATGACTCAGAGAACCCTAAATTTAACGCAAAACAATAATCTTCCAAAACGCTATCCATCAAAGGGTTCATTCCGGTTTAACCAATTTAAATACAAAAAAAACAAGAAAAGCTAACTATGATTTTGAGCAAAACAACACTTGGAAGCAAATTTTATGCGGCAAGCTAGTACGTCACAAAATTAGCCAGGACGAAACACAAGTCTTCAGAACACTTGGTATGGGCCTACATGACAGAACATGTTACCGAGCTTGTAAAATTCATTTTTGCTCGCTCAAAGGCGCTGAGAAGCAAAAAACTTTGTAAACACAATGCTATTTCCCAACTGTCTCGCCTAACATGTGTTAAAAATGCTCGCTCGAGTAGCTTCACGAGATGTTGCGTTGGCACGAAATAAACATGTCATTGTGACGTCATATGCATTTCTTCTTCAAAATAATGCATTCAAGCATACCGTGTCTGTATGAGGGTAAGTACTGCAATTGTTATGGAAAAAGATAGTGTGGGCCATCCGTTAATATTCTAAGCTTGCAGAATCCTCCATTGGTAATGATTACTTAATGAACAACAGCGTTTAATTATATTTTTGGATCAGTGTAAAAAAAAGAAAAACTTTTACCGTAAAACAATTTTTTTACAATACGTGCAGCTCTTTTGAGGTTCCTGGTGGGTATAGTTTTATGTTAACAGCAACAATAAATTTCAAAATTTTTCAAAAGTGAACAAGTCGAAGTACACTGTTCTTTTTTAGAACCAGTAAATCCAGAGTTGAAACTGGCTGTTTTTAATTTTTTGCCGATTTTCAGCCTCACTTGTTATTGATTTTTTCTCAAGTTTCTGGAGCATCGATGTCAATTTTAGCGACCATGTTTGCAACAGTGTTTAATTTCTAGAAGCCTTTTTCCTGCTTTGCAGCATCGTAGAAGTTTTTTTTTGGCAGTCGTTCAAGCTTTTTTCGAACAACCTCAAAAAAAATTCTCAAACCGCGCCGCTCTATACTTTAGGAATAGTTGCAATTTTGCTTGCAAACAAAAGAAAACCACTAAAATTTTACCGTTTTGAATCAGTACAAGTTTTGTTTCCTTTCTTTGATTTGATTTTTTTTTTTTTTTGCTTTTGGTTTATTTTGCTGCCGAGGCAAACAATGTTTTTGATTTGTTCTTATATTTCGAGCAAAAACGAGTTTTATGTTCTTAAAAAATTATTCGCATAAAAAGAGTGTATTGCTATTTTTGTCAACTGGCGCTACTCAATAATTCTTTTTCAGTTGATACTGCGATCGGTTCTCAATGCAATATGCTTTCTTCTTAGCAGTCTAATAGCAAACATGGAAACCATTTTAAGTATATTTCAACAAAAATTCGCTTTAGCTGGAATTTTCAACATTTTGCCATTAAATTTCTGGCCGAAAAAAATTTCTTGTACGCTTAAGAGTGCTTCAAAATCTTTGGTAAGTTGGCGAGGAAAATGTGATCTTTTTTTATACCAGTTAAGTCTCGCAATTGAACCAAGCAATTTAGCAAGCAGAAATGACGTTACCCAGATCGCAGAGCTTCAGATGCACGTGCAAAAAGAATCTCTTGCCTTAAGCGAGTATTTCGTTCGGTTACGCCTCTCATAAAATTCTCATTATTAATGTTTTTTTGGCAAATGATTTTCTGGGACGTGTTTTTCCTGCGAGGTGTAAGGATACCATGAAAAAGCGGCTGTGGTGCTATAATTTAGTCGAATACTCCCCGCTACAGTCATTGAGACAAATTCCCGGGGCGCAACTCAAAGAAGTAATTTCGTCGCAGCTACATAGCTATTTTTCATTCCAGGATTAAGAGTAGTTTCCCAAGAAAAATCTTCAGATTGGGACTGATATTTTTCTCCCAAATTTAAGAATTTAAGATAAAGAGGTACTATTAAAACCCTACCAAAGTTGGACCTGTTTTTCTGAAAATCAATCCAAACTGACGTTAGGGCCCCTCTCCTCAATACTTTTAGATACTTTCTTGAGACCACTATTCAAACCCTTCGGCCCTTCTAAACAGGGCAGGTTTTTCGAAAATTTCCGGGCGTGGGTAATTGTACTCCTCTTAACCCTCCTCTCAATAATGGCCATGCCGCACTCACTTGAAAGTAATGTTTAAGTTTCTGGTATTCTTTTTTCAGTTAATTTGTTGCTTATTTAAAGTTACCCAGCAGAGATATTGGCTGTAAAATGCCAAAGCAGCCAAGAATGCAACAACGTGGCAATGTTGCGAGTTGATCCCTAAGCAATCAGGATAGTCTCTCAAACGTGATACCTTTCTCCTAACTATCGGCCACGTTACGGAAGCTTTAAAAAAGTTTACAATACCCATCTTAAGTTATTTTTCCTTCTTTGAACATAAACATAAAAAAAAACAAACGACAATTTTTTAAGTAATATTTTAATAAAGATTACACTTTTGCTGTGACATTGGAATTAAACTCTTTGTCTTTTAAGTGAAGTCAAATATTTTGTCATTGCGCAACCAGCAATCAAAAGGCAGCCATTACAAAGTTCATCTGCTAGTAATTAGCAGCAGCTCGTGAGTAACAGCATTTGCAAAGAAATATACAGGTCGCACTCCCAAGTTTGATATAATCGGTTGTAAAATTGACCTTTGAATCACATATTTTTTTAATCATACTACAGATTAGCAGACAACGCTACCGAAAGAACCGTAGCGTAGTTCAGTAAATGCAATGACGCAACCAAAGGGGTGCAAGAAGGCTGAAGCTTTTCCCAGCCAAATTACTTTGGAAATTTAACTCAAATAAGTTTTGAGCTTGATCAATAAGTTGGAAGAGGGGATTAGGACTATATATATAAGCCATTCAATTTTTTTAATCGATTAGAAAAGAGCAAATTTTGTCGCATGTCTTTTCGGAGAAACAACAAAGTTTCTGTTTCCTAAAGACAATCTGCAGCCTGCAATTCAGTTGAAATATGTCGGTTTATTCAACGCGTCGGATGCCAGATAAGAGAAGAGTTTAAATGTACTGTAGGCTCTTCTACCTTCCCTTAGCAATTCTTGCTGGTGGTGGGCCTGGCCAAATATTTGTCTTTTTCGGTTTATGTTAAAAGTTTTTTTGCGTGTTTGTTTTCATGTTTGCGTAAACTTATAAGTTACTTATTTTGTGCGCAAAAACAAACAACATTATAATATTGATCAAATGCAGAAGCTTATGCGAGGAGGCTATACAATCAAAAGGAAGTTTAAATACGTAGGCTATGCAATCAAAAATTCAAATACTGTTGTGTGGGCTATATCTAGTAGTTCAATCAATAGTGTATTAACAATTACCAAATGTGCAAACAAAGACAAAAATTCAAAATTAAACTTCTACAGCATAAATGAAGGGAACAATTTGTCAATTGAAGCAGGAATCTGCGAAAGGATCTCTCGGTCATAAAGTCAAGCAGCTTCGTATTTTATTCAAAAATAGTGCTAGTTGGCCCAAGTTACTAATTTTGATGAGACAACTTTAACTCTTCCTTATTTTTTTTATCGTAAGTAGATAACAGATATCTTTTATATTTTATTTGAAATCAATCAAACGGCAGTTTTTGTAAGTTTACTGGGACCAAGTTCCATATTTTAACTCCTTGGTACTTAAAACTGCGTTGAAATCGAGTAGTTCAAAATCTTGGAATGCGCAAACAGTGTTCCATTGATGCCAGTCTCGTTGTTTGCTTACGTCTCACTTTCATGGGAGTCATGGGAGTAAAAACCGAAGAAAATTGAGGTGGTAATTTATTAATTACTAGCTGGTGCATTAATTTTTCGATTTCAAATTTTTATGGATCATCCAATTTCAATATATTTAATTTTACGTAATATTGAGTGGTATTGTCCAACCAATTACTGTACCTCCTGCCATAATTTTCAGCGCTACATTTTGCAATACTGATAATTTTCCTAGACATGTTTTAACAGTAAAACTACAAGTTACAATACCATAGAGGATACAAGAATGAATCATTTAGTATTATAAAGTTCGTGACGTTGATAAACGCAAGGGTTGTTTTAGTTTTGAAAGAATTATCCCAATAGATTAAACTATTTTAAATTCCAAAGTCTTAAAGTGCTAATTAAATTTTAATTCAGAATCAATTATAATGCCAAAGTATTTCACGCAGTCTTGTAAGGATATAATTGAATTTTCGAAACGTATCGTTTTATTGCAGACATTGCTTGTTGTTTTGGGAGGTATCACTAAAGATGAGGATTTTTGTGGATTTTCAGTAATTTTGTTTGCTTGGTTCATGCGTGCACATTTGCTAAATCTCTTTTTGTTTCCTCAGTTAATGCTGCTTGATTAGATTGATAAACTATCATGCGCTTGTCGTCCGCAAATAATCTGGTCGTTGAATTTAGGGCATTGGAAATATTTATATAAATCAAAAAGAGTAAAGGCCCAAAGTTACTTCCCTGAGGTACTCCAATTTTGTTAATACATTGTAAAAAAGTTCAGTTATTTTACAGAAAAAAGTTTTCGGCTTACACAGTTTTTGTCTGTTGTAAGCATTATTTTACAAAATATTGTGGTATGTTTATTAAAAATGTCTGTAATTAACCAAGCATACATTGTAATTTAACAAAGTTTACTTTTTTTTCACCATAACGTAAAAAAAATGTAAAATAACAAACGTAAAAAAACTGTAAAATAACAACAAATCCTTGTAAAAATAAAAAACAAATTTACTGTAATTTTACATACAGCATATCACCTGTTTTTTTTTTTTAAACTTACTGTACTAATGGTAAGCTAAAATATCGGTTAGGATAGCCTAGGCCTACAGGGTACTCTTATGTTTGCCACACTGAGCCTAAATTTTATGTCACGAATTTTTGCCGCTGATTTAGGCTTCAAACTTTTTCGGTCATAAACATTTTGGCCTGCAGCCTATGTGAAGACCTGTTTTGGAGATGATATCCCTGGAATTGGGCGTCGTGAACGACGAAAACCACACTTTTTTCTCATATTTTGACAGATTTTTGCCGATAGCCTATTAAACTTTTTTTTAGTCATTATCATTTTTTTCTCGTATTTTGACAAAATTTGACCTATTTTTGCCGCTAGTAAATGCAATTTTTTTCGGTGATTAGTCAACAAGTTTTTTGTTTTGCTCATTTTCTGACTAAATTTTTAGGAATTTCAAAGCAAATTTTTCTTGGTCATTGTGACCAAACATGTCGAAAAAATTTCTGTCAATTACAAAAAAAATAGGTTAATGACCGACCATTATACGTTTTGCACCGACAAATGACCAAAAAAAACAACAATGAAACAGGACTTAGCATCGAGCAAGGTTCTGTATAATTGTCGAAGCTACCGGTAGGCCTATCTATATCTTTAATGTACTTGAACTCCATTCGTGAAAGCGACGAAAACATCTTCTTAGATCAAGGCGAAAAATTTTTTAATTTTTTTTTTCTTACGAATTCTTCTTGCATTAAATGAAAAACAGAAAAAAATTTTGTAGGCTTGGAGCCCCTTCAATTTTAGTTAAATTTTGAGCTGTTTTCGCGCGCCTTAGTAACCAATAAAAATTTAGCAACAGCTTACTCTGGCAGTTAACCTTTTTACGTAAAGCTTTGCAATGGTGTTTATGAAAAAAGTCAACACCATTCCCGGCATTTCGTCATAAAAGTTATCTCTGTTGTTGTGAATTCTTTTTTAGGTAATACTATTCGTGATACAATCTTCTGTGATGCAACATCCAATATTTATGACGAAAGAGAGTCGAAAATTTTCATCAACACCATCGCAAAAGCTCATGTAAAAAGGTTGAATCCGGTACTGGCAAATTGGTAGTTCATTTTCTCATGAGTATGCTAGGCTAAACTTAACTGCAGTCTTATTCTTTCTTGAGTTATCCAGCCTAGGATGGTCTGATAATTGGACTGCAGCTCAGAGCCAGATAGTTGGACCTCAGTCTTATAGGCTATAGGCCTACAGCAGAAATCGAAATATAATATTACAGTTGCATAGTACCCAAAAATACCTTGAGGAATATGAGAAAAAATATAATTTAAATTTTAATGGTTTGCA
Source organism: Trididemnum nubilum (assembly GCA_963965965.1). NCBI lineage: Eukaryota > Metazoa > Chordata > Ascidiacea > Aplousobranchia > Didemnidae > Trididemnum > Trididemnum nubilum. Next base: position 9,887,827 of record OZ014484.1, on the reverse strand, counting down.
TATTTTGCAATTTTTGACAATGATGGAATATTATTTGGTATTAAATTCAACACTTATGGATGGTTTCAAATTTAAAGGGGCATTGAAGCCAAACTTTTATTGATTTATTGCCACTGAAACAAAATTTGTATTTTTAAAATAATTTGTGAGCTCAACTTCAGAATTTTATGATTGCCCTATCAAAAGACTGTTTCATTTACATTTTCCCTTATTTTTAATCAGAATTTCGTTCACTTTTTTAAAAATTGGTCTACGTTTGGTGTCGCTGTTACTGTTACTAGGGCTACTACTCGCTAGCAGACATTAATCATTACTCACGGTATGTAAGCCTAGCTTATTAAGAAATTATAAAAAACAGTAAAGTCTAGTCTAACTTGTAAAACAGCAATTTATTCAGGTTGATTTACCCTAATAATTACAAAGAATAACTAGGCCAAAAATAGGCCTACTTCTCTTTTTTTTTTCTAAGTGCACTAAATCGAATATTCTTGTGTAAAAAGATGCAAATTTAAACTACTAAGATAAATTCCACTTTTAAAAACTCATCTAAGTACCGAAGCCACAGCAGAAAACCTGCCAAAGGCACATCCTCTCTCCCAGACCTATAATTTGGCAAAGTTGGTTTTGAAATCACTTATGCAAATTTGATGTAGTGTTGCCCCTGCAAAATTTTTTCCCTTATTTCAAAATCTTTTCTCTTGCAGCTATTTAACCTCAAGCAATGAAAAAACGAGACAAAAACGTTGCTAATCAATTATTTTTCATAAATTTGGTGTTAAAATTCAAAAATTAGACTTCAATGCCCTTCAACTCTATAAAGATCACATTGCAATGTTAGCAGCAAGTAGGCGTAGCCTGTAGATTTCGGTAATAGGTAGTATTCAGCAATAGCTTTATAGTGGGGTAACTTTTGAAAGCTTTGAGTAGATAGTGAGAACTAGGCAACGAAGGTCGGTAGTTATAGGCGAAAAATTTGAAGTACAAGTAGCAATACGGCACTGAGAAACATAATACGGTAGATAGCTGACGATATGGGGGGACTGTTCCAGTTGCAATTTTTTTTTAGCTAAATAAAATTAATTTGATTTTTGTCGCCTAAAAAGTCCCTTAAGCCAGGACGAAACGCGTCGCTGAAGAAGTGGTCTCCGAACAGTGAAGAGTCTGAAGACTGTTTCTTAAGCAAACTTTTCTTTTACAGTGGCCATTTAGTCAGACATCAAGATCTCTGAGCATGGATTGGCTGCTTTAACCTAATTTTTAAATAGGCCACTTTTTTCGTATTCGTTGTTGTGTTAATTCGCTTGACCCATTAAGCTAGTGTTGGGGTTTGGTTTTGCATTTCAATCGTAATTCCTGAATGATGACCTAGGCCTGAATAAAATCTTGCACAACTTACCAAAGAAATGCAACTGCTTTGAAATCAGTAAGAATTTGATTTGAACAACATTAAGCAGTCTTTTTAATGTTGATGGTTAGGAGTGGCAATCACATATACCAGTAGCAGATTGATTGTGGATCAACTTAGTGAACACGCTTTTGATTGTAGGAACAGCTTTTCATTGCTGACATATCGCTGATTGTCAAGAATACATTCGTTTATAATCGTTATGGTTGTATAATCAATCATTTTAGATATTTTGTAAATAAGCAAATGGTTAAAAAAACTTATGGCAAAAAAATATCTTTTTAGGTGTTCTTTGACTTTCCAAATCCACTCTTACTCTTACGAAATATCTGGCAGCAGAGTACCTAGAAAAAGTCTGTTATGCTGAAGCAAAACGTTTGGTAAAATGTCGTCTTCAGGCAAATTGTGTTTTATGCAAACGAAATATTTTTACCTTGCTGCTGTTTCGCTGGCGACTTGGCTGGCATCAATGAGCATTGAACAATAAGTATATTGATAATTGTCGCAGATATGTTGTTCCTGGTCGTAGAAAGCCTAGGCTTATAGAGTTATATTGTACATTATCTACTCCTCAGAAGTTGATCGCAACCAATTTTTACCTTTTGCACTATGCTTTCTTGAGTCTGCGACAAGCTATGAACTCATGGTTAACCTACAATATATCTCCAACCAGGTACAACGTAATTGCTCTAACTTTTGACCATGTTACAGTACATCATAAGCATATATATGGTACTTGATTGTCGTAGAAGTCATCGGTGGGGCATTTGCAAATAATTTGGCTACATATAGTTTTTGTATTGACGCAACAAAATTGCCATTCAGTTTTGTGCTGGTGAAAACTGAAAATACCTTGTATTAGTACAGATTTAAGCTGTTTGTTTTACCCGGGTAAAAGTGTGTATATTTACTAAAAAAAAAACAAAGAATTTACAAGTTTCTTTGTTTTGATGCAAATTTTTTGTTTTATTCCACCTTTTGTTTGTAATAGTTTTCAGCAATACGAAAATTATTTGTACAATCACTGTTGATTTGTAAAATAACTAATATTTTGGTTTTCATCAATAACAGCTTTGACAGAAATACCAATTTACTAAATGATCTGTTTTAGTATTTTGCAGAACGTATTTGGGTACACTGCTGCCAGACTTTTTCTGCTTTTTTACCAAAAAATGTTTACAATGTAGTTACATTCAAAAAGTTATCTTTAAACAGTTGTTTAGAGGTACTAAACATTAAGATTGCTTTGATCACTATCGGATTCATTGTCGATCTTTTAAAAACTTTGGCAGCCTTCAAAAGGCATTACCAAAAAAAAGATTCAAACGGTTTTCATCTCGCCGGTGATAAGAATCAACGCGAGAATAAATTGGAGTCGCAAAATGCTGCCTCTGATAGTTTTTCGTGACGAAGAAATTTTCACCTAAAAAGAAAAATATATATTACGTGAATAATTTTGATTGGATGATTGTCACACTTCGTATGTACGCCACCTAATGATTGATTATTGCGAAATTTGAAGAGAGTGCAGACGAATTCTTTCTGCCGGCACAAAATTGGTTGCTGTGTTTTAATAAAAATAACTTCTAGACCTGCTAACTGAAATTGAGTTCTTGCTTTTGCCAAAATTAAAAATTGTCGATCATGATAGAAGGCAGCGCAGTCAGGATTTTGAAGTAAGGGAAGTCTAGCGGCCGAATCAGACTACAGTTAATTTAGAGGAGTTTTGGCTTTCTATTTTCGTCTACGCAGAACTTTTGTTGGCTTTTCTTTGTTTTGAATTGATTTGAAAATGTGTTGAGTGATTCTCTTCTGCATTCCTGAGAATGTGCGACCCACGTACAGGCACACGTGTTGTCGGTACGTGGAAGTGAAAATGGCTGATGTAACAAAGTCGCTGGAATTTTGTAGATCGCTTTATGTTATATCATAATAATGTGAAAAACTGTTAGGAACTCTTAACAGCTTTTTGATAGATGTTGACGTTGCTTGATTATTTTGATAACTTTTTGAGATTTTTAACCCTATATCTACAGGGCTATTTTCATACCCTATTTGCACTGGTGGGGGGAGCAAATTTGCCCATGAATCTAAAAACTGTTTGGTAAGTGATAGAAGGAAGATTTATTGCTTGTTGAAGCTAGTCTTTGCAAAATTTTTAAGATGAAATATTTTTAAGTCGTAACGTCACGAAAACGATGATGACATCATCAAAACCAGTAAATTCTTACAACAAAATGCAAATTTTTCTAAATGTTGCTAAATATTGCTTTCAGTTTAGAGTTTTGTTATTTCAAAGACATCTCTGATAAAGTGACCGCAGATGCTGACGTCACATGAATTATGACGTCACGTGCTCGATGACGTCATTTTAATGTGCTGCGTTAATTATTATTTGTAATTTTTTGTGACTGAGCTATAGTATAATTCACAAAATTTTAGAATACTGCAACATTATTTTCATTATATTATTCAACAGCTGTTGATAATAAATATTTTTTATGCAAAAGCAGTTTGTTGCCAGAAAACTTTATGAAATTTCGAAAGCGATTTCAGATCTGACTTTCAGCAACCATAAACAGTAAACACGCTTAACGCAATTGTGAAGTTTTTTAGTTCACTTAAGTTACATACTTTCGCGAAGTCCCTGGATATCGCTTGCGATGTCGTATTTTAGTTTAATTGAAACATGATAAGATGCGCGGCTGGCTATGCAAACAAAAGTAAAGCTTAAATGTTGTTTGTACATTAACGCGTTCAAAATCAACCAAACCATTACAAGAACTTGCAATGACGTGCTTGTTTCACTCTTACAGCTCAGCGTCGCCGCTAGCAAATACAGAATCTGCTCAAACTTATGACAATGAAAAGGGCGCCAGAAATGTAGTTCTTCAACAAAACAACATGCAATAAAACAAAACCAGTAGGCCCCCTGATTAACTTTTGACCATAGACTAGACAAATTTGAACCAAACAAGCCAGCCAGGGCAATTTTCCCAAAGCACTACCCTGGACTCGAGTTTCGTGTAATTCAAAAGCTCGTCAGAAGGGATGGTGCATTTTGATTTATAAAATTTGAAATTATCAAGCCATTAACGTTGTGTTTGCTGCGCTATTCTAAGAGAGTGTTCCAATGGGCAACGATGTCAAAGTTAAATACGTATCAAAAGCTTTTTCATTTGGAAATGATGTCGGGAAAAGACCAGAACTAAATTGGTGAAACACGCTGCTAGTATATCCATTTCTTCGTCCGCAAAAGCGCTCGCAGATTTGTTGAAAAAAGTTGGTAAAACATAAGAAGCAAGCTTAACGACTGGAAGATGATATCAGAATGATTATATATATACAGTGTGTTCTGATCGAAAGGAAAGCTTTATCTATAGCTGCCTTAAAATGCATATAAAGCCAGTTAGTTGAGGGGTAACACGTTTGTCCGTGATGGAGCGGGAGGTTTGAGGCTCAAATCTAGGGTCGGTCAAATCAAACAGCTCGCCACCAGTGTTGTCAACAGCTCGCCACCAGTGTAACCAGGCGCGAAGCCAGAAATTCGCAATGGGGGGTGGGGTGTTTTGGGGTCTGGGAGCAGAGCCCCCAGCCGCCGGAGGTCAATGGGGGTCTGGGGGCAAAGCCTCCAGCTACCAGAAGCTGGGGATCTGAGGGCAAAGCCTCCAGCCGCCGGAGGCACGTTAATTGGTGTGGGGGCGGAGGCCCGAGCGCTCGAAAATTTTGCATTTTTTTGCAAAAATAACTTAATTTTAGAGCTATTTTAATAAAAAATATTGCTATTAAAACGTGCCATAAAAATTAGCAGCGAAACATGATTCAACTGGTAGCATAAATGGGCCATGTGGGAAGTGGCTAGTGATAACATTGCAGTTTTCTTGTTTACACGCAAATAAATCCTAAAATCCTATTATGCAATAAAACTCACATGGAGCAATCTATTTCGTATATATTTTATAAAGATAAAATAATTGGGGGGGGGCTAACGAAAAGATATTTGAAAAAAGTGATTGGTAATTAACTAATACTAAATAGCCCTCCGCCTCCCCCCCCCCCCCCCCCCCCCCCCCCGTTTATTCCTGAGTTTATAATATATTTGTTGATCAAACTTATGTTTGGTATTTTTACACTAGCGATCAAATCTGATTGTTTATTTTTGGGCATTTTTTTTATTGATTTGTGACTTTATTTTTTGACAAATTAGCCCCTCCTGAATATATGTTTCAAAAGATGCTTTAAATCACTTTTTAGTCCATTCCAGCGCAAAAAAAGCAGTCTCAAAAGAGCTAAAAACGTGGTATTTTTCTGATTCTGCATTTTGGTTGACGGCCAATGGGTGGGGCTATAGCCCCCTCCGCCCCCCCCCCCCTGGCTACGTTAGTGGGTGCGACATTTCTTCGAAAGAAGCTGTGGTTCCCGGGTGCAATGACGCGAAAATATTCCTCACAAACTGATTACATACTTCAACGCAATACAGCGAGTATATAACAAGATATATAATTTGATCAATCACTGGCCAACAAAAAAACAAATTTGTCGTGGTGTCTAAGATATTTTAACAGTTTTTATCTAATTTGAGGGCGCTGATTCCAAAAATACAGTCACTTTTTCTCTATCATGACTAGTTCTTTTGCTATGGCGCACCCCTTTCTGTAGGAAGCCGATAGCTACATTAAGGACAGGCAAATTTAAGAAACGATATTTTTATGTAACTTTATGATGTATATTCATTGCTTCACACCAAGATGTTCTCAATACTGTAAAGCGTAAACGTGCAAAAAATGCTAGGGATTAAGAATCATCAGCCGTAAATCCACGTTTTATTGATTTTCTGAAATGTGGGGCTCAGGCATCGTTGCGCTTTATAGACTAACTGTAATCTTCAAGCATGAAAGCATCCCAACAACATTGATAGCAAACTTTCCTGTCACTGATGTCTTGATGGAAGCGCTTTTCTTGCTCGTTGCTCACATCACTTAAATTTTCTGAAAAACGGGCAAAATGGTTGTGCAAAAAATGTAACTTGATGCTCATATTTGCACCCAGTTGATGGAGATTTGTGGAGAATGTTTCAACAAGCTGTTTGTAGTTGAGCACCTTTGTTATTTCCAGGAAGAATATCTCAGGTAAAACTCGTAAACGGGGTCCAGACAAGTAATGGTGCCGGGTTCATAAAATTACAAAAATTTGCGTCATTCGTTAATTTTTGAATTTGGGGTCTGCCAAAAACTCCAGGTTTTAATTTCATTATAGATAGGCCAGGGAATTTCATGCAAATGTATCCAAAATAGTCGCCATCTTTTTCTAAAGCTTTCAGAAACTTTTTCATGATACTATAAGATTTATGTGAAAAGGAGAAAATACAATTTTGGAACGCTCCACCGAAGGAGAGGTGGAACATTGAGAGATCCAGGGATTAAATCTATTGTCAGTGGACAAAACGGAGGCTTGATCTTCTTCAAAACCAGGCAATTCCAATTTGGGCAAGCCTTCAAACACTGGAACAGGAATTGCATTTTGATGTGAAATTGGCTTAATTACTGACTCAAGGTTTGGATAAACCTATAAATTCTTTTTCTTCCTGTTGATTACCTTTGTGCTGACAGCACAGAAGTAGCAGTCCTTGAAATGATTTTTTGGTTCACGCCAGACCATTGGAATGCCGAAGAAGAGTGACTTTTTAACCTTTTTTGTCCACTGTTGAAGATGCTAAACCCTTTGCTTACACACCATATGATTTGCCCATGCCTTATCTTGATCACTCAGCATTGCTTTGAAGTAAGCAAGATAAGCACGCTTCACAATTCACTAATCTATTTTTTGTGTGATTGCAACGTATATTCCCAGCATATATAGCAAAAGACATTGGAATTGTTTAAACAATGTCACCTATATAAGATGTAGCCATACTTAATTTTTGTCTTAAAAACCTGCAACGCTAGTAAAATAATGCAGCCTATTTATTTCCTGTTTAACTTCTAAATAAATTCCTAACATTAAAAAACAAAGCTTGCTTTGACCCAGAAAAAATAAAAAAAAACATGGCTCAATAATCAGTAAGCCTACCTGCAGCTCAGTATCCACTTCTTTCCAACTACGTACTTCCTAGGCCTTAACTCCTTGTATAACGAATTTGAAAATTGATTTTTTGCTTTAAGGTTTATAATGTCACAAAACAAATCATAAATCACAAAACCTACAAATAAAATGGTGACGCTACAATGCTGTATGTATAAAAATACGCCTAAGTTTAAGGTATGAATGGTATACAATAGCAAAATCTCAAAAACTTGATCTGATATGGAAAAAGTAGTATCATTTTTGGAATCAGCAACCCCAAATTTAGTGTAAATCAGCCTAGAAACTTCGGACACCAAAAAATGTGTTGGCTGGCGACATTTCTTCAAAAGAAGCTGCGTTGCTCGGGCGCAATGATGCGGAGATGCGCCCCGCAAACTAATTACATACTTTGGCGTATTACCGCGAGTATATAATGAGAGATATGAGTAGATGAATATCTATATGGTGCCCGAATTTTGGACGCGATTACCGAAAATCAAACAACGATACTGCATACACAATTTGTTTCATGTTCAGATTTATTCCACTGTGTTCAGATATTTACTGGTACATGAGAATTACGGGCGGAACATCATTGCAACGACTGCCATTAATAAGTCCTGCAAACCGGCTGTAAAACTTTTTTGGACTCGAGCCCGCCAGTCCCTTCCCTTAGCATATTTTTGGTTGTTTGCTGGAATTAAACTTCAGACATTCTGTTTCTGGCCTAAGCGATGAAAGTCCTCCTTTACTATTTAATCCAGCAGCTGATTCTACTCGTAAAAGCTACGTTTTTATGCATTAAAACCAACTGCCTAAAACTTGCTTGGTCTAACACCTTACAGAACAATAGCCTTGGCTAATTTGATTCTATGAAAGCGACAACCACAAAAGCAATTATATTCTTGATACCATTATTGCGATGACGGCTTGAAGCACTACTTCTTAAAAGCAGTTAAACGTATACTGACAATATTATCATTCAATCACTTGATAAAATGAAAGTAAAATAAAGCAATTTGTTCCGTCACTATAAGGCAGAGTTCGACAACCTACATCCGCCAAGGGATTTCATACGGCCTGAACCTTTTTTTTGATGTTCACCAATATTCGGCCTAAACTTGCCTTAAATTTAAGGTTTACCTTATTCCATAATTCTAGTTAAATCTTATCTCGAAATCTTGCTGAAGAAGTTTTGCTGGGTCTGGTCTTGAACCGCATCAGAGTTGTAACCGGACAGACAAGAGCGAGCTCCACCCCGGCCCGAACCCGAAAAGTGATTTACAGGCCTGAAAAAGTCTGAAAACCAGATTAGATGTAAAAATGCATATGTATAATTGATCGAATTAAAACTACTCATGCTGATAAATTGTGAAGCAGCAATAATAATTGTGAGATAATACAATCGCATTGATGTTCAAAACAGACTTGTTTTTCAGTATTGCCAAGTAATTAAAATGCGCTTTTATAGCATTTAAAAGATAGCAACACAAGTCAACTATGTATATCAAGCCCAAATTAAGCCCGAACCCGATCCGTAGGCCTGGTTTAACTTACAACTCTGGCATGCATAAGCAAAAAGGTTACTTACCCACTACTATAAGATATAACGCCATCGAATCAAAACAAAGTTTCCTGAAAACTGATATTGTGCAAACAAGCAATGCACATAAACAACAAGAACTTGCACTGTTTTAGTTCATGCGGTTAAATTGAGGTAAGACTTTTTCACGCTCACTAAAAACAAAAAATCCTACTGTTTCATTTTTAATTTCTGCGCACACTTTTTATCTAATATCGTATTGTAGTAACAAAAATTGTTTCAAATCAGTAAAAAATAATACTGAATATGGTTCTGGAGTAGCAAAGTTTATAACCGCATTAACAAAAAGATAAGAAAAAAGTTAAAAGACTAATATATGCTTTACACATTTTTTAGCAGATTTATGGTTTAGTTTGGATACGAGCTTATGCAGGTAAAACTATAAACTTAGATTTAATTTTCCGTCGGGTCAAAGCAATAATGACTTATTTATCATCCACATTTTTTGCTTGTTCAAAAATAATGGAGCAGTGTGAAGCCACCACTCGTTGATAGGCGTATGGGTTGGTGGCAACTAGATTTGAAGATTGAAAGGTCACTTCACCGTCTTCAGACCAAAGCAACTTGGCAAACAAAGATATAATCACAATTTATTGCATTAAATCCAAAATAGGCCTACATTACGTGCATTAGTTTCATTGCAAAATACACATTAAATAACTCTGCAAGATAGAAATACTTGAAGATGAAAAAAACACGATATCTATTTCATCAAAAACAGTTTGGTGGAAGTCCTGACATATTCAAATTAATTGAATTTTTGCGTCCTTCTGGTTAGAAGCAGTCATAATAGTACATTGATGTTGTCACGTGATTTTTATCCTGTTGACGTTTCGTCTTCTAGATCGGCAAGCATCTTTGAAGCAATTGGCAAACAATCTTAACTCTGTAGGCTAGCAAACAAATGGTAGTTCTGCTTTTAAATTTCAAAATTCTTGTTTTGATTTTGTTAGTTTGAATTTCAAAATTGACCTACAGTTTACGAGCTTAGAGTGTTTAGGTTGTTTACTCCATTGCTCTGAGCTTGTTTACCGATAGGAAACGTTAACAAAAACAAACAAAGAAACGAATCATTAATAACAACGCTGCGTTAATTTGATCGCTTCTTGGAGAAAAATGCAAAAAATTTAATAATTCTATTTTGTAGCATGATGATTCGGAATCCATCTCGTCTTTACATATTGCAAAACAATAACCAACCAGATTGAATGCATCAACAAAGGATAAAAATATGCAGCTTAAGATCGGTTTTATTGAAAAAATGGGAACTACTTTAGGTAATGAAGAATTGCCTCAAACCTTGTTTCACTGTTCTCCTTATAAGCGAAAATAGATATGATCCGTTTGCTTCCGTATGCCAGTGGCAAAGTTTTGTGATATCAGAATACAATGACTTTTCAAAAATTCTTGCATCAACGCGGTGGTCGTTGTGTTGCTTATTCTGCAAGAAAGTTTCCAAAGTCATCCTGTTTTGATCTCAGGAAAATTTGAAACTCAGGGTACCAAAGGTACGGAGTAAAACAAATCAAATCTATTTTCCCACATAAGGGGAACATCGAAATTGTAACAGTTGAAAAATCGCCTTTAGTTAAAAAACAGAAAAACAGCAAAGATGGATTGAATTTAATTGAATAGAAATGAAAGTTTTATCAAATTAAATAATGCGTGGTCCGATTTCGAGACGTAAAAAATAAAGTTCATAAAATGATAAAGCCAAGTCCAACGACGAAACAAAAATTTTTCGTTTGAGTGCGATGAATCAATCGGACGAGTACAGTCGAAATGATACGGATGGTAGGTAGATGAATATGCGGAGTAACTGGTGATCTGACGAACAAGCTGGCGTTCCGAGCGGCGAACCGGCAGTGCTAGTTAGCGATCTGACGGTTTCCAATCATTTTGAGTTCCAAAAAATAATTGGCTTTTGAAACAGTTGCCAATCTCAAAAACAGTAGTCATACAGCAATGTCTTTCCAAAACAGTTGTTCCAAACAGCGGAAGTCAAATAATATTAAGACTAAAAAAGGTCAAGCGTCGGCTTATATAGCATAACGTAATTTGATCAGACACGCCAAAAAATGTCGCGAAAAAACGCAAGACTGAATAATCCGGCAGAAATCAGAAAACGACAAAAAACTGAAACCCAGAGTTCGAAACTGCGCTTACAGGAACAACATTTGGGGCACCTCTTCATTAGCTTATATACTAGTAGTTCTCATTTCTTCAATATTTTTATTAGAAAACCTGTTTTAGCTGTAACAGCATTTTTGTGAGTGGCGTTGACTATCAATTATTTCAATAACTATATTTACCTGTAGTTTTGATGTCGAATTTCATAGCATAGTTTTATGCATATTACTGATATTAGTGTGCTGTATTAAGCCGGATTTTTAATTACTTGCTCATTTTGAAGACGTTTCTTTTATGTACTCAGTATACAGATACAGCTCACTACTCAGCAACGAACAGCAATTTAAGTCTAGACTTAAAGCAATGTTTGCTTCTTTCCTTCCGATTAAAATAGCTAGATTACTGAAGCTTACATGTTTTCAGTCAAAAATATGACGGGGCGTCAGGGAATAGTTTAATTAACTCTTACACGTTTAGCACGCTTTGTATCTATCTAAATTGAGCAACGTTGGCTGGGTATTTTTAATTAAGCTAGATTTTTGATTACTAGTTTAGTTTAAAGAGCTTTTTTTATTAGCTTTTTTTATTAAGTACAACTCACTACTAAGCACCTAAGAGCAATCTATATTTAGAATTATTGAAACTTTTGCGACGCTTCGTGTCGGAAGTCCCTAAATTTCTTTCCTTGCAAAATTACGAATTTGGCAACCAGAGGTCAAAAACACTATAAATTTGAAACGCTAAAGGTAGGAACTTGAATTTTAGAACTTAAATAGGACACATATAAATCATTCTTTGTGCAAATTTTGGGGGCAATCGATAACGTGATACGGGTTTCCGAGCCAGAGCCTGAAATGCCAGTCGGAGGTTTAAACAGCTCTAACTCGAAAACTAATCGCACGAGTACAACAAAAGTTTCGAATTTAGAAGCGCCTGGGCATGCAGTTTCAGCTCCCGAAATTAACTTATGACAATTCCGACACTTTTTTCCTTATTTACTGTATTTCTTTATTTATTTAAGCACTTTTCTTTTTGGAGACAAAAACTCCTAAACCATCAAAGCTAGAAACTTTAAAATTGAAGATACGATACGATAAGGCTACATTTGTGCAACTGCAATTTTGGAGGCGCTACGTCACGTTGTTTGGGGCAAATGCATCCAAAACTTGTGATAGCGAAGAAAATAAAATGATTTTAGTTTCTAAATGGCGCGTGCTGCCGTGGCCTAATGGTTAAAGACACCAGGGTGTGAAACTTATGATCTGCGTTCAATTCTTTAGTGGGCCATCGCTTTTATCAAACCAAGATTATTATTGAATGCAGCATATTTAATTGTTTTCGATTAGGACAAAATCGCTTTTAATATTTTTTGCTTTTTACACTAGATATGATCAGAGGGTATTAAGTTTCATTCTCAGTGAAGACTCCCCGAAAATCAATTTTTTAACTCTTTTAAGCTAGCGAGATAGTTTTTTTTTGCTATCAGTGGAAGTTTAAAATGCCAAAATATTTTGTCATAGTTTCGGAGTACCAACCCCCTAAACACCAACTGTACCCCCCAAAATTAATCTTTCGATAGCTTAGGCTAGGATGCTGCTTTTTTTGATACCAGGAGATAATAAAGAGGCAAATAACTGGCCATAGTTTGGGGGTAACCCCCTCCCCTCCGGAAACACTCCCAATCGCACCAAAAAATCACTTCTTTAAACGGTTACGCTAAGGCGCTAGTTTTTTTTTTTGTATCAATAAATACTTAATTGAAAAGTATTTTGACACAGTTATGGGGTACCAACCACCCGGAACCCCCAAATGTACCATCAAAAATCAAATTTTTCAATGGCTTAAGCTAGGATTCTAGTTTTTTTTTTGATATCAGTATAGATATTTAACACACAAATACTTGTACATATTTTGGGAGTACCATCCCCCCGGAAACCCCCAATTAAACCTCCGAAAATCAGTTTTTTAAACGGCTTAAGCTAAAGCTCTAATTTTTAGTGATGTCAGTTGGTGTTTAAGAGACAAAAATTTTGACCTACAGTAGTTCACCATTCCTTTCAAACCTTCACAAATGGACCCCAAAAAATCAATTTTTGAACGGCTTGAGATAGGCAGCTTGTTTTTATGGATATCAGTAGGTATTTAAGAAACAAAGTTTTTTACATAGTCTAGGAGTGCCAACCCCCAAAACTCACCTAAATGGGCCCCCCAAAAACCACTTTTTTGAAACTAAATTTAATAATATTAATTTTAGCCAGCTGGGTTCATATGCTGTGCTGGCATAATGATTAGAAAGAGGCCAGTGTTTGAAATTGTCGTGATTGAACAGAGATGGGTTGAAATGCTTAGACATCCGTTAAACCCAAACCACAAATGATTTTAAATCAACATTTTTTTCTTCAAACAAAAAAATCCCTTTGTTTGCATTGCATAGATTGAGTTTTACAAAAATACCGGTAACCTTCAAAGTGTGAAGCAGAGAATGGTGTAGTGAAAAGGAACTGGCTTAGGTTTCGGTATTTCTTTTGGTACTACGAAATATTAAACAGCCAAATACTTGGACATAGCTTAAGAGAATCATCTCCCCGGAAATCCCCAAATAAACCTTACAAAAATCAATTGTTTGAACGGCTTAATCTGAGGTTCCAGTTTTTTTTTGAAAGCGGTATATGAAAGAAAACGCTGGATCTTTTTTGTGATCCAAGCATCATTATAAAACAAAGTTATAGCTTTTATTATGCTGCCTTTTCGACACGGTTGGAAAGCTGGCCGACATTAAACTAAAAAAGATACTTGCGGCCAGCGAGACGGATTCTGGGATCAGAAGAATGTTTCTTTAAGCTTTCTTAATTCAGTCTGCATATATGCCAGCCCATGTGCCAGCCCGACCATACAACTTTAGCTTTTCTATAACGGTTTCAGCCCTACTTTAACCCTTCTGGGGCCGCATACTACGACCTTCGGAAAAACACGACCGTTCGTATTTCGTGGAATTGGCATACTATGGTCTTCATTACGAATAAACTTTCCGAATCTTCGTTTCAAAGATTTTCATTTTTTCCGAATAGTCGTAAATATTTCACATACGCAAAATTTTTCGGTCGAAAATTTTTTGTTCGGTCGAAGATTTTTTTCTTTCAAATATTTTTACGAAAATTTTGATTTTTTTCCGACTATTTTTGTGTTTGGACGAAGATTTTTTTGTTCGTTACTAACATTTTTTGTTTGTACTAGCATTTTTATTCTTCGAAAAAAAAACAAAAAAAAACTGAAAATGGCTCAATATGTTTGTGAATTAGCCCGAATCTTTGGATAAATTCACAAATACTCCAGACTTAAAACTTTTCCAAGATTTTATTTACTAGCTATTACACTTGTTTCGCCGGTTATTGGTAGGTAATAGAGGCAAAAAGCGTGCTACACATTATTGCTTGTTTCATCATGACTTTGTTGTATAAATTTATGAATGAGAAGAGAAATTTTGGAATGACAAAAATTCTATAGTTTATTATGGGGCAAAACTAATCAAGAGTTTGCACAATTTACCGCTTTGCATGAATCATCGCCCGTCTTTTATAGCTCTTTATTGTAAGAGTCACCGTTTTTATTTATTTATTTTTTTTGACTGATGAATTTCTTCAAATCTAACCAGCAGTTTAATTTTTTTCTGCTGATAATAAATTGTCATCTGTACAATCGATGGAATCAGTAATCCACTTCCATTTTTGATCCACCGTGCCTTTTGTCCGGCAGGCGGAAAGCAAAAATGGTAGATAGTCATAATTCTGACTACCTAAAGGTGGATTTACACAGTATCCGCTTTTCGTTTGCGTTTGTAGGTTTTTTCTCCTCCATGAAAAACTATAATTTTGTTTTCTTCCTCATTTTTATATGTTTATATCCGGACTAACCAGACTGTCACATACTGGACAAAAGTTTTCCGAAAGCATTTTTTGTTAGGAAGTACAGCTCTAGTTTAAATTTTAGGTTTTGGAACAGTTTTTCATCAATACGTAGCAGTCTACTCAGTGCGAAAATGGATTTATAAAAATACGTAAGAAAAAGCGCACACTTTTTCACATACAAGCAAAAATCTAAAAAAAAAACGGATGAAAATCGAATACTGTATAAATTTGCCTTAAGCTTACAAGATTCACTTCTTGAGGTAAATCTGCAATTCATTTTTGATTTAATTAGCATAAATTACTTGACAAAAATTTTGAAACAGCCAAGTTTACGTTTAGCCATTTTAACCAAAATGTAAAACGTGCACAAAGCGAAAGAGGTAACAATTATTTGAACGGAAAAAGGAAGAGGCGAAAATTACTTGTTGTTTATTGTCAATTATTTAATGATTGTTACATATTTAATGGCAATTTTTATTCGTGTTTGAACGCAAAAGTTAAGCAAATTGCTTTTACGAAGATGAAAACAATGATTTTTTGTTTGGAATTCATTCAAGAACTTTGTTTTGGAAACTAAACAATCAATATCCGAATCTGAAAGTTTTTTAGTTGTAACATTTTTTTAAAGAAAATGTCGATCACGAAGAAAACGAAGTTATAATTTTATTAAGAAAAATTATTTCAAACTTTTAGAAAATGTTTGTTAAAATCTGTTCCGAATAAAAATTTTAAAATCCGAATGACTTCCGAAACACAAATGTTAGTGTTATTTCGAAATCCATAGTATGTGGCCCCTGGCTACGGTTCCTTTTGTAATTATAACAGTTTTTTAAAATCAAACAATGAAATTTCTCGAAAAAGCATGATTGAGTGATCAGTTTGTTGAACGGTTTGCAAAACGACTTAAGCTTAGGCTCTAGTTTTTATTGATATCACGAGATACGTAAGAGACAAAAATTTTGACATGGTTTAGAGGTACCACCCCTTCGTAACCTTCCCAAAAATGTTACGTTATAGCATTAAATCCTGATTTGCTGCATTGCATTTTCGAATTTTTGAGTTGTTTGCCTTCACGCGAAGAGCGCGGTCTACTAAGCATTCTTGCAGCTGTTGTAATTTAGCTGGAAACTTGCTTCAAATTGCTATTATTTGTACGTGTTTGAATTTGCATATACTGAAGCTTGTTTTTTCGTTATGCGCGACGCATGAAGAAGGCAAGCTTTGCGATTCTTGACCGGGATGGCAAGCGTTCTTCAAATCACTCTTCTTTTCATGACCTGATGGTCAGACGTGTTAAATAACGTCACATGTGTTGATTGGTACATTTTGTTAACGTTTATTTTCGGTTAAGCCAGTTGGGCTTTATTTGTTATTTTTCTTTGCTAGCCGGTTTTCAAATTTATTTTGAAATCGTGCTGTGCGTGAAGCATACTTGTCGTATTTCAGCCTTTTGCTTGTCATTCAAGACTGAGTGTATTTTAATTATAATATTTGCTTTCATAATTCTCGTTTTTTTCAAAATTAGAAACTTTTTAACGTACTAAGAAGGTGAAAAAGTTAGTATGTCATATTGATGACGTCATACGTTAGTAAATATTCACAAAACGTCTCTAAGTTTGTGCTGGTTGCGTACATAAGATAATATTAAGTTTTTTACCGACCGCGCTAATGAGAGGGAAAAAGTGATGACGTCATATTTTGGAAAAATTTCTTTTTGCAATTCATAATCGATATTCATATCTTACTAGAGCATTACCACATGGACGCGCTCCAATTTATTGCCCCCCATTCCATTTTATTCTATGACTTGTGTTTCGGACCACAAGTTATAATATACCGTTGTATGCTCTTACAATAAAACAAACAAAAAAGAATGATTTTTAAAAACCAACTAGATATACAAAAATTAATCTTAATGATGAAGCTATTTTTTGAAAATTTCTTTGAATTTTTGGTTGTACTGGAAACTAAACTTGAAATGATCGGAAAAATTATTTTATACTCTAAACAGACATTCAACTAAAATTGCGCGAATATAACTTAAACATTTGAAATCCAAGAAACATGGCCAAAAACTATTTTTTAAATTTTCTAAACTCTGTTGCTTTTTCAATTAGTTTAGTTTTTTAATCAGTAGAATAAGGGTTAAAATGAGGAAATAAATTCCCTATCAACTAAAGTATTGTTTTGTAGAAAGCGTGACAATTAGTGGGAAGTTTCGAACCAACTATGTAAAGACCTAGAATCCTTTACTTGCTTAGTGTATGCAGACAGTAAAACTCAATCATTAAATTTTTTGCACAGCAAAATGATAAAAAAAATGGTAGAAGACAATCTAACTCTTATATCAAATTCCAAAATTAATCTGGCTAGACTTCCACCGTTCTTTAGCAATTTGCTTTCTCACGTATACAGAGTTAATCATCGCCCTTTCGTTGATAAACGAGCTGATGAACCATTTATTAAAGCACCAAATCCTTATGACGACATGCAAAGTTGGCTTAAAAAACCAAAATAACCTTTTGGAAGCAATTTGGTAAGTAGGACCCACTGTTCCCAGCGCTTTGGTAGGCATCGTAAATAGGCAAGGTGAAACCAAACACACAACCTTCGAAGCCAAGGACCGACTTTTTGAGCACAGACCCTTTCGAGGCCAAGAATAGGAATCGTTGAGGCCAAGGCCCAAGGACACAACTTTTATAAATTTCGGTTGGCAAATTTTTTAAACGCAGAAGTGTTTATACTGTTTAAGATATTGCATTTCGTTAAGTTTTGGATGATATTTCGAAAATAGTAAAAATAATCATGAATGCATAAATATTGGGCTTGAGAAGCAGTTTTAGTAAGAATAAATAGCCAAAGCTGTTATAAACTTATTTTACAAAATAAAATGTTTGTAATATTTTATAAAACAAAAATAGCGGTATGGTGGCAATGAAACAAGGCCATTACCCGTAAATAGTTATATAACTAATATAAACGTACAAATGGTCAATTTAATGCCTTAATTTCATTAGTTAGGGCCCTCGTGCAAACTTCTCGGTTTTTTAATAGTTTTCTAAACGCGAAGCATATTGTTTGGTTAAACGGTTTCTTATCATGGAATTTTTTTAACTTTACCATTGGAAAAGTAGTATTGCAAATGCTGTAAATTTATATTCTAAAATAAATTGAGGTACCGTACCGGGTATATTTGTAGGCTCAAGGTTTTGACATCAAAAAAAAACGGGGATCTGGGGTATGGACAAAGTACCCGTGCCCCACGTTAAATGATATTAATGATTATTTTTTCGGAGAATTAAGCAATTTTTGTGACTTTAAAGAAGATTACCCGCTTAGATTTTTAAAGCAATTTTTAAAAGAAAATACTGTAAAGCTAATTTTGAAAAACTTTACTTTTTCCACAATCTCTCAACTATTCGAAGAGTTGGTTGGTGGTACAGAACTTGAGAAGTGCCTTGATTAAAATGTTCATATCTTCAAAGATTTTTGTCTGACGCTTGTCAAGAAGAATCCCCAGAATGGAGAACGCAGGAAAATGAGCGGCTATTTATAGGAAAAAGCCGAGCCGTGATTGGCTGGAAAAGGACCAATGAAAAAGCGGCATTAGTGTACTATTTTTAAGCTGTATACGAATTCTTTTTGTCGGCAGAGGGTGGGGTTAGAAGTTTTGATAAAAGTGGCTTCAAGAGCAGATAGATGGAAACGTGAGCGGCCTTGAGCAAAAATAGAAAATCTGCTGTCATCATAATGTTGAGCGCAGGTAGGATTTTGTAAAAGATGAAGTCCAATGGCTGAATCAGAAGCAAGAGAATGGGTATTAGTCTGGATAGTTCATTCTACTGACTAATGGATATCCTGAGCACGTTATCAAGTTGCTTATGGCTAAGAAGATGAAGCAATTTCACGCTCTGCCAAAATTTGGACCCGAAAAATGCCCCGTCTATCTACGTCTTCCTTGGCTTGGTTCTGTTTGTACCCGGTTTGAAAAGCAAATTAAATCTGCTGTCAAACAGTGCTTTTCCACTGTGGAACCACGCGTGTTGTTTACTCTACCAACGAGCTTCTCTCCGCTACCAACAAGGATGTACTGCCTGCTTTACAGAAAAGCAACGTGATTTATCGATTCTCATGCCACTGTGACAGTCGGTATGTAGGCCGTACTTCCCAAAGGCTGCTGGACAAAATCAAACAGCATGTCGCCAAATCTATCCGTTCTTGCTCTTCTTCCCAAAAACGCTTACTTCCTACTTGTCGGTGCAAATCTGCTATCCAGACTAATACCCATTCTCTTGCTTCTGATTCAGCCATTGGACTTCATCTTTTACAAAATCCTACCTGCGCTCAACATTATGATGACAGCAGATTTTCTATTTTTGCTCAAGGCCGCTCACCTTTCCATCTATCTGCTCTTGAAGCCACTTTTATCAAAACTTCTAACCCCACCCTCTGCCGACAAAAAGAATTCGTATACAGCTTAAAAATAGTACACTAATGCCGCTTTTTCATTGGTCCTTTTCCAGCCAATCACGGCTCGGCTTTTTCCTATAAATAGCCGCTCATTTTCTTGCGTTCTCCATTCTGGGGATTCTTCTTGACAAGCGTCAGACAAAAATCTTTGAAGATATGAACATTTTAATCAAGGCAAATCTCCCAACTCAAATTATAAGCCAATCATTTCTGTACATTTCAATCAATGTGATGTAATATCTAATGTCTATCAATAAATAATTGCGAACGTTTAGGCTGGCAAAAAATACTTAGCTAAATTTAACAAAAACTTTTTTAATTTTAAAAAAATAACCTGAGAATCCCAGCAGGGTTGTATTTGCAGAGATTGGCAAAATCACCCCCTTTTAGTGATCTTGAAGATCAAGATAAGACTATCCAAAAATGCAATCCTAAAGATCAAGATCAAATCATTAAAAATGTGATATTAAAGATCAAGATCGTGCCTGTGTTTGGGCACTGCTACCACTATCAACAATTGTTTTTTCAGTATTAGTTCCTGGAGGTTTTCCTTACTGCCGGTGATCTGTTAAATGGTGTGCAAAAAAAGAGTGCTAATGTTGATAGAATGCTTCCAGCCTGAAAACAGTTCGTTGTTAACGAAGCTGATTTATGATTAATTTTCTCCTCAAGTTAGCAGGTTAGGAACTGGTACTGCTGTACTAATTTGTACCTGTCCTGTCTGTACCACGGCAAATGCGGATTACTTTCTCCAGTTTTTACTCCATCCGTGACGGAGCCATGAAATAGCTTCCGAATATCACATAACCTGGCCTTGGCGATGCATACTCGTGCCCCTGTCTGCGTGTTTAGAAGCAAGGCATTGGAGATAATTGCCCGGGGCCTCCTTCAAAGAGTCTACAATTGTCAAAACGCAAAAATAATAAACCTTTAATTTGTTTTAAATCCCCAATTTTTTAGCAGGAGCATCGCCTCTTCACCTTATAATGACGTGATGCAAAAAATTTATTGAGTTCAGCGCGCATTTCTTCATGCATTTGAACAATTATTATAGTGTAGTTATATGTACCTTCCCACTTAATTTTTTGATAATTTTTCATGCAACATTTTTTTTGTGATCCAGTAGTTTGTTATTTGGGATCCCTAGCGGCGATTTCCACAACACAAATTGTTCAGTAGATGTGGGTTTGCCCAGACCACTTGCCAGTGATTAAACTTGCGTTTTCTTGTCTCACTGCAAATTCATCACTCTCACGTATTTTCATAACAATTAGGCGTCGTTTTCATAATTATACTATAGCACTTTTACTATAGTATAATATCAATATGCCATCTCTGCACATTTTTTTTAATTTACACGCAAAATAGGCTCGGTCATGTTTTAGCATTAGCAACTCAAAATTATTTTCCGGACCCGCGGGTTCTTGTTGTGGCTCTCAATGGTTTAGTACTTTGCAGTTTGTACCGCCTGCACGCAAAGTATTAGCAGAAATAAAAACAACAATTTTCTGTAAGGCTTTTTGCTCTCTCATTTTCCGCTGAAAGCTTTCACTCAGCGCCATTTTTAATAAGCTTCAGTATGACTTGGCTAAGTTGGCTACCGCATTGTATTATTTTTTAAATAAGGAAAAGAAAGGAATTGAGAGACCAGAAATTTATGTTGACTTTTGTTTGGTTATTTCTTTTTTAACCAATCAGGAAATAATGCTGTCCTAGAGCCGAGGACAGAACTTTTTTGATGACTTGCAGGCTTCGAGACAAGGCCAAAGACTTTGAAATGTGTCCGGAAGGACACCAGCTCTGGTTGATTGCGTAGAACACGAACGCAAGCGGGAAGTGCTTATTGAATTAGATGATTTCGACGATTGTATAAAAGTAAAGGAGGATGCTGATTTCTCAACGGACTGATGATCTAGCTACAAGTCCTCAAAATTGTCTTTGTGATAAAAAAATTAAATTATTTAGGTTAGGCTGTTTATAACTTATAAAATCTTTTACTTGAATGCGACATCATCACTTGCAACATCAAAATTCTGTAAAATTGAATAAATTGTTTAGTACATTGCCTAAATATGTGAAAAAAATTTTTTTTATCAATTAAAGCAATAATTGCAAAAAGAAATATTTTCGAAAATATGACGTCATCACTTTTTCCCTCTTAGCGCAGTCCGTGAAAAACTTGATATTATCTTATCTATAAAACCAGCACAAACTTAGAGACGTTTTGTGAATATTTACTAACGTATGACGTCATCAATATGACGTAATAGCTTTTTCACCTTCTTAGTACGTTAAAAAGTTTCTAATTTAAAAAAACCGTAAATTATCAAAGCAAATATTATAATTAAAATAAACTCAGTCTTGAATGACAAGCAAAAGGCTGAAATAAGACAAATATTGCAAAATGAGTGTGATATTTTCAGTGTAATTTATTGCACAAAAATGTTAATCAAAGGAAACTAAATTCAAACAGTATCTTCTAGTATGCATTTACTTTCTTCAATTGTAATATTAAGGGCTCAACATGAAAGATAACCAAAATTATAAAAGTTGACAACCACTCAAAATGGTAATTTTTAAAAATTTTGATAATATTGTTGTTCCTGCATTGTGACGTCATAATTTTATGACGTCATCAATTTATCTGAAAGTTGCTCATGTCCCACTCGTTTAATGATCCAAGTTTGGAAACTCAGATCCAATCATAAGAGAATTGAGAAGGAATAAAGTAAAAGCAAACAAAGCTAAAAAATTTAGCCAACTTTTGCGAAAATGACGTCAGTACGACGTACATGGGCAGGAAATGTGGGGTGGGAACAACTCAGGCGGGAAACTTTAGACTATAGCCTACTGAGCATCGCTATGTATAGGTAAGAAAATACATCTTTACGGGTCCTGCTAACGCGTTTTTTGACTAGACTATATACATCACTTCATTGATTGCAAGCACAGAAATTTGGATTGATTCAAAAAGTTGATCAATTCATAACCCTAATGTTCACATGTGCTGCTATGTTAAAGGCGCCAGTGAATGAAACCCATGGGAGTGATTAGATGCAGGTTTAGTTAGCAGGTTAACCATTGCTTTTTCTCAAACTTACATCATAATCTTGAGTACCGGTATTTAATTTTTTTTATTTTGATTTCGGAAAAATCACTTTTAATATTTTTGTTTTGTTATTAGATATGATCAAAGGGTATTAGGTTTTATTATCTGTAAAAGCTCCCCCAAAATTAGTTTTTTAAACAGCTTAAGCTAGCGCGTTAGTTTTTTTGTTTGATATCTGTGGATATTTAAACGACAAATATTTTGTCATGGTTTGGAGGTACCAACAACTCGGAACCTCTTCAAAAATTACTGTTTAGAAGCTAAATTTAGCAATTGATTTTAGTCAACTTGGTTTAAGTGCGGTGCTGGTATAATGATTAAAGACGCCAGCGTTTGAAATTGTGGTGATTAAACAGAGCTGGATTAAAAGACTTAGTCGGACATCCGTTTTACCCAAACCACAAATGATTTAATATTAACATTTTTTTTTCATTAAATAAGATCAGTTTATTTACATTGCATACAAATGAGTTTTACAGAAACATCGATAATTTCGAAGTATGAAGAGGAGAATGCTGTTGAAGCAAAACCACCAAAACAAGAAACTTGAAATTTGAACATATAATATGTGTAGGCGTGAAGTTAAGCATCTGCATTTTTAGAGCGCTACGGCACGTGGTTTGGGGCAGACTCGCCAAAAACTTGTAATATAGAAGTTTAATTAGGGATTTTGATAATTGATTTTCGTTATGCATACACATGTGCTGCTCAAGCCTAGTGGTAAAAGGCGCCAGTACATGGAAGTACATGGAACCTTAGTAACTGAACAAACCTGAGTTCCAGCATTTAGTTGATCATCAGTTTTCTCATTCCGTAATCATATTGAATGCAGCATATTTTTTAAAAATTAGGACAAAGTCTCTTTTAGTGTTTTTTATATTGCCAGCATATGAAACCTTTAATTGTGATTGAATGAACCTGAGTTCAATTATTTAGTTGAACACGGGTTTTCTCATTCCAAGATCATGTTGAATCCAACAATTTTTTTGTTTTTCGGTTAGTACAAAGTATATGAAATTGGGCTCCTGCATTTTTGGAGTTGCTACGTCACTTGGTTTGGAGTAGACGAGCCAAAAACTTGTGGTAATGAAGTTTAATTAGCGATTTTAGTAATTAATTTTTATCACGTATGCACATATGCTGCTGTGGTCTAGTGGAAGGCACCAGCATATGAAGCCATTGCGATTGGATAAACCTGGATTCAATCATTTAGTTGGCCATTGGTTTTCTCATTCCAAAATCATATTAATCCAGCACATTTTTTTTGATTAAGGCAAAATTTCTATTACTATTTTTTATTTTGACGTTAGATTTGATCAGAGGGTTTAAAGTTTTATTCTCTGTAAAGACTTCCCAAAATCGTCTTTTTTTTAACGGCTTAAGCTAGGTTGCTAGTTTTTTGATATCAGTAGATCTTTAACGAACAAATGTTTTGGCATAGTTTGAGGGTACCAGCCACCCTGAACCTTCGCAAATGGACCACTGAAAAATCAATTTTTTTAACAGCTTAAACTAGGGCGTTAGTTTCTTTTATATCACTAGATATTTAGCACGCAAATACTTGGACATAGTTTGGGGGTATCATCTACCCCAAAAACCTGCAAAATTACCTCCCAAAAATCAGCGTGTTGTACAACTTAAACTAAGGCTCCAGTTTTTATTGATATCAGGGGATATTTAAGAGACAAAAATTTTGACAAGGTTTGGGGGTACCATCCCTCCGGCAACTTTCCGAATAGATCCCCCAAAATTGATTTTTTGAACGACTTGAGCTAGAGCACTAGTTTTTTGGATATCAAACGATATCTAAACAGACATTTTTTTACATACATTGGGTTTACTTCTTTTTTTCTTCAAGTAGATTAAAGTAGTTAAATTACTAACGCTCATATCGTCGCTCGAAAGTTAAAGTCGTTAATGTCACTACTTTTTGAGTGTTTGAAATGCAGCGAAAAATCGATTTAAAGTTTTTTAACTGTTAAAATGTGACATAGCAGCTTTGCTTTCAGCATGTTCGTTTTGATTTTTTTGCAAAAGCTGCACCAAAACTAGTTAAATACAAACACTCAAAAGAAATTGTGCTTACTCCAATTTCTCCCCTTTTTTTGAGCCCAAAATGGACATAACTGGATTTAATACTAAAACATTGAGTTAAAAGTTAGTAATTCTTGTGACATAATTGGGTTTAGAAAAAAATCTGGTTATAAAGACAAGCAAAAGTCTATTTTTATGCGTTTTTTTGCACTTAACTGCAGCTGTAAAACATAAAACTTAAATTCCGAAAGAAATTTAAATGACTTGGGCTTACTGTCTAAATTTGTAAAGCATTTCTTTTTTTGCTGTCAGAAACAACTTTATACGCGTTTTCTGAGATTAGCAGTGTATTTACAAACATTAAATCACAACGAAAATCAACAAAAAACATCACTTAGTGAAATAGTAGTCGTAGATATTTTGTTGTGCATTAGATGATCTACAATGCTACAAAACTGCCATCATCTAAATGACTTGAGTTCGTTTCTTGAAAAAAAAAATCAGTTTTGAAAATCTCTACGTATGAACAAAATTCGGTGCAACTTGACATTGGAGTATTTCAAAAAGAACCAGCAAAAAAAGAAATAAAAGTTTCAAAAAAAATTTTTTTGTGGTTTTGTTTGAATGAGCTTTAAGTTTTGTCAGTATGTTACTTCACAGTATGCATAACGTTTTAAAAACATAACTTTGCTTTAATTTTGACTTGACAGTAAAGATCAAATTTTGCAAAAAAAAATGTGTCTTAATTCAACACAACATTGCAATTACACAAGTCAAACAGAAAGCTGTTACAACGGCAACGTAGCATTCTCGGTTCAGTAGCAAGACTTATTTGCGCAAGTTTTCTATGTAAAGAATTGTGCAACCAAATTTTGTGAGGTTGGTGCTGAATCTGAAACTATCTGCACTTAATCTTAATCAATCTTAAATTGCATTCAAATATTTGCCGTGCTTAAGACAACGATAATATTACTTTGCTGACGATCACTACCGTCATGGAGATGGTTTATTAGATTTTATTCACTTTCTTTCAACAGCTCAAAAAAAGAGTGGTATTGAGGTGGAATCAAATTTTGTTGGCAAAGTTTAAGCAAAGATTTTTTTTTTCTTTGCTTATTCCTGGTTCCTCACTGTAGAGCTCGGGTAGTGATTCTACAGAATAAAGTGGAGCAATCGACCTATGTCTGGTGAGTTTAAATAAATCAAATTCGTTTACAGGCTCCCCATCAAAATCGTATCGAAAAACCATTTTGTTTGGCTTCTCTTTCACAAACTTGGCCTGCATAATTTTGGTGAAGTAGAATTTTTGTGATGTAATGCTACCATCCTCACTGCTGACTTCAAAACGCTTTTCTTTGCTCGTGTTCAAAAAATCTCGAAAAATTGAATGGCTTTCTTTGCGCTTAAAATCAATCACATCATCACAAAGAAGCTTTTTCACCTTTGGTTCATTTTTCACGAAATCCATTCGTACGCAAGTAACCCATTCCTCTAGGCTGTAGATACATCTCTTGCTGACAAACTTTTCAATCGTGGAATGAATGGAATCATTCTCATTCTGAGAATGCCCAGTCACTAAATAATTTAGCGTAATTTCTTCAAATTGAAACAAATTAATGGCAATGGAGAGCATAACCAAAATAGCATGATTGTTATTTTGTCCAGAGCATCGATCGCAAAAAAAGTGCACCCTTTTAACTCCTTGTTGACAAACTTTGTTTAAATAGTCAAATACACATGAGGATACTTTGCATGATCCTTTTTTTGCAGTGCTTTCATCCCATATGTAGCAAATGGTATTCATGTTGCAAATATTTGTAATCGATAAATTCCAAAGCTTTAGTCGCAGGAAATAGTAAAATGAGGAGGAATCTTCATGGGGACACAAAAAAGTTTTTTGCAAATCAAATACAGCTACCAAAGTATCGCTGCAAGCTTTTCCGAGTGCTTTCAATTCTTCTTTTTTCTTTCTACATTGATTTTTTTGTGCTTGATGCAAATCATATTTTTCAATTAGCTCGGCAGATTTGTTTGATGAATTGTTGTAAGCCACACAAAAATCACAGCAGTCTTTCTTAGGAATATGAAATTTCAAATTAAACCTGCTTTTAAAGACACTTCTGTAAAAGTCGTAATTTTCACATTTAACTTGATGATCAGAACACCATTTTTTATAAAGCCTCCACATCATTTTTATGCTGAGTTTTTGAGGTAGGTATTCATATTTTTCATTTTGGCGCACGTAATGTGCTTCAACCGTTGGAAACATTTTGATGTGGTTTACCACAGTTTCAACTCGTTCATTAGATGCAGCATTTCGAGTACCACTACGAGCCTTGCGACCATCAGGGGCAATAAATCCAGATGATGCAGCAGACTATAAAGCAGTTTCAACCCTTTGCATGTTTATATTCAAAGCGTACAAAAAAAAGGTTTTGCACACTCTTGTAGCTTCTTCTGGTGATGTTGCCAAAGAGAAGCTTTTGTTCGGTTTTCTTTTAGCTTTTCTTTTTCCAGTTTTCGAAGTTTTTCTAATTCGAACCCTTTGCTTTTGTTCTTGCACACTAACATATTTTATCAAATATGCTTTTTGCAAATCATGATCTTTTAAGTCCCAGAAATGTTTATTTATTTTCTTCACATCTTCAGGACCAAAATTATCAGAGCATTGTTGCCTGCATGAGCTGTTGCAGCATTTTTCTTCTTTCAGTTCTCTGCGACTTGGTTTTGTAAAAATTTCACCCTTCTTATTCTTGAACTGATACTCCTCACCAGCATTATACTTTGTTTTCTGAATATTTTTTTGCCATGACTGTTTATTTCTGATTCTTTTTCTGGTATCAAGCAGTGTTATTAAAAAAATAATTAAAAAATACCGACTATAAGGTTTGATAAGACGTGTCCACAATTTAAGACATATCTGATTTTAACTTTCTTTTACCTGGGTATGCTGTACGTTACTGTTCCACTGAACTACTGCTAAGTCCATCCTCAAGGACATAACTGATTTTAATATTCGCTTATTGACATTGCGAAAAGGAAAATCTGTCATTTATGTTCGTTGCTGAGACATAACCGTTTTTAACATTCTTTGTTGTTGCAAAAAGTACTTCAAAACCCTTCTTTATGTCCATCATTTTAGCCGTTACAAAGATTTTTAAGGCTTCATGTGAAAGCGGGTATGTCCAAACCTACAAAAACTCAAAAAAGTGAAAAATGAAAAAAAGCGGACATAAACAATATTAACTTTCGAGCGACGATATGTTTTCAGGCAAAAAAAAAAAGACTCAGTCGCAATGAAATTAGTTTAACTTTCACATGTTGAGCACTCTATGCATCAACATTGAGAAACGGTGGCATAGTCGACTAGCGACTTTTCTGTGTTGAAAGACTTCCGCGACTTCGAAATCCGGTGTATATCTCCGGTTGTAGCGGGCATGGGTTCGAATCCCATCGCTTATCATTTTATTTTACTACCGAAAGCTAGTCTAGTTTGTGACTTTCTGTTCTCTACAGTATATTACTTGAAATGTTAAATAGAATAACAGTATGTACAAATTGACACAAAATATTTTTGTATTATACATTGTAGTAAACCGACAATTTCCTATACTTGCAAAACCAAGATTTACGCGCAACGAAACTTTTATCATGCATTAATTTCGTGCATTTATTAAATTTGTTCATATACAAAATTCGTGCATATAATTTTCGAGTTTTCTAGTAAATTATTTTCCGCACAATTTATATTTCATAAGATCGGTATTGATATCAGTTTTTTGATGCCTCAAATAATACTGAAGTGCCAGTATATCGTAATGTAAAACGTTGATTGCTTGTTTTTAAGAGCGAACTTTTTTTTAACAAATTAGTAAGACAGGACAAAAACTTTTACTTTAAACAACACCTTACAAGAATAAAAAAAAACACTTAAAACAAAGTTTCAAACACATCGCCCTTACCAGTAAATCATATTTATAGAAATGCACCTATCACTGAAATTAAAGCTTAAGTCAGCACTAAACACTGCTACCTTGTTGTCACTGAAATTGCATTACAAACTACAAAATAATTATTATCATAAAACACTGTTCATACGAGTAAAACAGAAGTACACAAAGGTAAACCTAAAAAGAAAACAGTTATTCTATGCGATAAAAATTTACTTCCCAAAAGATTTTTCACTTAAATTGTTTTGATATAGAAAAGAATATCTTGACTAAAAAAAAACAAACAACCTTAGAAAAGGAATTAACTGGCTATGCAGTGTTTCTAATCCCAAAATCAAAATTAAATATTAGAGAAGATATTGTGAAATGAGAATAAAACATTATCAGATTGTTGGGCTTTATTCAACTTAAAACTGGCAACATCATTGATAACTGAACAAACTCAAAAACTAGTGCACTTCAATAGTAACAAAGAAACAATAACAAAAAAACATGGATCAAAGAATGAACGAAGTTGCGCATTATGTAAATCAGCTGCACAAGCGCTGCATCGCAACGACGTTATGGCGTCATTAATCATTACTTTACACAACACATTGCAAGCAAAATTTGCTTCTCTTTATTTTATAAGACCTATTTATTGTAAACGAAATACAGTATAAACAAAAACATTAATGACCTACAAATAAAAATCTTTAACAAGAGTCAAAATATGATGATTGCTTTCTCGTTGAAAACAATATCACAGAGACGTTGATTTTCTACTCAATTAAAAAAATACATTTTTTCAAAAAGTGCTTATTATACTAAGTTGTTTGATTAAAAAACTAGTGTGTCATGATGATTGTTTTGCAGTAACTATGTAAAATCATTGGTATAGCACACAAACAGTTTTGCCCAGAATATAATTTCAAAATTAAGCAGAATATTGAAACCTAAATTTGATTAGCACGAGGCTTCGTAAAAATGCATCTTTCATAAAGTGTTCTATTAAACGTTTGAATAAACATTACATTTATGGTGTATTGTTTGGCACAAAATGAATAAGGCATTTGCTATAAGAGCAAAAACGCATGGATAAGAGATATTGACGATAAGCTATTCTTACATAATGCGAATGAATGAATAAAAGTAAAAAAAAGACAAAAACTTGCATTTTTGTTAAAAACAGTGCAATTAGTTGACGTAAAAATGAGAGTTCTAATTCCATTGCAGGAAAAATTTCAAGCCGTTTTTTTATCTCTCAGATGCCAGTAATTGAACCTTAATTCTAATAAGCAAGAGGCTTCGTAAAAATGCATGTTTAATTAAGTGTTCTATTCAACATTTAAAAATTACTGGTATGTTGTATTGTTTTGGCCAAAATGAACAAGATATTTAGTATAAGTACAAAAACGCATAGATAAGAGATTTTGACAAAACGTACCCTCTGCGGTGATATTTACAACTTCCACTCAGTTGCAGCAAAGTTGAAAGTTTTTTTGGCTGCAATAAATTTTTAGGTCTTTGGGTAATTAAGACGGCAAAAAACAAAAGAGCGAAGTCGCTCTTAGCCCTATTTGTACCGGGAGGGGCCAACTTTGCCCCCCTAGTTATTTTATTATAGCTCCTAAACTAAACAAAAGTTTTGCTTTGATGCACCCTGACTTTGAATCAAATTTGATAACACGCATTTTCAAAAAATTTGGGGTCAGCTGGATAACGGAAAGTGACGTCATTTTGCCTTTGTCAGAGACACCTAAGGAGTTTCATACAATTTTGAGCACTATGCATGCTTGCGGTATAAACGCACTTAATCTATTAATTCTCATGTGTCTTCATTATCGATGCTTATCTTTAGCTGGAATAAAATATATTAATTAATGATAAATATATTGCATCACAATCACGTCATTGATAACGTCATAATTCAAAATTATTAATTTTTCTGCTGTTTCTCGAAATAGATTGCGTTTGCATAAAAAAATATTCATTGTTACCAGCTGTTGAACGATATAATGAAAATAATACTGCAGTATTCAACAATTTTGTGAATGATACCTTATCTCAGTCACAAAAACAATTACAAATATAAATCAACGCAATACATTAAAGATGACGTCATCACTCATGTGACGTCATCATCTGCGATAACTTTATCTGACATGTCTTTGAAATAACAAAACTCCAAACTGAAAACAATATTTAGCAACATTTCGAAAAATTTGCATGCTCTTTAAAGAATTTACCGGTTTTGATGACGTCATCACATTTTCGAGACGTCGCAACCTCAAAATGTTTCATTCAAAAATTCAAAAAAATAGCTTCAACAAGCAAAAAATCTTACTTTTATCACTTACCAAACGGTTTTTAAATAGGGCTGCAATGTTGCTCCCCCCCTACCCCCCGGTACAAATAGGGTGTGAAAATAGCCCGGTAGATAAAGGGTTAAACTGTAACAGCGCAGTATGACCTGAGTAATAATTACAAGTTGTGGTTTCTAGTCTAAGCAAAACGGCAGGCAAGAAATAAAAACAAAAAATGTTTAAAGTGTCTCTGATCAACCTCGTGACAGCCAAAGCACGTCCGTCCCCGGATTTTGACGACAAAACCATCTAAAGCGGCATCGCTTGCAGGATTCTAAAAAGCAAACAAGTTAATTTACCAATAGTGATAGTGCATAAAAATTCGAATCAAATCAAATTGTTCTGTACGCTCGCTATAATACGCCGAAGCGTGTACAAGTTTGGGGGCCCATCTCCGCCTCATTGCGCCTATGAACAACACAAGTTTTTTCAAAAAAATGTCGCAAAGATGGCTAGCCGTTGAGAACACTGTGGCCGATCTCCCGCTCCAGAGACGAACGCGCTACCGCTCGACTTTATAAAAAAAGTTCACGTCAGTTGCTTTTTTTGATAGTTTTATGAGTCAAGAATATTTGACACAATCAAAAAAACAAAAAAACGTCAACTTACCGACTCTTTTCTTTCCTCGAAACTCACTGCAATCTTTTGGATATTTTCCAGCTTTTGTTTTCTGACAGTAGCAACGACAATGCTATTGATGATAAACAAAAAATAACAACAGCTTGCTAATTTTTATTAATAAGAGCATAGTTTTTTATCAAAAATAAACAAAACTTGACTGCGATCTATTGATCAATAACAGTCCAGTTACAATTTCATCCTAAGGCAAAACTACAAGAACTTCATCCATATTTTTTTTAGAACTTCAACATGAAACTGACGTAAAATCTAATTGACAAAATCATCTTTTTTGAATTAATCTCATTTTACGCAGCTATATGTGCATAAACAACTTTGCTGTAAGCCGTTCAATACGATTTCTCAAATGGCTCTTTTTGCCAAAAATGCTTTTCCACCGATTATATCAACCGATAAACATTAAAAAAACACTCTTTTCATTTTCAATAAAAATTGAAGTGACCGTATCCTTGATCATGGTCACAAAACACATCTCAAAACCTGCAGTCTCTTGGTTGAGACTTAAACAGCTTGCAGCATTAAAAAACGCCAAATTTAATTGCTGATTAAAAAAAAAAACAGACTAAAATTAATTTTTATTCAATTGCACGTTTTGAGATAAATTAGTATATCTTTGGTAAAATTTTGTTCAGCATTACATTTGAGTAAAATTACTTTTCAGATGATAAACTAAATCAGTTTGAAACGTCTAAAGGAAACTCAATTTGAAGGCTGTTTTGTTTTCAACCAAAATATACACTTTTCCTTTTACTAAATTATTTTTACCCCCAGATGTGACAACATTTTTAAAAAGATAACTAGCAGTACACACCTTGCCTACTTCAGTTACCAATTTATTTCGGCAATTCATGGAGAGCCCGTTGTTTGCAGTTTTTCCTGAAAGCATAAAAAATTCAAAATTGATATACTGTAAGATATCAGATAATCACCGTTGCATCCTTGTACACTTTGTGTATACAATGCACATTAGCTTGAGCTGTTTCGTGTGCGTGATTGAGGGTACTTCAGTAACGTAAAGGCTTCTGTAAATGTTGCGGGTGTTGTGATTACACACGTTTCTCATTTTCATAAGATTTTTTTTAAAGTATAATTTTTTAAACAATGTTTAAATTTACGAAAAATGATTGGCGATTTTACAGAGTGTTTAATAGATAAAAACAATAAAACCATCTCATGTTTTTGTTAGTGGACACCCTAATAAGTTTAGCAAAACAGTAGGAGAGGCTTTAAATTTTTACTTCAACTTAATGTTTTACCTGAATATAAGTTAATTTATAGGTTGGACGAAGACAAGCGGAAAGAAAAAACAAAAAAGCAAACTAGAATACAGTTAAAATATTGCTAGAAACTAAGAGGAATAGAAAAATGTTGATTTTGCCTGTCTATATTATGATACTGTATGCAGTAAAGAAATTAAACAGCCATCCATCAGCTGTATGCCGCGGCCTAAATTACGCCTCCACAATCCTATGGCATATTAAAGGATTTGTATATTGCAAGAATACATTAGCTTGCCAATAAAGTGTCTTCCATTATCACGATAATTTTCATAAAAATGTCATTCAGAAAGAATAGCACCGGCTCAACGCAAAATAGTAATGTGGATGACGAAACCTTTAGCAAGCTACGCTTTAATCGTGAAATACACAAACAATGCATTTTAAACTGATAAAGGCTTGACTTATAAGCTATTATGCTTGTCAAATTTTTACATATCACTGTGTTTTCAAACAAGAATTGTGATCCGTAATAAGCATTATACCACCTAAATCAAATGTATCTTTCTTTATGAAAAGTTTGTAGGTTATGTGATGCAGTTTAATGCTAATAAAATTCATGATTGAATTGATCCAGTAAGTAGAATGTAAGTCAACTTGATTGTATTCAAATAGAACTTAGTACTTTACTTACTGCGTGTTTTTCTTCTTGCTTCGGAGTGCCATGAAGCCAAAATAACCACCACAAAAACAATTAATATCCTTGAATTCATGCGCATTGTGATGTTTGTGTTCTAGCTATTTGTCAGCGAATAATCGAGGAACCCAACCAATTTCTTATTGCGTTCACACTTGTTTGCAAAACATTTTGAATGAACTTGTGTTCTCATTGGCGTTATAGCAAGGTACCAGCTGTATTTATAGCGGTGTTTCTTTATTTGTTTTTTAGAAAAAAGGCACAGCAGACATCTTGTCAAGAGTGAAAAAAAAATCGAGGGAAATCCCCTAAAAAAGTCCCGATAAAAGTTTTTCAAAAAAATATTGCTGGTGGTGTTAATTAATCAATTATTCAAATACTGGAGTACTCTTTCTTTTTTTATAAGATCTATAATCCATAAAACACAAAGCTCGTTTTGCTCAAAATTCAAAAACAAATTAAGAACAAGCCCAGCCTCAGCAGCAAGAATAAATTAAGAACAAACGAAAAAGAATAAATTCCAAATCAATAAAAGAAACTAAGGCTTGTAATTGTAATTATACTAATTTAAAATGGTAAATGTACTGATTTAAAACGATAAAATTTTAGTAATTTTCTTGAGTTTACAAGCAAAATTACAACTTTTCCGAGATTATAGAGCGATGTTGCGCATTTGAAAATATTTTCGTTCAAGTTAAAAAACCTCTCTTTTGATTTTGCAACTTTGCGGTGCTGCAAAAGCAGCAAAAAAGCCGTTAGTCAAGCAGACAGAGGATTGAAAATTAAACCCGTAAACCGTTTTAATTATGCTATTTGGAAATTAAACTTAAACAAATGAACATGGGCGCTGAAATTGACATCGATGCTTTCAAAATTTAAAAACAAATGAGGCTAAAACTTGGCAAAAATTTTAGAACAACGAGCCTCCACCCAAAAGTTACTGGTTCTTATAAAAAAGAATAAGATCATTTTTTATTGCGCTTTTGCTAATAGCAGTTTGGTTTACACAGACATGTTTAATTGCAATAACTGATCATTTGTTTGCCGTATGAACCAAAGCACTCTGCGTCTGTCTAACCAGTCCAATGCAGAGAAATATTGCCGAATTGGTGTGGCTTCTGGAATTGTTTCGTCAGGTTGGGCCACCACAACAAGTGTACTACTGGTCCCAATTCAAAATAAGCGTCAAATGTTATTTCCAAGGGCAAAATGACACAATGCAAGCTATAGGCGTCGCCAGGGGGCCCGCCCCCTTTCCCAATCGAATTGCCACCAATTATAAAAACTCGACAAAAAGCGTATTTTTCTTCAGTTTCAGTTTCTTTTAGTATTTTTCGCTTATGATATAGCGCGTATAGCAGTGATGAACATTGACGACCAGGAGGCCCGGCTTCCTTCATTTAATTTCTTCCAACCAATTTATATACGTTACCCGGGTGAAATTAAGGGTTTTTGTTCTAAAAGTTTCTATCTCAGGCCTTTATCTAACCTTTTTATGGCCGTAATGCAACAACCAGGGGCGGGTTTACCTTATGGCACAGCGCCAAGGGCCCCGTGCTCTGATGGTAAGACTGTTTTTGGTCTTCACCTACATTTGACAAGAAGATTTTGCCAAAATCTCCAAAGTACCATCGGCCACACGCAATGTAAATCCGGCCGGGTCAAGAACATGGGTAGTAAGTGCAGCTGCCAAACTATATATTGTGCATTTGTCAATAACAATTCATCTCCACCTAGCCAGTTTTTACGCGGCAATATACTTAAAAAAAAAATCAGCTAGGGGAAATGCTCATTGAACAAATCATTGATTTGAATTGAGAAGGCCTGGACTCCCTGACATTTCATGTACTCCTACAACTGGTTAATTCCATTACAAAACAAAAAACTCCAAGAAATATCTTCGAGTGAATTATTTTATTATTTAATGCTAAAATATTGTAGGAGGCAATATACTTTACTTCCCCCTACTTAGGCCAAATCACTTACAAAATTTAACCCAGAAATGCAAGATTTTAAATGTGCTTTGGACTTAAAGTGCAAATAAAAGGAACATTGAACAATTTAATTTTTTTAATTGGTTTTCAAATGATAATAATTTACTTCTTTCAAATGGCTCTGAACATGTGCGGAATGCGATCCAACGGCATTTAAAATGGCTTTTAAAATTTCCAAAAAATCGCCAAGATTCAAGGGGCTTCGCCCTCAGACTCCCGACTGTGATACGTTTAAATTACGTTAGTTTACTCAGCACGTCTCTCAACTTAGACATTTTCACTTTTTAACTTTGGTAAACCAGACCACAGTTTTTGGTGTTCCGTTGTACAATATCTTAGCTCCACACAAAGTTCGTCTTTCGAAAATTTCTGATGACGTCATTACTTGTAATTTGTGGTTTGGCCCCCTCCCTCAATCAAAAATCCAGGCTACGCCTATGGTGCGAGCTTGGGAATCGAATAGATTGCCAGCAACCTTTCGATCACTAACCCGACGCTCTACCGACCGAACATCGCCGATTCGTTGCCGCTATTAATTGATAATAACCATCGACTATTAAATCATGCAGTCATGCAATGGCTATTAATTTGTTGTTTTTGTGTTCAGATTATCACGATATTCATTGATAGAAATATGGATTGCGGAGAAGTACGCTCATAAGAAGTTTATTTATTTTGTGACTTGCTTTCATGAAAAACGCTAACGCTAAGCAAGCCTACTGTCAGAATGATTCAATAATTTTTATTGATAATATTATGTTGTTATTACCTGCCTTTTTATTTGAAGTTGCATCATAACGAAAAGAAAGAAAGAAAAATTACACTCTATTGTAATCTAACCGGCCTGTTAATTGTGCAGCACAGTCAGTTGTAGTCTATCGAAATAGTCAAAAGCACATTATTATTCAAATAGGATTCAACCAAACTTTCCGCTGGTGCTTCTAGTCGGTACGTTGAAGCAAGTTTTGAATTTGGCGATACCGCAAAGGGAAAGTACAGTACTCTTCTCACTTCTTTAATTGCCTGATTGTTTGGATGGTTGCACGCAATCGTAATTGTCATCGCTTGCCCCAAATAAGGCATACATAAAAAATGCAAGTAATCACTTAAAAGAAAAGTTGAAAAACGTATTTTGGAAGAACGAATATGCTGATTCGAATATTGTTTAATATAACGTAGCCTGCAGTTAATGTAATGAAAGAACTTATTGAATTAGCATTGAAAAATCCGACACAAAACGCAATGAAAAAGTTTATGCTAATTTTTTTCTGTTTCTTACGCTTCGCCAAGTTTTACAAAAAAATTTTTAAATTAACATAAGTTTTTCATACCTTTCTTTATTAATTTCATCCTATTTTAAAGGAAAAAGTAGCATAACTGTCTTGTTTATTCTACTGAAAAAATAAAAAACAAAATTGTACTATTTTAGCATTTCAAGTAACATGTGCTGGGCTGATCTTTATTAGAAGTAAAGCAAGAAAAATACCGAATTTGTAGTATTTTAAAGAAATAAAAAAAAAAAAATCAAATTGCAGAAGAATATCTGCAAACTTAAAGACCATAAATTTGAAGACAGCAAAGACCCGTTCGCTGTCTCTTGACCAATGCAACTTGAGGAATCAAAATGATATATCAAGTCAGATCAAAACGCTTTAGCCATATTTTACACTGGAGGGATGTGCCCTCTTATCGTTTTTTTTTTTCGTAATAAATTCGTTCCAAAAACAACTGTTTTCTTTGAACTAATTTGAATTTACATTAAATTTATTCACAATTATGTCAAATAAGATGGCGGTGTAAAATAAGGTTAATTGTCCTACTGGCCCGGCTTGGATTGTTTATTTACTGGAAAAGCTTTGAATTTTGATGAGTTCGCAATATATCTGGTACTGGTAGTAACAGCATTCAAAAGATGGTGACTTTGCTGTATATTACAAAGCGTTGCGCAACTGCAGAGTAATGCTATACAATATATTGTAATTAGTAAACAAAATACTGCATAATTTCATCACGCTTTCTGTACTTTGTTAGAGGTAAGGACTTCCTGTCTCGTAGGAGCTGCTTAAAGCAATGGATGATTCTATTGACTTTTATGGTAAAATTTTACATAATTGTGTGTTTACTTAGTATATACAACTAACTTACAAAATCATTTAATCAGATTACATATTTGAAATAATGTGTTTCTTTCGAATATCTTGATTTACCATGTATTGTGCAATTAGAAGGGTTTTTTTGGTTGCAAATCCAAAAATTATACATTTGCACTTTAGAATGAAGAAATTAACGAAATATTTTTAAGGATTTTTTATTACATCATCTTATATTTGTGATTTCATTTATATTTTTTCGAAAATAATTTTTGCAAATAATACTTATTTATACTGTAGAAAGTCTTTTGCACTTTTCTTATATGGCGTTTCTTATACGGACCGGTTTGGGGGGAACCTCCCATTTGGTACCCCTAAATTGTTTCAAATTTTATCTTTCTCTTATACTTAACTACCGTAAAAATTTCGTGTGCCTGGCTTTATAAGTTTGAATTTTGGAGAGCCCGTTTGGGGGAAAACCTCATTGTGGCATTCCCAATTTTTGCTAGGTTTAGTTCATTCTTAATATTTACCCATTCCGAAAATTTGTTCCATCTAGCTCTAACAGTTTAAAAGCTTCAAATTTTGATGGCCTCGCTTGAAGGGGGCCCCGCTTTTTCATAACCAGAATTTTGTCAAATTTTATCTTTACTTCATATTTTCCTACCACGAAAAATTTACGTGTCTAGCATGAGTGGTTAAAAAGTTTGAATTTTGGCAGCCACGTTTTGAGGGGACCCCATTTTGGTACCCTAAATTTTGTCAAATTTTGTCTTTCTTTTATATTTACTTATCTTAAACATTCTATTTGTGTCTAGCTTAAAAGGTTAAAAAAATTGAATTTTGGAGGCAACCTCATCCGGAAACCCCCAATTTTTGCTAGGTTTTTATATTGTTGTATCCACCCGTTCCGAAAATTTGGTTTACCTAGCTCTAACGGTTTAAAATTTCAAAAATTTAGAGGACCCCATTGATGGGGATCCTCCAAACCTGGCACCCCCGATTGCAGTCGCACACTAGTCCTCCATAATATCTTCAATCGCTCAAACTGCGTTTAGCGGTTTAAAAATAGATAGCACGGGAAGAAAAAAAAAAAATAATAAAAATAAAAAAAGAAACAAAAAAGAAATAAAACAAGAAAAATACATATCAAGTTGGGAAAAACGAGCATAACCAAAAAAAAGACGGTTGATAGTGTGCTCGAAAATCACAAACCATTTTCCATCAAAATCTGCAATTACCGCGATATACCGGTTCAAAATCGTCAACTTTTTGTCCATTTTTGGCCTGTAACATTTTGATTACGTTACCGGGCGCTGCCCAAACTCGGTTTGCTTAAACCATTTATATGCACCCACGTGGTGTTCAAATTTCAGCTTTACCCGCCAAGTGGTTTTTGAGGTATAAACGAATTAATAAATTGTCAAGCCAAAAATCGCCATTTTTTTATGTTTAGCTATTTCTCAATTCACGATCATGTGACATAGGATCTCCGAAATTGGGACACCTGACGCTTTCTCTAATGCCCATGCTGAGGCCAAATTTCGACTTTGGTTTAAGTGTTTGCTAGTTGTAAGCAAATCAATACTCATCTGCCAAAATTCGCGAATAAAAGCAAAGGTAATACGCGCTCGCAAGCGGAGTCCCAATTACCAAAATATTATAAAGTTTGTCTTGTGACAAACGTAAATGAGATATTACTGCAAAACATTTACCTAACATGTACTGTACGCTGTAAATGCTCTACCGCCGTATAGGCAATTGTAAGGTCAACAAAAAAATATCTTAGTAACCAAAGGATTGTTATCTTGCATGGCAAACAAGAATTTCCCATGTTGTACTGAAAATGCCGTTGGATAATGGATCAGAGCCCTGGCGAACACAATTTTTGCTGAAATAGTTGTAAAGGTATAGTAATTACATTTTATTCGCCGAGCTGCCATAGCCAGGACACAGCGAAGGGACCTTTTCGGTCTTCGTGTCAAGCTACCACCAGCTCACTTGTCCACCACGCACGGTGGAGGCTTCACACTGACTCTTTCAATGCTGAACATCCAGTAGGGAAACTGTGAATACTAAATTCTATAGTGTTTGATTCGACCCGACCAGAAATCGAACGTAGGTCTACCGTTTCAGTAGCAAACACTCTATCCACTCGACCATTACTGTTTGCACGCTTACACTTTAACGCCTAGCAACAATGGACAGGGTTGTTGTTGTTGAAGTTATATATTGGGCTATCGCCTTTTAAGGAACAGTGTCAGACGCGAACAATTTGACAATGTGCACACTTTTCATTGCAATGACTAATTTGTCGTTGAAGAAATGCGCATCTGCTGAAGAGTTTTTAGTGATTCACTGTTCGTGTGGATTTCTTGTTCGAGGCCACTGAATTTGATGTGTAGCGTCAACTCCAACGTTACCACAAGTCAAAGATTAATCGGATCAATTGGTTATTAACTCAACCCGGAGAGAAGCCGGAAAGGTTGTTCGACCTAGACAGCCGACAGCATTGGGACGCGCCCTTTCGACACTACATGCTTCGCCCTTACAATGGCGAGCATGCCAGGATATTGGAGTAGTGGACGCTCTCTCTTATGCTGGTTGGTGACGATGAAGTGCCGTCGCCAGAGGAAAGGGAGGGGGATGATGTAGCGTTAAGTCCAACGTAGCCACAAGTCAAAGATTAATCGGATCAATTGGTTATTAACTCAACCCGGAAAGTAGCTCGATAGGTTGTTCAACCGAGCCGGTCGACCGTATTGGGACGCGTCTTTTTGACACGGATCTTACAGCTGCTTGTTCGAAGCCACCCAGCTGAAATAATCACCTTTAAGCGTCTTATCCAAGGACGTCATCGACTTGGACCAGATCATGAGATTCCGTGATCCCTCGTCAGACAGCCAGACTCTGACTGTATTTATTTTGATGTTGCAACACTACTTAGCAAAATACTTTATAATAAATAACACAGAATGATGCAAGCCAATAAAGACATATACTTGCAGTATGAGAAAGTCGTGAAGGAATTTGAAGTCTTTGAGTCAAACGGCTAGTTTTGATTGCTTTCATGAGCACAATGATGCTACCATTTAATCATTCTTGGAGCAGCAACAAGCTAGCCACATATTTAAAAACACATTTCGTGGCTAACTATGAGAAAGAACTATAGCATGATTATCTTTAAATTGGTATGAAGCCAATAATTGCTTGCGATATTTTTGAGAAAACTTTTTTCAGTTTTAAACATTGTATTGCAGCAGGAATCGAATTCCAAAGCTTTGACTCCTGATACTTGATGGACCTTTGCGCACGGTTTGTTCGATAAGAAGAGCTATTGGCAATTTATCACTATAAATAAGACCTAGCCCAACGTGTGTGTGCCGATGAGATCTAGTGAAAATAGAGTTGAAAATGATTTGGGAGAGAGTGATTAACGGATTTGTGAATTTTTTTGTAATTTCCAACTTACTTAGCTACGTCTGTTATCGTTAGAATATTGAAGCGAACAAAGTACTGCGTTACGTGCTGGCGGTAGTTCAGTAAACAAATAGCTCGCACAGCTTTGTTTTGAATCAGTTATCGTAGCTTATTAAGGTGTGAGGTATACGCTGAGCCCCAAATGATAAAACCGTATGAAATATGAGGGTAAATTATTGAATAGCATAACAATAATACTGCTGAAGTAGGTAAAAAACGTTTCAATTTCGTTGATATACCGACATTTCGAAATCACTTATTTTTAATTTTGGTAAGATGTAGCAAAAAATTTAATTATTGGTCTAGTTCAATTCCTAATTTTCCATCTCTGCCACATTCTGAATGGTTTATGCAGAAATTTTTTTTATGAAAATAGACAGTGTTGATTACATTAGTGTTGCCAAAATATTTTTTAAAATAAAATTGAAGCACAAAAAATGAAAGTTAATTCTACATCACACAAAAAGAAACTTTTTACACTTTTTTCTATAAAAACAATTTTTTAAGAACACGAAGCTCAGTTTTTGCTCAAAATTAAAGATTAAGAACAATGCCATGCTTCAGAGATAGAACCGGTCAGGATGTTCTCGACCCGACCGGTAAATTTCAAAATCTACGCCGGTTGACCGCCCGGTCGACCGGTTTCTGACCGACCAGGTCAACCATTTTTTTACAGAAGATTTTTGTTTACTATTCAATGCATCTAATGAAAAATTTTTAAAAGGAGGGGCATGGGTGAGGTGTTAAATTTGTGACTTCGGGCGGGGGTCTCAGAAAAAAAACGCACAAACATTTTTACAATTTTTGCAAAAATAACTCAATTTTAAGACCTTTTTAGGTTAAATTTTGGTTTGAAAGATCCGTTTTGAGCAGTGCAAAACGTGCACAAAATAAGCATAAAAAGAACTGGAGGGCACGCGCTAAATTATTAGATGTTCGTTTTAATGCTATAATGCGTAAGGCCAAGAAAAGAACTTAAATTTTTTAGCTCTTGGTGACAGATTATTCGCAATTTGCCGAGCAGCAAACACTAATCTGTTATGAAATTGGCTGGAAAATATTCGAAATATAATGTGCCCCAGCAGTTTGTAGAAATGCTGCTGCTTCAGAACAAGCCATGGCTAGTTAGATATAAAAAATAAGAGCTATGCCTTTCTTGCCCAGTGTAGATTGTGGAAAATTTAAGCTGAAAAAAGCTTTTCAAAGAGGCAAGGTTTTAGCATGTACTAAAAATCTGAAATCTGCGCCACATCTAGGCTCAAGCTAAAGTTCAAATTCAAGTTCAAGTTTCTTTATTGACACCACTAAACAAACAAAAAAAAAACAGATAAAACAGAGAACGATTATAGTATTGATATTAATGAAGAAAGCAGCGCCTGAGTGACGGCGAAGGGACCGCGAGGTCTTCGAGTCTGCAGCCACTCTGGAAAGCCATGATAAAAGATATGGCATTTTTTTTCGAGCTACAACGAACTGACATAAAAAAAACACAAGGAAGCAAAAACTGAAAAGTACACAAAAAAAGAAAAAAAAAAAGAAAAGACAAAACAAGAGTTACAATAGAATGTGCTGGCTAAGAGTTACTAAAATTTAGTATTTTTAGAAAATAATTTTGATAATAACATGATTTTTGGAAGATTATATACGAGTAATATACAAGCATTATTTAAGTCACCTCTTCATAATTTGAAAATATAGACCCAAGAAAATTAACACAAGGAGTTCAAAAGAATTTCTTTGCTTGCTTTTAAAAACTTTCTAAATGAGAGGTCTTTAGTATTATTGGGAATGGAATTCCAAATTTTCGCACCGGAATATTTAATTGATTGCTGCGTTCTTTTGGTTTTGTAAAGGGAATTATTAAATTCAAGGATGCCGTAGTACGAGTTTGCCGACTGTGCGAGAATTTTGCCAAGGTGAAATAATTATTAAAATATAAATAATGATGCCAAAAATATGGCAGGTATAGCGTAATCCTCTTCCACATGCATGCTTTATTATAATCTGATTACGCGATTTTAACGTATATTTTGCACTTTTTTGCTTTGTGCCGTGGCCCAAAAAGGGCAGGGCATGGCACAATGCCCCCCCCAAAATGCGCCCCTGGATGTGCATGTCTTAATGGTCACAGCATATTAGTCACAGCTTGAAACCATTCAAGAAGTGTTTTCAAAAGGTGTGGTTTGTTAATACTGTTTTTTTATGAAAACTTTAATTTGTGATAGAATATATATGTATATTTCGGTTGGTGTCTAGATACCTTTTAGTAGCGAGAAAGGAGAATTTGATCGGTGTTTCAACCGGCTTGACCGGCCGGTCAAAGAATCTTGACCCGACCGGCCGGTCGACGCGGCCGGTTTCCATCTCCGCCATGCTTAACATGAAAGAAATGATTAAAAACGCCGTCTATAGCTACTACAACGTACTTATAGGCAACCAACGGAGTTTTTTGACCTTTTTTGCAAAGCCATTGCTAATTTGTCTAAGAGTAGTCATGGTCTATAAATAATAAAAGACAACTTTTAATTGAGCAAGACAAATGTTGAGTCCTTTTGCTCTCCATTTAACTTAAGAACAAATTGAAATCAAATGAGGCTGAAAATTTAAGAACAGCTAGCCTCAATTTAAAAAATTACTGCTTCGCGTAAAAAAACGTAATGCAACACTTGAGTAAATTATAAAAGCGTTTAGCCTGAATCTAATACGTAATGTCCAAAATGTTCAGAATAGAGTAAACATCAAAATATGACGTGATACGGTAATATTAGATAATGTTTTCTTCCACCCTGTAACACTTTAAATGTATCGAAGTAGCGGCCGTATTGTTTACCTTATTTGGCTAAAAGAGAACGAGATTTAAGCTTGATTACTGCAAAACATTACGGTGTTCCACGAGATTCGCATAGCCGCCGGGAAATGCTTAAAAATTACGTAGGCAAACTTTGATGGCATTAAGTTTCTTTTTATCCAAACAATAAACTATTCAAGATATTGATTAAGGCCAAACGTGCAAATAGAGCTTGGATCAACAAAAACCTTTCAAAATTATGATTAGTAGGCCAATATCTAATTAATACCGCAGAAAGTATTAAAACAACATCACAAACAGATGATCTTTGTTGCGGAAGATCGTTGCGCAATATACATGTAGATCTTACAAATTATAAGAGTGCTGATGTGAAAACACATATGTCGACACATAGAAGAACGAATGCTCTTATGCTGCTTTCAAACAACGTACTTTTAACGTACTGTCTTGCAGAGAATCGTTTTGACTTCAGCTTTTTTGCCAGTCTGGGCCACATGATGGATAGACTGCTTTGCCCGAGTTGCAAAATAGCTTCAAACATTTTTTCCAAATTCTCAGTCAAAAACCGAGCCTGGGCTTACAGCATTTTGATTAATAACCCGAATTTCTGCCACTTGAGCTCTTCGCCCAGTTTTCTATCACCAGCTTCATATTGTCTTCTATTTATGGTATTGTGTCGCAGAAGAGTGATAATTGCCACCTTAAAACCATTTGTTGACCAATTAGGAATCGAGCCGAAGTCTACCGATTTGTATAGATGCTCTATCTACTAAACCAAGTAATTACTAAATGACTATCAGTAATGTGCCAATTTAATTTTTTTAGAATTTCTGCTCTCAAATACTGTAAGGTATGCGAAAAGCACTTTATCTTTTTACAAGAACAATTTAATAAAAACATGAGGCTCATATTTGCTCAAAGTTTAAGAACAATGCCAGGCTCGGCATGAAAAAAAAAAAAAGAACACAGACCTGTACTATACACTTTTAAGTAATCATCAGAGATTTCTTTGCCTTTTCCACATTG
This sequence comes from Trididemnum nubilum, assembly GCA_963965965.1. Taxonomy (NCBI): domain Eukaryota; kingdom Metazoa; phylum Chordata; class Ascidiacea; order Aplousobranchia; family Didemnidae; genus Trididemnum; species Trididemnum nubilum. The sequence continues at coordinate 9,842,861 of OZ014484.1, read as the reverse complement.
CCATTGTTCATTATCTAAAGAGTATTTCAATAATCATAAACTAATAACAAAAACAAATTTTAACCAAAAAAGAATTAATAAATATAGTTTTGTTGTCTTTTCGTAAAATTATTTCTTCTCTTTTATTATACGCGCTATGCTATGCCGAAGCGTGTAACGAGTTTGCGGGGTCCATCTCCGCGTCAATGTGCATGCGGGAAACACAGCTCCTTTCGGAGAAATGCTGCAGCGGTGGCAAGCCCTTGGCAACATTGTGTCCGATTTGACATGCCCGAGATTTGAACCTTGGACCTTCCGCTCCAGAAACGAACGCGTTACCGCTCGACCAAATGGTTTGTATGACCTGGGAATTGTTTTATGTATTAACATTATATTGTACAAAGTAAGTGAAAAAATAATTTGTTTGGTACCGGTAATACCTTTAACAAATAAGCATTATTTTGTAATAGTTGATTAATGGTGCAGGACTTGAGAATTGCTTTGATTAAAATGTACATATCTTTGAAGCTTTTCGTCTGACACTTTTTAAGAAGAATCGTCAGAATCGAGAGCAAAGGAAAAAGAACGGCTTTTTATAGGAAAAAGCCAAGCCGTGATTTGCTGAAAAAGGACCAATGAGAGACGAGCTTCAATAGTGCACAATCTTTAAGTTGTACACGAATTCTTTTTGTCAGCAGAGGGAGTGGTTAGTAGTTTTGGTAAAAGTAGCTTCAACTGGGTGTTGTAGCCAGACCCGGAGCTCGTAGCCGAAGCCCCGGAGCAGTCCATTTTTGCCGGAGCTGGAGTCGGAGCTGCAGCTTACATTTAAATCCAGGTTGAGCGGGAGCGGAAGCCGGAGCAACGCTACTATAGGATAGCTCCCAGCTCCAGATCTTCTCCGTTGCCCATCGCTTTTCTTTACCACTGTTTTCAATTCGTGTGTAGCTACAAAATGCAATGTCATAAAACGGTCGTGTAAAAAGCTTAAAAAGAGCCTTTGGTAGATAAAACTATAATTAACTATTCCAATTGTAACCACCTGCATTATATTTGATAAGAATGATTGTTGTTCTCTCATCAAAAGCTATTGCTATCAAAAGATTTTTTGTCCTAAATGGATTGGTCATGTGTAAAAAAGCTTTGTTAATGCTTAAAATTGCCACATTTAACTCTCGTAGTATTTAATTAGTGCTTACTTTAGTATTATTTGAATTGTTTGTAGTTGCAACTTATGAGTTGCAGTAGACCGTAATTGGTGCTTCAGTTGTTTGTTTGTGTGGTAATTTTTTATTCTTTTACTTGATTGCGGTTAGTATTCTTTACTTCGGGGAAACAATTAATGTCTGGGATAGTTTGTTTGCAGCAGTTCAAAGTAGATCTCATCAATGAATTGCCTGATACTGATATGATTGATAGAACTCAAAACTAAGCGTAATGACTGCGATTCCTCGCTAACCAATGATTCTGCGAAAAAGTGGTATACGCTGTAACTGCTTAGCCACCAACTCAAGTTGCCGTGAAAAGACTTTTCTCTTTACTTCGGATAATACGATCAGATTTAAGAACTTTGATGAAAGAGGACTTGCTTAAAGCAATTCTATTTCTTCGTACTAATGGTTTATGATTTGAACAGTCTAGCAAACAGTAGATAACTGGCTCTTGCTTACTCACTACATGTCATTTAATTGTGTGCAGCATTTTGGTTGTTGTGTTTTTAAACATAGTTTATTTTGAAATTTATTGTAATTGAGAAAACTGTAGGTGGGCTACAATGACAACGTAAAACTAAAACTCTGTACCAGTCTGAATAATCCCAGAACTGGAGCCGGAGCGGGGCAGCTCTTTTTAATCAGCTCCGGAGCTAAAGCCGGAGCAATGACAAGATACCGAAGAGCTCCGGAGCAGGAGCTACTGCACCTTCAAAATTTGCTCTGCTCTAACACCCTGGCTTCAAGAGCAGAAAGATTGAAAGGAAATAGCGGCCTTGGGCAAGAATAGTAAATCTACGGTCATCATAATCTTGAGCACTGATAGGATTTTGTAAAAGTTGAAGTCCAAAGGCTGAATCAGAAGCTAGAGACTGGGTATTGGTCTAGGTAGAAGATTTGCACCGAAGGGCAGGAAGTAAGCGTTTCTGGGAAGAAGAGCAAGAATGGATAGATTTTGGGCCATGGTTTTTAATTCTGTCCTGCAGCCTTTGGGAAGTACGGCCTACATACTGGCTGTAACCGTAGCATGATAATTGATAAATCACGTTGGTTTTCCGTGAAGCAGGCAGTACATCTTTGCTGGCGGAGAGAAGCTCGTTAATAGAGTAAACAACACGTGTTTCCACAGCGGAAAAGCATTGTTTGACAGCAGATTTTACTTGCTTTTCAAACCTGGTAAAAACAGAACTGAGCCATGGGAGATGTAGATAGACCTGGCATCTTTCGGGTCCAAATTTAGGCAGAGCTTGAAATTAAAGCACGTTTTGGCAAAAGTTGATAAGTCGCATTTCGTCGTTTTGAGAGAATCGCGTTTAAAGTTTTAAACTTTCCTTTGGTTCAGTTGTCAAGTGCAGCGTAATAATTTATATATTACCGAAGAATAATTCAAAATAAACGTACCGGTAAGTTTTTCCTCAGGTAAAACATTGTTAGTAAATAACTTTTAAAATACGAAAAACTCATTTTTTGAAAAATGTCCCTTATCAACTTTTGCCAAAACATGCTTCAATTGCTTCATCATCTTAGCCACAAACGACTTGATAACATAGTCATGGTATCCATTAGTCTGTAGAATGAACTTGATTTTGTCTAATTCAGATGGCCATTTTTCAGGAGAGCAGATGGCAAACAAAAGAATTTATGTGCACTGCACAGCTTAAAGATTATGCACTAATGACGCTCTCTCATTGGTCCTTATTCAGCAAATCACAACATGGCTTTTTCCTAAAAATAGCCGTTCTTTTTCCTGCGCTCTCCATTCTGACAATTCTTCTTGACAAGAGTCAGACGAAAAGCTTTGAAGATAATTAGTAATATTAAAAAAATATTTAAAACATTATTTCTTCAGTATTATTAAAATAATTAAACCATTGCCACTATTTCCGCAAATTTATTATCAACAATGGTGCTATGAAGCATATTTTTGATGCTATCAAGCATATTGTAAGAAATCTACATCTTCGCAAGCAATTTTTGGACAAACCTACTAACTGCAAAGCACTAATTGATGAGCGATTTATTTTAATTTTTTAACGAGTTTTTGCCTACGTCCTTTTTATTGTTACTGTACAAGGTTTGTTTTGTACAAGCAGTGAAATTGCGGGAGCTTTTTGTTTGTTTAGTTTACCAGAAACTCGGTCCGGCCGGCCTGCTTGCTTGCTTGCCAGCATGAAGTTTGTTTGAATAACAAACATACGCTCGTACGCTCATGATTACGCCAAGACAACAGCGTAGACCGGACGTAAGAGCGCTATATGATGCCCTATAAAAGCATAATTATTGAAATGCACATTTTTAAAGAAATAAGTAATGCTTTTTAAATTTTTAGCGAAACCTTAAGTACCGTTCTTCCTAAATTTCTTTAGTGCCTTTCTTCTAATATTGACCGCTAAATATTGATTTACGTGATATTTGGGGAATACCCGAACAAAAAATACCCTCAAAATGCTTAAAGTTATTGGCTTATTTTGCTGTGGTTTGATCATCAATTCACTGCCACGTGACCGTATATTGCAACTGGAAAATGCTAAAATGACTTATAAGTAATACTATAAAATTAACAAAAATATCGAAACGTGAAGAAAGGATAATCAAGAAAGCAATATATTTCTTTCATCCTCAACTTAAATTAAAGTAATATTTAGAGTTGACTAAAAATTAAAAAGCAGAACTTAGGTTGCTGCTAGAGCCTCGAACTTACCCCCATTGTGAATTTTTGGCAGTGTGGTAAATTAAATTTATTTATATAGCAAATTTTTCGGCAGTAAAATTATTCCAATGAATTTAAATATTGCGAAGCGTTTTTCAAGTTTTAAATTTTAAATATGGCCGGATCAATGGTGGGTATCTGCAGATATTATCCACTAAGCCCAGAAAAGATGTGGAGGAGCTTTTTTTGTCTTTGCCTACTTCTTTTTTTGCTCATTGGGCGACAGTATTGCTCTGATATTCCGGCACGCAAACTGATGTCATCTAAGAGTATTCTTTTGTTGCAGGCAAATTGTCTCCAATAGCAGGTCAAAATACATACAAAAAAGGCACAAAAAAAAAAACAAGAGTCAAAAGAATTTAACATGCAGAATTGTGAACATAGAGAGACCTTTTCCGATATGCATCTTCATAAAGAAAAGTTTGAGCTTGTTTCAATTTTTGCTGTTGCGACTTCAGTTCGTAAAGTAATTTAAAGCTTATCTAACCGTGACAGCGCAAATTATAGCGAGCTTACGTCTTCATAATTGCTTAAATTCTTAAAATTGAAGAACTTTCGAGATTGCCATCATAACGAAAATACCCGTGAATAATCTAAAAATAGTTAATATAGTTATGCAAATATATCCGTGCTAAGAATTTTGTTGATTGAAACGTGAAATAAGAGGTTGATATCGCGGAATCAATTTTACGAGTTAGTCATGTAGAGGACGTTGACATCGCCGCGTGCAATCGATTCAACTGTAGAGGTGACGCATAGGGTGTGTTAAAAAAATTTTTTTTTTGAGTTTTTAAAGTATCAGGTGCTTAAAGAGTGCCTTTTGGAGAAAAACTCCCTTAACAGCCCCAATTTTGACGTGCCCTCCAAAATCAAAACAATGCTAACCAACAACTTGATGGTACGAGATGACAACTGGGAGCTGATTCAACTTGGGCTGTTATTGTTGAATTTATATCCAAGCAATGTGCCTACACCTCCTATCAGGACTAATGGTTGCATTACCAACTCAAGATGGATGGTTACAATAATATATCTGTGAACAAAAAATTGCTCTGCACTGGGCCCAACTTTGTAAACTTGGGATGTTTAAAAGTAATTTCGGGATTGAACAACATAGATATTTAGCTCTCTTCCTCACAATAATCTACGTCAAACCTTGGATTCAGTGTCCGCTTCCTTTTAAAGCTACAGTCAATGATCTCGGTTTTTTCCACCAACTCAGAAGCATGCAGGGCAATCGAATCTTTCTGGATTTTTTGGTGGTTTTATTACAGCAACTCTGAATCGTCTTGATGCTCATCTGTGGTAGGTTACCTTAGCGGAGAAATGGCATTTTTGGCATTTTTTTCCAAAGTAGATGACTGTCAACAAAAAACATCAATGCAAAAAGGAAATGTTGCAATGCAAACCGAAATCCAGTATTGATCTTCCAACATTAGACAAAATGGTGACACCAGAGCTTAAAAAATGTACAAAAATAAAAAAATCTATTTGGACCAAAGTCGCTTCTGATTTTCGCAAAAATGGAAATAGCACCAACTTTTTTGAAAGTGCAAGTTTGCAATGGGAAAACGATTCCAATTATAACTTTTTAAAGAAAGCTCTGAGTAAAATGCAGGTTGCTAATGATTCTGCAGAAAGAGCCATATTGCTGACTAAACCTATCACAATAAATCAACCATAAACCAAATGAAAGATCTCATTTATACCAGGCGGTACCACTGCAGCGAAGAAAACTTCCAGACAAGCAGAAATCTACACTACTAAAAACAAACGTGGTAGATGACATTACATTGCGAAATCCACTTTGAATGAAAAATGTTGTGGCATTAAAATATACCATAATCAGAAACTTTCTAAACTTTTCTTTGTTTGCCTATAGTGCATATACATGACGTACTTTACCATTAAAATGGTTGATATAGTGTATTGCAGGATTAGCTTCAACGCGCTAAATTTATTTCTGAAACACCAATTTTTCTGAAACATGTTACGTGAAGTCGTTTAAGTATCGTAACGTGGTGATTATTGTATCATTTTTGATTGAAAAATGTTTTTTCTATATAATTCAAAAATTTGACTAGATGCGGTAACAAAATGTATTAAGCATAGATACGAAACCATTATTTCTGCAACTTTTGGTGGTTGAATGAAGTGTCTAGTTCAAATGGCTCACAAGATATAGCATTGTTTTGATTTTGGAGTGCGCGTCAAAATTGGGGGTGTTGAGCACCCATTAAATATCAATAAAATTTAATGAAATTTTTTTGAGGGAGTTTTACTTCAAAAGGCACCCTTTAAGCATCTGATACTTTAACAAATATAAAAAAAAGTTCTTTTTGACACACCCTATAGTTACGCAACCAGGAGAGCTAAAGGGAAAGGCTGAAGCTTTAATGATAAACCAGCAACTAAAAGAATTAATCCAAACATGCATGCTTTTAATCTTATTTTAGACTTTTGAACTTAACTATGGTATGCATAGGGGACTGAACAGGTTAATTTTCTCCAATTGATTCCTACTTTTAGCTGTCAATTTTTCAAATGACTGTCATCTATAAGGAGTAGAAATTGAGACTTTTCTCTAAAAATTACAAAAATTGCGAAAAGCAGCCATAGGAGTTGCCCAGGTCCATGTTGGTGATACATTTGATAAGCATCAGTTTGCTCAAAATAACCCCAGCTGGATGCATTTTTTGACGCAGAAGAAAACGTTTGCTTTCGGATTAGCTAGGTCTATGATGCTATTCCGAATTTGCGGGAATGGATCTGTTACAATTACCAAAACATAATACCGGTTGAACTGCAAAATAACAAAAGCCTACAACCAGGGCTGCCATCGACATGAATCCAATAATGGCAGCAGGGAAAAGTAACATGAACACCACAACGAACGGAATGTAGTCCGCAAAATGCATTCATGCTAGCGTGACCTTGGTCCAGGTGAAAGCAAACAACTAACAAAAATAAGGTCTTCGTGAAATAGAGTGCAGAATTTGCCCACAAATTGCGGTAAAGACCAAAAACAAAAACAAAAAATTTCTTTACGAATTTTTTAATCCAAGTTCCCGGAGTCAATACCTCTAGCCTCAAAACAAAAAAAAATAAGGACTCAAATTAAAATAAGGACATTTCTTAAAAAAAAGGACTAAAATATTTTCTAAGACACAGATCATCAAAATAAGGGCAAACCTTAGAACTAGGGACGTTATGGCAGCCCTTGAGCCTAGAGACGCTGCTAAGAATGGTGGCACCCAGGGCGGGATTTTGTGGTGGTACTCTTTTTCGTACCAAAAATAGGTAAAGACCAAAAAAGAAAAGGTTTTTGCTGCAAAATAACTGGGTTTTCGGTCCAAAAATGTGTGAAGCCAAAAAAAAAGGTCTCGCCTAAAAATCAGTATGTTCTTAGTCCAATTGAGGATGGGGACAACCAAACAAAGTAAAAAAGTAAGGTATTCACCACGAATCGGTAGAGTTATGGTTTCACATCATAATATAGTGTCAACCTAAAATGGTGATACCCGGGGCAAGCCCCCCCCCCCCCCCCCCTTGCGACGCTACTGCTTGAGCCCTTCCTATAACTGAGCTTCTCAGAGTTGCAAACGACTTGTTCAAGCCAAAACCAGGCCCTAACCAGAAAATATATGACCGGCCCAAACCCAAAAATGATTTGAAGCCCAATCCAGGCCCCAAAGCTCAATCGTTACGGTTAATTGGTCTTTTTCTTGAAACAACTTTAGTCAGCACTGCGACTAAATGAAACTACTTATTGAGAAATTTCGATGCAGTAATAATAATTGTGTACAAAATAAGCGTATTGGTGCTTAAATGAAGTATTTATTTAGTGTTGCAAAGTTATTTTGATTATTTCCGAGCAGAAAAACGGGACGATATAAAGAGCCTCGACAAAAAAAACGAGAGCCAAGATCAAATAAAACATTGCATTTACGAGACGTTTCCAAGTAAACAAGAGTCATTATCAATCTACAAAAAATTATTTCGTTAGAAATTATAACGTTACAGATTCTAATGTCATGATTTAATTTCATTATTTTTTATAGACGGATAATGACTTTAGTTTAAATCGAAACATCTCGTAAATAGAATTTTTCATTTTATCTTGGCTCGGGTTTTCAAAGTTATTTTGATTATGTTTTTACAGCCGCGCACTTAAAGTACAACATATACGTATCAGGCACGAACAAAACCCTTAAGTTTTGTCAACTTTAAGTCAGAACCCGACCCGAAAAGCCGTGCAAATAATAATTTAATTGTGATGTTTTGACGTTTGAGGATCAGAATTTTTTTTGATGCTCAGTCGTTTACGTGCTATCTGGCATCAAGGTCACCAGTGCAGTAGCCCAAAGAAGAGCCACCAGAGCGGCGACTACTTAGAACACGAAATGCGAAAAAGTTGTCTCCCCACAGGATTCGAACCTGCAGCCTTTGGATTGCCGGTCCACTGCTGAAGCACTTGAGCTAAAGAAGACGTCTCCTTGCATGTTTTTTCGCGATGTCATGCTTGACACTAAGGTTGGATTGAATTTGAATCCGCTCACGAGTTTTTGGTGAATTTGATTTTGTTTTTTTTAAAGTCAATAAATTTTAACCCGAATTAAAAAATTAAAAACAAAATAAATGGATTTAATTTCGGATTCAAGCAACTTGAGTTGTTAGTTTATAGCGCTCCTGTGATTCGCTAATACAAGTCTGCGACTGTGAGACTGCGACTTTGCCAGGTGCAAATTACAAAATTCTCTTTGAAACTTTGCTGTGAAACTTAGGATTGAATTGAACTTGAATTTGAATTTGACTTTTGCAAAGTCAATGAAATTGAGTTTGAATTTCGTTTTTGCAAGGTCAATGAATTTGAATTTAGTTTTTTCAGAGTCAATGAATTTGAATGTAAAAATTAAAAACAAAATGAATGGATCTGACCCTACTTGTCACCCCGCAAACGTCAAAGCATCACAATTAGTTTATTATTAACTTCATAGAACAAGCAAGTTGCTGGGTTTAAACAGACAAAATTAAGCATGCGAGGAAACGTCTTCTCTAGCTCAAGTGTTAGATAGAGCAGTGGACCGGTAACTCAGAGGCTACAGGTTCGAATTATGTAGGAAAAAAACTTTTTCGCTTTGCTTGTTTTACAGTAAGTAGCGGCCGTTCTGGTGGATCTTCCCTAAACTTCCGCACTGTTAGCCTTTCGGCCAGATAGCATGTTAACGATAAAACCGAAAAGCCCTGCTAGACTTACAACTCTGGAGCGTGCGTTTAAACAATTCTTAATAACAGGTTTTCTAAATTTAACTACAGGTTCTTGCAACCTGCTGAATAGCAGCACAGTGTTGGACTTGAGCCTCCCACATTCCCCTTAGCACATCTCTGGTTGCGCGCATGAATTGAGCCACAGACTTTCTGTTTCTGGCCTGAGCAGTAAACGATGAGAGTCCTCCTACTGTTTGTCTAGCTGCTGATTCTATTCGAAAAAGTTACATTCTGATCATAGGCTCTTTATAAGCAGACTAGAAACTGACGGTTTTTTTGTTGTTTTTTTTCTTTCTTGGTTCACTTGTTCTTCGAATGTGTCCGATCAAATCAGTCGAATACGCGGGACAGCAAAAAATCTTCGTTACCAGTGCAACCATTTTTTCTTCAATACTCTTCTCTTTTTCTCCGCGCGTCTGTTTCTAGTTTACTAAATAAAGAGGCTATGGTCTGATAATGCATTAGAACCAACAGCTGCAGCTTGCTCCGCGTAACACCTCAATAGTACAACAGCCATGGCTGATTTTATTCTTCGAAAATGATAACCATACAAAGCAATATTCTTGATTCCGTTGCGATTACGTCATTGAATCAACATTTTTATGGCAGTTGAATGTACCAAACCACTAATAGTCCTAACATATCATCTTTTGATAAAAACGACAGTAAAAAAACAGTATTGTACATCACGATAAGATAACTTTATTGAATCAACATATCTTTAAAAAAATTGTGCAATCCAATACAGCTAAAATAGCTAACGCTTAGGCAGGTTTAGTTTAGGGGTTAAATCGAGATAAGATTTTTCTAAGGCTTTTAAAGATAGAAAACCCGCTCTTTCTCTCTTAATTCTGTGCACACTTTTTATCTCGCAGATTGTAGCAACAAAAACGATATTTTAAACCAGTAATGAAGTACTGAATATGGTAGAGCAAAGTTTACAAGAGTGATTACAAAAAGACACCAAAAAAGTTGAAGGAATAATACACACTTTTCACGTTTGTTACCAGATCAATGGTCTGTAGTTATCTAGTAGTGAGATCTTCTTCAGTTAAAACTACAAGCTAAGGTTCAATTGTCGGTGAGGTCAAATCAAAGACTATAAAATTTGTTATTTTTATTTTCCCAGCTTGACATTTCAGGAATAATATGACAACTTAAAGCCCCCACCCGTTATTACAATAGGCATAGCAGGTGGCTGCTTGACTCGAAGATAAAAGGGTCACACTGCCGTTTATTGTATCAAATGAAAAAATACAGCACTACATTACAGTTTTATACCAAAATATACGGTTAATAGCTCTGTAACATAAAGCACTTAAAGGGGTAACAAAAACACGATCTATTTCGTTAAAATTTTTTTGATGGTTCACATGACATATTCAAATTAATTGAATTTTTGCCTTTGTTTAATGAGAAGTATAGTCACAGTTACACTTTGATGTTCTATTGAGGCTTTTATTCTGTTTACGTTTCGTTCACCAGATCGGCAAGTATCTTCGAAGCTTTTAAGCAAACAATCTCAACACTATAATCTGGCAAACTGTCGGTAGTTTTGCTTTTAAATTTCGAAATTCTGGTTTTGAATTATTTTGAATTTCTTGTTTTGGATTTCTCAATTTACCTGTAGCTTACTAGCTTATAGTGTTTAGGTCGCTTATTTAATTGGTCTGAACATGTTTACCAATATGAAAGACGAAACGTCAACAAAAAAAAGAATAAAAAAAAGAAGTTTAAACAACTTCTGTGTGTTTATGACTGCTTCTGAAAAAGAAACGGAAAAACTCAATAATTTTGGTTTGTACCGAAATATGATTGAAATCTAATGTGTTTTTGCATAATTATTACAAAATAATAAAAAACAGAATGAAATGCAACAAAGAAAATTAAAATAACTCGAAGCTTATCAGTTTTGCTATCTGGAATACCATTGAGATTGTTTGCTACTGTATACTGTATTTTGATCGAATCCCTATATACTTGCTGAGAGCATAATTAGAACCGCTTTATATTCATGGCAATTATTTACAGTATTTTCCTCTAAAGTTTTTCAAATCTACAGAATAAAATTATTAGATAATTGGTGCATTAGGGCTAAATATGTATGAATACAAAGAACAAATCTTGCATAATGTTCTGCACCTCTCATCTGAATGAAGACTTGGTGCAATTAGCTTTTACGTTTTTGTTTCATCTCATTTTGCCGATGAGAATATTTTTCGGAATTCCTCCGCAAAATAATTTGAATCGGCAAATATAACAAATGTCTGCAAAAAAAAAAAAAATCTTTTAAAATAATCTTATAAAACAATCGGTAATGAATATTTCACAGAAAACTTTCAAGTTAAAAAGAATAAAGCGAAAATGAAAAATTATCATCCGCGAACTTTTCATTTGCTTTTTTAAGAGTTAAGGTTTGGATTTGAGTTAGGGTTTAGATTAGGATTAGATTTGAGGTTAATTTTAATGTAAAAATTTGAGTTTGAGTTAGATTTGATTCAAAATAAACAAAAAAAACTAGGTAAAATTTTTCTTGTGAAATAGTCTTTTCCTACATAATTTGTCAAAATAAGACAGCCACAACTTGACGTTATGAAGTGAAATCAATTTATGTAAGATTTAGAATTAATGAAACTTTAGCACAATAACAAGCTTGGTGCTTTCGTAATTTCCAGTAAGCGTAACATAATAGTGGTGAAAGAACTCACGAGGTTAAAATGAGTCCAACTTACATTGAAATGACCCTGTACAAAAGGTTTACATAGCTTGTGTAAAAAAAAAAATTCAAGGCTAACAAAACAACTTCTTTAATCATACACTGATTAAAACGCTGACAATTTGGTTTAAATTATGATCGAGCAGTTTCAATAAACATCCGCTTCCAGCAGAACCAAAATAACTATATTGAATTGAAATAAGGCAGCATAATACAAAGTACATACCTACGCTGTTTTTTCTGAGATGAACGCAATCAGCTTGTTGTTTACGTCCACAAAATCTGTTACATTTTCTCTAAAAATTTATAACATATTTTGTCCGAAAATTATGACTGGTTTGGAATAAGCACAATCTCTATTGAAATTTCGTACAATCTTTATTTATTGTGTTTTTTGTTGCTGTTGTTGTTCTTGTTGTGTTCTTGGATAAGACGCTTTACGATGATTGTGTTTGCTTGGTGGCTTTGAACAAGAAGCAAAGTTACGTAGCAAGAAGCCAAACATCAACCGTATAAAGCTTGGAGTACGTCAACTCCTGAGCTGGTGAAGACAATTTGCTCAAAATAAAAATGCCACCGTCGCCTCCTCGTGAATACTGGAGGATAAGTATGGGATCGAATCAATCAATGTTTTTTTCTGATCTAAAAGAGCTATCCAGCAAAGAAGCACCCTTGAAAGGTGAACCTTAATCTAGAAAGCACGAACATCAAAATCATTGAAAAGTACGAACAGCCAAGTATTTGCAACGTAGAAAAGTAAACTAAATTTTTTTGCAAATTTTAGAGAAAAAAATTGTTATCCTACACTGTCTGCTTTACAGTATATCGTTCTGTTCAGTAAATGTTTTTTTAACAGTTATACTTACAATGTGAAAGCTTTTCCATTTCCTCTTTTCACAATTATAGTACTTCACATTATGTTTGTGTTGAGAAACGTTTGCTTAAAACAAAATTAAAAATTGTACAAAAAATTGTTTAAAAAACAAATAAAACACATGGATCAGTTGTTCTTAAACTTATTGGCAGTATGGAACCGCGCAAGTTTTATGCGAAATTCACCTAACCCTTCGTTGAAATTATTTGTTAACAAACTTGAACCTAAAGCAGGGGAGCCCAAAGTTTTTGAGAGGCTGGCCGCCCAATTCTCATAAAATGTTTGGGTGAGTTTTATCCCGAATACCGATCACATTAGTTTTGCATTGTTCTACCAAATTAAATACTTCTTAAATTGGAGTTAACCTTTAACAAAATTAAACTTTGCTTTGTGTTTACCAAAAATTAAAGTTTGTTGAATTATAGTATGTGAAAGAACTTTTTATTACACAACAAAAACAACCCTTTGCATGATGAAACCATATCCAAGATTTTGCTAAAGGAGGAACTTGAGCCAAAAGCTAACATTTGTCTATGCCGAAGTTTGTGCAGTATCAAGCATCCGATGTCTTTAATAACTGCTGCACGTTAAAAATGCATCATGGACAACATCTGAAAACGAAGCCCTACGCCGCTTAGCGATTTTTGCAATTTGTAGAAAATTTTAGCGCTATTTTGAAGAAATTTTGGGTTTTTTTAGAGCGACTATAAAAAGCGCATTGCTAAGTCAATTCATTCTCCACTTGTTGGTCAGATCTAAAACATGTGTAAAAGTTATAGCATAGTTGGGATTTTTTAATTTTGAAAATTTTTGAATTACTTAGCTGAAGAGGGAAGCTTCTAATTAGCCCCCGCAACGCCTGTTCTCCAATGGGTGTACTGCTAAACACATCTTGCGCGAAACATACTATACACTATTATAGCTGTTGTGACCCTTCGTTTAGAAATACAAACTGCGCGGTGATAAAAATACAAGTAATAAAACAAAAATACTTACACCCCAGCTTATGTAAAGTCCAATGTAACGCAAATTAGCTGTTGTCTAACTCGTAGTGGCGTTATTAACGAAATAAGATTTACAAAAAAATATTTGAAATTAATGTTTAAACAAACCAGCTTCAGCAAATTAGACAAAATTATTTGTTTGGTGAAAAACAAGCAAGAATTGAAAGAAACATAGTAAATCTCGATATCGAGATGGGCAAGCCCTGGCCTAAAGTGAATTATGCATCTGTTGCACATCAGCAGTGTGCATCAATTGACGCGCCTGGTCGTTTTAGTGTTTAGCAAAGGACTGTGATTGCTATACACGTAGCGTGTGTAATGCGTATAGAGAGCTACTTTTTCTAATCCCCGCTGAACCCCTGATCCTGACTCAACGAACTTATGGGGTTCCATCGAACACAGTCTAAGAACCACTGACGTAGATAAAAAAAAACACCACAACTGCACTACATAATTATAACATACACAAACTATAGCACAAAAAATTATCAAAATTGAATATAATCCTAGCTGTGTGTGCAAATGCGTGAAACGCGCTAAAAAGATTCATTGCCGCGTCAAAGCACAATAAAATTGCACAGTCGACTATTTCATCAATCCGATGGTGGATCCTCAGATCTATCATTTGGGGGCAAGCACGCTAACCACTCGATCAACAGCGTCAAGTTTAAAGCAATAGAAAAGGATAACAACTCTTGCATGTCGTTGTTTAAGATACTCTCAGGCTCACATGCGCCAAAATGAAGTAACTTTGATCCAAAGGTTTGCAAAACTTTGGGAAAAAAGTTTTGAGTAGCGGCCAGGCAATTTGCTGTAATTGCAAAGTGAGTTAAGAATAGAATCTCTTAACTTGCAAATTCAGTTTTTTTTTATCTAAAAATCTGATAGATGTAGATTTTTTAATCCAGATTTTTTAATTAAAAGCGGTAGCAGTAACGGCAAACCTTATTCAATTAGATGATTCTACGTGAAAACAACACATTTCTATTTTGAAGAGATTATCCACAACGCCTCGGGAAAAAAACGTTTCACTAACTATAGTACAGTATATAAAGCAAGTTTGTCGTCAGACTGCTCTGCGTTTTTTTTTTGTTTTTTTTTTTTGTTAAACGTGTTCGTTTTACTTACTATATTTTGCGTCTGTAAAGAAAGTCATTGCTCCAAAGCAGAGGAACAAAGTAAATGCAAGTGCAAGTTTCATTTTTTCTTTAATCCGCTGATATTTCTAACTATAAACAAGCTTAACTTGCTCTAAAAACAAAAATGTGATGTAGCGTAGAACTTGGAATCCAAACTTTACAAAACTGATCAATACAATAAAAGTTCGACAAAAAATGTTATTTTTTTCCTTGCAGCCAATGTTATGGATATGTCAATTTGTATAAGTAGTTGAAAACTTTTAAAGCTTTATTGCACTTTTTTAATAATTAACTGTATAATGTATATAGTTTAATTTCCAATTAAAGTTTTACGAAAATAATGCAATTAAACCAAACAATATAATTTATACTTCAAATTCAGTTAAGGGGGTTCAGGACAAGAGCACTTGCGACATTGTTTCACAAAATGAACAATGAATTAATGACAATATGGCAATAAGTGGATTTGAGCCGTCGCGACGCGTTTCGTCCTTGCTCAAGGGACTCTTCAGGCAACAAAGGTCAATTTTGTTCTGTTATTAGCCAAAACAAAAGAAAAAAAATTGAATTGAAATTGCCTCCCCCTTTTTACCTGTTGCCGAAATTTACCAGCTATAGGCCTATACTTACTGCTAGCATTGCAAAATTGGTCTGCATAAAGTTAAATTTGAAATCAATCAAAGGAATTAAAACCGAATAATAGCCTATTATTGTCAAAAAATGCAAAATATTGCAAAACATTACGTAAGGAGCTCTACGCAATGGAAGTAAGTTGTAGGCGAAAAGTTTTGTAAAAGTAATGGTAGTAAGTTGTAGGCGAAAAGTTTTGGAGTAGCCATATTGAACTGGAAGACTTATAGCCTAGAAACGGTAAAAAAAAGGGGGGGCGATTCCAATTCAATTTTTTTCTTTTATTTTGGCTAATAATAGAACAAAATTGACCTTTGTCGCCTGAAGAGTCCCTTAAGCAAGGACGAAACGCGTCGCGACGGCTCAAATCCACTTATTGCCATATTGTCATTAATTCATTATTCATTTTGTGAAACAATGTCGCAAGTGCTCTTGTCCTGAACCCCCTTAACTGAATTTGATTTAAGCTCACCTAGTTAGTGGTTTGAGCACTCTCGGTTTAGGAATTTCTTGACTATGACTCTTGTTAAGGGGGTTCAGCCTTTCTCAAAAAAATCAATACTTCATATATTAAGGCAAAAATGAATGCCAACTTTTTTTAGCTGTATCTGCAATCTGTTATTTTATTTTGCCAAAACTGCACTATTGTTTATAACTGCTAAATACTCAAAATTCTTATATATTTCTCCACCAATCAGCATCCTTGTAACTCTTTTAGCTACTACGTTTAAACTAACTGTTAAATTGTTATCTAACGTTAAATGAAGGAAATGCAGATACTGTTCAGTGTCCACACTGGCGCAACCACAAAGGGCTAAGCCTCAGCCCCTTCCCTCATTTGCGAAATGACTCAGAAAATTCAATCCGAGAGTACACGTAAATGCAGGTGCTTTAAAACTTGTTTTGAACGTGAACACGCTGTAAGAGGGGTTTGAACAGGCAGTAATGTTAACAGGTGGTAAGGGGGCGATAAGTAATTTAATTCTGTTATAGGGCTTCCAATTCTTAGACGTAGCAATTGATTTATTCAAATGGCTCTACAAACGTTTAGAATGTCATCCAAATGGCGTTAACATAGCTATTTTTTCGAAAATTTTTAAAAATCGATCTGCAAAATCCTAATTACGGCCTGAATGTAAATTAAAATTTTGTGGGTTAAACGACTCAGAGTTAATCTGAATTAACTAACCTCCAGCAGTTTACCTGCTTTTAAGTAGCGCGGGTTGGTTGTGACGGTTGTTAAAATGCGCTTCCTTTTATATTGTACGGGTGCAAGAGGGGCAATACCGTGTCATATGATAGGGGAATTACCCAAAGGTAGATAAATGCTAAATGATTCTTCAGACGTAGAAAATTAAGGTTCTTTTTTCGAAGTATCATGCTTTGTAAATCAATTCAATTGCAAACAATTAAGCTTCAAATTAAATCTTGCAATTCTCATTTTTACCCTGTTTAGTGTGTATTTTTGACATTGACGTACGGAAATATTTAAGCTGATTGAGTAGGCGTATGTGTATTATTATTCTATTTGATCAAGAAGAAGGAAAATAATTTTTGAAGTAAGTAAATGCAAAAAAGAGAAATTCGTTTTTGTCATCATGTGATTATCGCCTTGAGCTATTAGTAAAAACAATTACAAAATAAAATAACCGAGAGGAGAAGCTGCAATTAAAAAAAAGAAAGAAAATATTTGAGCAAAGGTTGCATTTTTGTTTGATCAAAGTCTTAATTTTGTAAGGGTTACTGAACATTAATTTCCCATTGGGACAAGCTGATTTCATTTCCGTTGTGATGGCCTAGTGTGACGAAAGAATTGCGATACACTGTATATGGAACTCAAAGAGTATGCTCTGTGCTAGGTGGTTTAATTCAGACGTAAAAAGCAGCTTGATTCATTACCATGAATGAATGTACGAACCAAAATTGTAAAAAAGATATCTTCGCTTTTCAGTTTATTTACGCACATGACCAAAAATAATTAATTAAAGTTTAATCATATGGAAGTTGCCAGTTACTGCAAAAGCATAATGAAAAGAAGTGTCACGAAATACCAAAACTTTTGCTACAATTTCACCATTTTGTTGCGAATCACCTTTACAAAATGCACAGCTGTAGCTTTCTTTGAAAAATATAGTTAAAGCATTGATAAACATTTTATCATACTGCACACGTTCAACCTACCAGTACGTTATTGTCAATCTATTCGTAATATAGAATGATTTTATCGAATAAAGTGATATTTTGACGACCTGAACGCTGCAGCTAGCGTAATTAACTCAAATAAAATGTTTGCCAGTGACCGTCATTTTGATTCAAGTTTACTTAGTAAGGTTGCTTTTAAAATTCAGTTTTTATGAACAAAATTGATTATTTTTTCATTTTTAAATATTACAGCAGATAATATCAATATGAGCAAAATTATTTCTGGTGGAATTACAATTTCTCGAAGTGAAGTTCAGAAATTTTTGTGTAGGAGGATCAGCCAAAGTGCTATAACCTGTCGCTATCATCGCGATATCAGTGTAAAAACGAAAGTAGTATATAAGGGTTCTATCGACCCCCAAAAGTGGACACAAAAGATGGACACAAAGTGGACACAAAAATGGACCTTGCTGGCGTCAAAAATATGGCGTTATATCCTCAACAAGGTCAGAATTCAAAAGCTTGTTACCAAACCGTTTCTCAATACTTCATTAGTATTCGAATTGTCGTGATTGGATGAAGATAAAACTAGCAAGGTTTAGAACTTTACCTCTCACCACTAGGTTGTGCTCTTGATTCATTTTTTCTATATTTTGACTTGGAATGTTACTTCAGACAAAAGCGTGAGGTAAAATGTATTTATTACGTAGTGCTTTGGACTCATCTGCTTCCTTTCTGGTCTGTAGTGTGTTTTGGATTTTGAGTTTATTATCATTCTATTTTAAGTAGTAGTCGGTTAAAAGTGAATAACCTGAGAGGGTAGTTTCTAAAAAGATTATCTAGTTAATGCTGTGAAGTCTATTTTGTACGTTTGAGAATAGGCTTCGTGTAACTTGAAACGTTTCCTGTCGCGCTGAATTTTCGCTGCCGTGTCGAAATCGTAAAAAAAACAGCTGTTAACCTATCCAAGGTTTAGCTGTGAATCACTACCTTTTGCTAATCTTTGTTAACTCTTCGATTATGGAACGAGCATGGCGCAGTAGAACTTGTACTCGTTTAATTCCAATGATTTTAGGGTCGGTCCTTTGGTATACGATGTCGCAATAACATTGTCTATAAAAGGTAGTTAATGAACTCTGTTTTTCATTGAATGAGATTAGAATTAAGACTTTAATTGGAATCGCTAACTGCGTCTGATCGTAAGCGAGCTTTGGGGAATCTCCTCTTTGGGAAAATTCCTGTTAATTTAAAAGCGAATTTTTTCAAAAACTTTTCAAAAAGTGCTCTAGAATAGGTCTATCAACCTCAGGTTATGGACTGAATCTCTAGTGGAGGATTGCGGCAAAAAAACTAAACTTTAAAACACTTGCCTGAGAAGCGTTGGGAACCAAACCACCGAAGGTGGTGAGTCTTAGGCTTAAAATGCTTATCTGGGAACCAAACCACCGCAGGTGGTAAGTCTAAAGTGTAAAATTGGTAAGACTTTTTGGAAACCGAACCACCGCAGGTGGTGATTATAAAGTTTACATTTTGTAACACTTCCTGGGAACCGAACCACAGCAGGTGGTGAGTCTAAAGTTTAGATTTTGTAACACTTCCTGGGAACCGAACCACCGCAGGTGGTGAGTCTAAAGTTTACAATTTGTAACACGTCCTGGGAACCGAACCACCGCAGGTAGTGTGTCCAGAGTTTAAAATTTGTAAGGCTTGCCTGGAAATCGAAGCATCGCTGTTGGTTATTCAAAGTTTAAAGTTTAAAATTAGTAAGGCTTACCTTAGAACTGAACCACCGCAGGTGGTGAGTCTAAAGTTTAAAATACCTGAGTCGCCGAAGGTGGTGAGTCTAAAGTTTATAAGGTTTGTCTAAGAACTGAACCACCGCAGGTGGTGAGTCTAAAGTTTACAATTTGTAACACGTCCTGGGAACCGAACCACCGAAGGTAGTGTGTCCAAAGTTTAAAATTTGTAAGGCTTGCCTGGAAATCGAAGCATCGCTGTTGGTTATTCAAAGTTTAAAGTTTAAAATTAGTAAGGCTTACCTTAGAACTGAACCACCGCAGGTGGTGAGTCTAAAGTTTAAAATACCTGAGTCGCCGAAGGTGGTGAGTCTAAAATTTATAAGGTTTGTCTAAGAACTGAACCACCGAAGGTGGTGAGTCTAAAGTTTGCCTAAGAACCGAACCACCGCAGGTAGTAATTCCAAAGTGTAAAATTTGTAAAGCTTGCCTGGAAATCAAACTACCGCAGGCAGTTAGTTAAAGTCTAAAATGTAAGACTTGCCTGGGAATCGAACCACCGCAGGTAGTTAGTCAAAGTCTAAAGTTTAAAATTTGGACTAAAGTTCTTTGGACTGGTGGTTAGCTGTCGCAAAATCGCTTTGAAGTTTGCAAGGTTCAAACAATTCAATACTTTTAATCTAAAAAATTTAAAAAAAATTAAAAAAAAATTAAAAATTATGAAAACAAAATTAAATTTTAAGACATTTAGTCGATAACGGTGAACTATGTCTGAAGTATGGTTGTATATTACTGTAGTTCTAGAGTTTGAATAACTACGGTATTATGTTTCAAAAAGATAATAGCGAACCTGAATACAAGTTGGTCGATAGTATACTTTGACTTTTGCATTAAAACATTGCAACAGCAACCGCTAGAATATATGTGAGTCGATATGGAATGGTGGTATTATCCTTCGACTTTTGCATTAAAATAGCGAGGGGCTGGTTGTTAGCTGTTGCAGCCACATCTGTAAACCTCAGATGGTCTGTCACAAATTCACCTTTAGAAAATCTTTTCAACCGTTTTCACTCGCCAGATTAAAATTTGTTAACGCTGTTTTGCTTGCATGACGTAATATAATCCAATTTGTTTAATTTCCGATTGTTTTGGCACCACAAGGACTAGCAAGTTTGTTAGCTGCAATACTTACTCGAGAGTTTTATCGCTCTAGTCATTCTATCAAAATGAACGCGTGCACCTATTGTCAGAAAACCTTTACTCGAAATGGTGCTATACTACGTCACAAACGAGATGTACATGAACGGTTTTGAAATTGAGTGCGAAAATGTGACAGAAAATTTAAAAGAAAACTAACCCGTGATTGAACTCAGACATTGGTATAAGAAATAAAAAATTTAGCCTCAAGTTAACTAATTTTTTAATTTGTGGTACTTAATTTAAAATCGGATTGGTTATTAATTTTATTTTTATTCGTTACATTTTACTTGTGCCAAAATACAATTTTAATAAAATGAGCAATAATTCAATCAGAACAGTACAATTGTAGCCAATTCAATAAAAAACAAACAATATTTTTACACAAATAGAAGCAGCTAAACGAATAACGTTATAACACGCATCAAGTCAAGGTAATATGGTCGGAGTTATCGATATTATGCACGGCTTTGAAACAATACGTTATACGTACGGTTTTGAAAAAACAATAACAGTTGGTCGAGCGCTAACGTGTTCCTCTCTGGAGCAGGAGGTCAGAAGTTCAAATCTCGGACCGGTCAAATCGAACACAGTGTTGCCAACGGCTCGCCACCGCTGCGATATTTTTTCGAAAGGAGCTGGGTCACCCGGGCACAATGACGCGGAAATGGGCCCCGCTAACTCGTTTCACGCTTCGGCGTATTACAGTGAGTATAATGAAAGATTTGATTTGATTTGATTTTATGCGTAGCTCGGAAGCAATATGTCTTGTACATAAAATGTAAAACCACGATATAGACTAAAGAGAAGACGAAGCGTTCCTTAATCGATAAAAATACTTAACAGCTAAGTTTGAACTTACGCTTGAAATCACGACATAAACAGAAAATGGATTAAGAGCACTATCTAGCAGTGGGATATAAAATCTTAACCTTGCCTGTTTATTCAACTCAAGTTTTTCACGCTGGACCAAAATGTTGAAATATACCTAAAACGCATTCTCACCAAATTTGAAGTTTCTACACCTTCTCGCTTTCAAGATAATGCAGTTCAAAATTAGCGTTTTCCACTTTAGTGTTGCCGTTTTTATCAGTATCGTGACAGAAGATTAACTTTGGGAAAGCTGACTTTCATTTATTGAAAAGCATCAAATTTTTCGTTTCTAAACCTGTACTTTGTTTTACAATACCTCTGCCGCAAAAATTTTTTTGAAAATCAAGAACATGCTGTCAATTTTTGAAATTTTGTTTCTTATTAGCAACCCTGACAAAATGTCTAAGGGGAAAAAGCCTTTTTAAGGGAAAATCTAATCTGTTATACCTCAGGAACGGGAGGTCGTAGAAAGCTCAAATTTGGTAAAGTCGGTCTTGTCTGTCAAAATTTTTCGAGAAAAAATCGAGCAAAAAAATTTTCCGACCTGAATAACCTTTTGATCCGTCAAAACAATTCGAATAATAATAATAATATATTGAGCAAACGATTTGGTTGCAAGTGTTTGATTTCTGATCTTATTAAGCATATGACGTCGCATCTTTGATGTCAGTAAGGTTCATCTTTGTGTCCATTTTTGTATCCACTTAAAACGCAAAAAGTGGGAAATCAACAAAGATCATGCGATTTTAGTCACCGTGAAAACGACGCAGTCCAAATTCAACCAATTTCAACTAATCGAGTTCCCTGTTTTGACTTTTCAAGTTGTTTACGTTCAAGCTGGGTGAAAATATTGAGTTTCTTTTTTTTAAGTTCCAAATCGGGTTTTGTTAAAAAGGGAAATGTAAAAACCAAGTTGCCCTAAGAAAATTTCAATTTATCTTGCAATTTTTGTCAAAGATGTTAAACATTAAAAAAAATTAAAATTCCTTAAAAACATTCGCAATTCATTTTTCAATAACAATTCGTTATTAAACATTATGTAATTACTCTCTGCTTTTTTTTTTGCTTTGGCTGCATAGTGCAAGCGGTGCGCAATGAGTATATTATGCCGTAATTAAAATTTTTGTTCACTTCAATCACAATATCTTTGCTAAAATTCTACTTTTGCACTAAATGATTTTTAACTTGTGATGCTTCGTAACTGTAATAATGACCTGAAAATAGTCAATGTGAGTTTGCTGTTCCTCAAATTCAAGAGAAAAACTAGGGGCTGTCTATATCTTAATTCTATGAAAGATATCGTATTTTTAACATTACTTAAACACACATTTGTGCCCAATTTTGTGGGTCAACAGACTTTCACGTTTGACTCAGGATGCAACCAGCATTTAAATCCTACAGCGCTATTTCGAAAAAAAAAAAGTTTCAGTTAATTCATCTACTTTTTCAATAAAATCACTACTCGAAAGAAATAATTTGCAAGACGTTGAATGTTTTTGATCAAAATTTTCCAATGAAAACAAGAAAACGGTTAAAAATTTTACTATGTTAGGTAAGTTTTAAAGTAAACGTAATAATCAAGATAAAGAAACCCAAGATTTTGATCAAATTAGTGCAACACAAAAAAAGAAAGTTAATGACTTGTTCAAGTTTTAGGTGAATTTTTGGATTTATGTACGTTAAAATTTTCACTCAAGGTAAATAAATCGCAACGGTGTAAGATATTTTCATGAATTCACCCCAATACAACAAGATCAAGTAATAAAAACACACCTTTTTTAGAAAAGGTTTGATTAAAAGTTTTCAAATAATTTTCGTTTTAAGGTTGAATTATCGTTTTAATCAAAGAAATTGTAAGATTTTGATTTCTGCAAAAACAAAAACATTTTGACGCAAACAAGAAAATCGCAAAAACTGACGTAAATTTGAGACTTTAAGACAAGGTGTAATATCGAATGACACCAAAAAATTAGCAAAAGATCCTGTTTTAACTCAAGATAGAGTGTAGTTGAATAAAATTTTACGGTATTTTAGTAAAAAAATCAGTGTAAAACTAAAAAATTGTTAAAAAATTTAAGATGGTAGGTAAACGTTTTAGTCTTATAGTACAAAAAAGATTATTTTTGCTGAAATTTTCAATTTAAAATAACGAAACGTAAGATTTTTTAAAACTTATCGCTAAGACAACAAAAAAAGTTGTGGTTTATTGACTAAAATTAATAAACATTATCTATTTTGGTTACTTTTACGGCATTTTAGTAAAAAAATCAGTGTAAAACTAAAAAATTGTTAAAAAATTTAAGATGGTAGGTAAACGTTTTAGTCTTATAGTACAAAAAAGATTATTTTTGCTGAAATTTTCAATTTAAAATGACGAAACGAAAGATTTTTTACAAAACTATGGCTACGACAACAAAAAAACTTGAGATTTATTGACTAAAATTAATAAACATTATCTATTTTGGTTAATTTTTATCACTTTTTAGTAAAAAAATCAGTGTAAAACTAAAAAATTGTTTAAAAATTTAAGATGTTAGGTAAATGCTTTTGTTTCAAAGTAGAAAAAAAGATTATTTTTAATTAAAGTTTCAATTCAAAATGACGAAACGAAAGATTTTTTACAAAACTATGGCTACGAAAACAAAGAAGTTCAGACTTTTTTGATTAAAAATAATAAACATTATCTTTTTTAAGTACGTGATTTACTAGACATTTTATTACTTTGGAACATTTTCTACCAAATTTAAGGTCTGAGAAAATTGTATGACTAAAAAATTGCTTAAAATTACCGTTTTTTAAGGAAAACATGCAATTTAAAACAAACAAAGCGAAACAATTTAAGTTATTTTTACAAAAACACTTACTTTAAAACATAAAAATCAATAAAAAATTAATAAGTTAAGCTAGTTTAACGATATTTAAGGTAAAAATGTCATTCAAGACAAAGGAATCATACCATTCTAAAATAGTTTTGACAAAGTTATTCTTAACGAACGCAAAAATATTTAATTAAAAGTTACGATTTAGTAGAATTTTTTTTTGTTTAAAGTAGAAAAAAAAATAGCTGCTTTATACGTTAAAACAACTAATCAAGTCATAGAAACCTGATTTGCAAAAATAACGATAAAAAATTACTCTTTGTATTTTGCATATTTATGTGTTAAATTTTGAGAGAGGCTAAGACAAAGGTCATAGAGTCAAGAGATTCCAAAACGGAGAGGGCTCAAACCATTAATTTGGTGAGCGTAAGTCAAATTCAGTCAAAGAGGTTCAGGACAAGAGAAATTGGAACCTTGTTTTACAAAATGAATAATGATTTAGCGACAATATGACAATAAATAAATTTGAGTGTTCAAATGTTTGTGTGTCTAAAGATCAAAACACCACTACTTTGACACTTACAGACTGATCTAAACGTTTCGTTTTTAATATTTTTTGAAGTTTGGTTTTGTTTTAACACATTATCAAGTAAAAATTAAATTTGAGCGACACACATTTGAACACTCAAATTTATTTTTTGTCATATTGTCGCTAAATCATTATTCATTTTGTAAAACAAGGTTCCAATTTCTCTTGTCCTGAACCTCTTTGACTGAATTTGACTTACGCTCACCAAATTAATGGTTTGAGCCCTCTCCGTTTTGGAATCTCTTGACTCTATGACCTTTGTCTTAGCCTCTCTCAAAATTTAACACATAAATATGCAAAATACAAAGAGTAATTTTTTATCGTTATTTTTGCAAATCAGGTTTCTATGACTTGATTAGTTGTTTTAACGTATAAAGCAGCTATTTTTTTTTTACTACTTTAAACAAAAAAAAATTCTACTAAATCGTAACTTTTGATTAAATATTTTTGCGTTCGTTAAGAATAACTTTGTCAAAACTATTTTAGAATGGTATGATTCCTTTGTCTTGAATGACATTTTTACCTTAAATATCGTTAAACTAGCTTAACTTATTAATTTTTTATTGATTTTTATGTTTTAAAGTAAGTGTTTTTGTAAAAATAACTTAAATTGTTTCGCTTTGTTTGTTTTAAATTGCATGTTTTCCTTAAAAAACGGTAATTTTAAGCAATTTTTTAGTCATACAATTTTCTCAGACCTTAAATTTGGTAGAAAATGTTCCAAAGTAATAAAATGTCTAGTAAATCACGTACTTAAAAAAGATAATGTTTATTATTTTTAATCAAAAAAGTCTGAACTTCTTTGTTTTCGTAGCCATAGTTTTGTAAAAAATCTTTCGTTTCGTCATTTTGAATTGAAACTTTAATTAAAAATAATCTTTTTTTCTACTTTGAAACAAAAGCATTTACCTAACATCTTAAATTTTTAAACAATTTTTTAGTTTTACACTGATTTTTTTACTAAAAAGTGATAAAAATTAACCAAAATAGATAATGTTTATTAATTTTAGTCAATAAATCTCAAGTTTTTTTGTTGTCGTAGCCATAGTTTTGTAAAAAATCTTTCGTTTCGTCATTTTAAATTGAAAATTTCAGCAAAAATAATCTTTTTTGTACTATAAGACTAAAACGTTTACCTACCATCTTAAATTTTTTAACAATTTTTTAGTTTTACACTGATTTTTTTACTAAAATGCCGTAAAAGTAACCAAAATAGATAATGTTTATTAATTTTAGTCAATAAACCACAACTTTTTTTGTTGTCTTAGCGATAAGTTTTAAAAAATCTTACGTTTCGTTATTTTAAATTGAAAATTTCAGCAAAAATAATCTTTTTTGTACTATAAGACTAAAACGTTTACCTACCATCTTAAATTTTTTAACAATTTTTTAGTTTTACACTGATTTTTTTACTAAAATACCGTAAAATTTTATTCAACTACACTCTATCTTGAGTTAAAACAGGATCTTTTGCTAATTTTTTGGTGTCATTCGATATTACACCTTGTCTTAAAGTCTCAAATTTACGTCAGTTTTTGCGATTTTCTTGTTTGCGTCAAAATGTTTTTGTTTTTGCAGAAATCAAAATCTTACAATTTCTTTGATTAAAACGATAATTCAACCTTAAAACGAAAATTATTTGAAAACTTTTAATCAAACCTTTTCTAAAAAAGGTGTGTTTTTATTACTTGATCTTGTTGTATTGGGGTGAATTCATGAAAATATCTTACACCGTTGCGATTTATTTACCTTGAGTGAAAATTTTAACGTACATAAATCCAAAAATTCACCTAAAACTTGAACAAGTCATTAACTTTCTTTTTTTGTGTTGCACTAATTTGATCAAAATCTTGGGTTTCTTTATCTTGATTATTACGTTTACTTTAAAACTTACCTAACATAGTAAAATTTTTAACCGTTTTCTTGTTTTCATTGGAAAATTTTGATCAAAAACATTCAACGTCTTGCAAATTATTTCTTTCGAGTAGTGATTTTATTGAAAAAGTAGATGAAT
Organism: Trididemnum nubilum; assembly: GCA_963965965.1. Classification (NCBI taxonomy): domain Eukaryota; kingdom Metazoa; phylum Chordata; class Ascidiacea; order Aplousobranchia; family Didemnidae; genus Trididemnum; species Trididemnum nubilum. Next base: position 9,815,963 of record OZ014484.1, on the reverse strand, counting down.
TAACTGAAACTTTTTTTTTTTCGAAATAGCGCTGTAGGATTTAAATGCTGGTTGCATCCTGAGTCAAACGTGAAAGTCTGTTGACCCACAAAATTGGGCACAAATGTGTGTTTAAGTAATGTTAAAAATACGATATCTTTCATAGAATTAAGATATAGACAGCCCCTAGTTTTTCTCTTGAATTTGAGGAACAGCAAACTCACATTGACTATTTTCAGGTCATTATTACAGTTACGAAGCATCACAAGTTAAAAATCATTTAGTGCAAAAGTAGAATTTTAGCAAAGATATTGTGATTGAAGTGAACAAAAATTTTAATTACGGCATAATATACTCATTGCGCACCGCTTGCACTATGCAGCCAAAGCAAAAAAAAAGCAGAGAGTAATTACGTAATGTTTAATAACGAATTGTTATTGAAAAATGAATTGCGAATGTTTTTAAGGAATTTTAATTTTTTTTAATGTTTAACATCTTTGACAAAAATTGCAAGATAAATTGAAATTTTCTTAGGGCAACTTGGTTTTTACATTTCCCTTTTTAACAAAACCCGATTTGGAACTTAAAAAAAAGAAACTCAATATTTTCACCCAGCTTGAACGTAAACAACTTGAAAAGTCAAAACAGGGAACTCGATTAGTTGAAATTGGTTGAATTTGGACTGCGTCGTTTTCACGGTGACTAAAATCGCATGATCTTTGTTGATTTCCCACTTTTTGCGTTTTAAGTGGATACAAAAATGGACACAAAGATGAACCTTACTGACATCAAAGATGCGACGTCATATGCTTAATAAGATCAGAAATCAAACACTTGCAACCAAATCGTTTGCTCAATATATTATTATTATTATTCGAATTGTTTTGACGGATCAAAAGGTTATTCAGGTCGGAAAATTTTTTTGCTCGATTTTTTCTCGAAAAATTTTGACAGACAAGACCGACTTTACCAAATTTGAGCTTTCTACGACCTCCCGTTCCTGAGGTATAACAGATTAGATTTTCCCTTAAAAAGGCTTTTTCCCCTTAGACATTTTGTCAGGGTTGCTAATAAGAAACAAAATTTCAAAAATTGACAGCATGTTCTTGATTTTCAAAAAAATTTTTGCGGCAGAGGTATTGTAAAACAAAGTACAGGTTTAGAAACGAAAAATTTGATGCTTTTCAATAAATGAAAGTCAGCTTTCCCAAAGTTAATCTTCTGTCACGATACTGATAAAAACGGCAACACTAAAGTGGAAAACGCTAATTTTGAACTGCATTATCTTGAAAGCGAGAAGGTGTAGAAACTTCAAATTTGGTGAGAATGCGTTTTAGGTATATTTCAACATTTTGGTCCAGCGTGAAAAACTTGAGTTGAATAAACAGGCAAGGTTAAGATTTTATATCCCACTGCTAGATAGTGCTCTTAATCCATTTTCTGTTTATGTCGTGATTTCAAGCGTAAGTTCAAACTTAGCTGTTAAGTATTTTTATCGATTAAGGAACGCTTCGTCTTCTCTTTAGTCTATATCGTGGTTTTACATTTTATGTACAAGACATATTGCTTCCGAGCTACGCATAAAATCAAATCAAATCAAATCTTTCATTATACTCACTGTAATACGCCGAAGCGTGAAACGAGTTAGCGGGGCCCATTTCCGCGTCATTGTGCCCGGGTGACCCAGCTCCTTTCGAAAAAATATCGCAGCGGTGGCGAGCCGTTGGCAACACTGTGTTCGATTTGACCGGTCCGAGATTTGAACTTCTGACCTCCTGCTCCAGAGAGGAACACGTTAGCGCTCGACCAACTGTTATTGTTTTTTCAAAACCGTACGTATAACGTATTGTTTCAAAGCCGTGCATAATATCGATAACTCCGACCATATTACCTTGACTTGATGCGTGTTATAACGTTATTCGTTTAGCTGCTTCTATTTGTGTAAAAATATTGTTTGTTTTTTATTGAATTGGCTACAATTGTACTGTTCTGATTGAATTATTGCTCATTTTATTAAAATTGTATTTTGGCACAAGTAAAATGTAACGAATAAAAATAAAATTAATAACCAATCCGATTTTAAATTAAGTACCACAAATTAAAAAATTAGTTAACTTGAGGCTAAATTTTTTATTTCTTATACCAATGTCTGAGTTCAATCACGGGTTAGTTTTCTTTTAAATTTTCTGTCACATTTTCGCACTCAATTTCAAAACCGTTCATGTACATCTCGTTTGTGACGTAGTATAGCACCATTTCGAGTAAAGGTTTTCTGACAATAGGTGCACGCGTTCATTTTGATAGAATGACTAGAGCGATAAAACTCTCGAGTAAGTATTGCAGCTAACAAACTTGCTAGTCCTTGTGGTGCCAAAACAATCGGAAATTAAACAAATTGGATTATATTACGTCATGCAAGCAAAACAGCGTTAACAAATTTTAATCTGGCGAGTGAAAACGGTTGAAAAGATTTTCTAAAGGTGAATTTGTGACAGACCATCTGAGGTTTACAGATGTGGCTGCAACAGCTAACAACCAGCCCCTCGCTATTTTAATGCAAAAGTCGAAGGATAATACCACCATTCCATATCGACTCACATATATTCTAGCGGTTGCTGTTGCAATGTTTTAATGCAAAAGTCAAAGTATACTATCGACCAACTTGTATTCAGGTTCGCTATTATCTTTTTGAAACATAATACCGTAGTTATTCAAACTCTAGAACTACAGTAATATACAACCATACTTCAGACATAGTTCACCGTTATCGACTAAATGTCTTAAAATTTAATTTTGTTTTCATAATTTTTAATTTTTTTTTAATTTTTTTTAAATTTTTTAGATTAAAAGTATTGAATTGTTTGAACCTTGCAAACTTCAAAGCGATTTTGCGACAGCTAACCACCAGTCCAAAGAACTTTAGTCCAAATTTTAAACTTTAGACTTTGACTAACTACCTGCGGTGGTTCGATTCCCAGGCAAGTCTTACATTTTAGACTTTAACTAACTGCCTGCGGTAGTTTGATTTCCAGGCAAGCTTTACAAATTTTACACTTTGGAATTACTACCTGCGGTGGTTCGGTTCTTAGGCAAACTTTAGACTCACCACCTTCGGTGGTTCAGTTCTTAGACAAACCTTATAAATTTTAGACTCACCACCTTCGGCGACTCAGGTATTTTAAACTTTAGACTCACCACCTGCGGTGGTTCAGTTCTAAGGTAAGCCTTACTAATTTTAAACTTTAAACTTTGAATAACCAACAGCGATGCTTCGATTTCCAGGCAAGCCTTACAAATTTTAAACTTTGGACACACTACCTTCGGTGGTTCGGTTCCCAGGAAGTGTTACAAATTGTAAACTTTAGACTCATCACCTTCGGTGGTTCGGTTCCCAGGAAGTGTTACAAAATGTAAACTTTATAATCACCACCTGCTGTGGTTCGGTTTCCAAAAAGTCTTACCAATTTTACACTTTAAACTCACCACCTGCGGTGGTTCGGTTCCCAGGAAGTGTTACAAATTGTAAACTTTAGACTCACCACCTGCTGTGGTTCGGTTCCCAGGAAGTGTTACAAAATGTAAACTTTATAATCACCACCTGCGGTGGTTCGGATTCCAAAAAGTCTTACCAATTTTACACTTTAGACTTACCACCTGCGGTGGTTCGGTTCCCAGGACGTGTTACAAACTGTAAACTTTAGACTCACCACCTGCGGTGGTTCGGTTCCCAGGACGTGTTACAAATTGTAAACTTTAGACTCACCACCTGCGGTGGTTCGGTTCCCAGGAAGTGTTACAAAATCTAAACTTTAGACTCACCACCTGCTGTGGTTCGGTTCCCAGGAAGTGTTACAAAATGTAAACTTTATAATCACCACCTGCGGTGGTTCGGTTTCCAAAAAGTCTTACCAATTTTACACTTTAGACTTACCACCTGCGGTGGTTTGGTTCCCAGATAAGCATTTTAAGCTTAAGACTCACCACCTTCGGTGGTTTGGTTCCCAACGCTTCTCAGGCAAGTGTTTTAAAGTTTAGGTTTTTTGCCGCAATCCTCCACTAGAGATTCAGTCCATAATCTGAGGTTGATAGACCTATTCTAGAGCACTTTTTGAAAAGTTTTTGAAAAAATTCGCTTTTAAATTAACAGGAATTTTCCCAAAGAGGAGATTCCCCAAAGCTCGCTTACGATCAGACGCAGTTAGCGATTCCAATTAAAGTCTTAATTCTAGTCTCATTCAATGAAAAACAGAGTTCATTAACTACCTTTTATAGACAATGTTATTGCGACATCGTATACCAAAGGACCGACCCTAAAATCATTGGAATTAAACGAGTACAAGTTCTATTGCGCCATGCTCGTTCCATAATCGAAGAGTTAACAAAGATTAGCAAAAGGTAGTGATTCACAGCTAAACCTTGGATAGGTTAACAGCTGTTTTTTTTACGATTTCGACACGGCAGCGAAAATTCAGCGCGACAGGAAACGTTTCAAGTTACACGAAGCTTATTCTCAAACGTACAAAATAGACTTCACAGCATTAACTAGATAATCTTTTTAGAAACTACCCTCTCAGGTTATTCACTTTTAACCGACTACTACTTAAAATAGAATGATAATAAACTCAAAATCCAAAACACACTACAGACCAGAAAGGAAGCAGATGAGTCCAAAGCACTACGTAATAAATACATTTTACCTCACGCTTTTGTCTGAAGTAACATTCCAAGTCAAAATATAGAAAAAATGAATCAAGAGCACAACCTAGTGGTGAGAGGTAAAGTTCTAAACCTTGCTTGTTTTATCGTCATGTGCACACTGTAGACACGTTCTTTGTGGTATATTTTAACTCATAATGATGTCAGCCAAAACGAACCTCAGTTTGTAGACTTGTTGATTTCGTTAAGCTTGGGTCCAAACATTTTAACTGAATCTGATGCTCCTTTGTGGCATTTTGACATTGGGTGGTGTTAGTTTCCTAGTTTTCATGCAAAAATGAGCCAAACGAATTTAATGTAGCTTGAAATTGTGTCAGTTTAGACGCATTTCTCGTGCTGGTCGCTCGTTGTAATCCGTGTTTGCTTTAAAACAAAACAAAACCCAAACGTTTTTGCAATACAAAAGCACAGTTGGCAACAGGCAGCGCTGTCAAGAAACCATGTCTTCAGGTCGAACAAAAGCCTATCCGTATTAGATCAACAATGCTTGAGTTAAAATCAAAATACGACCAGTGCTATTGGCCAAACGGTAACTCGTTCGCCTCTAGCACGGGAAGTTTGAAGTTTAAATCATAGGCTGGTTAAATCAATCTCAATGTTGCATTGCTGACCACCCTTGTAGCATTCCTTCAAAAGGAGCAGCTTTGCCCTCAAAAAAAATGTCGCAAAAATGCGCCCGCAAACTTACGCTTCGGCGATTTGATGAAGATTTGATTTGATAATAATCGATAAGAAAAAATGATGATATCACCTATAAGAATTTAAATATCGTTAATCAAGAATATTTAAGTTGAACGTGAAACCGCTGGATACGTTTGCTAATCTAAGATTTTATCGGTGCATTTTTCTTGTTGGTATTTTTAAGTATTTGATATTTTTAACTACTTACCTATTGTTTTGCAAGATTTTTTAAGCAAATAATTTATTTTGGTACATTCCAGACCAGTCAGCAACTACGCAGCATATTGTGCTTGGTAAACGCAATAAACTGCAAGCTACGGAAATCACGTAAAATATTGTTCAGGTTTTCTATTATTGTCCAGTAGACGTCACAGTCTTTTGATTTCCCAATAAACATTTTACACAGCAAAAGAGTTGATTGGATAAAACTACAGTCATGTAACCAAAATTTCGCTGAGGGGATGAACCAAAACTTAATTTTTTTGTAAACGCCTAATATAATCAGCGGCTGTTGCGTTGAATAAAAGGCATTTCATCTAGAACATGATCACACGCGAGTATCAGAAACTATATGCCCACCGCCAGTGGCCATGGGGTTTGGGGTAAGTAGAAGATACCACTCATACCAGCTGCTAAGATGACGTTTGCAGTTTCTTGAAAAAATAGCGAGTTCTAAAGAGGCTCTTCTCGAGATTGGTTAGATTAAAAAAAAACTGTTTGAGGTAATAAAAAAGTTTGAAAATTTTTTTCCGATATTTTCATTATCTACGAAAACAGATTTAATCTGTTTGACTCAGATTTTACAAAAAGCAACAGAATTTCTGTGACGTAAAAAAATACTCTATTGTGAAAAGCTTGTTGCATGGCTTTTTCCAAAAAAAAGTAAGACTATACCGGTACCATGTTATTTACAGCGTAAAATCATATCAGCAAAACCTGGTCTAATTTTGATAATATAGTAGATTATATTACACTTACAATATCACTGATAAAAATAGTTTATAATTTGAAATCGTTGACTGGTGCAGAATCTCGATCATTAGGTCCATATGTTTTCAAGAACCATCACATTGCTTCTTCCGCAAGTTATTTTGCAAAAGCAATTTTTTCTGTTACGGAAATTTAAATACGAGGGGTTGCAAGTAGCTTTTAGTAAATAGTCAAACGACTTAAATCTGTTTTTGTGAATTAGGGGAATAGCGAAACTAAGTTTGGGAATTCAGCCTAGTAATTAAATATCATGTTTCACTAAAACCAATTTCGAGCAGTGCCTCTTCAACGCCATTTTACGATATGAAATTGTGTTAATCTTGTTTTAAACAGGGGGCATTTTTGCCCTCAATCTTGCTTTTATTTTGTGATAAACCCCTTTGGAAAAAAATTTATATTTCAAATTCAAATTGACTTTGAGTCATCAAAAATTATTACAAATAACTCTTGAAAATTTGAAGTTACTTAGATAACGGAAATTTTTCCGACTTTTGAGGTTTTTCGAAGTCACTTTCCAAAATTTGAGCATTTTTCGGCTAATTCTTAACTTAAATAACGCTATAAGACGTTTTTGTGATGTAACTAACTTGACTTATGTAATTTATGATTCAGTATCTAAAAACAAGCCTATGTACAAAATTTGAACCGCCTTTTGTGATGACCTAATTTTTTGACGTCATCACAAAAATGACGCCATTTTTCGAAAAGATGGTCTTGACGTCCACCCAAAACAAGTTTTTCAAAAAAATTTCGGTAAGCACCAATTAACCTGCATGCCAGGTTTGGTGTTTCCATGACTTTTGGTTTAGGAATTATAGGAGGGCATTTTTGCCCCTCCTCCCTGCGTAAATAGCGTTGGTCAAATGCCCCGAGTAAAATAGGGTTAAAACAAGAAGGTTCGGCACTGGCAGTACGGCCAGTGTATAAAGTGTAACTATCTCAATCAAAATCTAATTAACTTTATACAGCCATCCTAAATAATCTAACGCGAGGTTAGTTTATGATTAGGGACGACAGACATTGCGCCATTACTTGGATGGAAATATACAGTATTTTCACTTACTAATAAACAGTGTTTTATAATTCGCATACTTTTGCATAATTCGCATATTAGTGCTTTTCGAAAATTAACACCAAAAACAATCACAAAAAATGTTACTAGTTCATTCCAGCGATGGAAACCGGTAAGGCTGACCGGCCGGTCGGGTTACCGGTCGGTTCAAGATTCTTCGACCGGCCGGTCAAGCCGGTTAAAACACCGGTCAAATTCTCCTTTCTCGCAACTAAAAGACATCTAAGCACCAACCGAAATATAAATACATGTTTCATTGAAAATAAAACTTTGTATAAAAAAAAACAGCATTAGCAAACCACATCTTTTGAAAACACTTGTTTAATGGCTTCAAGTTGTGACCAATATGCTGTGACCAATATGCTGTGACCATGAAGACATGCACATCCAGGGGCGTATAGGGAAAGACACTGCGCCACGGCACAAAGCCAAAAAGTGAAAAATATACGTTAAAATTGCCTATAGCCTATAATACGTTAAAATTGCCTAAAATATACATTAAAATATAGCTTTTTAATTTTTAATGCCTTAATACTGTAGTGGTTTACTGCGTTAAAATTGTCTAATTAGATTATAATAAAGCATGCACGTGGAACAGGCGTACGCTACCTAGCATTTTAGCATCATTTTAATCAGCTTGAGAGTAAAAGTGGCGCAGATTTCAGATTTTTTTGTGCATGCTAAAATCTTGCTGCTTTGAAAAGCTTTTTTCAACTTAAATTTACAACACTCTTTATTGGGCAAGAAAGACAAAGCTCTTATTTTTTTATATCTAACTAGCCATGGCTTGTTCTGAAGTAGCAGCATTTCTACAGACTGCTGGGTCACATTATATTTCGAATAATTTTAAGCCAATTTCATAACAGTTTAGTGTTTGCTGCTCGGCAAATTGAAAACAATCTGTCACCAATAGCAAGAAAATGTTAACTTTTTTTCTTGGCCTTACCCATAACGTCATTAAATAGAAGTCTAATAATTTAGCTTGTGCCATCCAGTTTTTTTATGCTTAGTTTGTGCACGTTTTGCGCTGCTCAAAACAGGTCTTTCAAACCAAAATTTAATCTATAAAGGTCCTAAAACTAAGTTAGTTTTGCAAAAACCGCAAAAATGTTTGCGCGGTTTTTTTCTGAGACCCCCGTTCGAAGTCACAAATTTTAACACCTCATCCATGCCCCCCTTTTGAAAAATTTTCATTGGATGCATTGAACCGTGAACAAAAATTTTCTGAAAAAAAAAACGGTCGACCAGGCCAATCAAACGGTGTACATTTTGAAATTTACCGGTCGGGTCTAGAAAATCCTGTCCGGTTCCATCTCTGGTTCATTCAAATACTGCTTTGATCGTGCTTTGCTGATTTTAGAAGCAAATTTACCGAAACGAAGACATAGGGTTTGATGTGCTAGTTAGTATGCTTCGCGGAAGTTTGAGCCAACATTTTTTGCTCACGTTTTGGGATAGTTTTGAGTAATAAAAATAAATGATTCGTTTGGATATTCGCAAGGCTACTGTATTTTGATCGGCAAATACAGTAGATGGAGACCGAAAACGCACCGTATAAAATTTCATCGCGGGCCTCAAATGGCCAGCCACCTTTGCTTTAGACATACCTGGGCTCTGGTGTTTAAGAATGTTAGTTGTACTTTAGCAATATTGATCTAGAATTACCGGCTAGTTGGTCGAGCGGTAACGCGTTCGTGTCTGGAGCGGAGGTTTGAGGTTCAAATCTTCGGCCGGTCAAATCGGACACAGTGTTGCCAACGGCTCGCCACCGCTGCGACATTTCTTCGAAAGGAGCTTGAGTTGCCCGGGCCCAATGATACGGAGATGGGCCCCGCCAACTCGTTACACGCTTCGGCGTATTACAGCGAGTATAATAAAAGATTTGATTTGATCACAAGAGTAAGCTTATCATGGAGAAATGTTAGTGAAGAAGCTGTATTATCTCATCTAATGACCAGTAAATCATTTTCTCCTCAGGCACTATTGATCCTCACTTTTCTAATGCCTTTTTTACAAGCATTAATGCAGTTTTTGTATCAGATTTTTTCATTGTAAAGCTAAAGACTACCTTAACTGAGCTGCTCTCACAGTTGCCATGACATCCCTAATATAATCCATGCGTCGATTTTAATATTACAGTATACCTACGTATCTAGTATGTGCTGTAAAAAAAAGCACAGTCTAAAATCAGAAGAAAAAAAGGAATTTTGTTTTTTGTAATTTGGTCAAAAAACTACATCATCTGACAATTTGCGATCTTCACTCGCTGCAAACAAAAGCAGTGTTGTGTGTATTCAATACACAGCAAATTGTGGCTTGAAAGATTTATGGTCCCATCCAGTGTACATTTGGCTTGAGATTATGCGCTTTAGCAGCAAACGTATTTTGCTGATTTTCAAACGAACTTTGGTACACCCGGCTCTCAGCTTTCCACTCAGCGTCTTACACCGTAATCTTTAATAAAATAAACAAATAATAACACGCACGTACGCTGAGGAATGTGTGCCAGATGCAGATTGGCCATATAACCAATAGAGAGTGTATGAAAACAAACGAGGAGAGGTTTTCAAAAAGATATAGGAAAGAGAAAAGAAATAAAAGCTGGAGGAGAAACAACTAAAAAGGAAAAGAGGAAATAAATCACAAATAAAAAATACAAAGAATAAAAGGCGTGCTGGTTATCATACTGTTTTTCAGATTATCAAACGAATTGTACATACAGTATAAGCCTATAGCAACAATAATAATCGATTGTTTTACGACAGGTTCCCGTTCCTTTTGTCGGAAGAATCCATTACTTCCCCAAAGACCGGTTTGCTTGCTGCATTTCCACAAAACCAAACCAAACGGCAACGCAGGCACGAATCTAAACCAAGGCAAAATTCGTGACAACTCAAAGTAACAGGGAGTGTCTATTTCACCGGAAGATTTCACAAGCGATGTATGAAATGCTTTTTTGGTTTCTTCGGCTTGTGGGCACCGAACAAGATAGGCCAAAACATTGAAACATTCTGCGCAGCACTTCGCTTATGATTTTTGTCCGCTTTTTGAATAGTTATTGACGTTATTTTGAGCTCGCTAATCAATCTCATTATTGTGACGTCATTTTGTCATTGTCTAGTGCATCTTGCAGTAAGCGCTTTGCAGTTAATGGCTTGAGATTTTGAACGAGTCATTTAGTGCACGATTCATTACAATTTGTCATTGAAGTCATAAAAAAATAGTTACAAAAGCTAAACAGAGTAAAGGATTCTGATTGTGGTCTCATTATAGAATTATTGCAAAACAACATTAGAAAGTAGACTCCTACATCGCAAAACAGCTGATCGTTTTGACGACGATTTTGGTTCGTGTAGGCCATTTCACAATCACTTTAAAGAAACAAAAAATAAAAATAAAAATCATTCAACAGTCACAAATCTATAAATGAAACACAAATCAATCAAACAACGTTAATATTGAATTTGCCTGGGTTCCAAACTTCCAACTGCCGTATAGGTTGTTTAAATTAACCCGTCAGCCGCATTGGGAGGTATTTGTTTGTCCCTGATGCAAAATACTCTCTGCAGTTTTTCGAATTAATAAATTTGCATGATTACTTATATAAATCGCAAGCTAGGACTGAGGTTAATCCAAATAAAAGCAGACCCTTTGCAATGCAATCGACTTGCCACCGCAGCAACATTTCTTATTAAAGACTGTGTTGCCCAGCTGGCACGATAACGTGCAGAGGGTGAGTTGCCTTTTCACATGACAACTTTTTGGGCTTGGTTCTTTGCTCCGGTGCCTTCTTGTAGCGGAATCATCTCAAGAAACTGCTAACTGCAAAGAAACCGCGCGAATCAAAGAGTCCATATATCACTGGAAGAACAATGCTATAACACTAGGGTACTCAACTAGTTTCAGCGAAGGTCCAGACACAAAAGTTAAAAACGCTAGATTCAGTCTCATCGAATTAAGAATCTGTAATAGTTTAATGCAAATGCACGAATCTCTTGCTATCTGTTACTTTATCACGAATGATTACTAAATTCTCGTGTCAGTATTTAATAGGTGATACGAGATTTGTACGTTGCTCTGCTGTAATTAACTTGTCAAATGCAAGCTAATTCAAAAAACGTCGAGAACCGAATTTAGCAGTCCGGTGGTCCAATATGGACCGCGGGCCGACATTTTAGTAGCCCTGCTATGCCATATACTAAACTCTTAAATTGGCATGTTTTTTTTTGTAGTTTGGCAATTTTCGACAAACTCGCAAGTCATAAATAATCCGGCACCGGAACCAAGAGATGACCCGAATAGGGGCATGTAAAACATGCTAATAGACAAACCTAATGAAAATAAAGACCATTCAGTTAGATAAAGACTAAAACTTCAATTAAATACTTAATAAAAACAAAGAATTAATACATTGAGCATAATAATAATTTGAGTTTGACTTGATCTACTTACTCCGTCTCCTTTTTCCTGGAAACTGACGGCAAGTCTTCGGAAATCCGTAAGTCGTTCTTTCACAGAAGCAACCACAGTCCTAGAAAATGACACAATATATGCTTAAACACTAAATTTTACCAAAAAGATAAGGTTTGTTAAGTAGCTTGAAAAATATATGTCTCTGACTTATGAGTAAAAAACAATTTTGAAGGGTCAGGCCATGTCAGATTCAGTTTTTTCTTTTAGATTAAAACGTATTTTTCAACTGAACTTTTGTGTTTTTAAACATTTTGTTTTTTTTCAAATTATTTTATTCATAACGAAGTTTTTTGTCTTTATACTTAAAAAAAAAGCAGTCAATTAATGTTGTTTCGAACAATTCTGCATGAGCGCTCAATAATTGGAACTAGACCTAAACTCTAAGTTTTTGACTAAATATCTTGCTTCAACAGGGGTACTACCTTGTCGAATGTCTTCACTTTTCGACTGCTGCATTTCTTTGATATTCCATTAAACGCCGACTTTCCTGTATAGTAAATTCGTATAAACCAGAGTAAGTGATTTTCACAGCACCTATTATATACCAGTATTTTCAAAAATAATAGTTATTCAACTTTTGTGACCAACAGCATTGGTCGGCTACCACCGGTCCATGGACCGGTGCCGATCCGTGGAGTTCGCTATCAGGTTAAATACTTGGGAATATATTTGGAATATATTTCTATTGTTAAATCCATTTGCATTTGGACATTTTTTGAAAAAAAGATTCAATTACATGAGCTTTAACATTTTGTGATGAAATAATTTCAGTTTACAGGAAGTAGTACAATAATTTTTTGAAATAGTTCCAGTTTACAGAAAATAGTACATTGCTTAACATTTGTGTTTATGTTTAAGAGCGGTCCGCGAAAAATTTTGAGCTTTTAACCGGTCCGCAGTATAAAAAAGGTTTCCGATCTCTAACCTAATATGCTCGTAAATTTTGTCAGTTTGCAAAAATTTAAATGATAGTGATTTATAAAGGAACGTTATAAGTTGGAATTAAAATTGATTAGCAGCTTTTTTGTAATTGCTTACAAACTGCTGACAAAATTCTGCTACATTGAAGTTTGTTAATTTTGCCTTGGAATATATAGAATAGAAAAGTTATTTGCAAAAATAATTCTACGAAATTGATTTTTTGCAGAATAAACCACCTTGCCCGTTTTTGTGAAATCGCAGTAATTAACTCCAACTATTTTGTGGCTTAACAGAATCATTAAAGCTCTCGTCTGGCCTCATCAAAATTCCGCACTAAAAATTATTTTGACCAAATAAGGACATTTTTGGTTTAAACAGAACACAACTATATAAAACTAGAAGTTCATACACAGGTACAGAGTACTTACTTAATGCAAAATCAGACCTACCAGCTTTTCGACAATGTTAGTTTTCAGTTTTTATTTACCATGAAACAGCCAAAACCATACTAATAAGCAGCAAAGCTATTTAACTTACTTGCGTCGCTTTCGAATATAATGAGCATCAAAGCCAAGGATACGCACACTCCAAAAATTAATTTAGAAGACAACATAATTTTACTTCGATATATAGCATTAGGCCTGTAACACAAAAGTACCGTTTAGCTGACTACATTGCAATTGCTCAAAACTGCGAAATTGCCCAATCTAAAACCTTTCACAATCACCGTAGGATAACAATTAATACACACAAAAAATACAATCATACATAATATTTCATCTCGCTCAAATGTGTTCAAGTGTATTTTATTAAAGAAGCTCAACTTTTTTAATAAAACAAAACGTTTTCAATTCAATGAGCTATAGAAAAAACTGCAAGTTCTGAATTCGGAACTACCAGATTATGAGATACATCTGAACAATAGAAAGCAACTGCAACCGCAGCAAAACTTTCCAAACGAATAAAAACTTAATGCATAAGCTTCAGGTGCAATTGGAAAATGTCATCAGACCCAATTGAAACAATCTCATTGAAACTGAATATAAGGGCAATTATATTATTTATCGGCCAAAAATCGCCAACATGACTGAAAGCAATGGTCTCACTCAAGTTCACTAAAGGGGTTGGTAAACTTTACTCTTTTTTCTTTTTTTATTATTTTTTCTCTTTTTTGTTTCTTTGTTGTATGTGCAATATTGCTCATGTGATCGAGTTGACCTATAGCAGTACTGTAAACCTGAAGTGAGGTTTACGTTATTCAAAGCTAAAAAACTCTTCCTATCAACTAATAACTCTACATATCAGCTAAAAGCTCTGCATATCAAGTAAACAAAGTCGATGAGCAAAATAGAACAAGGTTAGCAAAAATATAGCACTACGCAGTAGCTCCCATCTCTGAAACTGTTAAATGGTAAGACATAATCGCAGGATTTGCAGCACAGCGAACGAAACTTTGCACGTGTAACTAAACAAGAATTGAACACATCTCGCGTTGCGAAAAGCAATTTATAGATTATTCACGGCGAATTTCAGCAAATCGCGTCTCCTCCATAATTTGCATTCTGTACAAACAAAAACCCAGCTTAAAACCAAAGATTTGATTATGACGTTTTTGACATTGTTTATTACTAGACATGCTCGTCGCTAGGAGTGTAGTACTAATATCAACTTTTTTTAGAAAACTCTAATATCACAGAACAAGAAATAATTTATGCTTCAATCTCGTACCGTTTAAAATGCTAAGGATACATTTATTCATTTTTGCTCAAATTCATTTATTGTCGTACTGTTACGAAATCATTACTCATTTTGTGAAACAGTGTCCCAAGTGCTCTTGTCTTGACCCCCCTTAAGTGAATTTGATGTAAGCTCACCAAGTGGTTTGAGTGCACTCTCGGTTTGGCAATCTGTTGGCTATGACCCCTTAGCCTCTCTCAAAATTTCAAAAATATTTTCTTTTTGCTAGAAAATCTTTTGGGCCCAATTCTGGACTGATTTTGCATTCTTTTACGTGGTTATTGTATTATTTTGGGCCGTTTTAATGTACCTTCTGCTTTACTCCAATCATATTTATTTTCAAACTGGAGCATAATGGTTGCGTCTTTTTGCGCTGCAACTGTAACAAATAGCATTGGAAGTTTCTGTTTTGTTTAGTTTGTAGAAGGAGAGGCTACAACAACCATCTCATATATTCAGGCAATCATTAATCAACCATTGGATAGGTGTATTTATCCAGACTAGATGAAAACAGTCACTGAAAAAACTTATTCGCTGAAAAAAACATTGGTGTTTTCATCATTCACTGGATGATCAAGCTAAATTAGTCCATCAGCTTGTGATATGGTGTAACTGGAACAGTTGCAATGACGTATGCGATCTGAAATTTCTATATTTGCACCACATTCGTAAGCTGTAATTGTTGCCTGACTCCATTGATCATAGATCCTAACCGTACGCGCCAACGAGGAGGCAATTCAGCATTTAAACTGTCTGGCTGAATCCGTGTGCCGTTGGTAGCGAAAAATGAAGGAGTAGTGGAGTCTTATAGTGTTTTCCGAGTGTCTTTCGACATTGCGTGGTATGTTCGTGAGAGTAGAAGGACAAAGTATTGCATTAACTTCGATAGCATAAGCTCGTGCTTAGCCTTCTTAAGGTGAAGGAGAGCAGTTTTTTGTGAATTTTTCAAGTAGAGCAATTTGTCTTCGTCGGCTATCAACAAACTTTGTTTTCAAATTTAACATCACATTTTTTCACTGATTACGGAACATACAATACACATACATACATACAAACAATTTCAAAAAAAAAAAAGAAAATCAAAGAACACGTTATATAGCATACGCAAATATAAATGCAGAATATAGTTACAACATAAACCTTTTCCATGCACACCAAAGCAAAAATCTACAGCATAACAAAAAATGCAGTTTTCGCAGCAAAAGAAGTAAGGGCTAGTGTGTCATTGTCGGAATATACTGTATGTCTTAATTTAAAAAATGGCCAACAGCCGCAGCTCAACTAGTTTAGGAATAAGCTTGAAGCTATAAATATATCTCATTAACAATTTCTTCAATATCGAGGAAATAATTAAATCCCTACACTGTGAGGTAAAATAATACAGTGCTGTTGAGTATTAAAAGTTGAAATCAATTCGTTCCGAAGACTCTGCAAAAAATTGATAAGCCTTGGCTTAGACTTTGAACCTTCGGTAACATCGGACCGTTCTTGTTTATGGCGTGCGCAAGTACTAAGGATTCATAATAGTTACAATTTGCTTTTATTTACAGATGTCAAATTTACTGGCATAACTAGCAAATCGTAATTCAGACTGGT
Source organism: Trididemnum nubilum (assembly GCA_963965965.1). NCBI lineage: Eukaryota > Metazoa > Chordata > Ascidiacea > Aplousobranchia > Didemnidae > Trididemnum > Trididemnum nubilum. The sequence continues at coordinate 9,799,798 of OZ014484.1, read as the reverse complement.
AGGGTGGTTGCTTGATTCGATAACTGCAAGGTCCATCTACACCTTCCCTGTCGCATGCTGAAAAAATACAAACTAAACTGCTATTATTATTTCATCATCGATATTATTTTGTTTCTTCAAATCAAATGTCTATTATACTCGCTGTGTTACGCAGAAGCGTGTAACGAGTTGGCGGGGCCCATTTACGCGTCATTGCGCCCGAGCAACAAAGCTTCATTCGAAGAAATGTCGCAACGGTGACGTGGCGTTAGCAACACTGTGTCCAATTTAACCGGCCCAAGATTTGAACCTCAGACCTTCCGCTCCAGAGACGAGTGCGTTACCACTCGACCAACTGGCTTTTGTTTCTTATTGATTATAATTGTTATCACTCTAACTAACGACTAAATAAATTTGTTTTTTCTTGTTAATTTTTGCAAATTATAGCTGGAAATTCATTCAGAATGCATTACTTCATCATTTCTTGAAATGCTTACTAATTTTTTTTATCTAAACCTGAACAAAACATATTTGGATCAGTTTTTTAAGACGCTAAAAGCAACTTTGTTTTAAGCAATACTTCATGTGATTGAGAAAGTCTTCGGTCCCGGTTAAATTTTCAAACCGGCAATGCGTCATTTCAATTAAGCCAATTACCCCAGGCCTACTGCTTTTGCCCAGTCACACCAAACTTTTTTGGGTTCTATTTGCAAGTCTTTTGTCTGAATAAGCTACCGCGGCGTTTGCACTGTTTGGCATCAATGCAAAATAAGCATGAAGCGTTTATTCCGTGAATATAACGACGCATTAACATTGTTTGGGAATCAATGGGGTGCGAGCAGCTCTTAGGTCACTAACCCGATCACAAAAGCATTGTGGATTACAAACAGTTTGCACTTGCGATTAAAATGCCTTCAAAATGTATTCAAATGAAGTAAAAAAATGCCTGAGATTAAATTGTTGATGGAGCTATGTATAGAATTTCAAATAAGTTGTGCTTTTGAACACAGTTAAGTCCCTCTTAATTTGCTGTGACTTTACGAAAATGCTGGCCCCGGTTGCGGATTAGGAGGTTCGTCGGAGCAGGACCAAACATACCGACACATCCAACAGAAAACTGAAATAGAACCAAAATCAATCGATTAATGGTCGAGTGGATATAAAGCAACTGCAGCTGAAACAGTAGACTCGGGTTCGATTTCCGGTCGGGTCAAACCAAAGACTATAAAGATTTGTATCTACAGCTTCCTGATTGGCGTTCACCATCAAAAGAAACAGTGTTTAGCCTACAACGTAGTCTACTGTGGTCAGAGGTGGACAAAATCACCACCTTCTGGTGATCTTGAAGATCAAGATCAGATCATCCAAATATGTGATCTTTAAGATCAAGATCATATCATTAAAATGATGTGATCTATAAGATCAAGATCTTGTTTTTTAAGATCACGATTTGATCTTGAAGATCAAAATTGTGTCAATGCCTGATTGTTAACGAAGCTGAGTTGTGATTAGTTTTCTCGGCAAGTTAGCAGGTTAGGTACAGGAACTGCTGTATTGATTCGTTTTATCCTGTCTGCACCACGGCAAATGCGTATTACTTTCTCCAGTTTAGACTCCATTTCATGTCGGAGCCATAAAATAGCTTCAGAATATCACATAGCCTGGCCTCAACGATGCTTACCCTACGCGACATTAAAAAATGAAAGTGATTTTTTTCTGCAAGATCAAGATCTCACAAAAAATTTGATCTTCGAGATCAAGATCAAATCATTAAAATAATGTGATCTTGAAGATCAAGATCAGATCACAATCTTGATCTTCAAGATCACAGTGCCTGAATCGAGAACCTAAAAATGTTTTGTTGTCTGGCTAAAGATCTGTTTGCAATTACTAGTTCAAGTTTAGTGCAAGTTCAAGTTATTTTATATTGTCGCAATCATAATAATAAACGTAAAATATTAAATTGAGGAAAAAATCAGAGTGCAATTATTGCGGCGACAGGGTGGCTGCGAAGGGCCGTAAGATCTTCAAGTCAGCAGCCACCGTATTGTCACGTTAGTGACATAAGCAATATTCAATAGCAACTGAACGTACGGTCTCGATACATTAACTGCAAACAAAATAACAAAACAAACAAACAGAAAAAGAAGCAATTAGCAAAGGGCACATCAAAGCAAAGGCAGGTTAAAACACTTTCTCCCAAATACCTATATAGAGCTATAGGAGAGAGACGACAAAAAAATTTTAATCCGCACCATACAGTAAAAAGATTTTGTACTCAACTTCAAACTTCGAAAAGGAAGAGTTTCCCAAGTACTCAGGGGTGGAGTTTCTCAATTTAGCTCCAATATATTTTATTGATCTTTGAGTTCTTTGAGTTTTGAATAATGGAATAAATAATGGAATAAATAATGGAATAAATAATGGAATAAATAATGGAATAAATAATGGAATAAATAATGGAATAAATAATGGAATAACTAGGAATTACAGTTTAAATATCGACATAATGACTAAAAAAAAGTTTAACGGATCAAGTCTTGTACAACACAATCGCCGTATCATAATGACAAGCAATTGCAGTTACTGCTTGAGTAGTTGACTAATTGCATCTTTTTCTCCTGCCACGAGAAAGCAGCGGTGGTGCTATTGTTTGGACGAATCCGCACTCCTACAGTCATTGAGAAAAATTCCCGGGGCACAGCTCAAAGAGGTAATTTCGTCTCAGCCACATACCTATTTTTCATTTCAGGATTAAGAATAGCAACCAAAAAAATTCTTCAGATTACGACCGATATTTTTCTCTCAAATCTAAGGTACAGAAGTACCGTTAAACCTTACCAAATTTGGATCTGATTTTTTACGAATCAATCCTAATTGACTTAGGGGCTTCTCCTCTCCTCAGCACTTTTAGATACTTGCTTAAGACCACTATTCAAACCGTTCGGCCCCCCTATATCTGGGGAGGTCTCCCGAAAATTTCCGGGCGGGGATATTTTCATCCCTTTTTACCCTCCTCTCGATTATGGCCATGCCGCATCCGCTTAGAAGCAATTTTCAAGTTTCCGCTTATTTTTTTTCCGTTTAATTTGCTGCTTTTTTAAAGTTACCAAGCAGAGATATTGGTCGTAAAACGCCCAAGCAGCCAAGAATACAACAACGAGGCAATGTTGCGAGTAGATTCCAAATTGTACAATCAGGCTTAGTCTCATAAAAACCAAACATCTTTCTCCAAGCTAACGGTCACTTTGCTGAAGCTTTGATAAAGTTAACAATGCCCATCTTAAGTGGTTTTGCTTTTTACGAATACAAAACTATACGAAGAAAAAAATGGAATTTTTAACCTCATGTTATAATGAAGATTACACTTTTGCTGTGATACTGGAATTGAACTCTTTTCTTGTGAGGTGAAGTCTAATATTTTGTCAATGCGCAACCAGCAATCAAATGGCGGCCACTACGAGGTTCATCTACTATTAATTAGTAGCAGCCCGTGAGTAACAGTATTTGCTGAGAAATGTACTGGTTGTAGCTATGAGTCCTATATAATCGGTTGTAAAATTGAACTTTGAATTACATATTTTTAATCATACAGCAGATTACAGACAACGCCACGGAAAGAGCCGTCGCATAGTTTAAAACAAATGCAATGACGCAACCAAAGGGATGCTAGGAGGCTGAAGTTTTCCCGTAACCAAATCACTTTAGAAATTTAACTCAAACATGTTTTGAACTTGACCAGTAGGTTGGAGGAGAGGAAGGACTTACTGCTTTCTATTTAACAATTGAAATTTTTTAATTGATCATTAGCGTACAAATTTCTTTTCAAACAAACCACAAAATTTCTATTTTCCTAAAGATAAAACCCAGCCAGCAATTACTTTCTTGGATTAACTTATTAATTACTTATCTTGTGTGTAAAGACTAACCACTATATGATACTGATCAAATACAGAAGCTTATGTGCGGAGGCTATGCAATCAAAAGAAAGTTTAAATACTTAAGCTATGCAATCAAAAATTCAAATACTCTTATGCGGGCTATCTAATGATTAAAACATGATAATATGCGTGGGTTGGTTATGCAAACAAAAGTGAAGCTTAAATGCTGTTTGCACATTAACGCCTTCTGGACCAAGCAAACCTTTACTAGAATTTGCAATGACGTGTTTGTTTCACTATTACAGCTCAGCGTCGCCGCTGGCGAATAAAGAATTTACTCAAACTTATGAAAATGAAAAGGGTGCCAGAAATGTAGCTCCTCAGCAAAACAACATGCAAAAAAATGCAACCAGCAGGCCCTCTGACCACCCCTGACTTACAATAGAACTAGGCAATTTAGAACTAAACAAGCAAGCAGGGGGCAATTTTCCCTTAGCGTTGCTCTGGACTCGAGTTTTGCTTGACTCTAAAGCCCTTTAGCAGGGATAGCGTATTTTTGATTTCTAGAATTTGAAATTCTCAAGCCATTAACCTTGTGTTTGCTGCGCTATGCCAAGAGAGTGCCCAAAAGGGCAGCAATGACAAAGTTAAATACGTACCAAAAGCTTTTTCATTTGGAAATTGATGTCTGCAAAGACCAGTATTAAATTGGTAAAACATACTGCTGAAATGTCCATTTCTTCGTCTGCAAAATCGCTTGCAAATTTGCTGAAAAAAGTTGGTAAAATGTCAGGAGCAAGCTTAACGGCTGTAAGCTGATACTAGAATTATTATTACTCAGCTCATTTCAACACACATAGTCTCCCAAAAGGCAAGCTCCATCTGGATTTTTTTTTAAATGCATACGAAGCCAGTTGCTCAAGCAGTAACGCGTTTGTCTGTGGAGCGGGAGGTTTGAGGGTCAAATCTCGGGTCGGTCAAATCGGACATTGTTGCCAACAGCTTGCTACTGCTGCGACATTTTTTTGAAAAACGCTGTGTTGCCCGGGTGCAATGACGCGGAGATAGGCCCAGTAAACTTGTTACGTGCTTCGGCGCAATACAGCGAGTATGATGAAAGATATAATTTGTTAAAAATCTATATGATGCCCGATTTTGGGACGCAGTTACCGAAAATCGAACACCATACTGTACGAGTATGTACAATTTGTTTCATGTTCGGAATTAATCTGGTATTTTGAGATTTTTTCTGGTATGAAAGAGAATTAAATGGCAGAACATCATTGCAACATCTGCTGTGAATAAGATTGATAAAATTGGTATTCATATTTAATATGCATTTTTATAGAAATCTAGATGACGCGTTGTACTTCTGGACACAGCCAGAGGCTTGAATAAATCTTCATAGCTCTAAAGCACATTCTATCACGCAGTGCACCCAACCGCTTGTGCAAGCGCAATAGTTCCATAAGCTGCTTGTACGTCAGTAACCTACCAACAAACTTCAAATGGAATTGATTTGTTTATAGTGTTAGGTTACGTTCTGGTACGTGCACAGCCAAAACAAACCAACAAAATGCCAAATTATAATTGAATAATAAACACAATACTTTTCAAGTGGCGTTGCTAAGGTGGTGACACTCGGGGCGGAATTTCGTGGAGTCACCCTTTATAATGTACAGTAATCAGCAAAAGGCTATATTTGAATAATAGCAGTACCACTTCATTACTGTAGATAGCGGTTGTTATTTGACTAGTTCAAAAACTTTTTAGTGTAAGGTCCTTCACCTTTGAAGTATGAACAGCATGCGTCTCGTAACAGACACGCAACCAAAAATCTGCAATGGGGAAAGAAGCGTTTCGGGGGTCTGGGGGCGGAGCCCCCAGCACTCAAAAAGTTTGTATTGCTTTGCAAATATAACTTAATTTTAAGCTTATTTTAATGAAAATTAATGCTTTCAGAATATGGTATAGTAGTGCGAAAACATAATTAGATTCAGACGCTCAGCCAGAAATGTACAATGGGGGGAAGGGTATTTCGGGGATCTGGAGCACATCCCCTATTTTCCGAAAACTGGAGGTTGGAGAATAACGCCTCCAGCCGTTGTAGGCACGGGGATCTGGGGGCGCTGCCCACTGCGCTCAAAAATCTTTTATTTTTCTGGCAAAAATTACTGAATTTTAGGTCTATATTTTGACAAAAATTATTCCTTTTAAATCGTGGCACAGAAATTAGCAGTGTAAAAACATGATTAAACTGGGTTGCATAAATGAGCAATGGCTACGTGGGAGATGGCTATGGTAAAATTTCAGTTCTCTTATTTACAAGCTGTTAAATCATAAAATCTTATAGGTAAATGAAACTCGCAAGGAGTGATCCATTTTGTCTATATTTAATAGAAAAAGATAACTTGGAAAAGGGGGGAAGGGCTAAAGAAAAGCTATTTAAGTCGAAGGGATTGGTAATCAACTAGTACTAAATAGCCATCCCCCTATTCCTGAGTTCATATATTTTTTTGATAAAACTTATATTCAGCATGTTTCAACAAGCAATCAAAATTAATTGCTTAGTTTTGGCATTTTTAATGTTTAACCAATTTGTGAGTTATGTTTTTGGCACGTTAGCGCTCCGCTCCTCCTCTAAATAAATAGTTCAAAAGATGCTTAAAATCATTCTTTTGCCAATTTCAGTGTGCTAAACGTTTCCACTGATTTTAACAATATTGTGGTTTTCTTTTTTGTTCGGTATTATAAAATGGTGTCACCTCAAAATGGTGACACCCGAGGCGAGCGGCCACTCTCTTAGCGACGCCATTGTACTTTTCTTCACTGTGAGCGGTTATTGAATAATTGCTGCAAGTTTTCAAAGAGTCAACACAGTCTGAAGAAAGTTTAAAGAATTTGGCCATCCCATTTGCTAAATCAGCTACATTATTTATTGCCTGGGTTTTCGATAAATAAGGTACGTTTATTTTACCTGGGTAAGCATGTTACGTAGTAGGCTGGTTAATTAGAATTGCCGTTACAACTTTATTTTCTGCGGTGCCTCAGCTAGGAGACAGCGAAATAGCGAATGGGCTTTGCGGTCTTCGAGACAGGCTGCACCTGCTCACGTTTCTATCACACACGTTGGAGGCTTCATACTGCCTTTTTTAATGCTGGACATCAAACAGAAACAACGTTCCATAACTGGACCATTCACATTCCTAAGGACACAAAGGCGCATCGCCAGTCAGGGAATCGAACCTGGAGTTTAGTAACGTTTCGATTACTAACCCAATGCTCTACCAAATGAGCGGTTGCCGCCGCCAACGCTAATTTTTCGTTGGGGCCAAGAAGTTTACCCATTGTGGAGGCACAGCGTGACAAAAGACTTGCAAAAAGAACCCAAAAAAGGGTGCTCTAAAGTGATGTGTTTATAGTCACATAGGTTGGTTTAAGCGTGAATGAATAAAAATATCGTAAAAAATATTGAGTGGTAGGTGAGAAACGAAAACGGATAGACCAGAATTGTAAACGGGCCGACTAGTTCAGGCTCGAACCCGGCCCGAACCCAAAAATTAATTTGAAATCTAAATTGTGCCCGAAAAAATCCGAAAGTTAAGTTAGGTCTGAAAAATTTAGCAATTTTGCCAAGTTATTTTGATTGTATTTTTGTATACCTAAAACAAAAAGCACGTCTCAGGCCCGAATTACGCCCGAAATTCTTGTCAACTTTAGGCCCGAACCCGGCCAGAACCCGACCCGAAAAGCCCGGCCCGACTTACAACTCTGGGATAGACTACAAAATTAAATAATGCATACAATGCTGTTAATAATAATTTAATTGTGATGTTTTGCCGTTTGTTGTTAACTTCATTTACCTTATTAAACCCTCTGGCCAATGAGTAAAATTTGGTCAGCATCACACGACGTTTATATCCGATCTTCCCTGAAAAGGAAAAGTATGATAATATTTACAAGGTAAGAGCTGCAAGTACCGTAAAAACCAAAGCCGTTCCACAATTCTTGCAACCTTCAATAATCTCATTTTGGGTTCAGTTTTAAATCATTCTCTTATCCAAACGAGATCAAAAAAGTAGCCAGAGATATAAGGTTCTTGGATTGCAATTGAATTAAAATACCTGCGGCCGCAATCATTGAATAATGTTTAATGCAGTATCTGAGATTTTTTGCTTTCTTTTCACGTATATGATGTTAGGTAATGTCTTACCCGACGTCAGTGTTTAACATATATTATGCCAATTCAAAGTCAGTTTTTAAGGTTAACAGTGAAAAGCTTTAAAAAACGTCTACTAATATACCGCTATTGTTTATGTTTCTGTCAATATTACTTACTTGTTTCATTGGATGAAATAAAAAATACAAGCAATAATAAAAGACACAATGCAATTTTCATTTTTCAAACTTATTATTGCCTATTTCATCCACCACATAAAAATCTAGAGAAAAATTACATCTCTGAAACAACAACATATCTTTTGTTTATAAGAATGTATTTTTTTTCATGAAAATTGTATTAGCTGTTGTTACAGTAGCACGAATAGCGATCGCAATAAATTCCGATAATGTAGCCAAAATTAAAATTTACGTTTATTTTTAACTGCATCAATAAGCATTCATTGGCGACAATTCTTCGAAAAAATTTTGCTTCTCGCTATTTTTTCTGAATTTTCGGGCTTTGCGTGAAATGATCGCAAAGGAAACAAATTTTAACTTTGGGTGAAAACTGAAAAATTTTCGTAATCATAAAGCTTCAATCAGTTCAGATTTTGTTAGACCTCCTGCTCATGTGGTTAGCGCAGAGGTAAAGAATCGGGCTCCAACGAATACCTTGCTGTTGCAAATGTGAGTAATTGTGTGCGACAAAAATTACTCTATATTGCGGGGGTTCTTAAACTGGCATGAATCGTGACCCCCTTGCAAAGACTTCTAATGCCTGTGACCAGTGGCGCAACCAGGGAGCCCCTTATTAGTCAAATTACTTAGAAAATTTAACGCAAATCTGCATGCAGGCCAAAACCTAGCCAAAATCTCTCAATCTTCATTTAATGGCGGAGTACAATCGTAATTATCAAGTGCCACTTAAACTAGCCCTTTTTCGAATAAGAAAAATTCTTATTTCGAGGTCAAGCCCCTCCCCCCCCCCCCTTCTTAGCAAAATCCTGGTTTGCGTGCCTGTTTGTGGCCCCTGCTGGAAAAAAAATGCTTTGTCAAAATATTGTGTACCAAGATAAGTCTTGATAAAAAATGAAGAGCAAAAAGTTCCCACGGGCTTAATAAGCCAAATTGAAAGCTAGGTTGCGAGAGAAATCCAGAAAATAAATGTAATTTTCGGAAGCAGACATTGAGCAGTAGCTATTAAGGTTTCAGAGTGCAATTCTGCCTATAATGAAAGCATTGCCTCACGCCCACCCAAAGGGCCGGACCGAGACCTAAAATGCTACAAGAGCGTAGTGTATTTGTGTTTCTTCCGAATTTTGCCTGGGATATTGTGCTTCTACTAAATTTATGTTCCTCTTGCATTTTAAAAAAATGAACAAAGCATAAAGCTCTTACATACTGTAGCTGCCAACAACATTCGTGCCTTCTTTTTTATTACGGCAACGTAAGAGAGAGAGAAAGATGTCTTATACAACAAAATAAAAAATTATTGTATCAAATTTTTGGGCAACATTTTCGTTATTTGGAAGAGCAGAAACAATCCTATAAGCTAATATTGAGGGAAATTCTGCATCACTAAAACGTGTATAGTTGGGATAGCTGTGGCTAAAGTGAACCAGTAGCAGTTGGAGTTTATTAAGAACGCTTTTGCATCGGCCTCAGGTCTCCAGTAAACGCGCGCGCTGTCTAGGCGTGCAATTAAGATCGCCATGCTTTAACATTAACTAATCAGTTTTTTGCCAATGTTAATAGTTAAAATGAACAACAAGATGAGATTGTTACATTTTTCATTGAAATCTGTTGAAGATAAATCTACCGTCCTTACAGTGCTACACTTTCTACCTTCGGCAAATTGCAGGGCGTTTCTTAGCACTAAGATATTTGAATTGTTGCACTACAGTAGTAATGTTTCAAACTCTTCGTTATTTGACATTTCTACAATTATATATATGAGAATACACCAACCATTTGTCATTGAACAATATGTCTTTCACGAAATGATAATGCCATTCTCGAACTTTGATGCTTTTACTTATCGGTGAATACTGAATAGACTAACTTTTTTAAATCCATTTTTTTCACTTCCACGTAAATAGATCCGGTCTATATTATTGTTAGTAAAAGCGTGAGCGTACGAGCGCATTTTTAGTTTATTTTAAACAACTGGTAGCTTGCGTAGGTTAATAAGGTGGTACGCCGGGTGTACTGATTTTCTGTTCAAGATAAACAAAAAATAAGCCTCTTACGCTCACAATTTTACGCTCAATGTGGACCGACTATACCCTATCCGCGATTTACCGATATTTATTAACTTTTACCGATCAATCGTAGCCGCACTATATAGCTGAAGGGTGACCGGTACCAACTCACAAAAGAAAGCAAAGTTGCTGTGAGATGTCGCGTTTAAGTAAACGCGACAGTTTTCTTTTACTGTTCAGTGATAATTAAATGTAACAATTACTAATCTCCTCAGAGTTGTAAACGGGCCGACTAGTTTAGACCCAAACCCGGCCCGAACCTGAAAACTAATTTGAAGCCCAACTCATGCCCGAAACAACACGAAAGTTAAGCTAGGTCTGAAGAATTTAGCAAAAAGGCCCGAACCCGGCCAAAACCCAAACCCGACGTGAAACGCCCAGTCCGACTTACAACTCTGAATCGCCGTAAACTTAGATTTCAATTATATTTTGCATCTTTATTCACCAAGTTACCTTGGCTAGGAGAAAACGAAAAAACCTTTCGGTCTTCAAGTCAAGCTGCCACATGTCTACCGCCGACGATGGAGGCTTCACACTCTCTCTTATAATGCTACACGTCAAGCAGGAAAGTTGTAAAAAACAGTTTTTATGACCTTTGGTTTGACCCGACCAGGAATCGAACCCATAAATGTTGTTTTAGCAGCAACGCTTTCTTCACTCTTGATTACTGATAGGTTAAGCCAGAGCTTCCCAACCTTTTACTCACCGCAGGCCTATGGCTTTGCGAGCCGCATTTGGTGTTATGGTCGAAAGCAAATTTTCAAGTCTAGTTATATTTTTAGTGAAATTACACTGAGTTACAGTTAATTAATTAATTAATTCTTTCAGCAGAACTAAATTATATCTATCCAGTATCATCACAGTGTATTTTTTGTTCAACTATTTTTGAAATTACGCCCTTCTTCAAAGTTTTGTGTCCATGAATGAGGCCATTGTGTGCATGAGTCTTGCTAAAATTCAAACAAACAAACAAGCACAAAAACAGCTGGTTTTAGTCGACTTCAACTTTTAGCTGAAAAAAAAAAAGCGAAGCAACGCTACATTCGGGTGCACAATCAGGATTTCGCAAATGGAGTTAGGGGGCTTGAAACAAAAGCTGAAAATATTTTGTCCGGAAAACGTTTGTCCAGCGGATAGCATATTGAGCAAATTACTCCACCTCACGTGTGTCATGAAGGGGGAGGGTCTAGAAACGGAGCCCAAATCGCCGGAGATTTCGGAGGTCCAAAGGCCTCGCCCCCCAGCTGCCTCTTGATAGTTTTTTAAAAAATGTTTGGAAAAAACAATTATTTCAACGCATTTTGGATTAGATTAGGAACGATTTTAGAGTCATTTAAAAGCACTAAACTACTAAGAGCTGAACACCATTAAAAAAATTAAATTGCTCAATCCCTTCAGTCCCTCTCCTTTGTCATAGGTCACGTCTAAAGCATAAACAAAACTTTGCAAACTTTGAGTTAATTTTTACCGAGTGACTTGGATAAGGGAAGAGTTCAGCCAAGAAGGAGCTTCAGCTTCGCTGGTTGCACCTCTGGATAGCGGACAGTACATTTAAATAACTGCATTTTGAACGTAATTCGATCTAATTGGTGGAGCAGCAATTAATTGCAAAACTTTTTCAATTTTGTTCTGCTCGTTTAGCTCAATCTTATTCTTTAAAAACAAAAAAAATTGTAAATTAAATCAGTAGTATCAGTGTTAGTAACACCGATTCTACTGGTTTGATTTACAAAATTTTTTGCTTTTGTAACACTGCTACAAAGCGTGTCAAGCAATAACGAGCCGCTACGCTTGATATTGCATTTAGAACTTCATTTCTGAAGGAATTTATCACAAAAAAAAAAAAACAAGTGGAGGGCAAAAATGCCCCTTTCCGAGTAAAATACTGTAGAGTCAAGTAAGATTTGAAAACGTATACGATTACTAAATGAATGCTCTGCTTTGAGTTATTGATAAATCGTGACGCAATAATAAGAATAATTTCGTACTAATTGTTGTTTTAATGTTTAAATAAAGTCTTCACTCAGTGCTGGGAAGTTAGTTTGAATATGTTTTATAGTGCCAAAAACTCAAGGCCTCAACTAAGCCCGAATTTTTGTCTAGCTAAGCCCAAACCCGAACTGAACCTAAGAAGTTCGCCCCAACTTATGAGTATAACAACTCTGGTCGAAAAATTTATCACTGTTCGTCTTAAGCTGTGTTCTAAGCAAAAAGATTCAGTCCTTTTTTAGACTTAAGAACAAGACTACATAGTGTAACTTATTGACAAAGAAATTAGACGGGGCTTTAAAAAATATAAATTTTAATTGCCTTACAATTAAAAGCAGATCATGAATTAGCAAACACCCCATAAAAGATTTTTCTTTGTGAATTGCATTTATCCGTGTTGCCATTATAAAGCTACAAACGATAAAGAGCATAGAAGAAAAATACCAAAGCGATGAATAAAAACTTTAGACAAAAATTCTTTGGTACATTTAAAATGTTTGAAGTTTGTTTACCATTTTTTATAGCTTCAAAACAATATAATTATCTGTACACAAAGGTAAACACTAAGTAAACATCACAAGCTAGACAGTAAATACAAAAGCACCAAATTCGATTTTCAACAACGAACGAAAAATGATAGCCATGTTCATGACGTCAGCAAAAATTGTCAAACTCGGTATGTCATTGTCCCAATTAATAGAAAAACACTAACACAAACACCCCAAAAGCTAAAAAAAACAATAAACACCAAAAAAGTTTGTTAATACGAGCATACTGTAACGATTAAATATTTAAAATTAATTTTCATTAGAATGAAAAGATTTTGTTTCACAAAATGCAACAAGTTTTATAATTGTGCCTAATTTTTGCTTTCCAAGTTCTAGGCAAAAGTCGAAAATTTTTGAGTTTTAAAGGGGGAAAGCGAAGCAAATATTATGCGCCGCAGTTACTGTTCGTTTGTAAAGCGGAAGGTGTGTGATTTGATCTCGGGCCGGTCAAATTGGCCACAGTGCTGCCAACGGGTCGCCACCGTAACGACAGTTCTTCGAATAGAGCTGTATCACCCGCAGGTGCAAGGTTGCGGAGGTTGGCCTCGCCAACTCATACAACACTTCGACGTAATACAGCGAATATAATGAAAGGTTTGATTTAAGTTACTAACTTACTATAGGAGCGAAAAGAGATTATGCGGTTGTGCGTAGAAGCTAAAGTTGGTATAAAAAGGAGAGGTTTCGATGTTTCTTGTTAAACAATTCAGATTATACTAAAAGGAACTATACTCGTCACAAACCTGCATTGCACAACTGTGTCGCCTCTCTGACCATTGACTCTTTATATAATAGATTAGAAGCAGACACGAGGAGAAAAAGAGAAGAATATCGAAGAAAAAAATTTGCTCTTACTGTGAAGGTTTTTTGCGTTCACGCATATTCCACTAATTTGCTTGGATATATTCGTAGAACGAGTGAATTGTGAAGAAAAGTCACGCTGTTTGAACAAATCGGCATATTTTAGAACAAACACACCATGAAGAAATAGACAAAACTGGCAGTTTCCAGGCTACTAATAACGAGTATACGATCTTACTATTAAGGACTAGCTGACTTCGTGTTACGCAGTGGCAAAAAATGCAATACTAAAAATTAAAAAATAATGTTGCTTTCTAGTATACTCTCTGCTGGCTGCAATTAGTCTACTATCACATTGATTTAACATAGCGAACTTCATTTATTTCACTGAAAACTTCACATTTCGTCTATATCATTAGTTATTTATTAATACAGTCCAATCGCCAATCCTACTAAAATGTTTACTCTATATCGTAAAACCAACATTTGTTTACCAATATTATTAGATCGTTTAGACTGGGCCCAAAGCAAAGGACGATTTGCACATTCGCAATGTTACGCTCATCTTCGCTACTGGTCGCTTGCAAATCTGCAAATTACGCGCAGCGCGTCGCTTTGCTTACCCTTTTATGCAAAACTTTCGATGGTATGCTTTGTTTGTGCTAATATGTACTTTAAAATAGTTCATATTATTTGAAGTGTCGTTATCGTAAAGTCGATTCAATAAATGACTTGCCAAAATGTAGGTACAATTAATAGAGCTAGCAGTAAGTGAGGCTATTAATTCTTGTCTGTTATATTGCAGACAGTCAGTAAATAGTTTAATTGTCAAGTATTACAATAAATGTTGATTGTGTGTGATTCATAAACTTACTCAGTAACTCATCTATAAATAAACTATAACAGGGGTGTCCAGTTTTGCCCGCCGGGTCCATTTGTGGGCAGCGAAGGAATTTAACCCGTCTCTCGTCACGAATAATGCAATTTTGACCTGCCATCAAATATTTATTGGCGATTAAAGGAGAATGATACAATAGCAAGGAAAACTTGCAGCCCTCATTATCTACTCCCTCCCAAATCTCAAAAATGGTGGAACCCCTTATTTTCTCGTAATCTCTTTCCCTCCGCGTATGATCAAAATGATGTTTTTCGCTTTTAGCGTACTATAGGGTGAAAAGGATCTGGCCCAATTGTGGTCAACCGGGTCAATGGTTGAACAACGTAAGAGGTATCAGACTGGATTGCTTTATCGGCTTACGCTGGTGGAGTTAGGCTTTGCTTGTTGCTGTTTCCTTTGCTAGATTAAATATATGACGTCATCGGTTGGAGCAGTTATGTGACTGTGACACGCTTATTTCGGATTTCGTGAACTTGATTGGTCGCCGCACGCAACCTCTTTGGGTCCAATTTGGCGCTCCGTCGAAAAAGTTTGGACACCCCTGCTGCCTGTATTGTTCATTATGCCTTGTGTAGTTTAACTTGAAGGCATTTAAGCGTTTTCCTGAACCACAAAATAAAAAAAGCATAAAAAAGATTTTTTGCTTTTCAATTCTCACTGCTTGCCTTATACACCCAAGCAAAGGCTCATTTTACCCATTACAGGGACGAAACTGTACAGCAGAGGTATTCAAAGAAGCAAAATTTCTTTTTTACAGTAAGGCGCATAAAATTACCATTTTTAATTCTTTTTTTTTTTTTTTGTTACGATGACTTTCTTGTAAGCAGAGTATTTGAATTTATCAGTCAAAAATCTGTTTTATTTCAAGTTTACGAACAAACTGATATACAATCAAAACTCTTTTCTTCAGCAATAACTATAAATTTTCCGCAGCTATTTGTTGTTATAAATCGTACCGGTAGTGGCGATGGTGCCTCTCTTTTTCGACCTTGATTCTCCGATTTCTCTGGCAATCTCTCTTTTCTTGCTTTTTTTCATTTTTATTTTTGTTGTTGTTCGACTTCACTATTTGGCCAGGTCTGCATTCTGTGTTAAATCGTGAGCGCAGGAACGTACTTTTAGTTTATTTCATTAAACAGAAACTCGCTTCGTCCGCCGTAGCTTATCATTTTATCCGTGTAGGCCTACCGTACATGCTGCCCGATGGTGCCGATGGTTATACTAACTAAACTAAGGTTATGATCGAACAATGAATATTTTGGGCACAGAGTAAACCGGGTCCTTTCATCACTTTATATTAGGTTTAGAATCACATTATTTTATACTCTACTTTTTAAGACTATGCTGTCTTTGTGGAGTTTCGTGTCTTTGGTGTAGCTTTATCCAGTCAGTGGTTGAAGGCTTGAAGCCCCCTTCCCCCCTTGCTACCTTTTGTCTAGTAACTTACAAAATTTAACCCAAATATGTAAGTTTTTAAACTTCTGTAGGATTTTACCTGTAAGTAAGGGGAGAGCTAGGTTTCAGCAATTTAATCCTTTCAAATCTTAGCAATTCAGGTTTTTCAAATGGCTTTGAAAATGTGCAAAATATCATTCAAAATGGCGTTAAAATGTTTATTTTGGCCATTGTTAGTAGCATTGGCAATGAATATAAAACGGCAATTTCCATCATAGAGACACCGGTATCTAGTATATGCTGTTTGTTGTTTACCATGTTGCCTCTTTCCAGCTGAAAAAGCGGAGCTTACGTTTTTTGAGTCAAATTGGTAAAAGGGGTGATGCTTCTAGCCAATTCTGGTTGTTTAGAAAATCGCTAAAATCAAAATTATAATTTTGGAAAAGTTTTGTTTTGATTTTGAGGCTGCGGTTACAAAGATATTTAACAAAATACAAAAATAATTCCTCTAAAACGTTTTTTGAAATTCTGAGTTTGTTTTCCCAGCCAACGAATTTCCAAAAAAACGGAGGGGTTTACCAAAATTAAACAGATCATGACTGTGACGTTACTGGAAGGGTAAATAGTATTTCGTCTCTCTTTTTTCCTGAAAGTTGAGGCTGAGAAAACGCATAAAGGGTTTCCATAACTTTTTACGGGGACTATCTATTTTGCATTTGTTAAATATCTTTGTAATCGCTGTATCCCAAAATGAGAACAAAGCATTTCAAAAATTATATTTCAATTTAGCTATTATTATCTACCGGCAGGGGTGCCGAGAGCCAAACGTGGGCCCGGAATCAGCTCAAATATTAGGCATTTCCGGTTTTGTGAACTCCAAAACAGACAAGGAAAATGCCACAGTTTTTTCAGTATTTGATGTGATCTCCAAAAAAAATAAAAAAATTAAAACAAATAAAGGTCTTCAAGTAAAATGCCACAGTTTCATAAGTATTTGATGTGATCTCCAAAAAAAAAGGTCTTCAAAGAAAATGCCACAATTTTCGAAGGATTTTCATGTGATCGCCAAAAAAAAAAGGTCTTTGGTCTTCCACATACTGATTTATCAGTGTCATTTCAAAAGGCCCTCTGAAGCCCATGGGTCCTCTGCTGGGCCCCCTGAAGCCAATGGGCCCCCCTGAAGTCCATCGGCTCTTTAATGTCCATAGGCCCCCGGATCATTGTTCCCCCTGCCCCTCTTCTCTCGGAGGCCCTGTCTACCGAAATTGTGCATGCTTCACCCCGTTTTACAAGCTACCTTATCTGCATGCCAATCATATTGAACCCGTTTAGCATATGGAACCAGGTAGCATATACCCGAAAATAATGTTTGTTTTTGACCGATCGAATGAGGTCGATCAGCGAGTGAGGCCGATAATCGAATGAGGCTGATATTCGAGTGAGACCGATTTGAATGAGTAAAATTGCCAGGTGACTTTGAAATTATGTTTAAATAACTGGATGTCGAAATCCAAAGTTGCTGTGGTTTTCTGACGCCCACGTAGTCATTTTTATTCACCAATCTCATTATTACTGTCTTGACGTTTCACAAATTAAAAAAATCTTTGTTAGTTCGCAAAACAATGTTTGCAAGATCACTTTTGTTTACGTGGCTACAGGCACGTAGTCCTTAAGATAAAAAAGCGCCAAAGCAAATGATTTTCAACAATAACTTTGAAAACCTCACTTTCATTACCGGTATTAAATATGTAAATAATTATAGCTTATTTAAGACGTCGACTAACTCGATTGTGTCCGAATTAGTGTACTTTTCGATTAATCGTTTTTAGCACCGGTGTAGAATGTTTATTTGAGCTTTCTACGTTTTGCCGTTTTTAAAGTACCGTATCGTAGTTCAAAAATAAGAAATTTTTTCCTGGTTTCAGTGTTGCCATGTTGTAAGTATTTTGACAGAAGGTTAACTTTTCAAAAGTAAAATATTTGTTCTTGAAAAGCTGCAAATGTGTTGTTCGGATTTATTTTATTTTGATAACTACGTTGTCGTAAAACACTTTTGAGGACTTAGGAACATGAACTAACTTCCTAAAATTTCGTGCAAGCTATAATTTGTAAACCTGGCAAAAATTTTGAGGATTATTTTAACTGTCATATCTTGTACGTGGAAGGCCGTGAAAACTCAAATTCGGTAAAGAATTTTTGAAATTTAAGTAAAAAGAGAGCAGGAAAACCTCCAACTTTCCCCTTCAGGCCGTCTACACTATGCTGGGCATAGAATCGTGAGCGTACGAGTGTATTTTTAGAAATTTGAAACAAAATTTGGTACGCCCGGCTTAAAACCTTACAAGTTGCCAGTTAATAAAATAAACTAAGGATACGTTCGTAAGCTCATAGTTTTAACCCCAGTTTAGACTGCGTCTTAAAAATCGAAGAGCTTTGTTACACTTGTTACCGCTACTAGCAATAAGCTTGAGCTGTGTTTACCACAATTTTCACCACGTCTTGGCTAGCATTACAAATTATATAGTCTGCATCAGGTCTAACCAACGAAGGATCAGTTTTGCGATTCGCATTCCAGCAATTAAGTATTAATAGTTCCGCTTTGCCACTTAAGCATTAACATGTCAATTTGATAACGAGACACGTACTTTATATAAAGCAGTTACAAAACTCCCATGTTCGGGCGAGAAGTTGCATGGCGACAACACTAACTTGATTGTATGAGTTTTCATTCGTATCCAATACAGCAGTAAAGCTTTTATTATCACAAAACTCATAGGCGTAGCCAGAAAGGAGGCCAGCCTACCCCAATTGAAATGCAGCCTGTGATAAAAATGATGACAACAAAGCCTACGGTTTCGTTAGGCACTTTCGCGTACAACGATATAATTAAAAATAATGATATTGACGACCAGGGGGCCCGGAAACCTCAGCCCCTCATCTAACCTTTTAAAGAACGTAATGCAATAAATTGTAGTCTACCAACTTTAATTAATGATAAATCTCCACCTCACCAGCTTTTACTTTACAAATTAGTTTTGAAAAATAATAGCTAGGGGAAATGCATATTGAACAAATTATTGAATTTTATGGGGCATAGAACCCCTGGTTTTAAATACCTACATGTACTCCAAAAACTGGTGACTTTTATGACAAAACAAAATCCAAGGCAAATCTTCGAGTGAATTGTTATTTACTGCTAAAAATATTGCGAGGCAATCGTGCTTCCCTTCACTTGGGCCGAGTAACATACAAAATTTAACCAAAAATGGAAGATTTTTTTACGTGTTTTTGACTTCATTTTCAAGTAAAAGGACTGAACAATCAATTTTTTTTAACTCTTTCAGGTACCGCGGGACATATTTTAACCCACCAATTTTTTGGGCGATTGTGCGTGCTGGACACTTTTCAACCCACTTACAAAAAGTCTTCTGCTTAAACACTCAGCCGCTTAGGAAACATCTCGTTTCGCTAGGCATGTTGTAGTACCATTGACGTATTGTTTTAACCTGCAGTGAAGTTTCAAAATGTCAGGAATTTCTCATGAATCAAAGTTAAACTTAGACTTTGAGTAAAATTGGCGATCAAGAATTGAGCAGTATGTGAAAGTTCGACAATCTGTCAATTACTGAGAAATCGCTACTGGTTCTTATCAATAGTGAGCTATATTCATAACAGATAACAACGCTATTTTTGGAGAAGAAAAAAAAAAAAAAGTGGTTATAGACCGGCAGCCCAGAAGGTTTATTTAACCCAAAGACGGCGGAAGGTTTGATGCGCCTAAAATACACGTCTTTACTCATCTTTTAAGAAAATGTTTTACTGGCAAGTCAAAAGTTCGGCTAAGACCCCCCAAATCCACAATTTATGGGGGGTCAAAATGGCCTTTATTTACCCCAAAGACGGCATAGATAAAAATTGCTTAAAATCGTTCTCTGGGGTCCACTGAACAATGAAATGGCGAAGACAGTAACTTTAGGTTCGGCTAACCCCCCGACAGTAACGAATTTAGGGGGGGCAAAAATGGCCTTTATTTACCCCAAAGACGGCATGGATAAAAATTGCTCAAAAACGTCCGTTGGAGTCCACTGAACACAAAAATGGCAAAGACAGTAACTTTAGGTTCGGCTAACCCCTTGACAGTAACGAATTTAGGGGGGAGGCTCAAAAATGGCCTTTATTTACCCCAAAGACGGCATGGATAAAAATTGCTCAAAAACGTCGGTTGAAGTCCACTGAACGCAAAAATGACGAAGACAGTAACTTTGGGTTCGGCTAATTCCTTGACAGTAACGAATTTAGGGGGGGCACAAAAACTGACCTTTTTACCTGGAAGACGGCAAGGGTAAAAATTGTCAAAATACATTCTTGCAGTACGCTGAACACAAAAATTAAAACAGTTGCTGTCGGTTCGGCTATCTCCCTGTCAGTAACTAATTTAGAGGGAAGCTCGAAAAAATTGCTCTTATTTATTTGAAGACGGCAGGGGTAAAAACTGCCCAAAAACGTTTCTCGGGAGTCCACTGAAAACAAAAACAATGGCAACAAACTTTGGTATCCTCAAACTGATTTCTTACTCTTACTGCAAAAGTCATTGCACCACTAAATACGGCTTTACAGTATCGTTTTTGAAAAAAATCATTTTAAGTTGATGGTGTCATCAATCATTAAGTAACGTGATGGTCGATTTGGGCAAAAATGACGTCATGTTGCAATGACGTTGTCTTTACAAGCGATCTAGATATTGCGTATCAGCTTGTCTTTTTATGTGAGTCATATGTTAGAAAATTGTTGAAAGTCAATCTTCTGAAACAGTGCTCGATGATGTACAAAGTAAAATCAGAGCAAAATACAACTATAAAAATCACAGTAAAAGTTTACTAAAAAAATTACAAACATTTACTAAATAATTTTCTGTTTATTACTGTAAATAACGAAGTATATAGGCTTCGTTATTTAAAGTGATAAATAGAAAATTATTCAGTAAATTTTTATGGGCCATATCACACCACAAAAACTGCAGTGAATTATAGCACAGACTCAAAACAACCCAAAACATTTCAAAAAAAGTCTAAATTCTTAAAAACTGTGATAAATTAATAAGTCTGCGTATTACCAATATTCAAAATGCTCTTTCCGTTATTAAGTCTTTCGTTAAGTGCTTTAAGTCTTACGTTCTCTGAGTCTTTTGCTAATGCGAATTATGCGACTTTTATCAACTTCATTAATTTTAGAGTTCATCGTAATGAGTGCACCGTTGCAAAAATTTTAATACAATTTTGTCTGCTTGCAAATAATTTTGGAACAGGTAAACGCATAAAGCTTGGTTGGAATGAAAGCATTATTCCGAAATGTCACATTATAAAACCCATGGCATTTTTAAACGAGGACTGAAGTAAATTCACTGAAGCTACAGTAGGTAAACTTAGAGCAAACGTATTTGATTAGATCGGTGTTGACTTTATCCTCCTTCACCCAGCCGTGCCAAAAATATTTTACTTTAAATATGACCTATGGCATCTCTGGTCATTATTTTTATTGGCAGCCCTAGCTGACGATGATAACATCTGCGACGCCATTTTAGTTCTATCCTAAGGCAACGCCACAGTTAGACTAAACCACAAAAGCCTTTTAACCTATATAGAGGTTAATATAGGCTTCTATGGGCTAGGCTACTGCATGGAAACGTCTGGGTTACCAATAAAATTTTAATTAGGAAGGTTCCTACGTAGGGTTTGAAGTAAAGCATCCCTTAAACGGCTGGCTCAAGAAGGATGTAGTCAATTACGCCAAATCTAATCTAATACGATTACCCTAACTTTAGATACCCCATTGATTTTGCCTTCAGTCCTCTTTCATCATAAAAAGGCGCACGATAGCGTCTAAACTGAAGGCAGATGCAGAAACGTAGCTAATGAACAAAATTGACGGGATTTTTGCAATCACGCACATTGAAAATGTTTTAAAACTTTGAGACCATTATTCATATGATGTATTGCACAAAAAACTAAGGCTTGTTAAATTTAAGTTGCAGCAAGATCACACTATTCTAGCATTGATAACACGGATTTTGTTTAAAACCACGTTCTATACTGGCAATATTTTTAAAATTCTTGATTATTTTTAGTTTGAACTTCTCAATAGACATTATTAGGGATTAATAGCGTTTATTTTGGGTGTTATGAGGACACTAAAGACAATGAGGTGGTCTCGATCAAACAGATCAACGAAATTACCACATTAAATGATGACGTTAATAACGACAGCAACTTAATTTTTAGTAGTTGGTAGGCCTCTATGTAAGAATTAGTCTTTCAATTTAGGCCCATTCTACTACATTAGGCGTAAAATTGTGAGCGTGAGAGTGCGATCTTAGTTAATTTTAACCAACTGTTGTCGGTATGAAATAAACTAAAATGCGTATATTTGCTCACGATTTTACACCCAGCGTAGACCGGGACCAACAGTTCATCAGGTTCTTGGAAGGCAATATAAGGCGTTTTTCCATAAGTGCGAATAGGTTTGGAATATAACATAATTATTGACTACTGTATAATCCAATATTTTAAGATAAAGCTTATGTTTTTGCATTGACAAATGCTTGATGAAAGGGCATATAGGACACAGGTCACGTTTGGCTCTTCTGGTATTTTAAGACAAGTATCTTCCAAAAATTGTTTCCGTGCCTTACTCTTCTAACATCTCCGTTTAATTGAGTTTTATTTTTGGACTGATGGATTGGTACTACTGGTCTGGCTACTGCAACGAAGCCCCTTCTGTTGAACTAAAACAACCTCACTGTTTCTTGCTTTTCTTTTTTTTGTAGGATAGAGCATTCATTTGGAAATGGTTTGAAATTTTGTTCTCTCCCTTTCCTTACCCACATTCCATTATTCAATCATTGCTTTTTGGCAACGAATACTACGTCCGGTAGTTTCTCTTTGAAAATTAAGTCTACTAGATTGTCCTTTGCTCATGTTGCCAGTGTCGACAAAACTAGGCCCGTTTGACGACTTTGCCACCTCTGGCTCCAAATTCTGATTTCATTTCTATCTCTATAATGGTTTTGTCGCATTTTCAAACACCCCGCATAATCTATTACATAAGCTCGTTCCAACTTACTGTATAACGTTTGTCTTCTCTCACACCATAACCCCGATGTGATAGAAATATTTTATAGCAGAGGTCAGTAACCTATTTTGTGCCATGGGCCAGTTTCAAATAAAAAAAAAAATTTGAGGTGCTATCCTCAACAAGATACAATATGGTGCCATTTAACCAATTCGCAGGAATTTTTAGCTCCATTTAAAGAACCGGTTACAGATATAGTTCCAGCAAAACTTGAGCAGCCCCACTGGATTTACAGAATTACGATCATCCATCTTGACTTGAAAAATTGAAACAGGATTTTCTCTAAAAAAAGCTTTTTCTTTTGTGTTTAACTACTCAATGCTCGTTTGTGTCTTTTAAACAAAACTTGATCCTTTTTTTATAACTTTTACATGTTCCAGGTCGCAGATCATTGTAAAATAATATTCAGAATAAAGACTCGCAACCCGGAAGCAAATTCCTCAAGGACGTGTTTACTAACAATTGCTGATGTATGAAAAATTTGTCAAATAGATATGCATGATAGTTGCGAGCTTGATCCTATATGCAAATTTGTCAAGCAGGCATAAAACGGCGGAAAAGTGTCAGATATACAGTACTATCTGACACTTTTCCGCCGTTTTATGCCAACCTATCTCTTCTATTAGTAGGCCTCTGTTTCTGGATTAGAACTGGGTTCTGTTGCATTAGTAATAAAATCCATTATGTAAATTGATGTTTTCAAGAACACGCATGTTGGACTTACGAATTGACTACTCAAGCAAGCATTCTGCTGTTTGTGCTAATAATGATAATTAAATGTTTTCAAACCTCGTGCTTCTTCCAAAAGAACTGCAAATTTACGATCTTTGAATTTATTTGAGCTGATAAATCTAAGATTTGTCATCATTGAAATTCTCTGCGCTCAGCAATTTGTGCAATGTTTAATCGAAATCGTAAACTAGCCAGCGAGTATTTTGAATGCTGGAAATATGTAAATTTATTACATGTTTTTGAGATGCAAAATTTTTTTGAAATACTACACTCGAATTAGTTGCTTCGAGACTGTGATAGAAATTTAACGCAGTTTTGGTGGTGTGATATAAAACATAGAACACAGTTCACTGTGCGGGACCGGTGCGTCTTGAAATTAATGCAATTGTAAATACATTTTATTCACCAATTAAGTTGCCTTGGTCAGGAGACAGCAAAGGGGCCTTTTGGTCTTCGAGTCAAGCTTCCACTTGCCCACCAATCTGCCACTCGCGATGAAAGCTTCACACTGCCCTTTCAATACTGAAAGTCAAGCAAAAAAGTTATGAGTAACAATTTTCATAGTCTTTGGTTTGACCCGATCGGGAATTGAACCCAAGTTTACCGTTTGAGTAACAGACGCTCTATCCACTCAAACACTGATCGGCTCAATGACGTAATCTATACTGCAAAACAGTTTTGTGAGCAATCTTTGAAGTTGTACGATTTTTGTGAAAACGAGATAACTGCTAACATGTAACGTCATTGAAAACGACGGCATTTTGGCCCAAATCGACCATCACGTTACTTAATGATTGATGACACCATCAACTTAAAATGATTTTTTTCAAAAACGATACTGTAAAGCCGTATTTAGTGGTGCAATGACTTTTGCAGTAAGAGTAAGAAATCAGTTTGAGGATACCAAAGTTCATTGCCATTGTTTTTGTTTTCAGTGGACTCCCGAGAAACGTTTTTGGGCAGTTTTTACCTCTGCCGTCTTCAAATAAATAAGAGCAATTTTTTCGAGCTTCCCTCTAAATTAGTTACTGACAGGGAGATAGCCGAACCGACAGCAACTGTTTTAATTTTTGTGTTCAGCGTACTGCAAGAATGTATTTTGACAATTTTTACCCTTGCCGTCTTCCAGGTAAAAAGGTCAGTTTTTGTGCCCCCCCCCCCCCCCTAAATTCGTTGCTGTCATAGAATTAGCCGAACCTAAAGTTACTGTCTTCGTCATTTTTGCGTTCAGTGGACTCCAACGGACGTTTTGAGCAATTTTTATCCTTGCCGTCTTCCAGGTAAATGAAGGCCATTTTTGAGCCTCCCCCCTAAATTCGTTACTATCAAGGAATTAGCCGAACCTAAAGTTACTGTCTTCGTCATTTTTGCGTTCAGTGGACTCCAACGGACGTTTTTGAGCAATTTTTATCCATGCCGTCTTTGGGGTAAATAAAGGCCATTTTTGCCCTCCCTAAATTCGTTACTGTCGGGGAGTTAGCCGAACCTAAAGTTACTGTCTTCGCCATTTCATTGTTCAGTGGACCCCAGAGAACGATTTTAAGCAATTTTTATATATGCCGTCTTTGGGGTAAATAAAGGCCATTTTGACCCCCCATAAATTGTGGATTTGGGGGGTCTTAGCCGAACTTTTGACTTGCCAGTAAAACATTTTCTTAAAAGATGAGTAAAGACGTGTATTTTAAGCGCATCAAACCTTCCGCCGTCTTTGGGTTAAATAAACCTTCTGGGCTATCGGTCTATTAGTAGAAGCGAATTTGTCGGTGGTTCAAAAATGTCCCACTGTGCAGTTACAGCAATTCAAACGCACGTAAAGCATATATTAGGAGCAGCCAAAATCAAAAATCATAAGGGTCTTTTCAAATATCATACGACGATGCCTCAAAAAGAGGGTGGGAGGGGGAACAAAGCGTTACATCCCATGCAAAACATGGACTATAACGTCACAATGACGTCATTTGATAGGATTAAATTTGGCAAAAGCCTCATTATGATAATTGAACAGCCTCTATTTTGTATTTTACCACAAATGTTAGATCGTGAGTGGCTTGGCTTATATTTGACAAATTGAAACATACGAATAAACATTTATGACAAAAGTATAATATTTACAAGAAACCAGTTAAAAGAGGAAATTTTAGAAGAGCTGAGTCGAAAACCTAAATTTTACCAGTTGGCTTTCATTTTATAACTTCGTTCTTTATATTATGCAAATTTATTTGCAGTAATCTGCGAAATATGAAAGCTAAACTTGTCATTATTTTGCTCAGAATATAATACAATCAATTAAAATGAAACGTTCGCTTAGATTACGTGGTTTACTTGGTGGAGAAGACATGCGAACAAGTTCAGTCAATAATAAGAGTGAAACATCGGAGTCTGATATTTCAATTTCGGATTCGGAATCAGATGCGTCATACTATCCAAGTGATGGAGAAGGTTCAAATGCGTTGCAAACTTCTCGATTTCATTCAACTTCGTCTTCTGATTCATATTCGTCTAGTGATGAGGTACCTGTCGCCAATCTTGTTCCTTCAAATCAAAAGCGATCAAGCAATGACAATGTGATTTGGAGCAAATCCGGCCTTCCTAATCAGTCGCATCTGTTCCTCACTCCGTATGGTCGAAGTAATATTGTTACTCAGACATATTTTGAATACTTTTTTGACGTAATCGTTGCAATAAAAATAATGCAAAAAACATTTTTCAACATAAAAGCGTTTTTTAGGTTAATAGATCACTTTATTCCTGTTATTTTTTTAATTAAAGATTTCAATTTTTGAACATTTTTTTCCGAGTTTCGCCGTACTTAAAAGAGTAAAATGGTTTTCAAATTTCAAAAATTTAGCTCGTTTAAATGGCTCTGAAAACCTGCGAAATAAGATTCAAATGGCATTTAGATACATTTATACTCATAGAACCAAACTAAACGTCTACAAATAAATTTCTGAAAAATTTGTCAAAATATTAGCAAAAACTAATTTTTTCAGGATTCTGCGCAAATAAGCCACATCCCCGACATTTGAGTAACGTAGCATACTTTCTGTATGGGTTTGATAAACAAAAAATTCAAGAGAGTGTGATAATTGAAAAAAATAAAATTTTTGCAGTCATTTTTTTAGCAATTGGGCAGCCCAATTAAATCCTTTGCTAGATTTGAATTGGGCTACCCAACTTCACGAAAAATGAGACTACACAGGGCTGCCCAAATAAAACAAAGTACGGTTACCAGCTGGGCTGCCCAAACACAAATTTTAAGTGGGCAACCCAGTTACAACCAGGTTGTCGAACCGTTTCAAATATCGGTTCGGGTTCAGGTTTAGCTCCTGCTCAAAATATTTTAGCGGTTCAGGTTTGGTTCGGGTTCACTTGAGCACTATTTTTGAGGTTCAGGTTTGGTTCAGGTTCACTCAAGTAAAATATTACTGGTTCAGGTTCGGTTCGGGTTAATTGACTTAAAATTTAACTGTCGTTACTCGTTTCGTGTAGTAAAAAAAAGGAGAAATTGCTGATCCTGTTGATGAACACCACTGCTCTTATTGTGCGTGTACCAGCGCCAGCGGCATGCGGATATGGAAAAATATATTCTTACTTTTGTTAGGGGTTCAGGTTCGGTTTGGGTTCACTTGAGCACAATTTTGAGGGTTCAGGTTTGGTTCAAGTTCACTGTAGTAAAATTTTGCCGGTTCAGGTTCACCAAAATGAAACGGTTCATTCAGGTTTACGGTTCGGGTTCAGGTTCGGTTCGACACCCTGGTTACAACCCACATATTAAATTTACGTAATACGTTCATTATCTACATCTAAAGCGCTTTTTACGCTAATATGCAGAATGCTCATAAAGTCCTGATACAATTTCAAATTTTTTTTATGAAGTCGATTCTCAAAATATCAACCAGGTTGGTTTTATTTTAATCAGTGCTACTTAAAGTTTTTATTTAAAATATAATTTTGTGTTTCGGGTATGATTTTTATGCGTGTTTTAAATAAACCATTATTAAATGGTTACTACTCACGAGAAGGCACAATAAATATCCTGATTTACTGAAACAAAATCCGACGTTCAGACTCAGCGAAGGTACAGGACTACTGTAAGTAGCCTATGGAAAAAATCCACCATCACGTTCTTCAATTCGTCGATGGCACAAGAAATTTATGGAGGCAGGGTTGGTGTTAGATGCAGTGAGAAGTGGGCGACCAAGAACATCCGCGGAAAACATCGAGAGTGTAAGATAAGCGTTTAGTCGTTCTCCTATGACGAATTGAAGAACGTGATTATGGATCTTATACATACTTAGTCCAGTACCTTCGCTGAGTCTGAACATGTATCCTAATCTTGTACTAGGTCGTGCACCTTCGCTGGGTCTGAACGTCCGACTTTGCTTCAATGAATCAGGATGCACATTGTGCCTTCTCTTGAGGAGTAACCATTTAATAAGGGTTCATTTAAAACATTTATAAAACACATAAAAATCCATTCTGAAACACAAAATTTTATTTTAAATAAAAATTTAAGCAGCACTGATTAAAATAAAACCACCTGGTTAGGATATTTTGAGAATTGAATACATAAAAAAATTTTCAAATTGTATCAGGACTTTATGAACACCCTGTGTTTTAACACTAGAAAGACAAGCGGTCATTTTTGACCGGCTGCAATTTTTATTTTTCATTTTACACCATTTATTGTTTAATTTTATTTTTAGTTCAACCTATGACTTTTTCTAACTTTCCTTGAAATTGCCTGTCGAAAAAGATTTTTTTTACCAAACCACCACAAGTAAGTCAATGGGGCAGTTTTACGTAGAAAGACGGGCGGTCAAAATTGACCGATAAGTGCTTTTGTGCAAATTAACCACTATTTATATGAAGAAAAGCAAGTTGTAATTACCGCCGAAGAGATAAGCGGATTTTTGTAGTGTTTTTAGGTTTTCTTTTGGGATTTTCTCACACTATCACTGCGATTATAATGCCTTTGGGCAGGATTACCAGTAAATTTCCTTCTGATTGTCAGTTTCTGGTGATATTAGCACATTTTCAGCTTTGTAAGTTGCAATGTAAATATTAGAAGAAATGAATAGTTGAACTGGTGCAGAACACTTGCGCAACCAGGATTGTGATAAGGGGAGCTTAGGTGTGCGTGATAGGATCCAGGAGCGAAGCCGCTGGCCAGCGGAGGCACACTGAGGTCTGGAGCAAAGCCGCAAGTTGCCGGAGTCATGACATGTGGTGGATGCATGGGCCCACTGAGATAACGTTGAGATTTTTTTGGAAAAAAGAAACGGTTTCAAGACTATTTTGTGTGAAAAAAGCCTCCTTTTCTTTGCTTTTTGACGTCATTGTCGTGGCTATTATAGGTTGGTTACAGCTTACTTCTTCCGTGGTTGCGCGTATGGCACAGAATACTTGTATTAGTGTTTGAGTAACAAGAATTATTGTAATTTTGCAGATCTATTTTACTGGCTAAACAGTTAGATTAATTTTTCGGCTAACTATATATGGCTGGGTCAAGGCAGTGGACTGTGGCAGATGCCATCTGGTCCTTGCAAGCAGTTGATACAGATAACTCCTATGATGAAGATGAGTGAGATAGCACTACGCAATCTATCATGCAGTCTGTGATTCAGGCTGCAACTTCCGATTCATCAGAGAGCGAAAGTGATGATGATAGCGATCTTTGAACTTCTGCAAACGTTGGTAGAGGTGCCGGTGTACCTTCGACCAATGAGTGGGACACTCTTCCCAGTAAAGCAGGAGTTACTTGGACACAATTAAACAGCACTGCAAGCAGAGGAAGAGCTGCAGCTGAAAACGTATTTTCAGAAAGAACAGGTCCAACAGCATATGCTCAGAGAGGGATACGACCGCAAAGTCCACTTAGTGCATTTCGTTTGTTTATTGATGAGCCCATGCTTCGGTCTATTTTGAAATTCACGGTCAATCATGGGAAAACTGATAATCCAAACTTTTCAGTAGAAATTCGAGAGTTGGAAAAGTTTATTGGTCTTCAAATAGCACGTGGTGTCCTAGTTGAAAAAAACACCGCAATTTATCAGTTGTGGAGTAAAGAATGGGGTCACCCAATTTTTGGAAAAACAATGAGCAGAGATCGGTACAAAGAGCTAATGAGACATTTGAGATTTGACAATTTTTCTACACGCCGAGAAAGAAGAGAAACAAACAAGTTTTGCCTCATCTCTGAAACTTAGGAGGATTTCATAGAAAACTGCAAATGGTGTTATGTGCCCGGTTTTGATCTTACCATGGACAAGCAACTGTTTCCATGTGAGACACGGTGCCCATTTATACAGTTTATGCCAAAAAAGCCGGACAAACTTGGCATAAAATTCTGGCTTTTGATATAAGATGATATTTGATATTTTGACATAAGATGCCAAATCGAAATATCTATGCAACGGTAAACCTTATCTTGGAAAAGACCCAGCAAGAACCCGGAAAAATGATCTACCCGCCAATGTCTGCTTGTGGCTAATGCAACCTTTTGTCAAAAAAGGATACAATGTGACAATGGACAACCTTTTTACTAGCATAAATTTAGCAGACAAACTGAAGGCTCAAAAAACTACACTTTTTGGTATTTGCTAAGCTCGACGCACAAAACAGTTTGCATTGATGAAACGCACAAGAAGAAACTGCCCGAAATGATCAAATACTACAACTTGTCAAAAGTGGGTGTAGATGTTTTAGACCAAATGGCTCGGTATCATACCTGCAAAAGTGCTACGAGAAGATGGCCAGTTGCCGTATTTTTCAACATTATAGACTGTGCCTGCATAAATGCATTCATCATCTACCGTGAAGTAACTGGTCACCGTTTGTTAAGAAGAGAATTTTTACTTCAGCTTAGAAAAGAAATGTGCTGCGATCCTCCGCCAGTAACTGCACCTTCTACGCTCCATGGGATGGCTGTAGCAAGCTCAAGTCAAGTCTTACGAAAGAGAAAGCAATGCCAGTTTGAGCAATGCGGAAACAAATCCAGCCGCTCTTGCTATCGATGCAACAAAACATGCTGTGGCAAGCACACTTCAGCTATTGTTACTATTGCCACATGCTCCTCCTGTGGCAGTGCTTCTGCTTAGAAAACTACGAACTCGTGCTGTAGTATTGCAATCGTATTTTTTCTACAAAACGCATTACAATTTCTTTTTGAAATGTTGTTGCCTAGTATTTCGGTTTTTTTCGATTGAACTAAACAAACCCCGCGTACTACCACGTTTGCTTGTCATCGCTAGGCCAACACAAACGAAGTTTATATGTTCTGCTTGCTTGTCATCGGTCAAACCGGGCCACCATCAGGACGGGTAAACTTGAGAAACCAGTGATACGCCACTAGAGCTACACCACTGCCGCTGAGGAAGAACAGTTTATGTAATTTAATATTAAAATAAATGCAAAATAGCAATTGCGGTCATAAACGACCGCATCGTCATTCTAGGTAGCGAAAAATTGCCGTCTTTTTAGTGTTAAAACTAACACAAACAAGCGCACAAAGTAGATATAGCCTACTAAACCTTTTTGTAAGGGTTTGCTCAATTGGGACCCAGTTGAATTTGAGTATTCAGCCCATTCTCAACCCAGTAGCCCAGCTGCCCACTTCCAAACACAGCTGGGGCCCAGTTGGGCTTGCTACCTGGGTTTTTTCTAAAAAATCGGCCAGTGGCTGGGGACTTCGCACCATCGGTGATACGTTTGAGTTGCGCTAGTTCGCTCGCCACGTCTACCAATTTAGACATTTTGGGAAATTTTTTAAACTTTTGGTTCAAGTCCTCCCACTTTAGCAAAATCCTGGTTACATGCCAAATCAGACCCCGGCTTCTGATCTTCCATTCTACGTTACAGTGCCGTCGCCAGAGCAAACGAAGTGAGGGGGCACTAGCCGAAAGTGGGGGGCACTGAAATAGACTGAACTTTTCCACATAAAAACTGATATTTTACGGCTCCGAGTTATACGCTATTTTGCAAATTTTGTATTTACGTCTGAAAAGAGACGCATAATGTCCGCAGCGTTTCTTAGCTCATTTCCTACGCGGCCCATATAATCGCTTGAAAAATCTGTCTGCAGCAGTAGTCTGGTAGAAATACGACAAAATGCATTGAAACCCGAAAACAAATTTATATTAAGCTGAAATTTGGCGCAATGACCAAGACCATGTCCTGAGCCACCAAAAAAATCCCCATGTTTCAGACGTGGGACTTTCCCTTTTTTCGGCCATTAAAGTCTGCCATCAGTGTCAAAGAGCCTATGCTGCCGAACAGCCAATCCAAAAGTTGTGGAACAGCCAAATTTTGAATTGTAATTGATTTTCAAGAGCAGGTATAAACAAATTTACTTTGAAACTGATGACGTCATTGTTGATGACGTCTTTTTTTTTTGAAAAATGACGTAGGCCTATTCAATATTGATGATTCAAATTGTGAATGAGAGTTAGCCAAAAATTGCTTAAATCAATGTGATGACGTCATAAACGTTTTTGATGACGTCATCTGTCAAGAGTTTTGATCGTAAATTTGAAAAAGAGTTTTTGACCACACGAAACATAGCAACGCTTTGGGAATATCAACATCATCATCATTTGAGTTTCTAAGGCATCTTCGAGTCCTTGGCCTAGGTCTTGCCTTATCCTTCTATATGCAATGGATTCTAAAAAATAATAACTTACGTAATTTTATGTAAATTGATACGAAAATATGCCGAGCGCGATAATATTTCTCTTGTTTCGCAATGTCTGACAATATTATTATCTTGCACAAAATAATGTCCGGCAATATTATTATCAGGCATTATTTTGCGTATTCGCGATATTATTGGAATGTCTGACAATATTATTATCTTAATCGATAATAACCACGCTAGTATTTGACAATTTGCCGCCATAATAGTTTTTTTGTCGTTCCTCAAGCTTGGATCTTAAACAAAAATTGGAGATTAACTTTAACCGCGCGTGGTAGCTTTTTGATAAACATTCAAGGACTTTCTTGATTAAACTGCAAAATGCATTATTTTATTTTAATCTCTTATTGGCAGTGGTGGGCAAATTACTGTAGAAAAGTAATGACAATACGTCACCAAAAATTATTGTAAAAAAGTAATAAAATTACCGTGTTCGTTATTTCTCGGAAAAAGTAATCAGTAATTTGTCGAAACAAATTACTTTAAATGAAAAATTTAGTCAAAATGACAATAGCCTACTCTACATCACTATTTCGAATGGCGCTGGACAAAAACAAACAAAAAAAAAGATTTCGTCCGTGATCCAAGTATCATTATAAACTTATAGCTTTCATTATGCTGCCTCTTCGATACGGCTCAGTGCTCACTGCTCACCAATATTATTTTGATTACTGTATTACGTCTGAGCATGGATTCCATGGTCTGAGTGAGTAAAGAATTGTTTTAAAAATAAACGGGTTTCGAATTTCGGGTCTTTTGTTTCTGCGGTCAAGGTCATATCATACCAAGCCGGCTACTTTGACTCCTGATGCGCTGAAGCCAGATCTCGCTTACGTTATGATTCAAGAAGCAAAATCGAGCAATAAAAATTTGATGCTCTAATTTACTCCAAATTTATGCACTTACTCATGTTTTGATAAATAAATTCAGATAAGTTGCTAAGTTTACGCTACCGGTAACAATCTAAATAACACGCTTAAGGTACTGTAATTCTCATATAAAAGTACTATCAAGATAAAAAATCAAAAAAATACTCTGTGACTGATCTATTTGTTTGTCGTGCGGTAAGGGGTTTATTTCTGGAGCGGGAGGACCAAGGTTCAAATCTCGGGCCGGTGAAATCAGACACAGTGTTGCCAACGGCTTGCCATCGCTGCCACATTTCTCCCAAACAAACAGTGCTGCCCGGGCGCAATGACGTGGAGATGGGCCTCGCCAACTCGTTACACGCTTCGGCATAATGCAGCCAGTATAGTGATAGATTTTTGATCTATCACATTCCGGTACTGTTTTTCAATCTATTATCTTCATAGTACTTACCGGCGGAGCCGAGTTTACCGTGTGGCAAAATGTCACTATATTAGTAAACTGGAAACTAACAGTTTGTCTTTTTTTCTAATGGTTCATTTGTTCTAGAATATGCCGGTTTGTCCAATCAGCTGACTTTTTTCTTCACGGTGCACTCGTTCTATGAATACGTCCAATCAAATCAGTCGAATGCGCGTGACCGCAAAAACTTCGCAACAAGAGCAAACTTTTTCCTTTAATGCTCTTCTCTGTTTCTCCGCGCGTTTGCATCTAGTCTGCTAATAAAGAGTCGATGATGGCACTGTGTCTGAAGCAATATAGCGACCCTGGGCGGCGAAGGCTTTTTTAAGTTGTTTTGGCTCAAGTTTCAACAAAAGATGCGACTTCTAAGTGGTGGAAAACTTTCTTTTTTTTTTTGGTCAACAAATTTTGTTGGCTTAAAATGTGGTAAAGGGTCCGGCGCAATATAAATTTGGTCCCGCCCACAGGAATCACCTCTCTTTAGTGACTAAAAATATGATAAAAGTTTATAAACAGGTTGTTCGTGATTTTATTCGCTTTTTGCAAATTTATCTGTGTTTATTTTTTTTCTTTGATATTCTTTGGAAAGAGTTTGTAGTTTTCAGCTTTGCCCTAAACATGCATTTTGAGCGAAATGTTTAAAAATGTTAGCTGTTTTGGACAAAAAGCTGTTCTTTTTTTATATTGATGTAGTAGCTGTGACAAAAATTTTACCCATTGGCGTATGAATGAATAGGATATTGCAATACCTATCTTAAGTTTTCGAAGAACATCGAAATTTGATACTACGCGAAGGTAGATAATAATGTTTACCCAAAATACAGTAGGCTAGATTATTTAGATCGATGTTTGTTAATCAAAGATACAGAACAAAACTTTCGTAAGTAAAGCCTGGGCATGTTTATGATTAAGCAAATAGACAACAAAGTACCGCCACAGAAGTCTCCTCCTTCAAATCAGCGAAATTAAAAAACTTGACAGTATATTTTCTATTGTTATTGCGCTTATGTTGCAACTCTAAGCAGAGTTGTAAACGGGCCGACTAGTTCAGGCCCGAACCCAAAAATATAAGTCCGAACCCGGCCCGAATCAAAAAACTAATTTAAAGCCCAAATTATGTCCGAAAAAATCCGAAAGTTAAGTTAGGTGTGAAAAATTTAGCAATGTTGCCAAGCTATTTTAATTATATTTTTGTGCACCTAAAACAAAAGCACGTCTCAGGCCCCAAATTTTTGTCAAGTTTGCGCCCGAACCCGACCCGAAAAGCCCGGCCCCACTTACAACTTTGTCCCTATGAGCTCTATCAATGATGGATTGTCTTAGACGAAACTAGCACTG
Organism: Trididemnum nubilum; assembly: GCA_963965965.1. NCBI lineage: Eukaryota > Metazoa > Chordata > Ascidiacea > Aplousobranchia > Didemnidae > Trididemnum > Trididemnum nubilum. Next base: position 9,764,666 of record OZ014484.1, on the reverse strand, counting down.
CATGAATAAACCATTCTAGCACGCCAAGACATACCGCCCATGGTACGACCCTGCGTCATTCCCAACAAAAACAACTTTTTGATTGGCCGGAGGTATAAAATAAGCAGCAAGTCAAGCGTTTCTACTAGATGGTAACATTTACAAAGGAGCCTAATTTGTAATTTTGACACCTCTAAAAAAGTAGTAAAATTACCACAAAAGTTACTTTTTTGAAAAGTAAGTCATTACTGTAAAAATTACTAGAAAAGTAATTCGTTATTGTCACCACTGCCAATCGGAAGGTTTAAATTTTATCTGCTTGATCGCAACCCCAGAGTTTAACTGACAACACAGTTTTTGATCTTCAGTCGACTGAATTCACCATACAATTCTCCCAAATTTAAAGCCAATAAAAAAAAAGTTTGCATTGTTTCGTTTGGTTAAACACTTTTTCAAATTTAGTCAAAACTCGTTACAGATGACGTCATCACTTTGAATTAAGCAATCTTTTATTTGGAATCAAAAACCTAACTCTCATTTGCAATAATTCGAGCCATCAATACGTCATTTTTTCAAAAACTTTGGCAATGACGTCATCAACAATGACGTCATCAGTTTCAAAGTAAAGTTGTTTATACCTGCACTTGAAAACAAACTATTATTCAAAACTTGGCACTTCTACAACTTATGAATTGGCTGTTGGATAGTAAAGGCTCTTTGACACTAGATGGCAGACTTTAATGGCCGAAAAAGGGGAAAGTCCCACGTCCAAAGCAAGGAGATTTTTTTGGTGGCTCAGGACATGGTCTTGGGTCATCGTGCCAAATTTCAGCTTATTATAAATTTTTTCCGGGTAAAAGCTATTTCAACCGGACAACAGTGAAAGCGATAGAAGCGCAACCAGGATTTTGCTAAAAGAGAGGAGGCTTGAAACAAAAGCAAAAATTGTCTAATTTAGGCCCCGTGCTAAACAAACTGATGCAACTCAAGTGTGTCACAAAGGGAGGCCAGGGGGTCAGAGCCCCAGCCGCGGGGCAATTTTTGAGATTTTGCGGCAAAAATAGCAATTTTAACGCCATTTCAATCACATTTCGCACGTTTTTGTTGCTAAAATTCAGAATTCATTAAAAGAATTAAATTGGTTGGCCACTTCAGCCCTCCTTATACTTAAGATCAAGTCCAAAACACGTTTAGAAGCTAGTATTTTTGGGTTAAATTTTCTAAATGACTAGGCTAATGGGGGCTGAAGCCGCCTTAGCCCCTTTTCCTTGGTTGCCCAACCGAATGCGATCTAAAAAAATTTTGAGTGTGCTCTAAAAAACAAAAACAGCTGGACTTTTAAAACATGTTTTTACGTGTTACTTCAGGTCATCATCACTAACGAAGTACTGTTAACAATTCTATAGGCTTACATACCTATTCCACGACACATGCGTAAAGACGTACAAGTAAGACTGATTATTGCGTCACATTTATGTACAGCCGTTAGTGGCAAGCAATTTCGCAAAGAATGGAGAAAACTTCAAACGACGATTATGCTAGAACGTTATTATTCCTTTTTCCATTATTGCCTGTTGTCTTATCGTTATGTGATGTTCCAAAACGTATTCTGTGTCAACCGAAATGGGGGGGCACGGCCCCCTGGCCTCCCCCCGTAGCGACGGCACTGCTACGTTATCTATGCCCCATAAAGTTCCTCTTTTCGATAATTTATAATGACGTTATTGCACGTGATTAGCGGTTTGAGTACCCCAATAAAAATCGTGGCTACGCTAAGACAACTTACTCACTTTTCTGGTCATGCAAACTTTAGAGTGGCATACATATCTACCACTATAGCAAAAGATCCAAGGTTCGACTTTCAGGCAGAAAAAATTAGATGGAATGTTGCTAACGTTATACTTTATATTTACGAAGCTGTGTAGCACAAGCGCAATAATGCAAGACGGAGGCCCTGCTGACTCCTTCACAAGTAGTGAAAAACTACATTAGTGAATAAATCATACAGTATTCAAAATTAGCAGGTACAATGTATAGCGATAAAACAATGGAGCCTACGCTAATCATGTTAATTCGGACTTAGATAATGGCCCTATTACAGAACAATTAATTTTTGTAGTTCAACATTATCACATTTTATGATTGTGTTTGGTTGCACGTCTTTTCTGTGATGGTCTTTTTCGTAGCGACCAAAAGTGAAACTCATAATAAGAAAAACAACTATGCGATGCAAAAACACAGTTGGGATTGGCAAAAAACAGCTACCGGTACTAAGTTGCCGAAGTCTTCAAGTCGAGCAGCAGGCAACTAATTAATCCTATTTTAAAAACGGGGTCAATAAAAAAAAGGAATGCCAATAAGAATTTAGGTATCGGTAGAGCGTCGAGCTAATGTGGGTTTGCTGGCTGTTGGTGAACAAACGGCAATGCGTCGTGTGCCCACGCGAAAAAACACTTCACGCATATTTCTCCTTTGGGCCCAAGCAATCACCCATTGTGGGCCAACGCCTGACGAGACTTGCAAACAGATAAGGAAGCCTAGTATTGGCGTAGCTAGACAGACGCAGAGTGTCTGGTTCATACCCGTAAGTAAAACGCATCAGTAATTACTAATCTAAGCAAGTTAAAACATTACTGGACTGAAGTGTGATTGAACTAAGTAAAATCGCAACTTAAATTAAACGAAATCGAAAATAAACATTATTTTGTCTTTCCACGTTTCGTCCTCGTACTAGTAACTTTCCTAGACTGTACCCTGACGAGAAATACTTGACAAAGAGCTGCATACATAATCGTACATAGACTAGCGGTACATGACAAAGACCAAAAATGAGTTGAAATTTTCATAACGATAAAATACAGGCAAGCTTAGCAGTATTCGCTTACCACGAATCCTACAATAAATGCACACAAACGGCAAAGTCTCTTATTAAACACCGGCAGTACATACGTATCGCTCATTCAGTAAGATAACCTTGTTAAGGCTGATGGCCCCCTCCTTTTCCTGAAAAATAGTCACGCCTTGTATTGCATCATACGCACTTAAATCTTGACCTGAAACTAGACTTCTGATATGGTGAAGACCTTTTTTTGCTTTTATTTGGACTTCACCTGAAACTTAAACGCATATCAGTTTCTTAATTCTTTCTCCTGACCATTAGCAAACTATTAAGAAATCCCTACAGCTCGGAAGCCCCACTCACTGTTACACGCTTTACAAATGAAGAGAAAACTGTTTGTTTCGTAAGAACCAACACTCCAACAGTATATATTTGATTAAACAAAGAAAAACATGGAAAAAAAAACAACTCAGGTCAAAAATAGCAGTTTTGTAATTTGGATACTGCAAAAATTGCGAATTGAACAAAATCCCGAAATGGACATGAGCCCGAATGGACAAAATCCCGTATGAATAAAATCCCGAAATGGATATAAACCCGAATAGACAAAATCCAGAAAAACAAAATCTCAAATCGGACAAAATTTTGAATGGGCAAAATCCCGATTTGGAAAAAATCTAGAATTGGACCAACTTTGAAAATACACATAATCCGGATTAACAGTGTACTGACTGGTTTATATGCACTAAACATAAACTTACTAAATACTCATAAGGTTTCAAACTGTAACAACGTTTTGCCAACAAAAACTACGTGCCGTTAATTGCTTTATACAGTGGAGCACAAGAAAAACAGCGCGTATACAAATATAGAGCGACTAAGTCAAACACATGCAGATGACGCAGCGGTAGGAAATCGGACATAAAACTCGCAAGGATAACGGTTTGATTCCCTGTATTAGCAAATTGCGCAAGTGCGTCGAAATACCTTTGTTTAAAAAATTGTCTTGTGGTGCTTAAATTTATGTTCGTCCTGTTTTTTTTTTTTAAATAGCGATTAAAAAAAACTGCAGTTTTCTCAAGTTAATTAAGTGCCAAGCAGTTTGTCTTGTAGCGAAAACATCGCACTTGTCACGTTTGCAATCAGTTCATACAGCTAGCAAAAAAAGAAACTAAGTTGATAATTAGAATAAATCCCTGAGTTTTGCTTTTGACAAAAAAGTAGGCAATTAAGAGAAAACTGACTTACAAACAAATTGCCTAAAAATAATCTTTTTTTTTTGTCTCCAAAATATGAATATTTTTTACCTTGACTACGAGGATTTCCTTCGAATTAAATTAAAACCCGCAAGAGCAAAAGTTTACAAAATTGCACTTCAATTCAATGACTCTATATTATAATCATCAAATGTTTAAAGCTGCATTACATGTTTAATGCTTAGTTCCTAGTACGAAGGTTGCAAGAACATCGAGCGAAAGACAAAAGAATGTTCATCTGACAAGTTAAATTATTCCTGAAGTGAAATAGGCAGAACTAATTTAATAGTTCACAGAGACATCACGTCTTACAATCCTACTTCATTTGACAACACCTTAATGCTGTCTCCGCGTCGAAATGGGTAATCATTTCAACCCCTAGTGACGCAGGTGAGGCGGAGCCCCCTATCGCGGGAGCATTCCCGTGTTTCGAAGTCAACTGACTTCATCATCAGTGTGAAGAGGAGTAGACACAATGCAAAGAATTTTGATCCCTGAATTAGGCTAACTCAACCAGTAAATTTGAATAGCTAAGCTATCGGTATAGGCTAACGTCTTCATCTCGTAACTTCAGCTGCTAAAAAGGCAGACCCAATTTTTATTTTTTTCCAAACGTACTGCTCTGGACTCGAGTTTCGCGTAATACCAACGCTCATCGGCAAAGCTGACGTTCAAACCGAAATTCAAAAACTAAACTAAGCTTGTCTGCAAACCGAAATTCAAGAACTAAACTAAGCTTGCCTGTAAACCAAAATTCAAAATCTGCGTAAACTAGCCCATAAAGTTAAAATCAAAATAGGATTGTGAAACATAATCGCAATTGTGACCAAGGTAACCCGGAAAAAAAATTAACTCTAGACAGGGGACCAAGTGGGCTAATAGACAGGGATAAAAAAATTAAGCACATAAAATGGGCAAGAGGACAAAGTGGATAAGGGGGTCGGAGAGTTAAAGGACAAAGATTAACAATTCACCCAGTGCGAATACAATATTTTTTATAGGCAGAACTAATTCAATAATTCACAAGACATCGCGTCACATATCCTAAATGATATTCCACCCGTGCTGTTTCTGCAGTGGACAATCTCTCAACCACAAACAACGATAATTTAACACGTTAAATTATTCCTGAAGTGAAATAGGCAGAACTAATTTAATAGTTCACAGAGACATCACTTCTTACAATCCTACTTAGTACATCTGTTTTGCTGATTTGGAAAAGGCATTTGACAGAGTACCAAGAGGAGTGATGAAATGAGCTACGTGAAAGGTTTGCCTGAAATCCTGGTCAAGGCGGTGAGGAGTTTTTATGAAGAAGCTGAAACGAAAGCTAAAGTTGAATCGGGGATGTCGGAAGACTTTTTTGTGAAAGTTGGTGTACACCAAGGATCTGTGTTGTCGCCTTTGTTGTTTGCAATGGTGCTAAATAAAGTAACGGAAAATTCAAGAAAAGGCTGGATGAAGCAAATTCTCTATGCAAACGATTTGGTCCTAATGGGGAAAACCGTGAAAGAGTTGAGAAAGAACTTTGATGAAAGGAAAGAAGCGTTAGAAAGCAAAGGGATGAAAGTCAATCTTGGAAAGACAAAGTTGATGGTGAGTGGAAAGGAGAAAGAAACGTTCGTCAGTAACAGGCTGTCAGGTCGTTGAATTAAAAAAAAATGAATAACAAATGACTGTTGAACATAAAATAATGATAATTTTCAAGTATAAATACTGCCAATTTTCAAGTATATTGTAATTAGACTTACCTAATTTTTTAGACAGTAAACCGGGACAGTTAAAGAGATATAAAAAACTGAACAGAAGACCAGTAAAAAAAGGTCTTTGTGAAGTTTTTGCGAGATTTTTTAGTTGATCTCCAAAAAAAAAAAGTCATTTCAATAACTCACGATTTACTGCAATTTATCGAGTGATCTCAAAAAATATCAGTTAATAATTTAGAAAATAATGAAACAATGACAACGGTTCCAGAATAATGAAAAATAATAAAATTGAAAAAAAAATAATGAAAAAAATGAAATAATGACACACTTGATGACAGTCGCCAATAAAACTGATCCTTGTGGCGTGTGTGGAACAAGAATCATGTCTAACTCGGTGTTATGTACAGCATGTGGTAAGTGGGTCCACGCAAGATGCACGGATAAGAAGATGCAGTTTATTTGAATAAATTTTTGTTTGGAGGAAATGTAGAAGCGTGCTAAAGAACTTCAAGGGACCAGATGAAATACTGCGTGATGGTATGGAAGCAGTAAGCAAGTTTTCTAAAGTAGGCGACAGATTGAATGCAACTGGTGGGCGCGAAACAGCGGTAACAGCTAGAACAAGAATTGGTTGGACGAAGCTCAGGAATGCAGCGAAATACTCAAAGGCAGAAGGTTTTTATTAAAGATGAAAAGGAAGGTTCGCAAAAGTTGTGTAACATCAGCTATGTTGTATGGAAGTGAAGCATGGTACTTGAAAGAAAAAGAGATGGAAATTTTAACAGAAAGAGCTATCATTCGAGCGATGTTTGGTCTTAAGCTATTAGAACAAAAAAACAGCGACGAGTTGATGAACATTAAGGAGTCTTCAGAAAGAATAGCTAAAGCCAAGTAGTATGCGGTGGTAAGGTTATGTTTTGAGGAAAGAAAATGAAAATATGATAATGAAGGCTTTGAAATTTGAAGTGAACGGTAGTAAGAGAAAGACCGAAACAAACGTGGAAAAAGCAAGTAGAGAATGAGATGAAGAAAAATGGACTGCTGAAAGAGGATGCATGTGATCGCACAAAATGGCGAGGCGTGGTAAAGACAATGACCAAACGAAATCTGGCCAACTCCGTCAATGGGGACAATACCGGATCCAATATGTGATGATGACGAAGCAGTTTGTCAAAGCATCTACTCAAATTACTAGTTTCCGTAATATACAATAAAACTAAAATACGCTTTATGTAACTTTTGCTGTCGCTAAGTTCCAATCGAATACAACTAATTAAGCGTCAACACATGCAATCAAAGGAATTAAACAACACAGTTTAACGTAAGACAAGCGGGCAAAAAAGTTTACAAAAAATGTCACAAAAAACATTTTAAGTCCAAGGAGAAGCTTTTGTGAGTGATTTTCAAATTACTGTCAAGCCAAAATGACGAGTAAACGATTAAAAACTACTGAAGCAATAAAAAATCACTCCCAACAGCTTCTCTTTAGTAAACATTCGGGATTTTGTTCAATGCGGAATTTTGTCCATTCGCAATTATATCCAATTCGGGATTTCGTCAATTTTGTGAAGCTGCATTTACACGGGCGACTTTTGGCTGCGAGAATCGGCATTTTGCCTTTTTTCTTTCTCAATCGCTTTTGTTTCTCTCGATTTGAAAAAAAAGGCAAAATGCCGATTCTTGCAGCTAAAAGTTGCCCGTGTGAATGCAGTTCAAAAAAAGATTTCTTTTTAGAAGATCTCCTCAACAGTGCTGTTGTCTGTGAAAGCCTAGTTTAGTAAAAATTGGAATATCCTACCTAACTTGTAAAGTATTCTGATGTAACATTAATTCATATTAAAGGCTTGCATTCAGGTGCTTTGAAACCATTCATGAAAAAAAAAACATTAACACTATTTCAGGAAAGATGAAAATTTAACTGGCAGCACTGTTGAAAAGATCCAAAATTTTGAAATATCTTAGAAACAATAAGTCGAAGGAAGCTGAAATACGGTGAAGATGTGTTTTAGATCAATCTTTATTTTTTGCACATAACCAGAGCCAAAATATTGAATGGGGGGAACGCTTTCGCAGCCGTAACCGGACGCATCCTGGAATAAAAAAGTTTCAGGGCGGAAAAACGAAACTATTTACGGTCTTGCAATATGTGAATTGTGATGACAAAACAAAAAGGTTATCACGTTCGATTCAATGGGTTAAGTCCAGCCTAAGAAAAACGGCAGGTACACTCACTTTCTGTGAGGAGACGCCAAAACTGATGGGGGCCGCATACCCCCAAGTTTTCCTTAGTACATATGCCTAGCTGGATGATTCACATGAGTGAAGCTTAAGAGGAAACTTCAGTTACTCTAAGGCAGCAAAAAACTCAATGTAAAGAATGTACAATATGTTCAAATATGATGTCTCTAATTATTTTATTAACTAAAATCGTTCTCGTATATCAGGGTTATCTAGAACATCAGATGTTCTACGATCTACACATTCCTATTCAACATTAGCGGTTTTTCTAACCGACTGTCTGCAATAAACATATTCGCTCCACAAAAGATCGAAAAAAGCTTCACAAAATATTGAAATGCCCTTATGTTTAGTGGAGGCAAAGCAATTTCTACTCAAAAAAAAAAAAAGCTTTTGGCGTGAAGTCTTTTAGAGAGTTGAAGATTCACCTAAAAACATTTTTTTAACCTTGAGACAACTGCTAGGGCGGGGGTTCTTAACCTTTTTTGGCTCGATTACCTTTTGCCAAATAAAAAAAGTATAATTTATCCCTATTTTCTTGGTCCACAAATTTCTACAAGTCTTGCTGTGATCTCAAAAAATAAAGGTATCAAGTCCGAAGAACCACCAAATTCTGCGACTCTTGAGTCTTGAGGTGATCTCAAAAAAAAAAAAGGTCTTCAGGCCAGAACCCACAATTTTCTGCGGGTTTTCCATAAATTTCCGTAGATTTGGTCAGCTTGCTATTGATTTTCGGAGCTGTCCTTTATTTGGGCAACGGAATTATGGCGCAAATTTACTCCCTCGGTAAGTGAAATTTAACCCCAGGGATATATTTACCCCCGATTAAGAAAACCTGTGCTAGGAAAACGCGTCTTTTCGGAGTGACCGTTTCCGCGAGGACTTTTTCAGGGCAGCACATTTCGACGCAAGGCATTTTTCTGCACCGCTACTTTTCGTTGCGGACTTTTACGGTGCTACTAGCACTGTTTGCAGAGAGATTTTTTCTTCTTCAACAGTCATTCACTTCCATAAGTTGCAAAGCATAAACGACGATACGAAAGCAAGCCTCAACTGCAGGAGCAAGTTCGAAGAGTTTTTTGCACAACTCGCACTTGATAGTGATTTAACGCAACAATTTGAATGACCAACACTATCCAGAGCGGAATAAACACAAAATATAATCTCAGTTCTTCGATGGAGTCATCCAAATATACGCATAAAAGAACCTAAAAAATTAATGCATTAGATTTTAAACAGAAATGTAGATTGTACAAACGCCAACTTGAAATCACTTTTGCTTCCACTACTTGATGCCCAATAGAAATTTTTCGCCAAAAAGTTCTTCAGCAAGTAATTTTTTATGCTGCCGTGGAATAATATCAAACCGAAGCAAATAAAAACGTTTAAGTCGTCACCATTGTTTTAGAGTTCCACTTAGATTTCAAAACAAGAAACGTACACACACGCTAGAAAAGCAAATTATGCAGATCAATTACAAAATAGGTTTAACCTTAAATTTTACAAAAAAACATAGAAAATAATGTGACACATTTAAGTTTACAACACTGGTATGATAGCCAAGGTTAAGCAGTTCCTTTATGTACAAATTCTGGTTCTTGGTTCCCAGAAAATACTGCTTCTGTTTCAAACACAACAGCAAAAAATATCTACTAGCTTTCTTTGTTTGATTGAAATTCAATACTGCATATACGCCGCTAGAAAGTGCCTTTTTTTGAGATTGACTACAGCCTTTCGCGGACCAATAGCCACCACAATTGATGAGTTGATTGTTAGCGCCAAGAGCGTACCACATCAGTAGAGAAACCACATGCTTTTGAAGATGGCTCAAATTTTGTAGAATACTTTCTAATTTTTAACCGAACCACGTCAACTGACCGCCGCAAACAGACCACGAACTAACTGATCGCTGAACAAACTCATCTGCGGATCATCTGACCGCCGAAGGTACTAATCGTGTTTGTTACGCTAAGAACAAATTATAGGTCGCTCTAGCTCTAATCGTGCTAAGAGCAAAAAACTAATAATCAAACATTAAAACAAATAAGCAAACTCTACAAAAACTAAAACAAGTACTCTACGCCATTAAATTAAACCAATTATTTGTTTTTTACGATTCACGCGGTTTTTTGTTTTTGTGCTGCATTCGGTAAGTATAGAAAATTAATTAATACCAAACAATATGGAAATCATAACACGCCTCCGACCTAAAACAATTGTTTGCTTTCTGAGATTCGTACTTAACACCAAATGTGAAAATCAAGATTGAATATTGACGAAAATCGTAATAAAAAAAAGATAAGTAATGACGAGCAGTACATCGCAGTGCATTACGAAGGCAATAAAGATATGAAAGATACATTAAAAATATGGGACGAACCAGCAACAGCTTCGTAACGTATGCTTATAAAGCAATATCATCTAAACTCGCCATCGAGTATTACGGTGCTAAATAATCGGAAAATCAAATTTTTACATCATATGCAATTAACAGGATGCATAAATCATTAAATACAATAGTGAAGGTATATTTTATAACCGATCAGTGGTCGAGTGGATAGAGCGTCTCCTACTGAAACGGTAGACTCGGGTTCGATTCCCAGTCGGGTCATACCAAAGACTACAAAAATTCGTATTCACAGCTTCCCTGCTTGATGTTCAGCAATTAAAGGGACAGTATGAAGCCTCCGCCGTGCGTGGTAGACAGGTGGGCAGGTGGCAGCTTGACTCGAAGATCGAAAGGTCCCTTCGCTGTCTCCTAGCCAAGGCAACTTGGTGAATAAAATGTAATTACAATAAATAATTATATATATAACCACACAAATTTTGTGGTAAATAATGTTAAACAATCCTGAAAATAATCATCCACATTTTTGTATTAATTAATTTTCAATACTAACTGAACGCAGCAAAAAAACAAAAACAGCGTAAATCGTAAAAAACAAACAACTAGTTGAGTTCCGAGGCACGTTGCGGTTTCCATATTATTTTGTATTTCTATATTATTATGTAATAATTAATTTTCTATATTTGCCGAGCGCAACGCAAAAGCAACCGCAGAATTGTAAAAACAAAACAAAAGAACAGTTACTTTAGTTCCTAGGCGAGTTTTTTGTTTTCAGCGCAGTAGTGATCTTTTGTTCTCCGTGCGATTAATGCTAGAGCGACCTACTGTTTTTAGCACGACAAGGGCAATCAGGGAAGTGGAAGCGGCAGTTTTTGAATTGCTTCCGCTTCCACCCTCATCACTTCCGCCACCTGATGATGTAATTTTTGCTTAAAATTCTTTTTCTTGAACTTTTTGGCACGAATTTTTTTTTTCAGATTTGTAAAGCTTAAACGGTTTTATGCTATTATCATCTTAAAAAGAACATACCTAATATTAAACTACTGTAAAATGTGAAATTAGTTTGTCGTTGCAAGGATCTGAGCGCACGCGTAGCCAGGAATTTAGATTAGGGAGCGGCCAAAATCGAGATGCCCAATCACTTGGTCTTATGCTAAGATAAAGAGCGATTGCTATCTGGAGTCTCGGTATGGATTTCCAAGCACTCGGGATAAAATTATTTTAATCGCATCTGCCGTAGTGAGCAATTCTTTACGTGGCTATGATGAGTTAAACCAGCTGGGTCAAACACCAACAACTTCAGAATTTTTTTAGCATTTCGTGTTTATAGGCGGCTTCGCTCCAAATTTATGCATAGCAGCGTATATTTTTAAGACTACAGAATAAAAAAAAAACGGCGCGAATATTTTGTGGTTATACATACCATAAAGCTTTATAATTCTTTTAATTCACCAGCGGTATAGGCTACTCTGCAGTAAGACGTACAGTATATAACATATCATGTTCAAAGTTCTATAGGATATTTTCCCCGGTCTACTTTTTAGAGAATATCATATTGTCACGACTGGCCAGTTGGTCGAGCGGTAACGCGTTCGTCTCTGAAACGGTTGGTCTAAAGTTCAAATCTCAGGCCGGTAAAATCGGACACAGTGTTGCCAACGGCTCGCCACCGCTGCGACAAACTCGTCACACACTTCAGCGTTATACAGCAAACATAATGAAACATTTGATTTGATCTATATTGTTACATACAGTGAGAAAAATTAAATGCTGGAACAAAAAACTTTATTTATGCTAATCAGTAAACGTTATGTTATATCTAATTTTTTTTAATGAGCAGAGCCCCCAAAATCTTTCACAAAAATTTTTAAAATCTTAGAACTGAAACAGGAATTCTTAAACACTCCTAGATTTGAAAATAAGTTCGTAGACTGCATGGTTTCATCTTTGAATTGATAGGGGTGGGTACCGGGCCCAGATCTAGTGAGTAGGGATGTTCATTCTAGTATTTCGATTCGATTCGATTCCGATTCCCAAATGATCCGAAATCTTTTTTTGATACTACTAAATCGAAATACTCGCGCTAAGTTTTTAGGCAGCACTGCTTTGTGCGGTAAATAAACACGCATCACGAGCATTGTTACGTAACAGCGTCATTTAATTGCCTCGCATGATGATTAGAGAGATGGTTAGTACAGACGGCGCCGCTTTCACGCACACTAGCATGCTCGGCCGTGTGGATTGTCGCAAATGCAGGAGCGCACGTGTTTGCAAATGCTATGGAGCGCTGTTTGTGTACCCGAATTTGTTCAATGTTTTTTTGCATATTTAATTAAATAGTCATTAAATAGTCATTTTAATTAAATATACAAAAATAAATAAATATACAAAAATAAATATACAAAAAAAAAACAAAAATAAATAAATATACAAAAAAAAAACTAGTGCAAAAATAAATATGCGAAAATTTTTTGTGCGGACTTTTTTTGACTATGTATTTTTGCGAAAAGAAAAAACTGTGTAGAATATACCTTTGCAAAAGTAAATAGTCAAAAAAACTGAGCGCAAAATAAACCGTTGCAAAAATAAATCGTCAAAAAAACTACGCTCAAAATAAAGCGTTGCAAAAATGCGCTGCAGACATTTTTGTATATTTGTTAGTGGAGCATGGCAAAGCGCTCTCGGCTGCTCTTTGATGCGCTATCGGCTGTTCTTTAATCCGCTCTATGAGCAGCCGAGAGCACTTTGCCGCGCTCCACTAACAATAATGCAAAAATGTCTGCAGCGCATTTTTGCAACGCTTTATTTTGTGCATAGTTTTTTTGACGATTTATTTTTGCAACGGTTTATTTTGCGCGCAGTTTTTTTGACTATCCATTTTTGCAAGGGTATATTCTGCGGCAGGTTTTTCTTATCGCAAAAATAAATAGTCAAAAAAAGTCCGCACAAAAAATTTTCGCATATTTATTTTTGCACTAGTTTTTTTTGTATATTTATTTTTTTATATTTAATTAAAATGACTATTTAATTAAATATGCAAAAAAACGCTGCACAAATTAGGGTACACAAACGGCGCCCATAAAATGCGCTCAAAAAAAAGCCACCCGCTCGCCTCACTGCTTTTTCGCAAGTCCCACGTGCAAATAAACAATAACGTCACAATTACTTTTGTGATTGCGAAGATGTGGTTACTTTGTAGCAGTTCGCCGCGCGCCGATCATGTAAATGTCAGATATTGAATTAGCAAAAGTCTTTCTGCGGAGATCGTTGCCATAACTTTACTGTTATTAAATCCTCAGTTACAAAAGGACAGGTATAACATAACACTAGTCATAACAAAAGTTTTTACAGATAGAGAATTAAGACTTCAATTTAAATTTACTTGCGATTGCGATAGTCTGGGTAATTATGAAGCGTTCAGCGGCAGGAAGAAGAAGAACATCTGATGTATGGGACCATTTTGAACTTCCCGTCTTGGACAAAGACGGAAATAATCGTGTTCGTTGCACGCACTGCAGAGAAAGTTTAACTTACTGTGCAGAGAGAGTTTAACTTAACTTTTGATTTTGATAAAATTTTTCGTTACCAGCACCAACATCTTGTCATATGTAAATAGCATAGGTGGGCAAGTTAATGCAAAACGCTAGCTTCGTTAACCACTAGTCCGTTAACAAACTTCACACCTCCGTTAACGTTAATCCGTTATTTTCGGCTTTAATTAACGGAAGTTGATAAAGTCCGTTAATCCGTTAACATTTTGCGTGTAATTTACATTTCGTTTTATTCACTCGCTTCTAAAACACGTATTGACGCTGTTGAGCTGATTGTAAGGAAATACTTATTGCTATGGTGGTCTTTTTGTGTTTTGAAAGTTACATTTTACAGTCTAATCTAATTCCAAGATAAAAACAAGTTCAAATGCACAACGAAGCTGCAAGATATTAACGTTAAAAACCTTAACGGAAGTTAGCAGATCTTAACGGAAGTTAATTTAGTCCGTTAACATGAAAAAACTATTTAACGGATTAACGAGTTAATGAAAAAGTCAGCTTCGTTATTAACGGACTTGTGCCCACCTATGGTAAATAGCATAGGTGGGCAAGTTAATGCAAAACGTTAGCTTCGTTAACCATTAGTCCGTTAACAAACTTCACACCTCCGTTAACGTTAATCCGTTATTTTCAGCTTTAATTAACGGAAGTTAATAAAGTCCGTTAATCCGTTAACATTTTGCGTGTAATTTACATTTCTTTTCATTCACTCGCTTCTAGAACACGTATTGACGCTGTTGAGCTGATTGTAAGGAAATATTTATTGCTATGATGGTCTTTTTGTGTTTTGAAAGTTACATTTTACAGTCTAATCTAATTCCAAGATAAAAACAAGTTCAAATGCACAACGAAGCTGCAAGATATTAACGATAAAAACCTTAACGGAAGTTAACAGCACTTAACGAAAGTTACTTTAGTCCGTTAACAGCACTTAACGGAAGTTAATTTAGTCCGTTAACATGAAAAAACTATTTAACGGATTAACGAGTTAATGAAAAAGTTAGCTTCGTTATTAACGGATTAACGATTAACGGACTTGTGCCCACCTATGGTAAATAGTGAATCGAAATTAGGAATCGAAATACTGGAATCGAAACATTTGATTCGGAATCGATTCGAAATTAGCAAAGAATCGGTAATGAACATCCCTACTAGTGAGCCACAAACGTTTTAAAAGGTTTTTTAACAAATGTTGGTTTTTTGAACTAAAAATTTTGTCTTATATTTTACAAAAAACTGCATTACATTCTAGTTTTTAACGTTTGATATGAAAGTCTGCCAAAGTGGAAGCGATACCCTTTAACCACTTTCAGCTTCCGCTTTCATGAAAATTTGCCGCTTCTACATCCCTGAAGGCAATAACCACCTTTAGCGGTCAGTTGGTCCGGAGGTTTGTTCACAGATCAGGTGGTTCGCTAACAAATTGTTCGCGGTCAGCTGCCGTGGACCTTTTTAACACAGTATACAGAAACCACTAAACGATTTTAAATCCGCAAATTACTACTAAAAGAAATCTAGAAGCTTTAACATTTACAAACAAAAAAAAACGGAAAAACTTCATTTGCAAGTGGTTGGTGAAACCTAGGTCCTACACATGAAGCAAATGTTTCTAGAAGGTCGAAGCAAGTAATGACTTTGCAATACGATGCTATCTACACAGCATTTTATTTGATATTGCTATATTATAGTATGTGAACCACAGAAACATTTCACGATTAGCAGTTTTGCTTTTCAGTTCTATCAAGCTCATCAGGTGAAGGGTCCACGACAATTGATCGCGAACCAACTAACCCCAATTCGCTGAGAAGGGCGGTTACAGAAATATTTTACTATCCCCAGAGCCATCTTGCCCTAACCCACACTTTGTGACGAAATCACCGTGACAAAACCGTTGGTTAGCTGTCAGTTTGTGGCGGTCAGTTGACTTGGCTTGTCAGGTGAATGCTTGCCACTAAATTAAATTGCATCTAAAGCCAATCATACAATAGTGTCCACAAAGAGTTAAAACACTCCAAAATTATGCAATAGCATCTGTATTATAAATAAAAAAAATTCAACCAATAAACTGGTAAACCCGGTACCTGCTGAAATTATTAAATGGGCACACTGGGCAGTGTTGAAATATTTACTGACACTTTTTAAAACATTTGTTCTTTTTCATGAAAACTGACAAATGTTGTTGTAGTTGCATATTTATTTTCCAGTCAGCAGACAGCGTCAACTTAGATGATTTGCACACGTCTTTATTGTGACAAGTACTTCACGTTTGGAGGTATCTGCGCCTGCTAAGAAGCTTTCAGTGATCCAATGTTTTAGTTGATTTCTTAGAATTTTTATCTACTCAATTTGTTGCTTGTTTAAAGCCATCAAGTAGAGATAGTCATTGTAATATATTGGCAACGCATCTTATTCAAGCAAGAAACGTGACCTGGGTGCGAGTTAACCCCAGATCATGCAATCAGGGTCATACAAATGATTCCTTTTCTCTCTTGGCCACACTGCCAAATTAGGCCAATCAGTCTGCAGCTACTGCGCATTACACATAATAAAATAATAGTATCACCAAACTGAATTTTAAATCAAAAACATGTGCAGAGACAAGTTATTGAAACTTATATCATACTACTTACCTGAAAGACCAAAACAAGAAGCCATACTAAAAATGCAGTAAGCTTATGCTGCATGGAGGTATTGGTATTTGAAGTATCCTAGAAAAAAATGCTCGTAACAGAACGGTATCATAGCAAAACAAACAGCAACATAATCATGATGCTTCACTGTTTTCCAGTATATATTATCCTAAAATATAAAGTTGAAAAGATGCTAAATCTATAAAAGTTTGTGTATGACCTAAGGAGGGCGTGGCATAGAATGGAAAACGGAATGGTACAAAAATTTCAGTATGAAATATGGAAGATGCCAGAATGTGATGAAATATTTCAAAAATGAAATGGAGGACAATATTTCATATAAATTCCATACTAGATTTCGTGCATGTATTTACAGGAAAACATACAGTATACACATATGTTAAAGAGTGATAAATAATATTCTCACAAAAGTGTTCAACATCTATTTTTTATTCGTTGACAAATGGCGGAACTTGATTGTGTATATATTCTGCAAAAAATGTATGTATTGCGTGGTATAGTACGGTCCCGTACATTGCAATTTGCAGCATTGATAATACAGCTCATGGCTTTGACAGGCTTGACTTGTATTTTTATTTCAAGATTGACAATTTGCCAAGGCGTAAATTTTTTTCTTTAATTGTCACGAAAATTTGAAATTACTATTTCATCCCTGTTTGAGCTTAATTCTTTTATTTTTAATGTTTACGCTTGTAATTCAACTTGCAATCATTAAACCCTGTGCATGCCACATACTGGCTGTTGCATCTTTGTAATGCTACGCCTACCTTCACGAGTGGTTGCCTACCTTCAAGAGCAACCACTCATGATCATCTGCAAAACATTGCAAAGGTGCAAATTATATGTGGCGTTGGTTCTCGTGTAAAAGTTCTTTGGTATGAAAGTATAGAATGGAATATGGAAGAAAATTTTAGTATGGAATGGAACATTTTTAGTTTGGAAAAGGATGGAAGAAAATTGCTGGAATGGAAAAATCATCTTCTATTCCATACCATCAGCCATGTCTTGGCTGTAAGCAACCTCTGCAATTCAGCAAAATGACACTATAAAGTATAATATCTGATATTGATTACCAAACCTAGGTGAAACTATTCAACACGAGCTATAATGTTCGACCTTTGATTTCAAGTTTATCCCAATCATCTGGCACGTTTAATCTCTTATTCAAATAGAATATTCTATTTGAATAATTAAATATTATGGGTGAAATAGAACATTGTATTTAAATCATAATTTTGAGAAAGGCTAAGACAAGGGTCATAGTCAGGAGATTCCTAAACCGAGAGTGCTCAAACCACTAACTTGGTGAGCGTAAATCAAATTCAGTTAAGGGGGTTCAGGACAAGAGCACTTGGGACATTGTTTCACAAAATGAATAATGATTTAATGACAATATGATAATAATTGGATATGAGTCATTGCGACGCATTTTGTCCTTGCTCAAGGGACTCTTCAGGCAACAAAGGTCAAATTTGTTTCATTAGCCAAAACAAAAAAAAATTAATTGGAATCGGCCCCTCTTTTTTTAACCATTTCGAGGCTATATGTTTTCCAGTGCAATATGGGTGCTCCAAAACTTTTCGCCTACAACTTACCGGCTACCACTACCCAATAGGCTACTAACTCGCTACTTGAAACCTTCAAAATCTACCACTGGAAAATTCTACTACCTGTTATCGAAATCTTACAAGCTAAGCCTAATTGCTGCTAACATTGCAAATTTGGTCTGCAAAACGTTAAATTTGAAATTAATCATAGAAATTAATACCGAATAATAGCCTATTATTGTCAAACAATACAAAATATCACAAAACATTACGTACGGTGCTTTAGGCAATTGAAAATGTTAATACGAGACCCCAACGTTATTCAAATTAAAATTTTCTATCCACATAGCACTATCTCAGAGTGCTCAAAGTAAAAAAGTGAGCGAATTCAAATTTTGAGAAAGGCTAAGACAAGGGTCATAGTCAGGAGATTCCTAAACCGAGAGTGCTCAAACCACTAACTTGGTGAGCGTAAATCAAATTCAGCTAAGGGGTTCAGTGCTCTTGTCCCGAACCCCTTAGCTGAATTTGATTTACGCTCACCAAGTTTGTGGTTTGAGCACTCTCGGTTTAGGAATCTCCTGACTATGACCCTTGTCTTAGCCTTTCTCAAAATTTGAATTCGCTCACTTTTTTACTTTGAGCACTCTGAGACAGTGCTATGTGGATAGAAAATTTTAATTTGAATAACGTTGGGGTCTCGTATTAACATTTTCAATTGCCTAAAGCACCGTACGTAATGTTTTGTGATATTTTGTATTGTTTGACAATAATAGGCTATTATTCGGTATTAATTTCTATGATTAATTTCAAATTTAACGTTTTGCAGACCAAATTTGCAATGTTAGCAGCAATTAGGCTTAGCTTGTAAGATTTCGATAACAGGTAGTAGAATTTTCCAGTGGTAGATTTTGAAGGTTTCAAGTAGCGAGTTAGTAGCCTATTGGGTAGTGGTAGTCGGTAAGTTGTAGGCGAAAAGTTTTGGAGCACCCATATTGCACTGGAAGACATATAGCCTCGAAATGGTTGAAAAAAGAGGGGCCGATTCCAATTAATTTTTTTTTGTTTTGGCTAATGAAACAAATTTGACCTTTGTTGCCTGAAGAGTCCCTTGAGCAAGGACAAAATACGTCGCAATGACTCATATCCATTTATTATCATATTGTCATTAAATCATTATTCATTTTGTGAAACAATGTCCCAAGTGCTCTTGTCCTGAACCCCCTTAACTGAATTTGTATTTAAATCATATATACTCTGTTTGAATAGAATGTTCTATTTCTATCACATTCTTTTTGAATAAGAGATTTAGTGTACCTGATGAGTGTGATAAACATAAAACCGCAGATCGTGACTTTTATGCACGGACGTTTAGATAACACCGATAATGCACCCAGACTTTTAGGTGCCAGAGATAAAAAAATTTTTTCCAAAATTTTTTTCAGAAAAAATATTTTTTCCAAAAAAAATTTTCCGTTTCAAATAACAGTTTTTTTGCAAAAAAACAATTTTTTTAGTTTTTTTTTTTTTCAAAAACGTATTTTTCTTTTATATAACAGCTTTTTTCCAAAAAAAAAAAAAAAAAAAAACGTTTTTCAAACAAAAAAGTGTTACTTCAATTAAAATGTTAATATTTTTAGAGCTTTTTATCTGACACTTGTGAAGAGGAATCGTCAGAATAGAGAGCACCGGAAAAGGAGCGGCTATAGGAAAAAGCCAAGCAGTAATTGGCTGGAAAAGTATTGATGAGAGAGTGTCATTTGTGTTTAACCTTTAAGTTGACAACGAAATCTTTTTATTGAAAGAGAGCAAGATTAGAAGTTTTGATAAAAGTGACATTATTGAAAAAAATACAATTAGAAATCAATTTTTTGTAAAACTTTTTTCGCTCTCCTTCCATCTATCTGCTTTTGAAGCCACTTTTATCAAAACTTCTAACCCCCGCCCTATGGCGACAAACAGAATTCGTTCTCAACTTGAAGGTTAAACACAAACAACGCTCTTTAATTGATCCTTTTCAAGCCAATTACTGCTCAGCTTTTTTCTATAGCCACTCCTTTTCCCGTGCTCTCTATTCTGACGATTCCTCTTGACAAGTGTCAGACAAAAAGCTTCAAAATATTAACATTTTAATCGAAGTTA
Organism: Trididemnum nubilum; assembly: GCA_963965965.1. Taxonomy (NCBI): domain Eukaryota; kingdom Metazoa; phylum Chordata; class Ascidiacea; order Aplousobranchia; family Didemnidae; genus Trididemnum; species Trididemnum nubilum. Next base: position 9,744,410 of record OZ014484.1, on the reverse strand, counting down.
TACTTTTTTGTTTGAAAAACGTTTTTTTTTGAAAAAAGCTTTTGTTTCAAAGAAAAATTTGTTAAAAAAAAAAATTAAAAAATTGTTTTGTTTTGAAAAAAACTGTAATTAGAAACAAAAAAATGTTTTTTTGAAAAAAAAATTTTACGTTTTTTTGCAAAAAATACTTGTTTTAACACAATTTTTTTTACCTCTGACACCTAAAAGTCTTGGCGCGTAAAAGTCCTGGTGCATAATTGGCATCACCTAAACATCCATGCCTAAAAGTCATGGCCATAAAACCAATGGTCGCACATTATAGCTTGTGTGGAATAGTTTCATCTAGATACTACCTCCGCTTTGGCATCGAGCACTATTTGAAGGTGATGTGAAAATCACTCCTGATTACCACGCCTTCATATTATACCGTCTTCACAATTTATTACTGTCTGACTGAATTTATACTTAGATTACCATGTCTATATTTCATCAATGTTTATTGCCCATCAATACGATTAACATTGAAAATGTCTTATGTGGCATCATCCATACTGTATAATACGGACAAGATAATAATTGCCAGATTCCTCATCAGGGCTTTGATGCGTACAATTAATTTTACTAATGTGGATGTTATTGCACCCTAGCCTGCAAATAAGCACTCCCTTAATTAGTTCTAAATCTCAAATCACATTTTATAGAAATAGGCAACATGTAATACAATATAAGCTGAAGCTCTCTAATGGAATTCTAAAAGCAATTTAATTTCAGTAATATCTGATTTCATTCATGTGATTGTCAGACATTTAGAATGTAAAATAAAAAAGATTATTGGTCTAGCATCAACTGTACGGTGCCAAAAATACCCAGAACTGGTATTGTAGCTTGGTAGCAGAGTAGCTATAAAATAACAATGACTTACAGTTCCATTTCTCAAATGTTGATAAGCATGAACTCCCCAAAAAAGCATTTTGACCGCATCGAGAAAAAAGAGAGGAATAAAAACAAGAAACCATGTTACCTGCTCACATTGACAAAATATTATACATTTACAGGTAATGTCAGATGTTGAAAACTTTTTCTGTTTTAGGAAGTGGCTAGTGCTATGTTACGTTATGGGTCCAAGACAACTGACCGCGACAAACTGACCGCGAGCAAACTGACCGCGGACAACGCCGAGTGGCTGAAAAGGGTGATCCTAAATATATTTTTACTATCCCCAGAGCCATCTTGCCCAAACCCTCACTTTGTGACGAAATCACTGCAACGAAACCGCCGTAACGAAATCAATGCTTCGCCGTCAGTTTGTTGCGGTCAGTTGACTTGGCTCGTTATGTAATGCCCATAAAAAGAATAAGACAGCAAAGAATGAGGGCTCATTTGCTCAGTTAAACTTTTTAACTATTGTTAGGATTTCAGATTTTGGCTAGATTTTGAGGTTAAGTTAGGATTAACGTTAAGCTACTTAACGTTAGACAGTTAGAGCAAGGGTTAAAGTTAAGGTTGGGTTCAGGACTAGGATAGCAGTTTTCTTATTCTCATGTAATGAAACAGCAGCTTCTGCCAACTTTTTCACATTAAAATTTATAAAAATGGTATTGTTTGGTACAGAAAATAACTAAATACCGGTATTTGCAATTTCAGAAATATGAATATATGATATACCACTACAGGATGGTACCAGTGTTCCCACTAAGCCGATTTTTTCAGCGAATCGGCGATTTGTTGGAGCAAGGGCAAATAAGTTAATGTAGTAAATGTAGCTTTAGAAATTTTGACAAATTTGTGGAAATATGACATTAGGTATACTTTAGTACTGGATTGGTACAAAATTTAGGGCACATAAAGGTCTTTTTAAAACCTTGGGCGCAATTGTTTAAAAAAAATTTATGCACTTGCCGATTAGCCATAAAGTTGGAGGGAACACAGGATGGTACAGCTACTGGTAATCAAATGATTGATCTGAGACAGCACAGTTAGCTGGCTTGGACTAAAATCTATCAAATGTTAAAACTTACTAGAATGACTTCATCCAATCGAGCAGCAACAATGCTCAAAAAACTCAAAAATGAAATCCATGGAAGAAAAAACTGCTTAACCATGGTCATGACTACTTATTGTTCCTGTGAGTCTACCTTACTTGCCTAAGTGGTAATTTAATTTACTGGTTTTTACTCTGCTGGTGTAATGGATACCTTGTAAAGTAAGAGGAACTGGTAAACTGGTAGAGGCAGTCTACTAGCAATTGGTCAAATTTGGCACAGAAATCGCAAAGTAGCATTGGTGCATCGCAAAAGTCTCGCAAATTTTCCCATAATAATAATAACATATCGATCCATCATAATTGCGTCACGATAAAAATAAAATCAAGCGTCATACCACCAGCAATGTGACAATTGTGTCATGGTAAAAAATAAAATCAACCACCGTAACAACAACATTCAGCAATGTAACCAAGCAGTACAAGTAGAAACAGAAGTTTTTATAAGTAACATCAACAACAAATTGGTTGATGACAATCATCAGAGGTGAAAATTAAACCATTCATTTAACATTAAAGTCAATATGCTAGTAATTTAGACCAAAATTAATTACATAGTACGAAAATATAAAAATACATTGGGTTAGGTTCAAGATTAAGAGTAGTAAAAGACATAATCAGACTAACTGTGAGAACAAGACTACAACTAATATGTTATCATATTCATGGTGCTAATTCAAAGCAATATTAAAAAAAAAAGAATTAATCGTAAGTATCGATATTCTTAAACCTTGTTACTGATATGTAACATATGCTTAAACAGAATAAGAGCAAAACCAACAGAAATATCATAGGTAATGGTAATGTAGAATACAGATTCTTTAGATCAATGTAATGCAAAAACATAATATCATAGAAATATGAAAACAAACAAATAATGAAATAATTAGAAACATGAAAAAAAATCATAGATCATAGAATTACTGTTAAATAGGATGGAAGATATATATATACTTATAAATAATTAGACTAATGCTGGGTAAAGAAACTTGAAATGATCAATAGTTATAGAACAATAAAGTCATCTTTTCATGTAGTAGATCAACAGCAATATAAAATTTTAAGTAACAGCCTAACACGAATTGTGGTGTTTTGTATAATCATTTGAAAGACTATTAAATTGCATAACAGAAAAAGCACAAACAATATGAAAAGAAAAACAATGACTCAAATTAACAACCCTGACAAAAAAAGAATATTTATGAATATTCAACTGAAAACGTTGTTTGGACAATTTATATCGGTGGCCACACGTAATTTTGTTAGTATTTATCAAATAAAAAGAAAACTGAAAATTGTACAGAATAAATTATGCACAATCTTGAACACTTCAATCAGGCAAAAATAGACCTTCTTTGCTGCATGGTATCAGCTCCTAACAAGGAAAAATGATCTTGAAGAGATTTATTGTTCAAACTACAAATGCATTTTGTTGCTCCACACAAAACTTTCCCAGTTAGCTCAATATCACGCTTGAGATAAAAGGATTCCATATAGAAACAGCATACTCTTACTGAGGTCTTACCAACTGCCTATACAATCTGAAAAAAACTGCAACATCACAACTAACTATCGTTCTTTTTATATACCCCAAGCACATTTCAGCTTGCTTTACAACTTGTGCAACATGAATTCTTGATATAGTCAGACCAAGATATTTTTCAAGAGATTTTGAAGGAATACATTTACCAGATAATGTGTAACTATGTGCCACAAGTACATGACCAAACTGCAATGAAGAGCACTTAGATAGATTGAAATGCAACTGCCAATTATTTGCCCAATTATATCAAGTGAGTTTAAATCAGACTGCAACTCAATTCTACTAAATTTTACATCAACAAGATTGCAACTTCTATAAATTTTTATATCATCAGCATATTTTAAGACGTGACTGAAGCTCAAGTTCTCATCAATATCATTGACATATAATACATATGCTAAAAACAAAAGTGGACCAATGCAACTACCTTGTGAAATACTTGAGATCATTACATATTAGGGCAGACCCTTTGGAGTCATTTTTTAATTTCAACTTGCTTGGGCGTTAAATTTTTGCCTTGAGCCAAAAAAATGGGAAATCCAAATTTTTTTGAAATCGGACCTCGTTTAGATACTGCCCGCGGGGCTTTTTTGAATCGCGCCTCCTCAAATCTGAGAATAATCATAAAATTGGTATTATTAGTGCTAGATAGACAATGTTGGTACTCATTTTTATTGTTTTTCAGAGAGGAAGACAATGGTGATCTCTAATTTAGCATTCGAGTTACTTTTAATTTTTTATTACAACTTGAGTTTTTCACAAGTGCATTACTTTTTTAACATTTTTTCCAAGTTTTAACACAACTGTTTGCATGAATGATTATTACCAGATAAATACAGTTAATACAATGCAAAGAGCAATGATAGCCTTGATTTTATTGACCAGCATGAGCAGCTATTCATGTTTGATTTAAAGATTCGGGTTGGCTGCCACGATAGGTTATGTGTGAATTCAGATGCTGATGAAACACTGGCCTAATGGGAAAGCAGTTATGGGAGCCAAGTGATACATCACAGTTGTAGAAAATCAGATATGCTGAAGTAGGAAATCAGGAAAGATAATGGCAACCAGTCCGAGAATTTCATCTACCCAGGTGCATCTTTGCTGAAACACTATGCACTGGTAATACTTAAAAGACAATGGCCGTGGGATTGGTGTCACCTATCTTACTCACTAAAAAAGATATTCAGTGTTGCATGAGCCTCCATTAATCAAAAGCTGTACAGATATCGAGCAATTCGTTAAGCAACCACTTTGTCTAAACTGTCTAAATCATACACAGTCTGTGGAACATGCTGTGAAGATGACAACAACAGCAAGAGGATGAATAAATGAAGGGCTTAGTGCATAACTATGTTAACTCATTTTTTGAAGTTTTGAGATATTGGGCTTTAAAGTTTTCAATTTTTTTGCGGTATTAAATCAGAATGTTTTTAAATTTTGATAAAAAAATCATCAAACATGTGATCACGGAATTTTTTTAAGCTAACAACCAACATAATTATTTAATTAGAACGCATTGCTTTGGTTCGTCAAACAGGTGGAACCAGTAGTTAACATACTTATGCACACAATTTTTTTAATGAAATTAATATTCTCTCTGCATTAACATGTTAAGTATCATTAACTTGTTATTTTTGTTTTATTTATGATAACAAATACTGCCAAACACAACAGTTTGAATCAATAATTTTCCGGCTCGGAATCTGCACCACTTTTTTCCCATTAAGTTTAACAAAAATGGCGATGAGGTCCTGGAATAAATTGAGTTTATTTTTTAATATCCTGCACTTTTTTTGCATGAATGGGCCGTGGAACGTCCGGTTTTTTGGTCCTTACTTTTCAAAGCTCACTTGCAACAATAAAGGTTTGTTGATGAGACCGTTTTCTTTTCGGAGTAAGTAATTAATTTCCCTGTTGTAGGTCAAATTAGTCGAAAGTTGGTACTATATTTGAAAGCATTGTATGCGGCAGCTGACAATACTTATATTGAGTTAGTGATTAATATTGCTGGAAGTCAAGATAGACGCTGCTGGGTCCTATTTTCAAAGCATTATGTGCTGCAGCTGACAATCATGTCGTTGCTGGCAATAAATCGGCTTTAGAGTGCTGTGGGGGCTCTGCCAACAAAAAGTAAGGGAAATATTGCATCATTATTGCTGTTGCAGTACTACTTACTAATGCATCTCAGTCAATACTTTTTGTTTAAAATTGTGCAATGCCCACTCTGATTTTCACGTACCATTCAGAACAAGATTAAACTGTTACTGTGCCGGTAAATTAAAATGTTAACTGGCATTTATTTTGCAAAGTCGCAAATAATTTTGTGCAAAACTGTGTTAACTCCACCTTTTCCTGCAAGACTATGTTAACTCATTGAGTTAGCATTGTCTTGCATGCAAAAATGGAATTTTTACGTGAGTTAACATAGTAATGCATTGCCTATCTCAAAAACTGTGCGTGCTAGCTAAATAAAACCAAGCGCAAAAAATAGATCTTAAGTAAAAACTCACTCATGTGTATTTAACTCAAAATCGTAAAAAACTGAGTTAACATAGTTATGCGCCAAGCCCTTCAATTGTTGGCACAAAAAAGTAGGTTAGTGAAGCACTGTGTACTATTGCTGGAAGAAAAAAGCAATGGATCGGGAAAAAAATACTACGTCACAAGAATAGCTGCTCATGCTGGTCAATAAAATCAAGGCTATCATTGCTCTTTGCATTGTATTAACTGTATTTATCTGGTAATAATCATTCATGCAAACAGTTGTGATAAAACTTGGAAAAAAATGTTAAAAAAGTAATGCACTTGTGAAAAACTCAAGTTGTAATAAAAAATTAAAAGTAACTCGAATGCTAAATTAGAGATCACCATTGTCTTCCTCTCTGAAAAACAATAAAAATGAGTACCAACATTGTCTATCTAGCACTAATAATACCAATTCTATGATTATTCTCAGATTTGAGGAGGCGCGATTCAAAAAAGCCCCACGGGCAGTATCTAAACGAGGTCCGATTTCAAAAAAAATTTGGATTTCCCATTTTTTTGGCTCAAGGCAAAAATTTAACACCCATGCATGTTGAAATTAAAAAATGACCCAAAAAGGTCTGCCCTATTGCATATGCATCACTTTTACCACCTTCAACCACACCAATCTCAGATCTTTTAAAAAGAAAGAATTTGATTCAAAGATAAAATTTACCTTTCATCCCTAATGCAGACAATTCATTCAATAATCGACCATGGGGAACTGTGTTAAAAGCTTTTTAAAAATTTATATACAACATCAAAGATATTTTTCTGATCTCTAGCAAATGTTAAATCTTCCATAAACTTTAAAAGTTGAGTAGCAGATGAGGAAGATGAAACAAAACCAAATTGTGTTGAATATATGAGATTCCGATTTGTCCTAAACTTCCATATTGTTTCTCTAACACAGGCTTCTATTAACTTGCAAATATAGCAAGTCAAACTAAGTGGATGATAATTTTCCGGGTTTTTGCGATTTCATTTTTGAATATATACAGGTGTAATATAAGCAGTTTTCCACTGCACAGGAACGAAACTATTATCAAAACAAAACTGAAACAACCTACAAAGTTTCCTAACAAATATTTAACCACCAGCTATTAATGCCACATAGTCGTAAAATAAAGATTATAAGCAATTAACTCATCTGTAAATTTCGTATCCACCAGTTCAGTTCATCATATGTTTTTGGAACAGCACGGGTATTGTTTTAAGATCTTCAGTAACAAAAACACTACCATAGTAATCACTCAGAACATTCACTTGCATCCTTTGTTAAAGTACCATCATAACTTTTTACAACTGGTCCATTCAAAGAGCGAACCTTTCTTTTAGACTTCTTTTAGAATGTCTATAAGGTTTAGCACTAGAATTTTTCTCCAAGTTTGTTCAAAACCTTTCACAGCAGAAAAAATTTACATTTCAAACTAATGGAAGTCTGGTAGAGTAGATTTTGGTCTAATTCTGATTTTGGGGATAACGTCTTTCAGCTTTATTGTGCAAAAATTGAGCTAATCTAACACTGCCTGTCTCGTATAGCCTAAAGGTCTTTGCTGCTTTTTCACAGACTTACTGGGAATGTCAGCAAAATCAAGAGCTTCTTTCAGAGCTTGAAAAAATTTATTCCAAATAGTGGAACCATCTTGAGTGGAGAAAATATTATCCCAATTGACCGTAACTAACCATTTCATATATCTGATATGTTTCTCAATTTGCTATACAATTATACAATAATTATAAATATATTGATGACGTTGATGAAAATGTTCAGAGGTTGCAATTCTGAATTAATGTATTCAAGCAACAAAAAAACATATTGTGATCAGAGTTGTCCAAAGATTCTAGAATATCAATATTTGCTACAAAGTCTGGGTCGCTACAAAAAATTAAATCCAAAACAGCTTCACTTCTTGTGGCTTGCAATACATGGTGAGTCAAATTGAGATCTAATACTGTGTCAACAATAGCATCATGCCTTGGAGGAAAACAAAATTTAACCCAATCAATTGATCTGGTAAATTGAAATCTCCAATCACAAGTTCGTATGAGCTATTTACATATTTTTGTTTTCTTTAAAAGGTTTATACACTAAAATACAGTAAGATTCATTTTTAGTTTGTGAACTATTTGGCGGATGATAAACAACCTTAATAAGAAGGCTACTGTAACTTTTTTACTTGACCACAGATTACACCAAAAGGACTCATTAATATCATCATTTGTAAAAATTTAATTGACTACAGACTTAAAGCTATTACAATTAAAAAGCAAAAGCCCTCCTCCGGCTAGAAACATTCTATTTTTAAGATACAAACAATATGTACAGAATAGGCTACCCATTTAACAATAAAGTAGAATTGGGAACGTTTTCATAAATCTATGACTCAGTAATCGCAATTAAATTAGACTTATAGTATGCAGCATACAAATTAATGAATACATTTTGCTTAGGAAACTCCTAGCATTACTGTTATCAACAACAACAATTGAGAGTAATTATTACCGGTAGGCCTATTCAGGTATTGTTTAGTTTTTTGGTAATATTTTTGTCATTTATAAATTTGCCAAGTTTGTCGAAGCATCGAGAGCCGAGAGATACATGAGCATTATTAACTTTATTTAGGAATGAAAATTCAATTGTGGTAGAATAAGAAGCATTAATCTTGTTACCTCTGACCTGTAGCAATTTCTTTGCTTTTCTGATTGGTAGTAAAACCATTTACACTAACAGGAAACTCTTAACTTTCCTTGACAATGCTAGAGGACATTCGTCTTTACTGCCACAAAACTTATCTGGCATTTCTTCCTTTTTTTTATTTTGGTAAGGTCAGGATTTATCCAGACACTCAAACCAACTTCAACCCAGCGTTCTACACCAAAGTTATGTAGCACACATGCGTTCTCTCCTTCTCTCCGATAAGCTATTCCCCAGATCTAGCCCAAACCCTAATGAGTGCATGCATGAGAGGAGCAAGAGCGCGTGCACGCTCATACCTGAGTCTCACAGATTCCAAAATAAAGCTGACGGCTTATACTTAACAGTTAACGACACCAGGTTAATGGATTATGTACCTAACAAAGTAGTAGGCCTATCATTTCTGTACTTCAAAGTCACATGAATCTTTCTCGTTTTAAATTTAGAGCAGTCACTGATTAGAGGTCTAATTCTTTTGCAATGCACAATATCAGATAACAACAACAGAAGTTCAAGTTTAGAGCAAATCTCAAAAACCTTATCATGCAAATTTGAATCCTTCTCTCCAGCTCCAGTATGCACTATGGTTATATGCATTGCAGTTCTGGCCACGCCGAAGTTACGCCAAGAAGACGCATCGCCACGCCAAGCAATTTTTTTCATTTTTGATCCTTGCAAACTTTATGCCAACTTAAAAAAACAACACTGGGTCGCCAAGCGGAAATTGGCCAGCATGTTTTGCAACCAGCTGCCGTCTGTGCGGACGTGCAACAGTGTTTGGATCTTCTCGATTAGCTTTTGTGCCTTTTGTTTGCTGCCTTTTAGTATTGTTTTGAATTGTTTGAAAATAATGCAAATATTTCATTGAAAAGTTGACTTGGATGACCTCTTTGGTTCTCGGCAAGTGTCTGTATGTTTTTTGGTAAACTGTAAAAACTGCAGAGCTGGCCCGTTGTCAAAATCCAGCAATGGGGGGCTGTTACGAGTGTATGGCGGCAGAGCCCACAGCGCTCGAAATTTTTGTATTTTTTGGCAAAAATAGCTTAATTTTAGACCAATTTTGATAAAAATTAATGCTATGAAAACGTGGCATAAAAATTAGCAGTGCATAAACATGATTATATGAGTAGCATAAATGGGCGATGTGTGACGTAAATATTGCTAAAATTTCAGTTCTTTTATTTACAAGCTAATCATATATTCCTATATATTCCTATATCGGTAATTTAACAAAACTCGTATGCCGCATTTACACGGGCGACTTTTTTGCAACGCGATTTGAAGATTTTTTTATGCATGAAAAGCTATCTCACAGAGCAGTTACTCACACCAGGCAAGACTAGCTTGCCGCGATCGCATTTGGCAAGAATCGCTGCCGTGTAAGTAACACCTGCGATTTGCGATGCCGATTTTATTTTGCGCAACTCGATGCAAGAATCGTTCTTGCCCGTGATCACTTACACGAGCTCGATTTCAACGTCTCGAGAGTCCCAGGGCAAAGTCGCGCTCGTGTTAACAGCAAATCGTATGCAATTTACGAGTCACCCAAGTATAGCCCAATGTAGTGGCGCCGGGGACCAAAAGTGGGCCTGGGGCCAGCTCAAACATGTAGATTTCCGGTTTTGTGAAGTCCAAAATAGACGCAGAAAATGCTGTAGTTTGGTCCGAAAAATGATGTGAGTTCAAAAAAAGATCTGTACCGAAATTCAAACGGTTTTTCCGGTCAAAATTACGTGATCTCCAAAAAAGATCTTTACCGAAATTTAAACGCTTTAAAAAGGTCCTCAGACTTCACTAGCTGATTTCTCAGTGTTATTTCGATGGGCCCCCTCTCGAGCTCATGGGCCCTCTGCTGGGCCGTTTGAAGCCCATGGGCCCTTTAAAGTCCATGGGCTCTGGGGTCATTGTACCCCCCTGCCCTTCACTCTCGGCGGCCCTGGCCCAATGCACAAACGCTTAGCGAGTCGCTGGCTGCGATTATCCTAAATTTACTTCATAAAGTAGGCCTATTGTAGTTATGGTACAAAACAGTCGGTAGTGTTTTTACCGTAATTAATTGGAATTTCAATACCAAATTTACTTCAAGTTACTGTGAAACGTAGAAATAATAATTCTTTTGTTGATGCCGGCACTCTATTGCAGATACGGCAGTCATGAGCTGATAACTGCGAAGCCAATCAAGCAGGGCTTTCATAAAATGCATGATAAATTAATCAGAAATAACGGTGATGGTACCTTTATTGGAACGACCGACGCTCGCGTCGCGTGTTCCTCTGTTTTTACTCGGCCATTTTCCAACTAACGAGTGCGAAATTTTAAACTTTTGCTTATAACGTGAGAACGGTTGGGCCTAGCTACCTGAAATTAGGACAGCAGTTTAAGAATAATGAGTTGTATGTTTGTACCAAAATTACGTGACTTTGGTTTTAGAACCTGAAAACCGGTCCGCAAGTTTGGCGTAAAAAAAGCGGTCTCATTCAAAAACGGCTTAAGAACGGCAAAAAATATTTCATAGGGCTGTATGTCTCAGATACCCTTTCATCCCAACCAACCCAATTTTGGCCGCGATGAGGTTTATTTCTTTTTTTCCCTTTTTTTCCCTTTTTTTTCCTTTTTTTTCCTTTTTTTCCTTTTTTTCCTTTTTTTCTTCCTAATTTTTGTACGCTCTTTTTTTCCTAAACCACAACACATCCAAATCTAATTTTTGTGCAAATTTGTTGAGCTGCAAATGCAATTTTTTCTCTCGAAAGTTTTTGGGGCAACTCCACCGGGAACCCCCCCAAAAAAACATTTTTTGAACGGCTTAAGCTAGGGTGCTAGTTCTTTTTGATATCAGTAGATATTCAACAGACAAATATTTTGACATAGTTTGGGGGTGCCACTCCCCCGGAGATCCCCCAAATGGACCCCTCAAAAATCAATTTTTTGAACGGCTTAGAGTGCCAGTGTATTATGATATCAGTAGATATTTAGCAGACAAATATTTTGACATAGTTTGGGGGTGCCACCCCCTCGGGGATCCCCCAAATGGACCCCCCAAAAATGATTTTTTTGAACGGTTTAACTTAGAGTGCCAGTGTATTATGATATCAGCAGATATTTAGCAGACAAGTATTTTGACATGGTTTGGGAGAGCCACCCCTCCCCCCCCCCCCCCCCCCGGGGACCCCCCAAATGGACTTCCCAAAAATAAATTTTTTGAATGGCTCAACTTTGGTGCCAGTCTGGTTTGATATCAGCAGATATTTAACAAACAAATATTTTGACATAGTTTGGGGGTGCTACCCCCGCAGGGACCCCCCAAATAGACCCCCAAAAATGAATTTTTGAACAGCTCAAGCTAGGGTGCAAGTGTTTTATGATAGCAGGAAATATTTAACTGACAAATATTTTGACTCTACTTTTCTGGAAGTTCCATAATCAGATATTTTTGAATAATTGCTGATTTTACGATAGACAAAAAGTACTTTTGAGCGTCACAGCATTAGCTATGCGTCGGTCGTTCACTGGGTTTGCTGGCAAACTCCCATCTAGTTGTATTCTGCTTTTGTGATACCGTAAGAACACTTTTTTTCTTAAATCAGTAAATTTTGAGTTGAGACTGGCTGTTTTTAATTTTTTTGCCAATGTTGAGCCTCAGTTGCTCTTAATTGGTTCTTAGATTTTGAGATCATTGTTGATGTCAATTATTGATGTCAAAAAAAGATAGTCTTGGAAACGCTACGTCACTGTTACTCTAAAATTTGATATGGGCCCCATATAGGCCGTGGCCTATCTCATAGCGAAATTATTTATAAATTGAACAAAATAAAAAACATTCCAAACCGAAAAGAAGCAATGTTATCAATTTTTAGAAGCACTATAAAAGTTAAACGTTTTCTCTTTACGTGATTGTTGATGGAGAGATACAGATCTAGAATCAAACCTAGACCGAAGAAGCGCAAAATGACGATTTTGTAGAAAAAAACGGTGATATTTTAGTGCTTTTAAAGATTTATTGAATAATTTTGGAAATGCATTCCATGTTTCATAACTGTTTTCTTTTTTTTGGTTCACCTTATCCTTTTTTCAATTTATCAGATGTTCTTTTACTGAATAACTAGTCACCGCGTATGAAGTGATGTCGGTTAGATTAGTTCATAAAAAAGGGATCTTTATTTCTTTCTCCTCACATGTTCATGTACTACAACAATATTGTTTTGATGTTGATCCAGCACTGCTACATTAGTTATATCAACTATTCGTGTGGTCATGTTGTTAATATAAATTTTGGTTACCTGAACTGCAACAAATCTGTTGCAACCGGCTTTTATGAAAATAACCAGGTTTATACCAAGTAAAAAGACGTTTTGTTAAATGTGGCAGATTTGTAGCAACTGTCAATATAAGGTTAATAAAAAAAAATGTCGAAAAATTAATGCAATAAGAAAAAAAAAAAGGGTGTGCAGCGTTCAACGGCAATTAAAAGTTCGCCGATAATGTACTGTAGATAAATTGATCTTAAAATTAAAATTGATTTTTTGTGGTTAGGACTTTTTCAGTTGGGATATTGTTAAACGCTTTGATTTAACAGCCAATGGTCGGCAACATTTTTTTTATAGTGCAAACCGGTTAAAAACGAAAAATTTTCCCAGACCGGCTTTCAAAAAAGAAAGGTCGAAAAATGTTTGGCAAGAAAATTTAAGCAGTAGCATAACCAGGGGGCGGGGGGCTGTAACTCCCCCCCCCCCCCCCCCCCCCCCATTGAGCTGTCGACCAAAATGCAGAATTAGGAAAATAACACGTTTTTTAGCTCTTCTGAGATTGTCTTTTTCACTAGACTTGACTCAAAAATAATTTAAAGCATATTTTAAAACGTGTATTTAGGGAGGTGGGGCTAATAAAATTTAAAATAAAACTCATAAATCAGCAAAAAAATTGAAAAATTGCTAAAATGATTGCTCATTGAAAAATGCTTGACATTAGGTTTCATCAAAACAATGTGTAAGGTCAGAAATAGGGGGGGGGGGGGAGGGCTACTTACTATTAGATAATCACCAATCACTTCTTTCAAATTTCCTTTCTTTACCCCCCTTAATTATTATTTTCTCTACAAATATAAAGAAATATATTACTCCTTGAGAGTTTTATTGAACTACCAGTACAGGATTTCATGATTTCACAGCTTGTGAATAAAAGAACTGACATTCTAGCAATAGCTACCTCCCACATAGCCCATTTATGCAACTAGCATGATCATGTTTTTTCAAAGCTAGTTTTTATGCCACGTTTTAATAGCATTAACATTTATGGGGCGTTGTTTGTTTTGTGTATCAGTTTTTGCTATGTTTTTTTTTTTTGATTATTTAAATAAATAGTAATTTCAATTAAATATGCAACAACAAACATTCAAAACAAATATTGCAAAAATAAAAATTGTAAAATTTTTGGATATTTATTAAATAGTCAATATTTTTGCATGTTGCTTTTGCTATGTTTATCTTTGCCGATTTATTTTTGCCGGTTTATTTTTGCATGTTTATTTCTGCATGCATATTTTTGCTATGTTTATTTTCGCCGATTTATTTTTGCCAGTTTATTTTTGCATGTATATTTTTGCATGTTTATTTTTGCAGGTTTATTTTTGCAGGTTTGTTTTTGTCAGTTTATTTTTGCCGATTTATTTTTGCCGATTTATTTTTGCCGGTTTATTTTTGTATGTTTATTTTCGCCGGTTTATTTTTGCCGGTTTATTTTTGCATGTATATTTTTGCATGCTTATTTTTGCAGGTTTATTTTTGCAGGTTTATTTTGGCAGGTTTATTTTTGCCGGTTTGGTTCGTGTTCATGGACGAATTTGGCTTGTTTAGTTCATGCCCATAAATAGCAGAATTAACCGGATCATCACAACATGATGCGGAAGAGTCTTCAAAATCGTGTGATGGAGAAATGGTAAGAGTTAAGGACTAGGGCATTTGCAGATGCATTTTTCAGCTGTTCGGCTTCAATGTAGGCATACCCGAGCGCTGTTCAAGACTTACCAGTTGTCATAAACTAAGCTAACATTTACAAAAATGTACTAATTAATGCTTTAGTAAACATAAATTAAGATACCTACAGTAAATCAAATAGAATCATTAACAAATTGTAGTAAACACCAATCCAGTTCTAACGCTCAGTAATATTAGACACTTTCAATCTGCTGCTCAAGAGCAACCATCCGGCTTGATACACTCAAAAGGTCTTAATAAATATGTGTGGCGTGCAAAATGCAAACTTCATAGCGATTCAGCTGTTTTCCAAATAAGGTGAACAAAGGTTTAGTTACTGTGCAAGAAGCAACTACATAGCAAATATACAACATTCTCCCCTGATGAAAATAAACTTATTAAACAAAATGTTCAAGCAACATAATACTGCACCAAACAAAGTCGCTGCGCCGCGAGGATCCACGTCGATTTTGCAAACATTTTGTGTAGTCCGTTAAGCTTGAGCATATGATATCGTACGTGAGCAAACAGTCCATATTGCTCATTTAATATTCATGTCAAAGTTTATGATAGGATAAGAGTTCATGTGTTCAAACAACATGATTAATGATAGCCCACTGGCGTCTGGAGCGCCTGAGTTCAACATTTTGAGCCTCTTTTGCAATCGGCAGCTTATCATCGGATGTAACTTCAGAAGCATCTGGAACAAGAGAATTTGAAGTTGCCAGTGGTACGGTTGCTTCGCAATCTTTATCGGATGAAGTTTCAGTAGAAATATTCATTGTTGCATTAGGAGCACGATTGCAGGACACATTAGGAAACGGTGCTAAATCGAAAGTTGATACAGTACTTTCTCGGCCATCGGCATGCCGAACTTTGGCATAGGTTGGATTAGCATCTAACAGATGCACAGGGTCACAAATTGGTTCTTCTTAGCTGCGAACAAACCTCCGCAACAATACGGTCGTATTTTGGTCTAAAAGCCAAGATGGCATGGCCGTTCCTGAGATTGCTCGACGAGGAAACAAAAACATTCTTTCGTGTGGTGTTTGATTTGTCGCGGTGCAAAATAGAGATCTAATTGCATGCAATGCTTTAGGAAGTACTCTTTCCCACTGATCTTCAGCGGCCTTCACGGATTTCAAAAGCGATTTAACCGTTTTCCAAATAGTTTGATTTACCCTCTCGCACTGTGAGTTTTCCTGCGGATAATAAAAGCTGGAATGGCTGGTGGAAATTCCGCGTTCAGCCAGAAATTGCTTCAGATCCCGGCTTAAAAAGGAAGTTCCCCTATCACTGTGTATGAAGGTGGGGAAACCACACAAACAAAAGAGAGTAGACAGACAGTCGGTTACAGTTTGAGACGTCATATTTTTGCAAGGAAACGTAAAAGGGTATCGACTAAACTCATCCACTACGATAAAAAGGTACGGTCGTGGACCTTTCACCGGACCTTTAAAATCCATTGACAACCTCTCCCACGGTCTTGAAGCTTTTATGAGAGTTTGAGTTTCCGGATGGAAAAATCTTGGTTTTAACTCGGCACAAATTGTACAGGACTGGCAAACACTCTTTGTTTCCTCGCTAGTATACGGTAAATTCCTAGCTCTCACAAAATGATACATCCTTGTGTAACCTGGGTGGCCTAAGGAATCATGTAGCAGTTGCAGCTTCTCGGTCGAGTCAACCGTTGCACAAGTTCGAGAAAAGGCGTCGGAAGCAATGTTCTCTTTTCCTGGTTTGTGGCGAATTTCATAATTATACTGGCTTAATTCTAAACGCCAGATCATAATTTTGTTGTTCTGTATCTTGCCATGGTTTCCTTTGTCAAACGTAAAGGACAGCGACTTTTGGTCAGTGACCAATGTAAAGGTTCGGGCTTTAAGAAAATGTGCCCACTTTCACACAGATTCAATGATGGCTGTTGCCTCCTTCTCAATAGCGGGATAACGTCGCTCACAAGCCTTAAGCGTTCTTGACCTGAAGGCCACTGGCCTCCCTTCTTGCGATAGAATGCCAGCAATTGCATAGTCAGAAGAATCTATTTCAACAACGAACAGGATGTCTTTGCGGATGGCACCAAGGCAAGTGTTTGCTAGCTCTTTTTTCAATAATACAAATGCGTCCATACTATCGCCTTTCATAGGAAACGTTTCAGATCTCAAAAGAGGTTCGGCTTTAGACGAAAAGTTGTTGATCCATTTTGCGTAATAGGCGAACATGCCTGATACGCGTTTCAGCTCTTTAGGTGTTTGTGGGGGTGGCATCTCTAGCAACGGTCTTAAACGATCAGGGTCAGGCTTAATACTAGCTTGAGAAATTTCATGCCCGAGTAGCTGTATTTTCTCTTGTCGTATTTTTGATTTTTTTTTCGTTAAAGGTCAAACCATCCTGCTCAGCAGCAGCTAGCAATTTTTGTAGATTTTGATTGTGTTCTTCAAGTGTCGACCCCGTGACTGTGAGGTCGTTTAAGTATGCATATACCTTTTTCAAATTGTGACGCAGGATAAACTCATCTATTACCCTTTGAAAAGCCGAAGCGCCGTTAGATACAGGGTGTCGAACCGAACCTGAACCCGAACCGTAATCCCGAATGAACCGTTTCATTTTGGTGAACCCGAACCGAACCTAAACCAGCAAAATTTTACTTCACTGAACCTGAACCAAAACTGAACCCTCAAAAATGTGCTCAAGTGAACCCAAACCGAACCTGAACCCCTAACAAAAGTAAGAATATATTTTTCCATATCTGGATGCCTCTGGCGCTGGTACACGCACAATAAGAGCAGTGGTGAACTTCAACAGGATCAGCACTTTCTCCTTTTTTTTTTCAAGACGAAACGCGTAACGACAGTTAAATTTTAAGTCAATAAACCCGAATCGAACCTGAACCAGTAATATTTTACTTGAGTAAACCTGAACCAAACCTTAACCTCGAAAATGGTGCTCAAGTGGACCCGAACCAAACCTGAACCGCTAAAATATTTTGAGCAGGAGCTAAACCTGAACCCGAACCGTTATTTGAAACGGTTCGACACCTTGGTTAGATACACCAAATGGTAAACGTCGATATTGATAGAGTTTTCCCATTGCCTCAAATGCAGTAAAGTGTCTTTCTCTTTCCAAAAGCGGCACTTGATGATACGCCGATTTAAGATCCAGGGAGCTATAAAAACGGTCATTGCCTACTTTATTCACAATTTCATCAATTTTAGGCAAAGGATATGCATCCAATAGAGTGTATCTATTCACTGTTTGAGAATAATTGATGACAAAACGTAGTTTTGTTGGATTACGTACGAGTAGTACTTGTGATCGCCATGGAGACCTGGAAGGTTCAATTATTCCACTTGCCAGTAGCCGTTTAACTTCTTCTTTAATAAACGTCTGGTCTTCCCTGCTGTAAGATCGACTCGGTGTAGCTATGGGCCTGCAATTGGGTAGCATAAATTCGAACAAACGCGGCGCCTCCACTTTTGCTGCAGTTAGACACAATGCTTTTTCTGTCATTGTAGGATAAACAACCAACGGGTCTTGCTTTCCCCCAAACTCAAAAACTACCACCTCGTGCACACTTAGAAACTTTTACAGAATGTCCTGATATTGTCGCATCCACAACCGTTCTTTGTAAGCAGTTTGGTGCTGCAGCCGCAAAAGAAGATTTTGAAAGCATGACTAGATAGCGTTCGTCTTGTGCGTCACTAGTTGAAGTCACCGAAGATGAGACTTTAGAGGCAGTTTGAGACTGGCTGCTGCGGCGCACTTTGGCGTAGTGTCCTTGTTTCCCGCAATTATGACAAGATGGTTCACAAGCAGGACATAGGTTTCTGGGATGAAAAAAACCTCTGCAATAATAACACAGGCGCTTGGACTTGGGCTGTGTTCTTCGTGGTTTAGGAGAGCTTGTGTAGGAAACTGCTGCGATATCTTTCGTTTGGTCACTTTCATCAAAGTCTGTAACGAGCTTCTCAGACGTATTTCTTTGATTGATCGAAGCCACTAACGATGTAGTAGTATTCTGGCCCATCAATGATGCTTGCATATGGGCTTGTTCTAAACTCTCCGCCAACTGCACTGCGCGCTCTAAATTAATATTATCGGTCTCCAGCAAGCGTTGTCGAATGCTAGGTGAGGTCAGTCCATTAATGAACGAATTGCGTATCAGCTCTTCTCGGTAAACAACTGCAGTAACTTCTTGAAAGTTGCATTCCTTGGCAAGTAGCCTCAAAGCTTGAAGATACTCGGCTACCTTTTCTCCAGCTGCTTGTTTTCTGCTCACTAGAAGGTGGCGCACATATACATTGTTTTTGCGTTTGATATAGATATGGCGCAATAACTCAACTACAGCATCGTAGCCCCCGCTTCCTCAACATGAGGGTAAATTTCTGGTGACAGAAACCCCCGAATAATTCTTGTCTTTTTAACTTCGGAGGCCCCTTCATGTCGAATTTCATTTAGCTTGGCTATGTAATCTTCAACGATTCTTAACCAGTACTTGAAAAATCGAGGGGCGTCAGAAGAATTAGAATCAGCTGTCAAGTCTTTAGGCTTCGGTATGTACTGTCCTTCCATTTTTTTATGTTTACTAAATTGTCATAAACTAAGCTAACATTTACAAAAATATACTAATTAAGGCTTTAGTAAACATAAATTAAGACGTCTAAATCAAATAGAATCATTAACAAATTGTAGTAAACACAAATTCATTTCTAACGCTCAGTAATATTAGACGCTTTCAATCTGCTGCTCAAGAACAACCAACCGGCTTAATACACTCAAAAGCTCTCAACAAAAATGTGCGGCGTGCAAAATGCAAACTTCATAGCGATTCAGCTGTTTTCCAAATAAGGTGAACAAACGTTTAATTACTGTGCAAGAAGCAACTACATAGTAAATATACAACACCAGTACAAAGTGCCGGAACTGTGTTAGATGTAGGCTACTGATGAGTTCATAGACTACAGGAGTTAACTGGTGAAGGTATTGTACTGCTAATATGGTATGCTTTCTGCGTACCTACTTCAGCCTATCTGTTTATGTATAGGCTCACCTATTAGCAGATTAGTAGACAGCACAGCGCAGTTCTGCTAACCGAAACTCCGAAGCGGGTGAGGATTCATCCGACATGTAGCGACACAGGATCGCTTTCCCGTGATAAGAGGATAAACATGGAATCAATCAATCAATATGTTATGAGTTTGGTAGGTCTACTGGCAGACTGGTAGCGGCAGGCCCTAATATTGCAAAATAGAACGTATTTGCTGAATTTTTTTTAGTTTCAAATTTTTAAGATAGCCTTAGCCTGTAGCCTAAGCTAATCAAGGGCTTTATGTTCCTTTGTTGACATCATACAGTAGGCTACTGCACGATTTGGAACAGACATGTCATATTTTGCAAAAGGAAACATTTTGGTGATGTTACCATTTGCAATATCAGAGCCTGCCGCTACCAGTCTGCCAGTAGACCTACCAAACTCATAACATATTGATTGATTGATTCCATGTTTATCCTCTTATCACGGGAAAGCGATCCTGTGCCGCTACATGTCGGATGAATCCTCACCCGCTTCGGAGTTTCGGTTAGCAGAACTGTGCTGTGCTGTCTACTAATCTGCTAATAGGTGAGCCTATACATAAACAGATAGGCTAAAGTAGGTACGCAGAAAGCATACCGTATTACTGGTACGATACCTTCACCAGTTAACTCCTGTAGTCTATGAACTCATCAGTAGCCTACATCTAACACAGTTCCGGCACTTTGCACTGGTAAGTCTCGAACAGTGCTCGGGTATGCCTACATTGAAGCCGAACAGCTGCAAAATGCATCTGCAAATGCCCTAGTCCTTAACTCTTACCATTTCTCCATCACACGATTTTGAAGACTCTTCCGCATCATGTTGTGATAATCCGGTTAATTCTGCTATTTATGGGCATGAACTAAACAAGCCAAATTCGTCCATGAACACGAACCAAACCGACAAAAATAAACCTGCCAAAATAAACATGCAAAAATAAACATGCAAAAATATACATGCAAAAATAAACCGGCAAAAATAAACCGACGAAAATAAACATGCAAAAATAAACCGGCAAAAATAAATCGGCAAAAACAAACATAGCAAAAATAAACTGGCAAAAATATTGACTATTTAATAAATATCCAAAAATTTTACAATATTTGTTTTTGCAATATTTGTTTTGAATATTTGTTGTTGCATATTTAATTGAAATTACTATTTATTTAAATAATCAAAAAAAAAACATAGCAAAAATTAGTACACACAAGCAGCACCCCATAAACATTTTTTACAAAATTAGCAGAAAATTATGTTATTTTTGCCCCCCAAAAGCAAAATTTTCGAGCGCTGGGGGCTCTGTCCGCCCTCATGTCTCCGGCAGTTCGCCCCCAAAGCCCCGGAACAGCCCTCATTGCCGATTTTTGGCTGCGTGCTTGAATGTAAGTTTGCTGCAATGCTTGGGGAACTTCATAAAATTCAAATGTTCGATGTAAATTGATGAATGATATTTTTATTGTAACGGTAGCAAAGCTGAGTTATTCTAATACTTTTTGTAAACTGGAATTTTTTTATCGCAAGAAGTTGCAAGAGCATTTTGAAGTATTTAAGCTGGAAAATATACAGACCGGTAACGAATTCTCCACGGACCGGCACAGTCCGCGAACCGATAGTTGTCGACCACTGTTTTATCGCATTTACTTCAGCGTCATTATATTTTAGCATGGACATTATAAGGATAATGAAGTGTACCGCCAAAATGACAAAATAAAATAACAATAAGTTTTTAAAATGTGCTGAAACGTTTGACTGAACTTCGTCCTACAAATTTGATTTTAAGCATATCGCGATAATGATAAAAATATTATTGTAATTATACACACTTTTTGTAACTTGTAGTTTCTTGTATTTTGTTGCGCTTTTTCGTTACGTCGTTTGCGTTTCTTTTCACATCCGAATCAGAGTTCAATTGACTGCAGCTTATTAGTTTGAAATTATTGCAGTAGTGCAGTAATTTCTACGAATTTAAAATTTTTGAATGAAAAACTTAAAAACCAAGATTTGTTGATATCGTAGATCATAACAAAGTTTAAGCAAATGAAATCGTAGGGTACCTCTATCAGATAATCATTTCCCATAAAACAATTGTATAGGCCTAATGCAAATTAAAAAAAAAAAGAAACCAAGAGAAACCTGAAAAATACGGCATATTTAATTTGTGTTCCAGTATTTCTTATTCGTGATATTCGACTTATGCTGTTTGTATTACGTTACGAAAACTATAGTTACCTGTAACGGTTGGAAGCGTTTGTAAATCTATCTTGTGAAATAAGTTAACTTATTTTGCATGCACACAGGTAGACTGATAAAACTACGAATCACATTTAACAGTATATGTCTTTTGCATTGACAAATTATGCCACAGTATAATATTGGGGACACAAACAATGCTTTTCAAAAAAAATTAACTATTGGTATTTCTTAGTTTAGTGGTAGTGAATGAAAAGTTCGAAGTAATGAATCAAACGCCTCTAAATTTAGACCAAAAAAAGTGACAGTAATTCCACTTCCTCACACTATTGAAACAGCATAGTATACTATTATACTGGTACGGAGTACAGACCACCAAAACCTGTTTCACTATAAAAGATCACAGTTTTATTGTATGCAACTTCTGTAATGCTGCAGTAACACGAGAGTAAGCAAACTATTTATTTAGGAAAAAAAATTAGAACAACGCCTGTCTGAGCTTAAAAAAAAATAAGGACCGATTTGCTCAACCAGTTTGTAAACAATCAACAAAATTTTCTTGGCTTTTTCTTCATAGCCAGGGTTGATTTGTTTGTCTAAGTAACAGTATGGGCATAATTTGCAGTGCTGAATACAAAAAAAGACATCAACTTCAATCAAGTAATAATCAATTTATGTCATTTTATTCCTTAATAAAATTTAGAACAAATAAAGAATTAAATGAGACTGAAAATTTGTGAAAAGTTAAGAACAGCCAACCTCAACACAAAATTTACTGGATCTTAAAAAAAAATCTACTGCATTTTACTGCAACCACAGCATGCATGTAATGGCAGCAGAAATTTTCATACTCAAAGCGTTGGATGACTAGCAATTTAATACGAAACCCATATGCGCAATTAGTACTTTTGCATCATCATTAGCAAAGATGGCTTTTTTGATCTTCCGTATTTTGTGCATGATGTCGTGAATACTTGCAGGATCTGGCGGAAATGGTTAGAACTGAGAGAATTAAACTTTAATTTTATGAATTGAAGTTCGATTGATTTTAAATGGAGTTCGTATAGTTTTTACACTGCACAAAAATCAATTTAGGATATAGCTTGATTAGCAGTTAATTTTGTTTTAGTATCACAAACAAATTTATTTTAAAATAAAAGCAGTAACAATTCTATCGTAGTATTTTTTTTTTATCAAACACTGCAGATTTTTATATATACATTTTTTTTATCAATATCATAGATTGTGTTTTTCCTATAAATCAAAAACTCATTTCGTACCGCAAAAAAATTGTTTCTAAATTATGTGCAACAACAAATAAACCGTGGTTTACAAAAAGACAAAATTAAAATTTTACCGTATAATTTAGCTTACAGTAAGCGACTTGTGAATGTTAAAATAGATCGGTCGAATTTCGACCCTCAAATTCAATGATTCGTGAAGTTGTGATTAATGTACTATTAGTTGTTGACCAATTTTTTACGTGGGATTTACGTAAAGCACGTCATCAGCGATACAGAAACTGCGCGAGCCCCTGGTTTCCTGTTAATTTTGTGATTGATGAGGCCAAAAATTAGCAAAAATAGTGATTTTGGTCACTTTTGATTAAAGCAGGAAATAGCTAAACAAACTTAAGCTCCAAGCATTTTTGAATAAATTGTTTGTCTAACTGCAAAAGAACTACGCAAATAGCTTGTTTCGTTCAAAAGTTATAAGCGTTTAAATTTGATAGAGTCGGAACGACACAGTGTTCCACTATTAGCATCGATTTTGAGCACTTGCAAAATAGGGTTAATGCAAGAGCCTAGCAAGTTTTCAATTGTTTTGTAAAAACCCCACAAGTGAAAAAATGGAGTAATCCCTACAAAGTCACTGCCATTTTGCTAGCCATTAAGGCTGACCAGTTTAGCTTTAAGATGGTTGAAGAATGCTCTTCGTTTAGATATGCTGAGTGTTGCTGATGAGAGCTAAAAGCTCAAAACAGCGCAGTCCATCTCTGTGCATGAATGAGCTAATAGATTTAGGCCATAACTATTTGACCTAACGAAATTTAGGTCGTACTCAGTAACATCATCACCATAGTTTTTGTCTACACTCAGTAACATAATTACCGATCCTCATGTAATATTGTTCTTATTTTAGTGACAAAATAAATATGATTGATTGATTGATGATCCTCAAACTGATTTCCACCCGATTGCTTTTGATTTATTGGCTGAATAATCTTTAATGAACGACATGCTATCTTGCATAGATGTAAATGATCATGAGCGTCATGAGTTAAGCTGGAGCAGGGCCTCAGAGAGAAATTTTTCCCATGGGTATGAAGTTCGATGCCATGCCCCCAAAATTAAGTGAAGCACTTACAGATCAATCAAAAAAGATCTTCACTCAAATTTGGTCCTTTTTTTCCCCGAAATTGGGTGAAGAGCAAAAACAAGAAAAGGTCTTCACTCAAATTTGGTCCTTTAATTTTCCCAAAATCTGGGATGAATAAAGGGCAAGGAAGAAAAAAATTTGGTCCCCAACTTGACGTGACAATCTCAACTCTTACGGGCCCCCTAAGTCCGGGCCCCCATATACCTTGGCCCGGGTACGATGTACCTCCTGAACCCCCCCTCATAGGCCCTGAGCTGGAGTCCTGAAACTTTGTCTTTTCTCTGCTTATTCGATAGTCTACCATGTCTCAAATGTATTAATAAGTTCGTTTAGTTACAATATTTTTTTGACAAAAATGAACAACTATTTTTATCTTTCTTTGCCAAAGATTTTTTTTTAAACTACAGTAGAAACTAATGGATCATCTGAAATAAGGGTTGGTGTATGGCAATGTTTTCTAATTTTACGTTGTCATCGCGGTGGCCCATGACAGTGCCGAAGTTGTAGTTTATGGGGTGCCATGTGTAAAATTATTTTTCAAAAAAGTCTACTGTTTTTTAGGCATATTTAAGACGAAGATTTTCTGATATAAAAAATTGGAATTCCTATTTATTAAATAAGAAAATTTTTCTTTTTTTGAACGAGAATTATAGCAGAATACGCAAAAAAGTTATGCAAGACAATTTAGACACTTTCTGATTTAACTTTCCGATTTAACTTTCCAATTTAACTTTCCGATTTAACTTTCCAATTTAACTTTCCGATTTAACTTTCCAATTTAACTTTCCGATTTAACTTTTCAATTTAACTTTCCGATTTAACTTTCCAATTTAACTTTCCGATTTAACTTTCCAATTTAACTTTCCGATATAACTTTTTGCTTGGCAACACTGAATGAAATTGGCAGGAACTTGTTTTGGACGTTTTTCGCTGAGCCTTGACCACTGGTTTAGCGAAAAACTTTCAAAACAAGTTCCCGCCAATTTCATTCAGTGTTGCCAAGCAAAAAGTTATATCGGAAATTTAAATTGAAAAGTTAAATCGGAAAGTTAAATTGGAAAGTTAAATCGTAAAGTTAAATTGGAAAGTTAAATCGGAAAATTAAATTGGAAAGTTAAATCGGAAAATTAAATTGGAAAGTTAAATCGTAAAGTTAAATTGGAAAGTTAAATCGGAAAGTTAAATTGGAAAGTTAAATCGGAAAGTTAAATTGGAAAGTTAAATCGGAAAGTTAAATCAGAAAGTGTCTAAAGTGTCTTGCATAATTTTTTTGCGTATTCTGCTATAATTCTCGGTCAAAAAAAGAAAAATTTTCTTATTTAATAAATAGGAATTCCAATTTCTTATATCAGAAAATCTTCGTCTTAAATATGCCTAAAAAACCGTAGACTTTTTTGAAAAATAATTTTACACATGGCACCCCATAGTACTTTGGCACAATGTGATAGGTTCCCGCGCAAGAGGCATAAAACTGCTATAAGCATTTTTTTCTTTTTCTTTGCATCACTGTTCGCAAGCTTGTTTGAAGGTTCTCTAAAGTTGCATTGTTTTTGACCGTTCTTGATTATGTTTACAAACTTTGCAGTAAAAAGTTTAAATAAAATTAACAAAAATCACCTATCAATCATCTTGCCTGGGAAAAGACGAGAAAGAGGATGCTTTTGTAGACGTCGTAACGACCTACTTTTTATTAGTTGATGGTATCTTATACTGTTCTTCTTTGCTTGCTTCATTAGTATCCTTTTTTTTACGAAAGCGATTGTAACGCCATAGGTTTTATGCTGGATGAATTTGCACTCTGCCCGCTCAGAAATTTTTCAGTGTTTTGAGATGAAAGCGTATTCATAGGCAACAGAGGTATAATGCGCCACCCACACCGTATGAAATGTCCCGAATAAAAATTTAAAGAGCGTTACTCTTTCTTCAAAAACATCCGCTTTAAAAAGGAACTAAAACTGTTTACCACACAAACAAAATGACATAAGAGAACATCATCCGTCATTTAGTATATTCATTAGCGTTAAGATGGATGAGCCACAGTTTAAAAAAATGAATTCTGTACACAAATAATAAAACAAAAAAGGTGTTTGCTATTACCATGAATTTCTAAGTTGAAACTTTACGATAGAAACAAATCGAAATTTTTTTTATATGTTTTGTCTCGGAAGTTTGAGCATCAGTGAGAAGCCGATGTACGGTAATTTGAAACTTTTCAATGAAAATAAGAGAAATCCAAACTTAATTAAAATAAAATGAGTCCGCGCAACAACATAAAATAGATGCAATCGCCATATTAATATATAAATCAGTTCCAAACTTAGAAGCAGCCCAAAAACTAAGGTAATTTCAAAGTAGAAATTCTAAATTAGAATTATCTATTTAAATGATGTATAATCAATTGATAAAATATGCTAAAATATGAAATATATTAGTGAACAATTTGATAGCGACAATGCTCAAAATGATTCTTGAACTAGGAAGGTAAGAAATTCAATAATAATTAGAGCAAAGACGGCGTTGAGCTCCATGACGTCTGTATATCCATCAGATACCTAACCAAAACTTTCCTATTGAGAAAGGGCAAACTTCATGGCTGCGATCAAACGCGTTTTTCAATATTTTCAATTTTCAATAAATCCAAAATTCCGGCCAAAGTCAGTCCCGATTTGCGGCAAAAACTTGTTTATTTTATTTTCTTTTGGTCTTCACCTAAATTTGGCGGCAAAATCCCAATATTTCGGATTAAAACATAACCAGTTTGCGGCGAAGATCTTTTTTGTTTTTGTTTTTTTTTTGGTCTTCACCTGAATTTGGTGGTAAACTTATGATAATCCAGACTAAAATAGAACCAGTTTGAGGCGCAGACCTTTTTTTTTAAGCTCACACAGCCTTTCTTTCCACGCTTACTAAGCAGGCTCTCAGAGGGAACACGTTGGTGATAACTTTTTTTTTCTGGTTTTGACCTTCGAAACAGCCCCTTCCCCATTGCAAATTTCAGTGCTGGGCACCGCAAGTTTTTTTTAAGTCCGCAGTCCGCAAATCCGCAACCGAATTTCAATTTTCTTAATCCACAACCGCAAGTCCGCAACTTCGTAATATTGGAAGTCCGCACCGCAAGTCCGCAACTTTTTATGAACCGAGTGAAAGAGTTTTGCAATTAACCACGTCCCGAAGTGAACTGCTCAGAGTTGGTTGGTAAAAATAAGTCAAACGTTGTGACATGTGGAATATAGCAAACGTATGGTGAATACATTCCACGCCATAGAAGAAATTACTCACAATCGTAAATGTACCACAGCATGACTTGTTATTGAGCTGCTTTTTCGGATGGCAAACTTAAGAATAGCCCAGCTCCTCTTACTTTCAGATCCAACTCAAAACAGATCCAAACGCTTGTAATTTTGGTTAAAGTTGGGACTTGCCAAAGGGTTTTTAGCCCCCAGCCCTCCTGGTTGCGCTTCTGCTTATACAGTAGGTGCATAAATTGCGTGGAAGCATAATGCACAACCCACCGGCAAACCCTTAAAAATGCTACAATGAAGCTAAGGATTTGGAGATTAAAAGCCATTGGATAAAAAGCCATTTGGAGATTAAAAGCCAATGCTACAAACTAACAATTGATCAACTTTTCTAACAATTGATCAACTTTTATTTAAAGACATTGCTGTATTTATGTTTAAGCGGAGCAAAAAAAGAAATCCTTCGGTATTCAGCAAAATCTTGGTCACTAATCAGTCGCAATATAATACTAGAAACAATTCTAAAATAATTCCAAAGTTCTGTTCAACCAATATGTGCTAACAATCTATCTCTCACCATGGCCCATCCCTCTGGAGTAAAGTTCCAACTTCTTTCAAGTCCCAGGATCTCACGATAGCATCATTTAATTTAAAAATGTGAAACATTTTATGTAAAGACTTAATACAAGTCTGATTTCTAGGGCATTGTTTGTGGTTTATGTGTAATACTATAGTGCTGTTTTGCTAATCTTGTTACACTTTGGACAGGATTAGTTCCGAAAAGTAACTCTGCTTGGTGGTTATAATAAAAGTTCTAGAAAACTCGGAAAGTTTTTGGGTCGGAATAAACTGGTCGAAGTATGGTAAAAGATTATATTATGTTGTCGTCACTAATCTTAAAATCCCAATTCTATGTCCTCGAAAATCTGCATTTTTTCCTTCCGCAATTTATTTATTTTTGTTTTCCTTTTCCTGCTTTGTTCTCTTTCTTTCAGGTTTTTCTTCGAGTCTACAACCCCAACAGCAAGCAGGATTGGATGATGGTGGCTATGCAAGGTGTACATTCGACTGGGCAAGTCAACAAAAACTGAAGTGGTGTAGTAAATTATCGACTTGAACTTTCATTACGTACAATTCTCTTATTCTGGTTATTGATCTCGAGGTCAAGATATTATGTTTATCAATTCTTGGTTCAGATCTATTTGACATCAAATCAGTATACCATCACATACAGTACATAACATTTTGCTTGGGCATGTTTAATTATACCTTATGAAAAGATTGTCATTGATCCATTTCTTACCATAATCTTATTGCTCCGCCTGTAAAAATAGCAGCTATTGCCCTTACTTGTTTTCGTTATCTGTCGTTTGTTGTAGCTTACTTTCTTTTTCTTTTTTTTGGTTGTGTCTTTTTTTTCTTTTTTGTTATTATGTTACTATTTCTGACTACTGCTTGAACGCCTTGGTAGAGTCCCGGGGTGCTAAAACTTAGTACAAAACCTGATGACTTGGTAATGATTTACTAAAACTTAAAACTGCTTTCATGATAAATAGGCAATTAACTGCTTGCCGGTGAATTCCAGTACATCGCACAGCAAGGTGACCAAAGCCATAGCCGTTTAAGTTGAGTATCGCCGGACTCTACCTTAACTGGTGTGAGATACACATCATCAACATTGCATAAACACAAATTTAGTTCCTCTCGTGGGTATACCTTCGTTCTGACTTAGATATCGGAGAGATCACAAGTTTGGTACTTTGTACCAGCTGATTATTTAGACGCAATGTGGATGGTGTGATTCATATTGCTATATATTGTGTATAATTGTTTTGATGCATATGTATCGATTGCAAAATTGTTATTGTCTTGATGCTATGACCAGCTGCTACTTGAAAGGGTTTCCAAACCCGGTGAGGTTTCATTTTCAGGGTGGTTTTTCTTTCCTCACCATGCTCCGTTGAGCTAAACATAGTTTTGGGCTGGTTGCGCCACCTGTTGACCACCTACGTAACCGTGCCTGGCCTTGCTCTGGTCACTGTCCCTCTCTTTTCTCTTTATTAATCATTCGAACAACTACTCCAGTCGTTAGTTTTACTTCCATCTTGTGTGCCTGCGTGTATGTTGATGATTGTGATTGATTAGGCCGACAATGTACTTTGAGCTGGTGTGACAGGTGTAGCAACCATGCAAATAAAAATCGCTTTTTGTGTTCAGTATCCTCTGCATGTCTTAACGTCTGACGTTGTGTCGCTATTTCCTTTTCCTGACTCTACGTGTTATTATTGTGTTACCATGCATTTGCTATTGTTGTGGTGGTCAAGAATAAAAAAGAATGAATGAATGAATGAATGAAAATTACAGTGAGAAGCCATCAAATAGCAAAGCACAATCCGCATTTCCGCTTGCAGCAATGTATTCTAAGAAAACAATTTTTTCGAGGCAGGAAAAGGCAAAGGCAGTAGAAGGCAAAAAAAATTCATATCACTAATCGTATTACTAAATTTTTAGTCCCTAGTTTCAATAAATACTTTAGGAATGAAATAAACACACGCTACCAGCAGTGCCGTTGCCAGACCAAACAAACTGAGAAGGCTCTAGCCGATGATGGGGCACTATAAAATGGACTGAACTTTTCCACATAAAAACTGATATTTTAAAGCTACAATTTTGTATTCATCTTTGGAAAAAGATACATTTAAGCCAAGCAGCGTTTATTCGCTCGTTTTGCATGTGGCCGGTATAATCGCTTGAAAAATATGTCTACAGGAGTGAATGCGACCAAAAGCGCAACCAGGGTTTTATTAAGAGAGAGGGGGCTTGAACTAAAAGTAATTGTTTTCTGCACAAAAATTGTCTAATTTAGGTCCCATGCTGAACAAACCGTTGCTACTCAAGCGTGTTACAGAGTAGGCTGAGCTGTTGGGTGATTTTTGCGATTTTGCAGCAAAAATAGCGATTTTTACGCCATTTGAATCAAATTTCGAACGTTTAAAAACCATATCAATAATTACAGTAAATTGCTAAAATTCAGAAGTCATTGAACGATTTAAATTGTCTAGCCTCTTGAGCCCTCATATACATTAGGTCAAGTCCAAAACACGTTTAAACGCTTTTTTTTTTGTTATTATTTCTAAATGACTTAGTTAAAGGGGTTGATGACCCCTTAGCCCCTTCCCCCTAATTGTGCCACTGACTGCGAACTAAAATAAATCTTGAGTGTGCTCTAAAAAAAACAGCTGGTCTTTTAAAAAAATGTTTTCACCTATTGTTTCAGGTCATAATCACTAACAAAATACCACTAACGCTTCTGTAGGTACACATCCCTATTCCGCGACACATCCGTAAAGGCGTGCTTTTAAGACGGATTATTGGGTCACATTTATGTAAAGCAGTTGGTGGCCAGCAATTTTGCAAACAATCGAGAAAACTTCAAACAAGAATCATGTTTGAAAATTATTATTAATTTTTCCATTATTGCCTGTTGTCTTGTCATTACGCAATGCTCCAAAAAAGCATTCTGAATGAACCAAAATGGGGGGGCACAAGCAGTCGTTAGGGGGGGACGGCACCTCTGGCTCCACCATAGCGACAGCACTGGCTACCAGTACAAAAAATGATACCCCAGTGGCTAATTTTGTGAACTCACGGTAAAAAACAACAAAGCCATACTTTGAACCAGGGCTGCAAATTCGAACTTAAACCCAAAAAAAGTTGTTTGTGTTGCCGAACTCAAAAAAACAGTATTGACTCCAATTTGAATCAAGTTAGACCCTTTTGTAATAGCCTGTCCCGCGGCGCACCGTATCCTTCATATTTCTGCAGTCATACCACACTTTGGAAATAAATATAACAATGTTATTCCTCACAGAACACCAAAAATTTGATTCATTCAAGAAGTCAATTATCAGCTAGCCAAATCAATATCAATTAACTAAAATTTACTCCACCAAAATTTACGCTATTGATTATACTATCACTATGCTAGACTTTACTAGATAATATGAGTACTATTAAAAAACTGCTTCGAGGTTGCTCTATCGAAATAGAAACATCAGCAACCAACTTACTACACAGCTAACTTGATACACTAAACTACGAAAATTTGAAACTCCATATCACTCGCACTGTCGAAGACTATCTAATTTGAGCACCAGTTGCAGGCTTAAAGATTATGAGATTAAAGGTCTAAAGACAATGCAGTTAAAATATTACAATGACAGTTCTAGAAGATTTTTAAAACAAGGTCAAAAGGAGCTTCTAAAATGTTCTAAAGATCAACCAACTATTTGCATAAAAGATGTGAACGCTGCATGTATTCTTTTCTCACGTTACGAAACAGCATGTCAACAAAAAGAAAGCGATTAAGTCGAAAAGCAGACTTAGTATTTATGTCAGCCTGTACTCAAAAAACTTGAAATTTTTGCCAAACTTGAACTCGAAAAAATTAAATTGATTTCTCATGCTTGACTGGGTAAAAGCATGAATATTTTACAAAAATGGTAAGAAATTTCAATATTTGTATAAAACTTGCGGAATTGCGGACTAAAATTAAAAATAGTCCGCAACCGCAAGTCCGCAATTTAAACTGCCAAAGTCCGTAAGTCCGCATGTCCGCAACTTTTTTTGTTAGTCTGCAATTGCGGATTTGCAGACTTGCGGACTAACTTGCGGACTTGCCCAGCTCTGGAAAATTTCTCGCTACGCAACTGCCAAAAGCCATGAAGGTTTGGGGTAATATTGTACTTACAAAGCCACAATTTCATTTAATGCATTAATTGATTTTGTGAAATTTTTTCTACCCACATTAAATTATACAGTCTTGATCTGACAGTCAGTTTAGCTAAAAACTGAGACCATTTATTACAAGTGTGACATCCCTAAGGCAAAAATTTTCTTAATTTCGGTATTTTTGTAATTGCGTATTTGCTAAAAAAATTAAGTTTTTATATTATTGGCAATTTTTTAATTCTTATTGAACATGTACTTATTGATGTATTATGACGAAACACAGCGAAAATGACAACTTTTTGCTACATGCATTTTCATTGTGACAAACCAAAGTAAGAAATGAAATTTTTTGTTTCACCGTCAAATAACTGTTTATTGGCTAAGGCATAAATCAATTTCAACTCAGTTTGATCAAAAAAAGACAAAAAAAAAACAACAAAAATTTGAAAATAATAAGTACATTTAATTGTCAAACATTATTTCTCATATATTTTTGCATTTTATCAAAAAAAAAAGAAAGAAAATTACCATCCTTTGATAAAATTGTTCAAATTTATTTTTCTCGCGTTTTGGACTTTGCTTGTTAGTAAGAGGGAGGGGATGGCTTGAAGAGGCTGCGCAATTCAATTTTTTAACTGGCTTTCAAGTTTTAGTAATTTAATTCCTTCAAATGGCTCTAAAATAGTGATTCTCAATCATGGCTCTCAGAGCCGTATGTGGCTCTTGGTTATCCTCTCTGCAGCTTTCATTAACTTTATGAAAGTGAATCTGTTTTGCATTGTTTGTGTAAGCTTTATTGAACCATTCTTCATTTTAATAGTAAAACCAATACTATAGTAGTAATAAATTCAGTCAATTTTTTGTTTATGATTATCCCTTTAGCCAACAGTTGAGGATAACAATGCACAGTTCTACTTGGAGTTACTGGATGTTATAGTGTAAGCGCATTAGCTGGGTGTTTTAGCTTTGTTCCCATTTCCAATTAAAAGTTTTATTCTAGTAGTTTACAGAATAGAAGAGGAAGCCCTAATTTAATCTTTTGATAGGTTGTAACACTAAAGTTGCAAAATACGAGGCTAAGACAGCAACAAAACTTAAGGGATCTAAAAGGGCTAAACAGCCGTGCAACGTGTAAGACTGAACATGAGCAATTTTTGTAATTTTTCCTCAAAAATTACCGTTTTAGCACTATTAAGATCACAATTTGCGGGTTTTTATTAGAGCCATTTGAAACAAACTAAATTTTGAAAGTCATAGCGTAATGAATTCGCCCATCCCCTTCAGCCCGCTTTACGTTCAGGTAAAGTCCAAAAAACGCTTAAACGCTTATATTTCGAGGTAAATTTTATGCTAAGTGGCTTGACTTTGCTGCGCCAAAGGGGATGGAGCCCCCTTTCAACAAGTCACTTAAACCCAAATATGCATGGTTTTAAACTTAGTGTGAACTTGAACAAGAAGTAAGGGAGCTAAAGAGGCTTAGAAATTTATTTCTATTCAAAGGTTTCCAAATATTAGCATTACGTTCTTTTAGTTTCAGATGGCTCTACAAATGTCAAAAATGCCATGTAATAATTACGTTAAAATGGCAATTTTTCCAAAAAATAATGAAGTTTGCCCAATGGCTGGAGGTATCGCCCCTTAGACTCCCCTTTGTGTGAAACGCAGACAAGTTTTAGTCTTATATAAAAGTCCCTCTGAGTAAAATCCTATTCAACACTTGCGAAAATGCTGTAATAATGATTTTTTTGACTTTTGTGATGGATGTCAGCTTAGCACATAGCCGTGAAGCTAGCTACAATGAGCTGGTGAAATGTTTCAATAACGTAAAAGAATAAAAACCTGCAGCAGTCGCACCATACTAATTAAAATTGTTTGTTTATTTGATTGCGGCTCCTGTAAACTTTGTGGATTAAAATTTGGCTCTGGACCAAAAAAAGGCTGAAAACCATTGCTCTAAAAGGTACCAAATTTAATTTGAGTGGTGTTAAAATGGCAATTTTTTTTCTGAAAAAAAAAAAACAAAACAAAAAAACATAATTACTCTGTAGCTGAGGCTTCACCACCGCCCCCATCTGTAATGCGCATGAGTTAAGCCCCTTTGCATAGTACGGTGCCCAGTTGCACAATGTTTGGCAACAAAATGAATTTAATAATAGACAGTATACAAAGTCTTATAGGAACAATCAAACCTTTGATCAACAGTCAAAGACATGCTGTTTCGGAATCGACATTCGTCTTTTATTACTCGTCAGTATAACTAAGACTACAGGTAAGAACATGAGCGTAGAAACGCGAAGAATCGCAAATTAACCAGATTATGACACAATTTTTTTTCCAAAAGTATAAAGTAAGTCTTAGACTGTTAATCAAAGGTTTAGGCTATTAATCAAAGGTTTGATTGTGCCTATAAGACTCTCTATACTGTCTTTAGCTGATTATTACTTTTCTCAGTGCATTGTTCTTAATAAAATGAACTTAATATTTTCAAATTTTTATTTTTGTTATATTTTGACCAAATTGAGTTGAAATCGATTTTTCGTATTTGCCATTAAACAGTTATTTGACGGTGAAATAAAAATATTCATTTCTTGTCTTATTGTGGTTGGTCACAATGAAAATATATGAAGCAAAATTCTTAATTTTTACTCTATTTTGTCATAATACATCATCTAATAAATGTTCAACAAGAATTTAAAAATTGCCAATAATAAAACAGCTGAGTTATTTTTGCAAATACTCGATTGAAGAAATGCCGAAATTATGGATTTTATTGCTTTAGGGATGTCACACTCATAATAAACGGTCTCAATTTTAACTAAACTGACTGTCAGATCCAGACTATTATCTAATGTGGAGAGAAAAAAATGTCACAAGCTCAGTCAATGCATTAAATGAAACTTTAGACTTGAAAATTTGCATTGCTTGAGCCTTCTTTTACATGACAAAAACACTCAAATACTACAATAATATTTGACGTTTGACCAGTTTGAGAAAGTTCAGAAACGTTTGTTAGTTCAATTTGCCAAAAAAAAATTGCATCTTGTTGCAAGCGAAGTTATCGTAATTGACACAGCATCTAAATTTAACATGTTTATTTGCTGAAAAAACTAAAATTATCGAAAGGATTTTTTGCACCAGAGTATGCCCGCCAGTACATTTTTCTTGGTCACATTCAACGTTATCAAAAAAACAACAACAACAACAACAACAAACAAACTTATTATTTCTGAACGTCGTCACTCAAGAAATAAAAGGCATGGGCTCCCTCCTTCTTTATACACGCTACTGTGAAGGTGCTATTTACAGTTAAAAAGTAAAAAACTAAAACTGTTAAAATCTGAAATTACGGTTAACGGCTGAAACTTTTCTAGGCTTTGGTATACTTTTGTTTTAGCTATAGCATTCTTTACTACAAACTGACAAACAGTTTTTAAATTAGTAAGTATTTTCTTTTTAACCGGCCAGTTGGTCGAGCGGTAACGCGTTCGTCTCTGGAGCGGGAGGTCTGAGGTTCAAATCTCGGGCCGGTCAAATCGGACACAGTGTTGCCAACGGCTCGCCACCGTTGCGACATTTCTTCAAAAGGAGCTGTGTTGCCCGGGCGCAATGATGCGGAGATGGGCCCCGCCAACTCGTTACACACTTCGGCATAATCCAGCAAGTATAATGAAAGATTTGATTTTCTTTTCTTTTTTTTTCTCAGAGTAGACCAAAGGACTAGCGAAGATTTTAGCTGTTGTTGGCCAAAATTGATTTTTTTGATTAAACAAAATTCACAAAACTCTATTATCAAATACCATAACTTCATTTGATGCAATGATTTATTTTCGTAAAATTTTTATTCCAACATAAGATTATATAGTCTTGACCTGACGGTCAGTTTAGTTAATATTGAGACCGTTTATTACAAGTGTGACAACCCAAAGACAAAAAATCCATAATTTTGGCATTTTTTCAATCGCGTATTTGCTAAAAAAATTAAGTTGTAATATTTTCGGCAATTTCTTAATTCTCATTGAACTTGCATTAGTTGATGTATTATGACAAAACACATTGAAAATGACAACTTTTTGCTGCATGCATTTTCATTGTGACAAACCAAAATAAGGCAAGAAATGAATATTTTTGTTTCACCTTCAAATAACCATTTATTGGCAAAAGACATAAATCGATTTCAACTTAGTTTGATCCAAAAAGATAAAAATTTGAAGATAATACAGTAAGTTCATTTTGTGGCCAAACATTGTGCTATTGGGCACGGTGCTAAGCAAAGATGCGTAACGTGCTATGCAAAGATGCAAGATTGAGCCAATGTTGGCCATCAGTTGGCAGGTATTTTTTTTCTTTTTTATTTTTTTTATTTTTTTGCCAATTATCACAAACATACAAACATGAAAGGAATAAACAATAAACTAAATGTGCATAATGGCAGGAAGCACCGAAAAAACCGTTAGGTTATCAAGTCAAGATGCTCCCTGATGTAGATGCAGTCAACAGTTAAACTAGAACATTAATATATCAAAAGAAAATAAATAAATCGATGAGATAAAAAAATAAAAAATAATAAAAAAAAATAAAAAATAAAAAAATAATTAAAAAAATAAATAAAAAAAATAATAAAAAAAATTCGAATAATAGTTAACAACCATTTAGAAGATTTTTTGAATTTATTTTTAGAAGAAACCCAATGCATACTTTTATAGTTACTGTTCAATTCACTCCATAATTTGTTCCCTCTGTATGAAAGTTGGTTTTTGCAAAAATTTTTATTAACACGAGGTAGAAAATACGTAGCGGAATCTTTAAATCTTGTATCGTGAACATGTATAGAGTTTATATTTGTAAACGAATTGTAAAATACTTCGGGTAATTTACAATAATGTAATTGATACATAAATTTGTAAAGTTCAAATTCGTATACAGTATTTCATCAATTTTTAGAAATTGTAAGGCGCTGTATAATTTTGTAGTTGGGGTTTCAATACCACATGATAAAATTATCCATAGAAATCTATTTAATCTTACTCGTAGACATTCTATACGAGTTTTGTCAGCTGTTCCCCATACAATAATGCCGTATTGAATTCTGCTGTATACAAGGCTATAATAAAGCATGCAAAAGAGTTTCTTTGTTTACGTAATTGCACAACCTGTAAAAAACTCCAGAAAAACGAGCAAGCTGATGAGATAAGTAATTAACATGGGAAGACCAGTTTAAAGTGTCATCTATAAACAAGCCTAAATATTTAACCGTAGAGGAACGTTTCAATGTTTTGTCATTTAGATGGATCACGAAGTTTTCATGCACCGTTTTTTTTGGTTGTTTATGTATCAACAGATAATTCGTTTTTGAATAATTTAAAGACAATTTGTTTTTGCAAAGCCAATAATCAACATGTCGAATTTGCTCATTTACCTTTATTTCAAGTGTTTCTAAATTTTTATCAACAATCATCAAAAATGTGTTATCAGCAAATAGCGTCGTATGGAATTGTGATATATTGGGAAGATCATTCACAAATAATAAAAACAATAAAGGCCCTAAACATGATCCTTGTGGAATCCCACATCTAACTGGTCTATTACATGAAACAGAATTAGAAACAACAGTACATTGAAGTCTATCTGTTAAATAACTCCGAAAGAGTTCATGAGCAACACCTCTAATGCTAAATGAGCAATATAGTTTTTCAAGTAATATACTGTAGTATGATTAACATTATCGAAGGCTTTAGATAAATCAAGAAATATGCAACAAGTGTATAAATCTTTATCGATATTTTGAAGTAGTTGGTCGTCTATTTTACTAATTGCATGTATTGTGGATGAATTTTGTCTAAAGCCGAATTGATTTTTATTTAGAAGATGATATTTTTCCAAAAAATGTATTAAACGATGGCAAATAATTTTTTCCAATATTTTATCAAATTGAGACAGTAGCGATGTTGGTCTATAGTTAGTTGCTTTTGATTGATCTCCTTTTTTGAATATGCAAAGAACCTCAGCAACTTTTAAACAATTAGGAAATACACCAGATTTAAAGCACATATTAAAAAGTTTGCTAAGTATTGGTGCAATAATTACTTTGCTTAATTTAAGGAATTTTGTCTCTACATCCTTAGATCTAGTTGCCTTTTTAGCAGAAAGAGAACCTATAATGTTTATAATTTCATTGGTAGTAGATGGTGCTAGGAAGAATGAGTTGTTTATTTTTGGTAAATGATTTTGTATATGACATGCCATCAAGATCAGCCAAGGATATTGACTCTACCATCTTGGGACCGATATTAACAAAGCGCTCATTCAAACTTTCCGCAATTTCATCAGAGTTGGTAAGGATTTTTCCGTTTTCGGTTATCAGCTCAGTAGGATCAACTCGAGCTTTTGTTTTAATACTTGCCAGTTCGTTCACAATTTTCCATATTTTATTGCTATCACCTTTGTTATCTTTCAACAACTCATGATAATGCATTCGTTTGGCACCATTTTTAGTTCGATTTAATGTACTACGATACGCTTTGTATTTAGAGCTTACCAAACTATTTTTGGTTTTTAAGTATTTTTGAAACAATTGATTTTTTTTGCAAATAGATTTTAATAAACTCGATGACAGCCAAGGTTTTGATTTAATTTTCTTTCCTTTTCTACTAGCTCTTCTCATAGGTGCATGGTTATTTATTGTCTCAGTGAATACCGAGACAAATTTTTCAAAGTTTTCATTAACACAAACTTTCTCATTAAAATACAGCATATCCAGCGCAGCACTTAAATCTCCTAGAAAAAATTTAGCATCAAATTTAGACATGTCTCGAATTAACATGGGTTCCTTGTGGATGATATCTAATTTTTTTGTAGGTACAGTAATGAAAGTACCAAGGTGATCTGATAAATCTGCGCTGAGAGTTATACCAGATAAATACTTGTTGCTTGGGTTGTTGGTGTAAACGTGGTCTAAAAGAGTTTCACTACCAGCTGTTATCCTAGTTGGTTTGTATATTGTGCATTTTACTGAGCAACCTATTAAACTATCAGCATACATTCTTACGTAATGTTTTTGTTCTAATTGAAGCAGGTCAATATTAAAATCACCGACTGCGTAATACTCAAGTTTTTGAAGATTAAGTTCATGAAACGTGTTAGTTAGTTGAGTGGAAAATAAGTTGATATGCCTCCACGGTGCTAACAGGATGTC
The DNA here is from genome assembly GCA_963965965.1 of Trididemnum nubilum. NCBI lineage: Eukaryota > Metazoa > Chordata > Ascidiacea > Aplousobranchia > Didemnidae > Trididemnum > Trididemnum nubilum. Next base: position 9,704,849 of record OZ014484.1, on the reverse strand, counting down.
TGTATACAACTCTCAGTACTAAAGGCTTTTTTTTTGTTTTGATTCTTATCCACATGTTCTCTACAGCATCTACATTAATTGAAAATTCTTCGAGAATCGAAAACTTGATTTTTTCTTTGATGTAAAACCCTACACCTCCAGCGAGCGTCGAACTATTCACATGAATGAATTTATAACCTGGTAGCTCAATATTACCACTGATATAATTTTCTTTCAATTTACTGTCATTTCAGTTAGAGCTATTATTTCCGGTTGTTTTTCAAGCTCACTGAGATATTGTGACATTTTATCAATATTTTTTTGCAAACTTCGAAAATTAAAGTGAACTATTAAAACGTCACCAAGTCGATAGCGAAGCGCATTATTTAGGGAATAAGTGGTAAAATATATACATTCATTAAATAGCACGTCTTGGTATTCATTATCGATGAGGCTTTTAATTGATGCATTATCATGAGCAGTGTTTGAAATGTTAGAGGCAGCACTAGAGCAATGCCGAGTTGACCCCAAGTAACCTTCGATACTGTAACAAGCATTGCATTTAAATCGAGCGACTAAATGTGGGAATTAATCAATTTGCGTAGAGCAGGTCACATGATTACGTAATCGGCAATTGACACATACAATGCTATCATTTAGTACACCAATATTAGAACAAGTTTTGCAAACAAATTCGATACATGAGGAAGTCATTTTATGTTGAGTAACATCAATATATGACAAAAAAATTACACGCAATTAAAATATTATGCATATTATTATATAGCCTTACTATCACTCTCGCTATCAGACTGATCAGTAGCCAAATTATTGTTGTATTTAAGAGGCAAATAGTTCAGTTTTTCAAAATTAAAGTCGACATTATACTTGAATAGATCATCAATTGATGATACAGTAAGCCATTTTACTGTCCCTTGGTCCTTGCAATTCTTGTCTAGTGGCAAACCTGCTTTTATCGATGATTTTTTCATACGTATTTTGCCATTATATGAATGGCAATGTAATTAAGTAGTTTAGATCGTAGAGGAGTCAAATCTTCAGTAATAAATGCATTGCTTAAATATCGACTTCCTTTAAGCTTGCTTTTTCCAAACAAAAATTGGTTTCGTTTTTGAAAAGAAACAAAACGTGCAATAACGGGGCGTGGTTTCGCATTTTTTGAGGTTTTCTTTGCTCCAATTCTATGAACACGTTGTATGTCACGTTCGTCAAGTTCAATTTCAAGGGCGTCAGCTACTTTAAATAGGACATCTGCACCATCTTCATTTTCAGATTCGGAAATATTATGAATGCGTATGTTTTCTCTTCTGCCATATTGCTCTAATTCATCAAGTTTAAAGTTGGTTAGATTTAGAGCTTGTTTTAGCCTTTGATTTTCACTTTGAGTCATTTTTAGATCTTTCTTACTTTTGTTGAGCTCATCACATAATGATTTAATTTCTTCTTTTAAGTCTTTAATTGTTTTATTTATGTTCTGCAATAGTTCCCTATCCTCTTCATTGAAACTGCAACTTGAGTTGTTAGATTTACCACGTGTCATTTCGTGGTAAGCATATATTTCGCAATTTTCTATTTCGCAATGAGCACAAAAAAAAACAGGGTTGGCAAAACGTCAGAAAATTTGCCAACGCTTTGCCAATGTTGCCAATGTTTTTCCAACATCTTTGCAAAAGCCGTAATTATTGCAGTAGTAAGTTTCCTCGAATTTTTTCACGATTGTTTAATGATTCTGGGCCATTTTCTTTTACTTATAGGTATCCACTTTGCCAAAAATACTTTTTTTTTATTACGATTCAGCCAACGTTGGTGAAGTATTGGATCAACATCGGTTTCCAACATCGGCATTATGCTTTTCAACCAATACAGGGCCAACGTTGGATGCCAGCTCCAGGCCAACATTGCTGGATAAATTTTTTCTTAACTACCGACAACTTTTTGTGATTAGTTTAGGTCGTTCATTGCAAAAGTGCTAAACAGGGATCAGATTATAAACAAAGTCTACACGTTATTATGTCGAAAATCCATGTTTATTTTTGTGATTTTTTGGAGCAAGCACTTAAAAAAACTTTGTTATGGTGAAGCCAAACCTTACTTAAAACTCATGTCTTACTTTTGTGCAAAGTAATCTGCAACACCAATCAGTAATTTTTTTATATTTTAGTCTAATTTTTATTTGTAAAACAAATAATGGCTGAGCTAAAAATCTTCACAAATTTCAAAAACGAAAAAACAAAATTACTGAAGCGGAACAGCATGACAAAATATAGTTTTTCAATTATTTACAGTAGCCTAACATTAGTGCTTGCGTGGATGGTTTCAGGCAAAAATTTACAGGTTTAAGCAATTGCCAAGAGTTACCGGTAGTTTAAGTTTAGGGTTGGAGGTAATGGTTCTAACAGTTTGTATTGCAGTGCTGGGGTTAGTTTTACCATTACATGATTTAGCATTGTCATGTAAAGCCTGACAGAGTCCAACCTCAAACCTCCTCGTGGTGTCGGGTGGAAACAGTGGAAACACTGGCGAATTGAGGCAATGGCAACCGGCCGATGAATTAGGGTGAGGTTAAGGAGTGCAGGAATTAGCAACCAGGCAATAGCGCAAGCGAAGGCCTGATACTGCAAAGTCCTGCCTTCTAATATTCCGAACCTTGAGTCAAAGGCCAACAGGAGGTTGCTAGCTAAAATGGAAACCGGTGGTGATGGACCAATATTGCGGCGGATTGTCAATGCGAGTATAGGGTACAGCGGATAAAACGCGCTGCCGTGTCGTGGCCACAAGATAGAGAGGATGCTGGTCCTAGTCTAGCCAACATAGGACTTCGTGTCCATCAGCTTGTGAAAATCCCTGTGCACCTGTAGTTCCAGATGGCACCTGGGTAGGGGTCTACAGCTGCATTGGGGGGGCTCCGCCGAGGCCAGTGCTCCAGGGATAAGTCTGTCAATTGCGGTGTTGGTGTGTCGTTATCGGCAGAAATGGCAGTTAGTGGCCTCCTGCTAGTTTGGATAATCTGGTCTTTGGAACTTTTCCCAGCTGAAAGAAAACCAACCCTATGATTATGTCTAATATTATTAGATCAAGAAAAGTAACTCGGATCATACCCCTAAATTCAGAAGAAGTGGCAGGGTCACAACCAAGAATCATTGATTTCTTGAGTGACAATGCCAACAAAGATAGCACTCGGCTATGTGCATCTTCTAGCCCAGATGCCGAAAAAACATCAAATCTGAGCCCTTAAGTTGAGAAGGTTCCTTTACTAAAGGAATCGGTCTCAGAAGCTGAGGGTACAGCAAACATGGTATGGTCGGGTGTGAAACCGAACACCACCCCAACTTCTCCTGTGGAACCTCAGAATCCAAGTAATTTCTCAGAAGTTGCTTGCAAGTCTAAGGTGAAGCGAGGGGGGGGGGGAAATCAAATAAAGCCATTACGACACCTAAGTTATCCTTACATAATTTAGAGTGTTGGCAAATCAACCTACACAGATGTAAAGCAGCAAGCTATAACATGTGTGAAGTTACAAAAAACGTATGTTCTGGGTTAGTGTTAGTTCAAGAACCATGGACATATGCCACTGAAATCAGAAGTAAGCTACGAGGCTGGAACCTCTTTGAAGGAATTGAAAAGGGTAATCGTCCTCGGGCGTGCATTTATGCTACTCCTGATCTGCGTTGTTCTCTAATCCCGATGTTTTCGAATGAGGATATTGTGGCAGTTAGAGTTAACAATGTGTGCCAAAGCGGTGACAGTTTTGTTTTCGTATCGGCATATATGGCATCCGAAGAAGCAGCTCCGCCCAATTTATTGAGGGATCTGTTAGTCTTCGCAGAAAATGAAAAAATCCCTACAATTGTAGGAACCGATGCAAATGCACATCACACTATATGGGGATCCTCCAATATAAACCCTCTAGGAGAGGATCTGCTAGCGTATTGTGTTGGTGCAGACCTGAATTTCTGTAATGTGGGTAATAAACCAACATTCAGAACTAAAATTCGCGAAGAGGTTCTGGACTTGACCTTAGTAAACCAGTGTGCATGGGACCGAGTAGTGGGCTGGCATGTTAGCGACATGCCATCATTCTCGGATCACATGTATATTAGGTTCCAGGTTAAAAGCAGAATCCGAAAACAAGCGAAAATGTTTCGTAATGTTCGTCGTACGTGCTGGAACAAGTATGTAAACAAACTCGAACAAAAGTTAAATGAACGAATTTTACGACCAGTACCAGTGCCTTCCTCAAAAGAAGGCATTGATGTGCTGGCAAACAAGGTTCATTCAGTTATTACTAACTCATATGAAGCTGCTTGCCCTATGCGAAAGTCGCTTCGTACGAAAGATAACATTTGGTGGAATTCTGAGCTAGCAAGCCTTCGAAAAGAGGCACGCCGAGCTTGGAGAAAAGCCATTAAAACAAAACAAGAAAAAGATTGGGAGGCTCAAAAGCTCGCCCTATCCTGCTTCAAAAAAGCTGTCAGAAGAGCAAAACGCGATTCATGGCATTGCTTTGTAGAGAGTATGAATAGTCAAACACCAACGGCTCGGTTGGTGAAGATTATTCGAAGGAATAAAACGGTGCGTATTAGCAACGTAATTAAACACAACGGAGAATTCACAAAGTCTCCACTAGAAACTTTGAACTATCTGCTGGATATCTTATCACCGGGTAGCCAGCAGACAGAAAATCGTGCAACCAGATACGACGTATTGGACAATCCATTCATGAGACCTGAAGACACTGAAATGATTGCAAACATATGTTCATTTGATCGCATGGAAGCAGCTATTAACGAATTTCAACCATTCAAAGCACCAGGGTCAGACGGGCTCTATCCTGTGCTGTTACAGAAAGGTTGGAATCAACTGAAAGAATATTACCACGTCATTTTTCAAGCATGCCTGAGGCACAGCTATGTGCCATTGGCATGGAAAGAAGGCACAGGTATATTTCTCCCCAAACCCGGAAAGAAAAGCTATTTTGAAGCTAAATCCTTCCGTATGATCACTTTAACTTCTTTCCAACTGAAATGGTTGGAAAGACTAATTTTGTATCATATTAATGAAGACAATAACGTGCAGGCAAAGCTTTCTGCATTGCAGTGTGGATTTCGTGCAGGAGTTTCTACGGAAACTGCCTTGCATGAATTTGTGCGCCGTGTAGAGCATTGCCTTGTTAGAAAAAAGCCGGCTTTGGGTATTTTCCTGGATATTGTCGGCGCCTTTGACAATGTCACCTTCCGTAGCTTTGTTGCGGCTCTGCGAGGGCTGTGCATGTCTAAGGTTCTCACCTCATGGATAGAGAATTCGCTAAGACATCGCACAGTCCAAGTAGAATTATATGGTGATAAAGTTAAAAGGGAAGTAGTGAAGGGGAACCCACAAGGTGGTATCCTGTCCCCTTTTCTGTGGAACTGTGTTTTAAACAACCTGTTGCTAGAGTTACGCAGCAGGGGCTTTTATGTTCAAGCCTATGCCGATGATCTAGCAGTGTTGGTCACTGGTGCTGATATGCTTTGGATCAGAGAGGTATGGCTCAGAAAGCAATAAATATTGCTACAAACTGGGCTTTGGATCAAGAGCTACAGTTTAGCAGCAAGAAAACTGAAATCATACTGTTCACTCACAAACGGAATCCAGATTTGGGTTCCTTGTCAATGAATGGTAAAAAACTTGAACTTTCCAAGGAAGCAAGGCTGTTGGGTGTTACTTTGGACAGCAAGCTAACCTGGAAACCACATATTACCCGTATTACCCGCAAAGCAACTACAGCATTGATGCAATGTAGACAAATTGTAGGTAAAACGTGGGGAATAAAACCATCTATGATGAAATGGATATACACAGCTATGATACGTCCAATCATGTCGTATGCATGTGTGTCTTGGGCAGGCGGTCTCAACAAAAAGTATCTAGTGAGGAAACTCACAAAGGTGCAGAGACTTGTTTGCTTGATGATTTCATCAGCTTTTCCTGGCACCCCTACTGGCGCTCTGGAAATATTGCTCAACATAACTCCCATTGAGGAATTTCTATTGGCTGAGGCAGTGCGAGGGTCATACAGAATCTCTGTTAGTGGGCTCTGGCTCGTCAACCCAATTGGTTCCTTTGGGAAAACGAAAAGCCATGTTGATGTTTGCAATGAGGCAAGAAGATTCTTACCGCTGCTGCAAATGCCGGCTGATTGAATAAAGAAAACAAAGGTATTCGAAAGAAATTTCGAATGTCAAATTATGGATAAAAAGAATGCTATCAGATTTGAAAGCGTTCTAAATCAGAACACTGTCAAGGTTTACACTGATGGTTCAAAACTAGATGGGAGAGTAGGTGCGAGTTTTTATGCAGAATACCCAAACAACTCCCCAAAACAAGCATTTTTTCACCTTGGAATTTACAGCACTGTGTTCCAGGCAGAAGTCTTAGCTATTTCAGAAATGGCAAAGAACCTGCTTTGGGAAAAAATGCACAATCAAACTTTTGTTGTGCTGGTTGATAGCCAAGCAGCTATCAAAGCACTCATAAAGTGCACTGTAACATCAATTACAGTGCTCAACTGCATTAGAAACCTAAATCAGTTAGGTAAACAAAAGCACGTCAGTATTGCCTGGATTCCTGGTCATGCAGGGGTACATGGTAACGAAGTGGCAGACTATCTAGCCAAATCAGGATCTAAATCAAAAATATATGGTCCTGAACCTTTTATTACAGTCCCGTATGCCAGTTGTGTTAGCACGATTAAGGACTGATCCACAGATAGATGGAAATCTATGTGGAATAAACGGAAAGACTGCTTTAGGATGAAGGAGTCTGTAGGTTGGACGTCCTCTCGACTAACAAAGCGTCTCCTTCACCTTAAGAGGCCTCAATTAAACAGAGTAGTGCAAGTTTTAACTGGGCACTGCAATCTACAACGGCACAAGAAAACTACAGGTCGTGCTGAGTCTTCTTTGTGTCCAAAATGTAGCCTAGAGGATGAAACACCAAATCGTCATGTAGGCAATTGCAAGTTTTACCAAGATATTCGTGTCAAATATTTTGGAATCACCAAAACCACTGTTCACAATGTGGTAACGAAATGCAACATTAGCAAACTGGCCACGTACTTAAAGGAAGCTGGAAGGCTTTCTGAGTTCGACCAGTAACCAAACAAAACAATTACATAGCAGCTACAGTTGCAATGGGCCCAAATGAGGCCTACGCAATGTGTAGGTGGATTTTACTAAACGGTAGTAGATTCGCTTGCACCGCTGCCCATTAATAATAATAATAATAATTGTCATGTAAAAATGGCTTCTAGACTACTGGACTAAGTTGCAGTAGGCTATTTATTACCGGTATTATATTTGGAAGATTTTATTTCCCCGGAAATTTTTATCTACTTTTTTATTATTTCTGACTCAAATCTAACCCAAACATTAATGCTTAATCTAAAACTATCCCCAAATCGATCCCAATCCCTAACTTTAGTCAATAAGCTGATAAGGGTAATTTCGGACATATGAAACAAAGTAAAATTGCAGTTATTACTGGTAGACTATGGTATGTTTTTATATTAACCTACTTATTTAATTTTGATTATTGTTTAGGTAATTATAAATTAGCCCTATAGGGAACTTTTTTCCAGACCTACCGGTATCTTGCGGTAAATTGTGCCCCAAAAGTTTGTGCAGCTGTTTTATGAAATATGCCTACATACGTCACGCACCGTAGAAAAAGGCAGCGTCTATAGCACCGGTCCAGTTTACAACATGAAATTGCTGCTGCACCGATCGTTTGTTTTTGCACTTCAAGTTACTATCTCTCAAGCTGGCATTACTGCCCAAACCCTACCGGTAACTCTAAGTCTAATGCAGCGTTCTGAAGAAAATGAAATAAAAATAACACAGCATGATTGTGCTCAATCGCAAGACAAGTCAAGCGTGTTCAGCACAAATGGAACTTGAACGTTGAGTTTAACCAGCGAGCGCCTTCCCACTACACCACCGGGGCTACCAGTATGCAGTTCAGAGTTGATGTGTCAAAGTGCTGTATTTAACTTGAATTAATGAGGAAAAAGCAATATTACCGGCTGCTGGTGCAGCAGCGTTTTTGTATCGAGAACTGGACCAGTGCAGCAGACACTACCATAGAAAAATTTTTAAATTGTACGGTAACTTGTACTTATATCAAATTTCAGTGGCGGTAGCTATTTTGTCTCAAGAGGCAAAATACCGATAGTATTTTCCCTCTCTTTGGATTACGATTAAGTTAGGGCTAGGTTAAGGTCTGAGACAGTGAGGTTAGGGTTACGGTTCAGGGTTACTGGTTAGGGCAACTGGGCTATTTAGGAGCCGGAGGCGAAATAGCGTTTAAGACAATTTTGTCTCCAAATGTCAAAATAATGCCAATGTTAATCATAGTCTTTTGCCATGAATGTATGATTTGGTATCATGATAAGTGGCCAAGTCAAAGAAAATTATTGTTTAGCGTACTTGTACCTTAAAAGAAACAAAAATTTCTATCGCAAGCAAAAACAAAAGAACTGGATTAGTGACAAACTGTTCAGGCATGGCTGAATTTCAATCATCATGCAAAATTGACAAAAAGATTAGGCCTAAAGACATAAAGGAACATCTCAGAGTAGGCTAACGTTATATAACTAGACATGCCAAATAGTATCCAATGTAAAAAAAAGGGCTGCTTATTTTGATTTTGTTAACGTACTGTATTTGTATAGGGTTTAAGTGGGGTAATTCGGGACATGGGGTAAATCGAGACACCCTGGGGTAATTCGGGACAGAGTAATAAAGACATCGTGTAATTCAAGTCTTGAAAAATTTAATGTGCCAAATTTTTTTCAAAAATTAGCGCAGTAGCATTGTTAAATCCATTCCAAAAATTATCCTTGAAAGTCAATTTTGCCACAATCCAGGCTTAATGCTGTAAACCGCTCAACAAAATTTTACATCAAGAAAACAACAAATAAAAGCCTCATTTAGCATAAATCATTTTCTTACGGAATATTCTCGAACGTTATCTAGATCTTTTTAAACATATTTTCATCTTTTTTTATGCACTGTTACTTTGCTTTTATCAATGTCCAGAATTACCCGCGGGTGGGAAAAATCGGGACAGCAGAGTGGCTTAATTTAAAAATCCATAATTCCATACTCCGCTAAGCGTTGAAAACCAAGGTGTTGCCAAATATAAGTTGGATATCCAAATGTATAAAAAAAGTTCATAAACCAAGTTTAGATGTACTAGGTGGGTAAATAAAGATGGAAAACTGAAATTTTGTCTCAAATTACCCCACGAAACCCTATGCGGCATCATACAGTTCTACAGTGTACTACTAAAATATTTTTTGAATTTTCAGTATTTTTTTTGAACAATTATATGAAAAGTTTTCCAGTTATGTTAATATTTTTATTTTAGTGAACTTCAAAAAACCAGTCAAAATTAAGAAGGGACCTTTCTACAGCAAATAGATTTTTCCCAGAAATGATCTGTGTTAGGTAATTTTCTGGAAGTAATTAGCTTTGTTTATTATGCGTTCAAACTTCTATTTTGGAAATCATCGCACATAATATTTCAAAACTCATCATTCTACAAAAAGCATCGCATTGGTTGTGCAGTATAAGCTGGATCGCAAATGGTAATTTTTTCGCTTTAGTAATATTGTAATTATAATACAGGTTTAGATGCCATTGGCCAGGAGACTGTGAAGTATCCTTACGGTCTTCCAGTTAATAAATGTAGGTAGAGGCTGCTATTACATTGTATAAGAAATAAGAATAAGAAAATTGCTATTCTAGCTCTAAACCTAACCCAAACTCTAACCTTAACAACCTTAACATTAGTCTTAATCTACATTCAAAATCTAACCCAAACCATATTGATAATTTAAAAAACAAAAGAAAGTAAATGAGCGCTCACTTTTTCCTCTCTTATTCTCTTCATGAGCATTACGTTACATAACACTAGCCACTTCCATCAATGTAAAAGTGACAAAAAGCCAACATTTATCTCAAAGCTGTTTGCACAAAATATAAGTTTATCATTTATCTCAAAACCATTTACCTCAAAACAGTTTACACAATTGAATAAGTCAAAAATTTCCCTAGCCGTTAAAGTTAAAAAAAAGTAAGAACATTTTTTAATTTTTCAACAAAGGGTTAAACACTTGGCATGTCAATAACACACAGTAAAATGCTTTTTAGTTAAAAGAATAGCAAAGGAACACGAGATTTATATTTTTGCTTTAGGTTTAAGAATAATTTGAGAATAATGCCTGCTTCAGCATGAAAAAGATAATGTTAATAACATGTGCTAGTACAACGCATTTGAACGTAATCAGCTGAGTTTGCTGGGCTTTTATGATATTGCCATTTTTGATTTGTTTAACAGTAATCATGATTAAAGTTTGTTCAATCTGCTGGTTTTTATAAAAAACAAAAAAGTGCATAGCTTAAACCATGTGTTTTTGTTTAAAACCCTTCTTTGTTCAATACTGTACTATACAAAACGATTTTGGACAACTTTTAAATCCCTGCAACCCAGTTATAGGTATCGCATTTTTTTGCAAACTTAAAGTAAAAAATTAAGTGGTTTGGATTTTGAAATATCAGATGCATGCATATTATACGACACGCTCAATTTATAGTCAGAATCCCAAGATAATAATCAGAAATGATTTTTTTCTTTGTATAGACAATGTTTTATCATTCAAAATTATCTTAACAAACATATTGTAGTTTACAACTACTGCTCTGATCATCGTTCGAGTGGATAGAGCATTTGCTACTGAAACTGTGGACTTGGGTTTAATTCTTGGTCAAAACAAAACAAAGACTATAAAAATTCAGTATGATATTTACAGCGTTCTTGTTTGAAGTTCAGCTAAAAAAGGATCAGTGTGAAACTTGTAGCCTACTGTGTGTAGACAGATGGGCGAGTGGCAGCTTGACTCAAAGACCAAAATGTCCCTTTGCTGTCTCTTAGCTAAAGCAACTTGGTAACTAAAGATGTAATTACAGTTACTGTATTGTTTCCAGATCAACTAGATAAAAATCTCCAGGCTGGAATTCCTCAAAACTTTACAAAAGTTGTTTTTTCTGGTAAAAACTCGCAATAATCGGATGCAGAAAAACTCTATCCCAAAAAGCTTCAACAGTAAAATGATGAATAAAATAAAAAAAGGTCTGCATCTGCTCTAAAGTCAAATTATCCTCAAAAATCTATGTTTAAAAAAACAAAACAAAAACAAATGCATTGCATAGGTTTCAATAATATTCTGGTGTCCAAATAATTTCAAAGACACTAAATTTGAGTTAACGTGAAGAATAAGATTTTACAGTTGTTACATACAGCAAAGATTTGGGATTGGAAGTATAATACTTCAAGTTTAATTCAACTGAAATTGTCTTAAGCTTGATTTAGCTCACTGGTACGTCGCTGATCAGCTTAACTAATTGCAGGCTGAGTTTTTTGAACTACGAGTACAAATTGTCAATAATTGAAAAATTCTTTTAGATGCTGTTCTTTCGGGTACCGGTAGCCACTTAGCAGACATTTTGAAAATGAAATGCTTAGAGCTAATGTAGTTTTAATCCACAAAAGAAAAAAAATTGAGATAAGATACTTCATCTACAAATATAAATATTATTTGTCTGGAGTATAATGGAAGATAATGTGCTTTTTCATTTAGCCCACTGGTATGGCTTTTTAAAATACAAAGGCTGTAATTTTTTCACAAAATTTGTTTATGCCAAAAAGGTCTAAACCCATGGTTCTGTTGTTACGTCATAGCATTAGCTTAGTATTGTCATTGAGCAATATTGGAAGTCGTTAGTGTAATGTTATGGTTGTTATGTAAGTCCCATAAAGAGAATGAAAAAGAACAGAGTGAGCGCTCATTCATTCTTATTTAAAGTTATGGAGAATTTGGGTTAGATTTTAAGTGTAGGTTAGGATTAACGTTAGGGTTGGGATTAGGGCTAGAATAGCAATTTTCTTATTCAGTATTTTGTGTAGCATTACAATAAAAGCCTCTGCCAACAATATTAGATTTGAATGTATTAATCAAAAATTACAAACATCAAAACACCACAATTAATTTATTATAAACGAAAATTACCAGTTTTTTACATCCATAGGTACCATAAAGTCCTATACGGTATCTTTGGTATGGCGGTAACTTCGATACAAAATCAGAAAAGTATTTTGATCACTGATATGTTGACTAAAGTTGCATATTAGATGGTAGGTATATACAATATTTTTCATCTACTCAAGGGACTTGGGCATTTCTTTATATACCATAGGTAAATAAACAATTTTTATAGAGGGTAAAAAGGCACATTTAAGAAAGCTGCCTGCTAAGCCTCAGTGTTCCAAAAATGAGCTGCAGAGAAGTGCCAAAATAACTCGTAAACAATATGTATGTGCATCAACTAAGTTGTAATCTAAACAAAATTGAAAAACATTTTTTGGGGGCAAATTAGGGTAAATTTTTTGTTGAGGAGTCAAGTGTTCAGCTAAAAGAAAAAATTTTGGTAGTCATAAAGTCACCTTTCAAAGATATTAGGGAAATTATTTAGATTCTATATAGTAAGCATTTTAGCTATGAAACCAGTAGTTAGTTGGAGATTGTGCTTCTTATGGCTTCTCAAAATTTTGTTGCCTATTCTGAAAGTCCGCTTAATGCAGCTATTTCGCTACTATTTGCCAAAACGCATTTTTATTGCTAAATAATTACAGTAACTGTATCGGTTTTTTTTTATAAGCACAACTAACTTTTTCATCACCAAATGAATAATAAGAAGTTTTTACTGTTCTGTTAAAGTCGCCTTGAAGCTTTAGAACCTGTGAAATAATCATGAATTGCCATTGTTGTTTGTTTCCAGTACCTAATCTTTTTCTTTCTTAAAAACTGTGTCCACTATTAAACTGTGCAATCTTAAGAGTTTGCTGCAGTGTTTTTGTATGCAGTTCACAGCCACCATGATCCGATAATATGTAGTGACGGCATAGAAATGAATCACTATAGCTGGCCCCTATGTTTTGAATGTATTTTGCAGTTACTATTTATCAAATTTTTTTCTTTTTGTGGAAACACTTCTGTAAGTACCAAAGTTAAGTATTAGTAACCTTATCTTCATACCGGTGGCCTGCAATAGAACTTTTAAGCAGAAAATCTAGTGTGTACCAAAGTAAAGCATTTTTTGCAAAAACTTTGGTTCAGGAAAAAGTGTTTTAAAAAATTTGGCCATATAACCTGGCACTGTTTTTTGATCTGGGACTCAGACTCTATGCCATCTGTACTGGATTTCAGTCAAGCCCAAAACATCAACCGAAAATCAAAGTTTTAAAACTTTACCAATAAAGGGTTTTATGACAGATGTTTAAACAAATAAAAATCAAATCTTTCATTGTACTTGGTGTGTTACGCTGAAGTGTGTAACAAGTTGGCAAGGCCATCTCCGCGTCAAGTTGCAGAGCAAAGAGAATGCAGAAATTATTCAGGCAAATTGTATTTGTCTAAATTGGCACAGTGCAAAAATTTTATGGATTTAAGGATGGCACGAAAATTTGCGCATTGTAATTAAACTTTCCAACCTGTCATTAAATGATTAATTTTTGGCATGTTTGCAAAGTGGCTACCCAACTGTACCATCTTTTTTACAACAAGCTAATAAAAAAGTAATGCAACCAATGGTGACATGATGTTCTGAGAGCATAGCTCTGTGGAAAAACTTATGAAACCAAATCTGAATGCACTTTATTTTCAAGAAGTGACTTTACATGTATATATAAGCCTAAAAAATATTCCTTTGCAAGAAAGAAGAGATTTCCCAGAATTTTTTGATGGAAATTCGATATGGTTAAAGGCAGCTAATCATCCTAAAAAGTAGCGATTTATAAACAAAAATAATTTGACATTGTGTAAAGTCTAGATTTTTGTCTTCAAGAGAATAAAATGCATGTCTGCAAACTGCAAAGTGGCTACCTGGCTTTAGTTTTTTTCTATGTTATTGCTGTTAAATACATTTACTGTGCTTGCCATATGCCATGTGGGTTGCGCCAGAGAAGTCTAGCACGCAAAATTTAATTTTTTCACTAATTTGGCATAGACAATGCAAAAATATCTTTGGCACAGCGCAAAATCTCCTCTACAACTTAGAAAGCGAATCACTTTGTGCCAAAATGTTAGGATAAGCCTCTAACGCATTCTCACCAAATTTGAACTTTCTATGTCTTCTCGTTTTCAAAATATTGCGGTTCAAAATTAGCAATTTTCCCCTTAGTTCAGTGTTGCCATTTTGTCAGTATTGTGAGAGAAAGTTAACCTTTGGAAAACTGGCTTATAGTTATTCAAAAGCAGCTCATTTTTCAACTGTGGCACGAAACATTTATTGAGAATCAGGAACATGCTGTAACTTATTAAATTTTTTTTTCTAATCGGCAACTATCGCAAAATTTCAAAGGGAAAAAGCCTTTTTAAGGGGGAATTAAATTTGTTATACAGGGTGGGCCGTAAATAACGCATCAAAGCATATTAAACAATATTGATAATAATAACACACGTTTTTATTAAAGAAAGACTTAACAAATGAACAGAGAAACACGTACACGCTGGTACAATCACAAATGCTCAAAATGCTCGCCATTTGCGTTGATGCACATATATCAGAATTGTTTTATATGCTTTGGTGCGTTATTTACGGCCCACCCTGTATCTCAGAAATAGAAGATTGTAAAAATCTCAAATTGAGTAAAGTTAGTCTTCAGATTTGTCAAAATTTGTTGGGAGAAAATCGAGCTAAAAAATTTCCGATTTGATTGCCCTTTTAAATTAGAGCACGGATGGTGGGAAACTCTCTAATTTGATTACGCATTCTTTAGAAATGAAGACCTCTAACTGAAGGAATAAAAATATCCAGATATTTACCTTTTTTTAGTAACTGTGTTAACTTAATGTACATTAATGATATAATCTTTAAGTAGCTGTTGCAATCTATTGATGGTCAGTTACCTTTAGTAATAAAATGCTCCTACTTCATCTGATCTGAACAATGAAGAAACCGGATGTAATAAACTTGAAGATAAATTTTGTTGTTGACGAAGCTCTCTGTTAAGTGTTCAACTTCTAAGGCATAGTTGAACGTATTTATTTTTGACGAAGTTTTTATTTAAATCTGATCAATTGTTTAATTTAAAACACATGTAAACATTTGATGAAAAATTAAACTGTAGCAGCTAACAAGTTGAAATGCATGGCTATGGAAAGATTTTAGAAAAAGCATATTTTATTTCGGATCGTGACGATTATGCATCGCCGGGACTTTTAGGCCCCAGAAATTTTATGCGCAAGAGCAAAAACATATTTTCGAATTCAAAATAAAATTAAAAAATTTTTTTGTGATGTTTTTAAATTAGATTTGAAGTCGTGGAACCTAGTAGTCCCGGCGCATAATCGGCCTGCGTCTAAACACCCTGCACTTAAAATTAGTTGATCGATGTTAAGAGTATCAACAATAGGTTACTTTTTTATTTGTGGCAAACCGACATCAGAAATCAGGTGATCAAATTATAAAAATATGCATCTGGCCTTTGAACTGACTCAGAAAATTGTGCTTTAAACTTTTGTCATTTTTTTCATGCGTATCGTAAAAGTAAAAATCAGCAAGAAATGCTGGTTATATGCTAAGAAATCAAACTGATATGCAGTAAAAGGGCATCCAGGTTGAAAAAAAATTGCTTGGTTTTCTCTCACAAAACGTTAACAGATTTGAAAACCAACTTCACCAAATTTAAGTTACTACTACCTTCCGTTTCCAAGATATGATAATTTAGATTTTCACTGAAAAGGCTTTAACTTTAAAAAAATTTTCAAATAAATGTAGGCCAACTTTTCAAGAGTTAATCTTCTGCCTCAATAACGGCAAAACAACAGCACTAAAAAAAGAAAACTGTTGACTTTAAACTGCAATATGTTGAAAATGGCAAGATCTTAGAAGTTCAATTTTGCTAAGAACGTATATTTTAGGCTTTTCCCAACATTTTGGTCAACAATGAAAAACTTGACTCGGATGCCCCAAGTTTGAAGAAACTGCGGTTATGTGGTAGATGTAAAACAGTAATCAATCAATTTTTGCCTCGGCAGCTGAGGATTTTTTGAAAGCATTGTGCCTTATTTTGATTAATTTTACAAAAGTCACACGCTATAAAAATTATCAGGTATCTTTTATTTCAGATGAGTGAGAAAAAATTACAAACACAGCACTTTGTAACAAGTTCAAGTGCAATTGGAAATTGGCTAAAGAAACTGGAAGGACCGCCATGGTGGTCGTAAGCATCATGCAGATATGAAACGGATGGCTTTGCAAACTCAATAAATGTGGATAATAAGCAAACGAAGTATCTTGGCATCGTTAGTTTAAAATTGTATTAGGGTTAACTCATCCTATCTTTCTCAGATATTTTCAAATTTCAAAAATTAAAAAAAATTTTTTCTGAAATAATTCAGCTGCTATGCAACTGACGTCAATTGACTTTGTCTCGGCATTTCGGCTTCCATTACAATTTAGACCAAAAAAGTTAGAACTTGGTAAACAATAAAAACTGGCGTTTAGTAGCTTTGTTATTTACTACGGCAAATGCTGTTTGTAATAGTGCTTAAGTTTTTGTAGATCCTAAATTTTTCTTAGTTCTTGAAGTACACTATTTCTGGAACAGACTGGGACAAAAAAGATGGTGTCACAACTAAATGAAATAACACTAATTTTAAAAATTTGTTTCAGTTAGTCTTATTGTTCTCCATTTAATTTGACTTAAACTAATTAGGGCCAAGTTAATATGTATTGTAAGTTGGTTATAAGCACAGTTACAAGCGATTTGACAAAACAGGTTTTGAAAGAACCATAGTATTTTTCAAGCTTTAAATCAACTAGATTCACTTATTAATTCAAGCAATTTTTAGACCTGGCAAGGACTGTCCACTGCCACATTTCATAATAAGTTTAAAATAACTATTTCCCAACGTCTTGAAAATTAAATCCTATATCAAAAGCCATGCCTGCAACTAGCTCCCTTTATGCTGTCGATTTGCAAAGCCAAAACGTAGTTTTAAGTCAGTTTTCTGTGATAAACACAGCTTCAGTGTAATTGTGCTCCGAATTGGTAGATTTTTCATCAATGTGATTTATTCTGTGTATTAAAAGCGGAATCAGATGCCTTAAGCACGGTCTACACTGCGTAAAATCGTGAGCGTACAAGCGTATTGTTTATTTTAAACAGAAATCTTATACGTCCGTCGTATCATCTTACCAACGTACAAGGTGCCAGTTGGTTTAAATAAAGTAACAAAAAGCTCATACACTCCTGATTTTACGGACAGTGTTCACCGGGACTAAACCTTGTTTAAAATTTACGCTCTTAAGACAATACCTTTTAGTGGAATCAGTTAAGAATGCCTTAAACGAAGCTTTTTGAACTAGTTAGTTACATTTTCGAACCTAGTGTGAATTTGATTATATTTAGGTTCGACTTCATTACAAAGACGACTTGTCGGGGCAAAGAATTCAGTAATCAGCGATCGTGACCTGATAGAATAAACCCTCTGCTCAGTCTACAGATAGTTTCATCTTTTCTAAATAATCCAGTGTCGGCACAATGTAGTTACTGTGTCGCCCGATCTTAATTTCGCTGGAAATTAGTCTATAGTTGAAAGCCTTGATCCAAGATATCTAGCTTTGATTAAGTGGAGTCTGCATAGGTTTATTAAAAGGCAAACACTAGCGACTTCCTGACGTCAAAAACACAAAACTTACGCGCAAAGTTATTTTTCTTGCTCATTGCTATCTTATCGGTTGAGTTCCTTCATATTAACCAGACACTCTGCGTCTGTCTAACCATACCTGAACTATTGCAGAGCTTTTTTTTGCTTTTTCTTTTTTCTAGTCTTTTGTCAGGCTGGGCCACCCTAACGGGTGGATTGCTTGCTTCCAGTGGCAAATAAGTGTGAAGTGTCTTTACCAAGGACACAACAACGCATTGCCAGTGCGGGAATCGAACACCGGTTGAGTAACGCTTTATGTTGTGATGTAAAGCAAGGGTTGGCAACCTACGGCCCGCGGGCCAGATCTGGCCCGCTATGCAATTTCATACAGCCCGCTATCTTTTTCTTATGATTGAAATTCACCTACAACCCCGCCGAAGTGCTGTTTCCTTTAGTCACCGCCATTGAATCGGGTGCAAAATGCCTATTTTCAGCAGAAGACCTTTTTTTTTCTTTGGTCATCGCCATTAAATCGGCTGTAAAATGCCTAATGTTCAGGCGAAGACTTATGTTTTGGTCCGCTGGAACCTTACTGGGTCTGGATGTGGCCCACGGGACAAAAAGGTTGCCTACCCTGTTATATAGTCTCATTGCTCTTATTCAAATTCACTTGCGCTTTGTCGTTTTAATCAATATGGCGTTAACTACAAGCTTGTAAGTAAACAGTCAAATGTATAAAGAGTTGGATTTTTCGCGTCGGATGTCGGAAACCAAAAGCACTCTTGGAGAGGCGTTTCACCAGTTTTTCCAGAGACTGTTTATATACACCATTTTCATGAATTACATGCTCGTTATAGAAAGACTAGAGAACATTTATTCACAGTTACGTAAGTTATGTCATTCGCTTTAATTGAATTATTTTTTGTTGTTGCAGTTTCTATAACTTCCTAATCCGTCCTAACTTCAACCAACCCACGGTCTGGGTCTTAAACGGCAGTCACGACCAACATTTCCAAAGGAAGCTGTGTTTTTTATTTTCAGTTTGCAAAATTTTACGTCTTTAGCTTTTTCTTGCGTTATTTACCATCTTCAGTTTTTTCGCCTTGCAATAAAACTTTATTTATACCTATTGGTATTATGAAAGACGCAAGATGGATGAAGTTAGACAATCGCACCAATGTCATTGTAACAATATGTGCCAATACTGGATTCTCGCAGGCATTACCCGCTAGAGGGATGCAGTTCCACAACATAGGGGCCACGTACGCAGCTTCCGATGTTGGCTAGCTGCAGTTTCGCGACTCTGAGCCATTGTTGGCAACATTTTTCCGCCATGGCTGGCGCATAGCAGGATCCATTGTAGACTAGCTGCAGTTTGCCGACTTTTCCAACGTTGGAAACATTATTCCGCCATTGTTGGCGCGACGCAGGATCCGATGTTGTTCGCTGCAGTTTGCGGTCCGATGTTGGCTAGCTGCAGTTCCGATGTTGGTTAGCTGCAGTTTGCCAACTCCGGGCCGACGTTGGAAACATTATTCCACCATTGTTGGCCCGACGTAGGTTTCGATGTCGGCCCGCTGCAGAATGCCAATGTTGGCTGAACGCTGGACTTTGGTGCAAAACCGCATTCCCCCAACGTTGGCTGCAGCGTTGGGACGAGTTTGGCAAATGTTGGCAACTGCATCTAGCCAACATCCCACAATGCAATGTTTGCTGGGTGGCGTTTTCCCACAATGGGAGACAAAATAAAAGATAAGGGTGAATAAGAGAATGATGTAACAAAAGTAGTGCAGAAGAAGGAATTAGGTAACAAAGCTTGCATAAAATGCCGACAGATCTGGCCTCTTTGTTTTTGATAATGCCTATGTGGGATTGAAATTAAGTTTGTTATCAAGGTTTATACCAAAATATTTTGAGGATTCAGAACAATTAATTCGGCGTTCGTTATAAAAAATACTTGGGTTTCTTGTTTGTGCAGTTAATTTAGGGAAAATCATCTAACGTTCGTTAGCACTAAACCATTATTGCAATTTATTCATTTCTTTGTTACATTCATTTTCTAAAACAGTTGGTGGAGGGCTACTCATGAGAAGACAAGTATCATCGGCGAAGAGGTGAGGATTGCATGATACAGAATTTGGAATGTCATTTACATATATAAGAAATAAAAGAGGCCATTGTATAGATCCTTGAGGAACATTATCTTCTGCATTATCTTCTAATTAAACTAATGGTGCCTTTAAAAAAAAAAAAAAATTTAGTATGACAACTGATAAAGTATTATTTTTCTTTTAATATTTTGTTATTTGTGACCTGCTAGAGAATCGAACCTCTGGCTCTCTGGTTTAAGCAACTCTTTTGTTTTTCATTGCAATGTATCGTGTAAAATTAACCAAAGTCGATTCTTTTGGTGAGCGCAAACGCGTCTTCACCACGTTATAGCTTAACAAAAAATCTACAGGTCGTCTCTAGTTTTTTAACAACAGAATTGACTGCAAGTGCGACACATATACAGTTTTGATACAAACAATTTTTTACCAACAGTGTACTAAGCGTAGATATTGCATGTAAAACGGAATTTCCAAAACAGGCCATTGGTTCGTTTCTTAAATTTTTTGTGCTTTTTCTTTAATTTCTAGCTGCCATATACAAAAATGTCAAATGTGAGTTGATTTAAATGTACTGTAGAAAATACAATACATTACCGTTTTCTGTTAATTTTTTCTTTTATTTGAGTCTCAGAAAAAATATCAAAAATACCTTTAATTGTGTTATCAATTATGGTGTTAATTATTTCCTCTCGCACTAATTACCAAACGCTATGAATTTTTGAGTGTATTCAGTTTATGAGTGCGCAGTTTATGTATTATGTCTAATCCCTTACTGCAGTAACTTACTGCATCTCAAACCATGCCCAACAATGAATGCAGCAGTCTTCCAAGTTCTGGTCTCGCGGATTATTCTCCTTTTCAAAACGAATTGCCACATTTTGATGATGAGACATACTCACAACTTAACAACAATATTTTACCATGCGAGTACTATGATGAATTATCCCCTCCTTCGGGACTGCAACACTCTTCCCTGGTATTACATATCAATATCAGATCTTTGCAAAAAAATTTTGATGATTTTTATAATTTACTTTGCTCGCTTCCTCAGCCTCCTGTATTCATAGCTTTAAGTGAAACTCGTATTAATCTTCATCCTCTATCTTACATTGAAATTCCTGGCTATACATTTTATTACTCAAATTCTCCTTCTAAAGCTGGTGGAGTGGGAGTGTACGTTTCAAATTTGGTTTCTTCTAATATAACTACCAAATATTGCTTAAAAACCGAAAAATGTGAAGAATTATGGCTAAACGTAAAACTAGATTCTAAATCATATTTTGTTTGGCACCATATACAGACACCCAGGGTCTAACGCTCTTGTTTTTTGTGAGAAATTAAATGCAACTTTGTCAAATCTAAACAAAAGTAATAAAAAGTTTCTAATATTAGGTGATCTGAACCTAAACACGACAGGATGCAACCAGCACCCTCATGCCAAAGACTATTTGAACATATTGTCCAGCAATGCTGCTTTTCCCCTTATTACTAAACCCACTAGAATAACCTCCACATCATCAACCTTACTCGATCATATTATAACTAATATCACTCAAAATACTTTGCTTCCTGGCATACTAAGATCAGATCTTTCCGATCATTTCCCCACTTTTTGCTTCATTCTCTTAAACTCGAAACCATTCAAAATTACAGTGAATAAAAAAATTCGATCCTTGTACAAATTTGAACCAGAAGATTATGTTCAAGAGCTTGCCTTGAAGTTGGATCAGTTTTTTTCCCATTTACCTGAGGTTTCGTCAACTAATTTTGATGCTATATTTGAAGATTTTTACCATATCATTAAAACAATAACAAATACACATGCCCAACTGAAATTACTTTCTCGCAAACAAAAAAGACTAAATTTGAAACCATGGATCACCAAGGGAATTCTAATTTCAATTAAGTGCAAAAAGAAGCTGTACTGGTCAGATTATGTAAATGGAAATGAAATTGCTAAATCATTATACAAAAATTATGCAAATAAACTAAAGCAAATCATCCGTTTGGCAAAAAAGTTATACTTTGGCAACCAACTGCAATCCCATCAACACGACTCTCGCAAAACTTGGAAAGTTTTGCGAGAATTACTTCCAAAAAAATCAATCAACAGTATACCTCAAGAAATTTACGTTTCTAATGGCATTTTAACCAGTAATCAGGAAAAAATTACTAATCAATTTAATCAATATTTTGCAACTATTGGAAAAAAACTCTCAAATGACGTTTCCTGCAATCTCTCTCACAACTTTTCCTCGTATCTACAAAACCCAGTTCCTTCATCAATGTTTCTTTCGCCAACAACTCCCCACGAAATTGATAGTCTTATTCTGAACTTGAAGCTTAAAAGAATGAATGATGAAGATGATATTCCACCTTTTTTCCTTAGAATAGCCAAGAATATCCTTTCTTTTCCACTAGCTTTAATGATAAACCATAGCTTTTCTCTAGGAATTTTTCCTAAAATTCTGAAAACTGCAAAAGTTTTACCTATTTTTAAGAAAGGTAATGCAAAAAATATCTCGAATTATCGCCCAATCTCCTTACTTCCTTCGATTTCAAAAATTTACGAACGTGCAATTTATAATCGAACTATTTTATTTTTTGATCGTAATAATATCCTTGCTCCCAATCAATTCGGTTTTAGAAAAAGTTATTCCACGAATCACGCCATCCTTAATCTAATTACAAAATGTTATGATAATATTCAAAATAAACTTTTTTCTAATTTAATATTGTTAGATGCAAAAAAAGCTTTTGATTCCGTCTCGCATGATATTCTTGTTGCAAAACTTCACCATTACGGTATAAGAGGAATGGCCAATGATTTGTTTGCCTCGTATCTTGCTAATCGGCAACAATACACAATTATAAATAATTGCTCTTCTAATTTGAAAAGGGTTATTTTTGGGGTTCCTCAAGGATCAATATTAGGCCCTTTACTTTTCTGTATTTACGTCAATGATCTCTGTTTTCTTTTCAATTCTACTCCGCAGCTCTATGCTGACGACACGGCAATACTTTTACAGCACAAGAATATCATAGACCTAGAAAAAAATACCAACTCAATGCTAGAATCAATATTTAATTGGATGAATGCAAATTTACTAACTGTTAATCCTGATAAGTCGACTTCAATCCCCATATCGCACAACTCGAAAAAAAAGAATTTTAGTATAAATGTTACCTATAATAACGTACCTATAGAAAATGTTTCGAGCTCTAAATATCTCGGATTAATACTCGACCAAAACTTAACATTTGCGGAACAGATTAAAATAATTGAAACAAAAGCATCTCGTGCAATCGGAATAATTTCCAAAATTAAACCATTTCTTCCTGCAAAGACCTTAATTTCTCTTTATTACTCATTGTTGCACCCTCACCTCCTTTACGGAATAGTGATCTGGCATCCACATTCGACTCATACAAACAAAGATTGCGTGCTCTTCAAAACAGAGCCATTCGAATAATCACCAACGCAAGATACACAGATTCCTCGAATCCATTGTATTTTAAACTGAGTATTTTGAAACTGGATGACTTATTTAATTATGAATGTGCCAAACTGATGTATCTAAGTAATAATGGACGCTTGTCTCTTCATCTAAATCAGCAACTGAATTTTAAAAAAGTTTCGACAATACACTCCCATTCCACCCGTCAAGCTAATGCAATACACATTCCTAGATTCTCCACAGCAAAATGCCAACGATCATTTAAATATATTGGAACAAAAATCTGGAATAATATCCCTCAAGAATTAAAAAATTACCCGTATTCTAAATTTAAAATAACTTATAAAAAACAATTAATTCAAAAGTATGTCTCATCAACAAGCTAGCACCGCAACTCATTAATTCGTGTAGTCCTGTTATTTTTTTTTTTTTTTTTTTTTTTTAGTTTAATTATTTTTTTTTTATGCTTATTGGCTTGCAACTGCAGCTGCAACTGTTATGAATTATTGCTTATACTCCTGAAAATATCACTTCATTGCATCGATTTGATTGGGAGGGTGGCTGCTTGACTCGAAGACCGAATTGGTCCCATCGCAGTCTTCCCTTGCAGTGAAACTCTAAATCAGCAGGCAGTAGCCCGATATTTAAATTTGTTTTTTTGAAACAGTACAGTGTACTCGTATTTATTTGGTTTGTTGTCTGTTTGTTTTCTCTTTGTTTTTCTTATATGCATAAAATAAACTAATAATGTCTAATGTCTAAAAACACCAATACTAATTGGTTTTAAAGAGGAGTGGTGATTTTGCAAGGATACATTTTGGTTTCGAAATGAGAGATAACTTTCTAGAAGTTTATATGCACTGCTACAAATTCCATAATCAAGCAATTTTTGAAGCAGAAGATTATGAGAAACAGTGTCAAATGCTTTACGAACGTCCATAAGTAGCAAGCAATTTGTTATTTCCTTTGAATTGCTCTAAAACAAATATGTTAATGTCAAGTAAAGTGTGTATCACACTATGCTTTCCCGAAATCCATACTGAAAGTCGCGATGCGCTTGATACATAACAAAATAATTTGTCAGTCTAGTTTTGATAAATTTTTCAAGGATTTTAGATAAAGTCGATAGAAGTGAGATAGGACAATAATTCTTCAATGTTTGTTTATTTCCAGATCTAAAAATTGGCAACTATTTTGCAATTTTGAAAATGGATGAAAATATTTCCAATTCAAAAGCATACGGTAGCTAAAACATAAGGACAAGATAGGTGCTAGAATTTTCCCTTCCATTCGTAAAAAGAAAAAAGAAATATTATCGTATCCAGATACTTTATTGATATTCGACGAGTTAATTAGAGCCCTCAGCTGCCAATCAATTCCGGCTTTTTTTTGGAAAAAAATTGTCATTTGAAAACCATTCGTATTAAGTTTCGTGCTTTTTTGAGCCATTTAAAGGAATTAAATTGTAAAAATGTAAAGGCCAGTCAAAGAATTGAATTGCCCAGCCTCTTCCAGCCCCCTCTCCCTCTTACCTACAGGCCAAGTAAAAAGTGAGAGAAAACATAATTTCAAAATGTTTTATCAACGTATGGTAATTTTTTTTTGGTAAAATGCAGATATATATGAGAAAGAATGTTTTGCAGCTAAATAAAATTAATATTTTCAAATTTTTGTTTTTTTTGTCTTTTTTTGATCAAACTGAGTTTTCCAAGAAACAGTTATTTGACAGAGAAACAAAAATATTCATTTCTTGCCTTATTTTGGTTTGTTACAACGAAAATGCATACAGCAAAATGTTGTCATTTTCAAAGTGTTTCGTCATAATACATCAACTAATGCAAGTTCAATGAGAATTAAAAAATTGCCAAAAATATTATAACTTAATTTTTTTAGCAAATACGCGATTGAAAAAATGCCAAAATTATGGATTTTTTGTCTTTGGGGTTGTCACGCTCATAATAAACGGCCTAAATTTTAACTAAACTGACTGTCACATCAAGACCATGTCGCACGGCATTATGTGGCACGGAATGTTATAACAAGAATAAATTACCAAGCCGTAAAAAAATTTCGGCTATTAACCGTAATTTAAGTTTAAACAGTTGTTTTGTTTTTTCAAGAGTAAAAAGCACCTATAGCTTCACAGTGGCATGTGTAAGGGTGAAAGAACATTGCACCTTTACTCTATGCCTGCCAGCATAATTTCCATGTTCACAACGTTGTCAAAAAAAAGCAAACTTTGTTTTGCTGTAACTTTTGCACATAAAGACTGATATTTTACGGCTACAGATTGTGCTCTATTTTAACAATTTTACGTTCATGGCTGAAAAAGAGACAAATAAGGCCGGCAGCGTTGCTTAGCTCGTTTTGCATTAAGCCCATATAATCGCTTGAAAAATCTGCCTGCAGCAGTGAGTGCGACTAGAAGCGCAACCAGGATTTTTTAAAGAGGGAGAGTGCTTGAACCAAAATTACGTTCTTTTTGCACAAAAATTGTCTAATTTAGGCCCAGTACTGAGCAAACTAATAAACCTTAAGCGTATCACAAAAGGTGCCTGGGAAGGACGCAGGGTCTGGCAGAGCCTTCAGTTGCTGGGCGATTTTTGTAATTTTACGGAAAAAATAGCAATTTTAACACCATTATTTCAATCACATTTCGCACGTTTTCGAAGCCATATGAATGACTACAGTAAATTGCTAAAATTCAGAAGTCTTTAAAAGAATTAAATTGCCTACAACCCCTTCTGCCCTTCTTATACTTCAAGTCAAGTCCAAAACATATTTAAACACTTGTATTTTGAGGTTGAGTGTTCTAAATCACTTGGCTTAGGGGGCTGAAGCCCAAGGCCTGGGAGAGGCATTGTATCTGGGCCCGGGCTTTAGCGGCCCGGAAGAGTTCAGGTTTCCGCGTTAATTTTTGGTATCGCACCATAACACAGTAATCAAACTTGCTTACAGCAAAAATATCAGTCAGCCTATTCAGTACTGGTAATTGGTCGCTATTTTTGCTACATAGCGTTTAGAGCATCTAATATTGGCCGATTTGATTAAAAAAAGAAGAAAATGTGTCAAAAGCCATACACTTGCACCGAAATTAACGTTTTGTTACATTTCTCTGACTTGAAAGCCCTAATTCTACGGTATAACAATGTACGAGGGCCCACATTTCCAGAGATCCAAAAGCAGTTCAACTCAGAGAGCGGAGTCAAAGTTGACATACTATAGGCCTACTACTATCATTAAGTAATTCACTCTATCAGTATGAGTTTTATAGGTATTTGGGTTTGTGAAGTCTATGATAGCAAATGACTTCTTAAAAATTTTATCTGTAAAATATTTAGATTTGCAGTATTAAAGTCATTATATTGTATAATATTGTGTCAATGTCATCATCCCCCACTTCACATAGGCTACTTCCTTTCATGTACTGTAAATCACGTTTTCTGCTTGTCAATTTAAGCAAGTTTGGTGCTGGGATGTTGATCAAATGCTATATTTTATCTTCGAGAAACATAAAAAGTGCTATAGCTTTCAGGGCTCCGCCCCGGACCTCACTTGGGGAGCTCACAGCGCTTCCCCAAACCCCCTAGCTGGATTTAAACTAATCTTATCTAGTTGTGTTATTCATAGGTACTAATAACTGTATGCAAATATTGTTATGCCCCTTCTCTTTTAAATGAAGATCTACACCCATCCGACAAAAAATGATTTAACGTCATTGGCCTCGATAAGGTTGGGGGACCAATAAGATTTGGAGGATCGGCATCAACCTTATTCGAACACCCTGAAAAATTTTCTCGCTGAGACCCTGGCTGAAGCCCCCTCCCCCTGGTTGCGCCACTAACTGCGACCTAAAAAAATCTTGAGTGTGCTTTAAAAAAAGAAAAACAACTGATCTTTCAAAAAAATGTTTTTAGGTATTGTTTTAGGTCATAATCACCAACAAAATACCGGTACCAGTAACGATTCTGTAGGTTTACAGCTCTCTTCCAAGATGCATCCGCCAAGGCATGTCCATAAGACGGATTATTGCGTCTTATTTATGCACAGCAGTTGGTTGCCAGCAGTTTTGCAAAGAATCGAAAAAACTTCAAACGAGAATTATGTTTGAACATTATTATTCCTTTTTCCAATACTGTCTGTTATCTTGTTGTTATGTGATGTTCCAAAAACGTATTCTGAGTAAACCGAAATGGTGGTGCACAAGCAGTCGCTGGAGGGGAACGGCCCAGGGATATCTAGACAACATCGGGATGCGAAGGCTTTTAGCGATTGTCTTTT
Organism: Trididemnum nubilum; assembly: GCA_963965965.1. NCBI lineage: Eukaryota > Metazoa > Chordata > Ascidiacea > Aplousobranchia > Didemnidae > Trididemnum > Trididemnum nubilum. The sequence goes on along the minus strand of OZ014484.1, from coordinate 9,677,247 downwards.
TCTTACGACAGTAGAAGGGCTATCGCTCAGAAGCGAGTAATTGAGTAAACAACTACCGCACAAACCTGAAGCGTCTTTCTAAAGTCAAGCTTGGCAAGCGCACGTGTACTAAACCAGTAAAGCAGTTGCAAGAATGCCGTTAGTTTTGTTAATGGTAGATTTTCTGTATTTGGTATAGTCAGAGTTCTCTTCTGGTACAGTACTATAATAGTTCAGAGGATTAAAATTACGGTAGCCTAGTTATTAGTAACGTGGAAGTATTTACTCTGTACGGTATAAAAAGCTGTTGAGTGAATGTAACTGAAGTGCATGCAGTAGTCTAGACTTTTCGCTAGCTCTGAATCCATTACTGTAGCTTGCAGTTGTTCAGAGTACTGCGAGGTCTACAATACATTTACAAAAACAGTTTAGGCTCAACAATAATGTCTAAAGTTGCCTAGATACCTGCCATTATTTGAAAGTTTCGGCATTAGAAAAAACTTGATATCGAGAGTAGGATCTCAAAAGCTAGAAATTTAGAGGTAAAATTTAAAAACTAATTTTAGATTTGATGAGCTTATCAATGTCAGTTTTTGTTTTTTTTTTTCAGCTAATTCAAGTCCTACCTGCATTGCTGTCTTTAAATTTGAACAAATAAGCATTTTAATTGTGATCTAAACATATATCCTGTTGCAGTGTAATCGTAACGTTAATATCAATACTGGCATAGTTTAATATTGTAAGTAGTGTTTAGTATTTGTTATTTCACTGGTGAATACATGCTGTGCCCCATTATGCTAGTCTGGTTATCGATCTGTGCTGTCAAATCAAAACAACCAGCAATGTTTGTTTCAATTCCAAAAGAATGAGGAGCATCATCAAAAATGGATTTTTTTTTTATGTTCGCTAAGCCAGTGGCGCAGTGGTGCCGAAACTTGGGGGGATGGGAGGAAATATCCCCAATAGGTTGACTATGGTCATCATTTGAGCGCTGGATAATCTATGGTCTTTTCCTTTCTTTTGTTTTTTTAGTCTTCACTTGATTTCGGGAACAAAAACTCTTCTAGTTTCGGTGAAGATCTTTGTTTTTGGTCTTTTCTTGATTTGCTCAAAAGCGAGATATTATTTTTTAGACATTAGACATTATTAGTTTATTTTATGCATATAAGAAAAACAAAGAGAAAACAAACAGACAACAAACCAAATAAATACGAGTACACTGTACTGTTTCAAAAAAACAAATTTAAATATCGGGCTACTGCCTGCTGATTTAGAATTTCACTGCAAGGGAAGACTGCGATGGGACCAATTTGGTCTTCGAGTCAAGCAGCCACCCTCCCAATCAAATCGATGCAATGAAGTGATATTTTCAGGAGTATAAGCAATAATTCATAACAGTTGCAGCTGCAGTTGCAAGCCAATAAGCATAAAAAAAAAATAATTAAACTAAAAAAAAAAAAAAAAAAAAAAAATAACAGGACTACACGAATTAATGAGTTGCGGTGCTAGCTTGTTGATGAGACATACTTTTGAATTAATTGTTTTTTATAAGTTATTTTAAATTTAGAATACGGGTAATTTTTTAATTCTTGAGGGATATTATTCCAGATTTTTGTTCCAATATATTTAAATGATCGTTGGCATTTTGCTGTGGAGAATCTAGGAATGTGTATTGCATTAGCTTGACGGGTGGAATGGGAGTGTATTGTCGAAACTTTTTTAAAATTCAGTTGCTGATTTAGATGAAGAGACAAGCGTCCATTATTACTTAGATACATCAGTTTGGCACATTCATAATTAAATAAGTCATCCAGTTTCAAAATACTCAGTTTAAAATACAATGGATTCGAGGAATCTGTGTATCTTGCGTTGGTGATTATTCGAATGGCTCTGTTTTGAAGAGCACGCAATCTTTGTTTGTATGAGTCGAATGTGGATGCCCAGATCACTATTCCGTAAAGGAGGTGAGGGTGCAACAGTGAGTAATAAAGAGAAATTAAGGTCTTTGCAGGAAGAAATGGTTTAATTTTGGAAATTATTCCAATTGCACGAGATGCTTTTGTTTCAATTATTTTAATCTGTTCCGCAAATGTTAAGTTTTGGTCGAGTATTAATCCGAGATATTTAGAGCTCGAAACATTTTCTATAGGTACGTTATTATAGGTAACATTTATACTAAAATTCTTTTTTTTCGAGTTGTGCGATATGGGGATTGAAGTCGACTTATCAGGATTAACAGTTAGTAAATTTGCATTCATCCAATTAAATATTGATTCTAGCATTGAGTTGGTATTTTTTTCTAGGTCTATGATATTCTTGTGCTGTAAAAGTATTGCCGTGTCGTCAGCATAGAGCTGCGGAGTAGAATTGAAAAGAAAACAGAGATCATTGACGTAAATACAGAAAAGTAAAGGGCCTAATATTGATCCTTGAGGAACCCCAAAAATAACCCTTTTCAAATTAGAAGAGCAATTATTTATAATTGTGTATTGTTGCCGATTAGCAAGATACGAGGCAAACAAATCATTGGCCATTCCTCTTATATCGTAATGGTGAAGTTTTGCAACAAGAATATCATGCGAGACGGAATCAAAAGCTTTTTTTGCATCTAACAATATTAAATTAGAAAAAAGTTTATTTTGAATATTATCATAACATTTTGTAATTAGATTAAGGATGGCGTGATTCGTGGAATAACTTTTTCTAAAACCGAATTGATTGGGAGCAGGGATACTATTACGATCAAAAAATAAAATAGTTCGATTATAAATTGCACGTTCGTAAATTTTTGAAATCGAAGGAAGTAAGGAGATTGGGCGATAATTCGAGATATTTTTTGCATTACCTTTCTTAAAAATAGGTAAAACTTTTGCAGTTTTCAGAATTTTAGGAAAAATTCCTAGAGAAAAGCTATGGTTTATCATTAAAGCTAGTGGAAAAGAAAGGATATTCTTGGCTATTCTAAGGAAAAAAGGTGGAATATCATCTTCATCATTCATTCTTTTAAGCTTCAAGTTCAGAATAAGACTATCAATTTCGTGGGGAGTTGTTGGCGAAAGAAACATTGATGAAGGAACTGGGTTTTGTAGATACGAGGAAAAGTTGTGAGAGAGATTGCAGGAAACGTCATTTGAGAGTTTTTTTCCAATAGTTGCAAAATATTGATTAAATTGATTAGTAATTTTTTCCTGATTACTGGTTAAAATGCCATTAGAAACGTAAATTTCTTGAGGTATACTGTTGATTGATTTTTTTGGAAGTAATTCTCGCAAAACTTTCCAAGTTTTGCGAGAGTCGTGTTGATGGGATTGCAGTTGGTTGCCAAAGTATAACTTTTTTGCCAAACGGATGATTTGCTTTAGTTTATTTGCATAATTTTTGTATAATGATTTAGCAATTTCATTTCCATTTACATAATCTGACCAGTACAGCTTCTTTTTGCACTTAATTGAAATTAGAATTCCCTTGGTGATCCATGGTTTCAAATTTAGTCTTTTTTGTTTGCGAGAAAGTAATTTCAGTGGGGCATGTGAATTTGTTATTGTTTTAATGATATGGTAAAAATCTTTAAATATAGCATCAAAATTAGTTGACGAAACCTCAGGTAAATGGGAAAAAAACTGATCCAACTTCAAGGCAAGCTCTTGAACATAATCTTCTGGTTCAAATTTGTACAAGGATCGAATTTTTTTGTTCACTGTGATTTTGAATGGTTTCAAGTTTAAGAGAATGAAGCAAAAAGTGGGGAAATGATCGGAAAGATCTGATCTTAGTATGCCAGGAAGCAAAGTATTTTGAGTGATATTAGTTATAATATGATCGAGTAAGGTTGATGATGTGGAGGTTATTCTAGTGGGTTTAGTAATAAGGGGAAAAGCAACATTGCTGGACAATATGTTCAAATAGTCTTTGGCATGAGGGTGCTGGTTGCATCTTGTCGTGTTTAGGTTCAGATCACCTAATATTAGAAACTTTTTATTACTTTTGTTTAGATTTGACAAAGTTGCATTTAATTTCTCACAAAAAACAAGAGCGTTAGACCCTGGGTGTCTGTATATGGTGCCAAACAAAATATGATTTAGAATCTAGTTTTACGTTTAGCCATAATTCTTCACATTTTTCGGTTTTTAAGCAATATTTGGTAGTTATATCAGAAAAAACCAAATTTGGAACGTACACTCCCACTCCACCAGCTTTAGAAGGAGAATTTGAGTAATGAAATGTATAGCCAGGAATTTCAATGCAAGATAGAGGATGAAGATTGATACGAGTTTCACTTAAAGCTATGAATACAGGAGGCTGAGGAAGCGAGCAAAGTAAATTATAAAAATCATCAAAATTTTTTTGCAAAGATCTGATATTGATGTGTAATACCAGGGAAGAGTGTTGCAGTCCCGAAGGAGGGGATAATTCATCATAGTATTCGCAAGGCAAAATATTGTTGTTAAGTTGTGAGTATGTCTCATCATCAAAATGTGGCAATTCGTTTTGAAAAGGAGAATAATCCGCGAGACCAGAATTTGGAAGACCGCAGCATTCATTGTTGGGCATGGTTTGAGATGCAGTAAGTTACTGCAGTAAGGGATTAGACATAATACATAAACTGCGCACTCATAAACTGAATACACTCAAACATTCATAGCGTTTGGTAGTTAGTGCTAAAGGAAATAATTAAAACCATAATTGATAACACAATTAAAGGTATTTTTGAAATTTTTTCTGAGACTGGAATAAAAGAAAAAATTAATAGAAAACGGTAATGTATTGTATTTTCTACAGTACATTTAAATCAACTCACATTTGACATTTTTGTATATGGCAGCTAGAAATTAAAGAAAAAGCACAAAAAATTTAAGAAACGAACCAATGGCCTGTTTTGAAAATTCCGTTTTACATGCAATATCTACGCATAGTACACTGTTGGTAAAAAATTGTTTGTATCAAAACTGTATATGTGTCGCACTTGCAGTCAATTCTGTTGTTAAAAAAACTATTGACGACCTGTAGATTTTTTGTTAAGCTGTAACGTGCTGAAGACGCGTTTGCGCTCACCAAAAGAATCGACTTTGGTTAATTTTACACGATACATTGTAATGAAAAACAAAAGAGTTGCTTAAACCAGAGAGCCAGAGGTTCGATTCTCTAGCAGGTCACAAACAACAAAATATTAAAAGAAAAATAATACTTTATCAGTTGTCATACTAATTTTTTTTTTAAGGCACCATTAGTTTAATTAGAAGATAATGCAGAGTACATTAGATTACCACTACTGTTCTGCTTTTTGTCCCTCAATGTAGAGATTGTACCTGCCGTTTTCAGCTCTCCAGGAAGTTTTCTTCTTATCTTTTCTTGCGGCTTTGAATAGAGGAAGAAGCAGTGTACGCTGTTTCTCAAATTCTCGAGGAAGATGATCTGTGACGTAGACATTTGGGTAGCGTTTTCCTGAGTAGGGATTGACTTCTTGGCGGTTGTAGAATTTTAAAAACTTCAGCGATTGGTTAATCCGCTTTTTGTCCTCTTGCGTAGCAAGTTTCACTATGTATTATAGGTCTAGATTTGGTTTTGCCAAATTAAACGGGGCTTGGTCGCTGAGGAAGGCGGTGAATGTCCACTAATGATATGCTTGAGGGTTCTACTATTTGCAGACCTTCGGAAAGGAAACGGCGAAATATCATTAATGTATCGGCTCGACTTTCACCCAAATTCTCTTCACCAGCTTTCGCTGGAGCTTCCTTTAGCCCATGAACTAGCACATTTAGTCTTTTACTATACGAATCTTTCATTACAGCATCTATTTTCAGTTGTTTCACTTGTTCACGAAGTTCATTGATTACTTCTTCAAAATTATCTTTGTCACCTTTTTTTTCTAGTTCTAGGTTATTTTGATTAATCTTCAATTCTACATTGTCGAGGCGATTTTGGTAATCATCAATTTTCTTTTTAAGGGATTCTAGTCTGACAGAAAAACTATGCAATGTACTAAGAATCAAATCCAGCTTTTCGGTTTCAGTTTTTTCTGCCATAACAAGCTACAACCTGGTGTTTTATGCGGTAAAAGATGTCAAAATCCACACTACTGCGTTTCTACTGCTGCTCTGTCAACATGCGTCTGCACGCCTCGACTGTCAAAAGCAACTGTCAAAGTTAAACGTTTGTCATATTTTAATTGTCAAAGTTAAAGTTAAAGTTAAACATTGTCAAAGTTAAAGTTAAACATTTGTCCAAGTTAAACGTTTGTCACAGTTAAACGTTTGTCATATATGACAAAGTTAAACGTTTGTCATATTTTATTCACGTGAAAAAATAGTGATTGAGTCTTATCCCCCCAATGTTTAAAATAGGGCAAAATTGGATTAAAATTGCAAATTATCCCCCCAATGCTCAACATAAATCGGCACCACTGCAGTGGTGGCAATGTTTTTGTTTCCGTTCGGCAACTGATACTAGCTGAAAAGAAAGAGTATTGAGCTTGCTTAAGCAAAAGGTGCTTGTGGAAGCCTCCGAAGTGTCCTTGGCTAGCAGTGAGCAAGATTTATGCACCCCTAAAGATGCTGATGAAATTACAGTAATTGGCTTCAAAACTTTTTTTGGCAAAATGAAGTTGTTATTCTCAAGAAAATATCGCTCGAGGATGCCAATGTAACTTACTTTGACAATGGTTATATTGGCGGCAGTATTTGTCGGCGAAGAAAACACCCAGGTTGCAAAATTCTTTTGCTAGCTGATAACGAAAGACAGGAACAAAATAAGGAAAAATTCCTAAAGACTATATGTCTCTTTTTGACGAGACTAATCGACGTCTGTCTGCCATAACTGAGCTGTGTTACGCTGTTACAGCTTTGGCTGTACAAGCTTACAATGTTGCTTTATCAGAGAGCGAAATTCGAATCAAATTTTTGGTATCTAATACACAGCGATGTATTTTTACTCAAGCGCTGTTGCATCTTTCTTCTTCATCAGCTGCTGTCCTTAAGAAGAGTTGTTCCCAAAACCATGAAAACTTCGCGCTGGTTTTTCAAACTGCTTTCAATTGCTTTGCCAAGAACGAACTAAAAAGTTTAAGCTGCAGAAAATCAGAGCCACCTGCAAAAATGCAACGAACTACAAGAAAGCTTTGCAACGAGCCAAGTTGTAAGCATTCAGATGTTTAAAACTTTTGACAGCTAATTTTGAAAGTACTCTTATGACAAGCTTATTTTTTGTGGCGTGACATTCGATATTTTTTGAAATCAGTATTAGCTTATCTTAGTGTTGAATTTTGCTAATAGCTACAGTGTTGAGTAAATTTTTGTGACTACTATTGAATATTGAATGTTTTTATTTAATTTAAATGTAAAACGTGATACTATTTCATACTGTACATAGCCTACAGTATTCCGTGCATTTCTCGCACTTGTTTTTTTCAGTGTTATAGTGACTTTTTTTTCTGAAGGTCTGCGATTAATATTAAGTTCGTCGTAAAAGAATGAACTTAAGCGTACTGTCTTAATGTAAATGTACTGTCTAACTAATAAAAGTTTTTATAACTTGTATGCGAAGTATCATTATTCTGTTATAGTTTTTTTGGTATAGTGTTGCATCTAAGGTCATTTAATTGAAAGATTTTTTAGTGCTTTCACAACTGACTGCTATTGTTTTATTAGTAAAACTCAAATTATCGTACAAAAGCGGCGAAACCGCAGACGCGCTAACAGCCCTTTTAATGTCAAGCGCGAAAAAAGCCTTTGCATCCCGATGTTGTCTAGATATCCCTGGAACGGCCCTACTGAGCGACGGCACTGGCTGTATGTCGTAACTCAAGACATAAGAGGCAATGACTTTCTCCTTCATTGTACACGTCACTATGAACCTGGGTCTTTTTACTCCAAAAAAAGAACAAACTAACTGTTCAAAACTTAAATTAACGGCCAGAATTTTTCCAGAGCTTGGTAATGTTTTTCTTGATATAGCATTCTATGCGACATACTGCCTTACAGTTTTTTATTATTAGGTATTTTTAATTTTTAATTTTTATTTTTTATTTTTTAAATACAAAAAGCTAATCGAAGATTTCAGTTGTTGGGAGCCAAAATTGATTTCTTTGATTACAAAAAATTTCGCAATGCTGTAGTAACAAAGCCATAATTTCATTTTACGTATTCATTGATTTCGTAAAATTTTTCTTCCCGCGTTATAGTTTATGCAGTTATGATCTGACGGTCAGTTTAGTTAAAAATTAAGACCGTTTATTTCAAGTGTGACAACCCCAAAGCAATAAAATCCATAATTTCGGAGTTTTTCAATCGCGTATTTGCTAAAAAAATTAAGTTATAATATTTTCGGCAATTTTTTAATTCTCATTGAACTTGCATTAGTTAATGTTATTATAGCGAAACACATTGAAAATGACAACTTTTTGTTGCATGCCATTTCATTGAGACAGACCAAAATAAGGCAAGAAATGAATATTTTTGTTTCACTATCAAATAACCGTTTATTGGCAAAAGGCATAAATCGATTTCAACTTAGTTTGATCAAAAAAAGACAAATATAAAAATTTGAAGATAATAAGATCATTTTGTGGCCAAACATTGTGCTATTGGGCACGGTGCTAAGCAATGATGCGTAACCCATGCGCATCGCAGACGGCTCTGTGGGTGGAGCCCCCAGCTGCCGGGCAATTACGTTTTTTTTAATTGCCATGTTTTTTTAATTGTTAAAGTTTCGTACTTTTTAGAGCCTTTTGAAGGAATTAAATTATAAAAATGTGAACCCTAGTTAAAGAATTGAATTGCCCAGCCTCTTCAAGCCCCTCTCCCTCTTACTTACCGGCCAAGTAAAAAACGAGTTTTATCAACGTACAGTAATTTTTTTTTTGGTAAAATGTAGTAAATATATGAGAAAAATGTTTGGCTACAAATTGAACTTATTATTTTCAAATTTTTGTTTTTTTTTGTCTTTTTTTGATCAAACCAGGGATATATAGAAACATCAAGACCGGGATTGCTTGATGAATTTTAGGGCGGACAACAGAAGGGTTACTTGGAAAATTTTGTTTATTGCATTGCTATACCAACTATTGTGCAAAATATAATGGTTTCAACCAAAGTTAACATAATGACAAAAATAACGTAATACTGACGTCATTACTGACGTCATCACTGACGTCATTATGATACTCATAGACAGGAAAATACATAAAAAATGTGCAATATTTTCCAAATAAATGTCGTGTGCCATTACTAATTAAAAGCTATTGATTGATTTTTTTTGCATTTATACACAAGTGTGCAAATTAATTGGGACAAAACGAAGAGTGTCAAAAAATTAGGAAAATTCTCAAAAACGCGTCTTTAATCCAAATTATATCAACTCTAGCATGTTCAATAGTTAATATATCCTTCTTTTGCCTTTATGAGCATTGAAATTCGTATTGGCATGAAATCAACTAGAGTTGAGCAAATATCTTTAATTTCTTCATCATGGTACCAAATTCGTATTTTGGTTTCTATGATTTTGGTTTTAGTTGTGCAGTCACATACTTAAAGACACCTTTTTATGATAGCCCACAAGTTTTCGATGGGGTTTAGGTATGGGCAGTTGCCAGGCCAGTCTAGCAAAGTTAATTTCGATTTTTAAAAAAATGTTTGCATTTTTTTGAAGTATGGCATGGTGCATTGTCCTGCTTAAAAACACCACTGCCATCTGAGAATGATTTTTGCATTGTTGAAACCAAGTCTTTTTCCAAAATTTAGTTAATTTCATCATTCCTTCGCTTGTACATAATCTTCCAGTATCATTAAGAGTGAAGCAACCCCAAAACATTTTCTTAAGGGGCTGTTTCGGGGCCTGTAGAATATAAAAGGTATTGAGGGGTTCTCCAACACTTCGTCTTACATATTGAGATTTGAGTCCATGCACTTCAAAATGGCTGTCATCTGAAAACAACTTTTATTCATTCCTGTTTTCCCTTTTATTGTATTTGTTACCCCATTTTAGGCGTTTCTTTTTCATAGCAACTGTTGGCAATTGCTTCTTGCAGGGACTTCTGGCTTTTCTTCCAACTTCAAAAAGTCGCTTTCTTATGGTTGACGAATCCGCGTTGACTCCTGAAGTTGCTAAATCTCTTTGAAGGTCCTTACTAGTTTTTCTAAGGTCTTTAAAAGTATTTTGCAATATCATTTTGTCATCACGAGTGGTCGTTTTAAGCTTTCATTCATGCTGATCCCGCCTTTTAGTTGTGGTGACGTCACCATTGGTATCCATCATTTAAAAAATTCGCCCCACATTTGATTTTGACACATTCAGCTTCTCTCCTATTTTTCTTATTGTCATATTAGAGTGTTGTCGTAGAGTAACAATTTGTGCCCTCTTTCTTGGAGCGATATTCATTTTATTGCAAGCAGACAAATAGTAATATGCAAAAATCTAAATAAAATTTTTGGCCACAAATAAGTTTACTTCATAATTTAAAATAAAAAAATCTTTTAATCTGAAAAACTAGAGCATAAAAGCAGTTAATAGTGGTTCATATTCTTTACTTAGCTTATTATTTATCATTACAATACTATCTATCATACATTCCCTAAACTAACCTAAACAAAATTCTAAAAATGCAAAAATATAGTTTTGTCCAAATTAATTCGAACACTTCTGTACCTGTCAGGGTCCACGACAACTGACCGCGAACCAACTGACGCCGATTGGCTGAGAAGGCCGATCATAAAAATATTCTACCACCTCAGAGCCATCTTGCCCAAACCCTCACTTAGAGACAAAATCACTAGTAACCGTTGGTTCGCAGTCAGATGACTTGGCTTGACGAAGCTCAGCTAAAAGTTAAGCAAAAACCTTCCAATCATGGTTGCCGAAAGTAACAACGCTCTAATGCGTTGCGCCAAACTGGCGATGTAAAAGGGACGAAGGGTTTGATAAGAGACACAATATATGTATATACCCATCAAGAAAAAATGTGTCTGAGAACGTACACAAATAATATCTACTGCGGTTATTCACCAATGCAATATAATATACACATTTAGCCAAATAAAAACACTTCTTTCTAGAAGTTGAAAAGATTTGTTTTCAAACGTTTAGGCAAAAACTGAACAAAATTATAAAATTCTGACGATCAGTTGCTATGAAGAGAAAAAGTAGAAAAAGTTGGCGTAAAAAAATAACGAAAACTGCTACATGGAAATACAGTAGGCCTATGTCACCGTTTCTGTTGATGAAAAACAAAAAAAAAACAAAAACTTATGACACTTGTGAGGGTAAAAAAAACAAAAAACACTGAAATATAAATTATATGCCGATCAGATTATGTTACTTGTAAGACGCTTGACAATAGAGAAAAATAATATTACTAAACTGCTACAACACTACAGTTCACAGTGGTTAGTCGCAGGTCAGTATTAGAAAAAAAAAAACACATTGAAGCTCAACATAAAAGGTGCAATGATATGTAAAAAAAAAACAAAAAAAAAAAACAGATCTATGGCGTTAATTTTACAGAGGATTTTAAATAACAAGCACATTCCTGAATGCGTTTCAACTGCAAAGTCATAAAACCTTAATCACGACTGTGATTCAGAAGTATAGTGCAGAAATTCTGAACATGCATTTTAGGGAAACAGTTAGTTTCTGCTTCACATATCCTTTCTCTGAGCTGATGGGCAGCATCACTAGGTATGCTCAAAGAGCCTTTGCATTCAAATAAAATCTGGCACATGGTTTGGTCACTTTCACCACAACCGCATAAAGGTGTATAAACTGTAAACATCAGGAAATTTATCAAATAAAAAGGAATTCAGCAAATTATTTGGATAAAAAAAGCTTAAAAGTCTTAGTTTTTCGGTTAACAAAAGAATCAAAAGAGAGACACAGTAATAGCTGCTCGTTGAAGTTTCACCATTCAGTGAAATAATATCCAAAAAGTATATATATTTCGTTACATTTTAAACTGATAAGTCTTACTCTACATTCTGAAACACCTGCTAGCATTGTAATGTATAGTCATTATAAGGCACAATAACACCTGCACACAGAAGTTTCATCTTTACATCCTTTGGCTACGAATCTAATGTTCAATTTAAAATATTTGAAAGAAAAGTAAAAATTACTCGAGTCTTAACTAGGAAAGAAACAGCGCAAAAACTACAATTTTAAGCAAATTGAAAAACACTCTTTAACTAAATGATAATTATTTGCCAAAGAGGTCACAACTGAATACCAAACAACAGTTACCTTTTGGCAAACAAACATACTGTTTTGAATTTACAAATATCAGTTAACCATGATACTTAAACTTGAAGCACTTAAAAACACAAAAGCTTCCAGCTGCATAACATAAAAAAAAAGTTGACTATATCTGTTTCCTTATTTGATTCACATTACAGTATAGCCCACATAGTACACGCGCCACAGTAGATGGGTACTATTGCGCAGATGTTTGTGAATTTAACTTTGTAATGGTGCGTGCCATTTTCTCGGAGGTGCAAGAGTGCATTGGTTGATTCTTTTCAACTCATTCTTAGCAAAGCAGTTGAATATTGCTTGCAGTATCAACACAAATAATTGCCGCCCTCTGATTTTTTGCGGACAACAGCTTACTTCATGCAGATTGCAAAAGAAACAGTTGCAATTTTACTTACAATCGTGCGAAATTTTAAATTATTACTTTATTAGTATTGCTACTGGGTAGGAGATATCACCGATTGCTTTGCTTTATGTTTGTTCCGTGTTGTAAACAAAAAGATGAGAATGCTATTTGTATTTTTATTTATGACTTGACCAAAAGTTGTACCCCAGTATTCCACATGCAAAGAGCGCATTATAACCAATTAATCAAATCGCTTGTTCAGATTACCAAAAAATTATGAATGATAAGTTTTTTTAGCTGATTGTGCAGAGACTTTTCAATCCTTTCCGATAAATACTGCAATATTTTCTGGTTATTACGAGAAAGATTTTAGTGTATACTACAAAAGTTTAGGTTTTAATTTTCATTACAGGTGTTTTCAGTGAAACGACTGTTAGAGGTTTGGAATTTTACAGTGATAGTCATCCTTCTTTAAAAGACACTGCTAGATATATCAAATTTATTTTAAATATCTGAAAAATCATGTCGTTAAAATCTTCTTCAAAAGGAACGAAATGTATCTTGGTACTCTGCAATTTTTTTACTAATCTACGACTATAGCAATGATTCAAAGATACGTCGTTGCCACAGGCTGATCAATATTGTTCATTTTATCAGATATAAAAAAGCCAGAGGTGATTGAGTAAAAGCAGTACTTAACTATAGCATGACGTTTTCAAATTGCGTTAGGACGTCGAATCCAACTTATAAACTTTTCCATTGGCTTAGAACACCACCATAAATTCTAGTATTCTTGACATGCTATTTAATGAACTTTACATTGTGCTAAAGACTAAAAATTTTTTATCGCTAAATGTTTATGTGTAGGAATACGAAAGCATGATGCTGTTTCTGTGCTGCTTTGCAGTGCAATTGCACAACTGTATCCTTGCTAACGAATCTGCACGAAGTAAACTGCTGTCGGCAAAAAATCAGAGGGCAGCTTTATTTTTGCTGCGACAAAATTTGCGGAATCTGACACGTATATGGGCTAGTTTTGGCTGAACAAACCTGTGCGCAAGAGCACAATAAGTGAATAACTTTGTGTTGATGCTGCAAACAATATTCAACTGCTTTGCTAAGAATGAGTTGAAAAGAATCAACCAATGCACTCTTGCACCTCCTTAGAAAATGGCACGCACCATTAGAAAGTTAAATTCACAAACATCTGCACAATCAGCAATAGTCCCCATCTACTGTGGCATGTGTACTGCGGTATGTGGGCTATACTGTAATGTGAATTAATCCTAAAGAAACAGATATAGTCAACATTTTTTTTTTTTTACGCTGTCGGAAGCTTTTGTGTTTTTAAGTGCTTTAAACTTAAGTAGCCTACCATGGTTAACTGATATTTGTAAATTCAAAACAGTAGGCCTACAGCATGTTTGTTTGCGAAAAGGTAACTGTTGTTTGGTATTCAGTTGTGACCTCTTTGGCAAATAAATGTCATTAGGTGAAGTGTTTTTCAATTTGCCTAAATTGTACGGTAGTTTTTGCACTGTTTCTTTCCTGGTTAAGAATCCAGTAATTTTTACTTTTCTTTCAAATATTTTAAATCGAACGTTAGATTCGTAGCCAAAGGATGTCAAGATGAAACTTTAGTGTGCAGGTGTTACCGTATTGTGCCTTACAGTGACTATACACTGCTAGCAGGTGTTTCAGATTGTAGACTAAGACATTTCTGTTTCTATATACCTATCCCTGACCTGCTACTAACAGCTTACAGCTCACCTCTCAAGAAAACTGACTAGACTAGGTTATTCTTGCACTCACTAATGCTTGTAATACTAATAGCCTAAGCTTATGACATGCAGCATAGCCCAGGTAACCAATAATTTCATATAGATAGGCTTATGCCAACACTTTTTATGTTTATGCATATCGATATTAGGCTACTAATAATATGGCCTAAAGTTGTCGGCAAAAACTGCAAATTCAAGATAGGCTAATCCCAGAGCTTAATTCCATTAAAAGGATCTTTCCGGAAGGTCTACATTATAACAATTATCAGAGCAAACTCTGAGCCTCTATCACTTTTCGAAGCCTAGATCCTTTCTGTTCTAATGTGAAAGGAATAAAAATTGGGACTACCATTGAAATCAGTAGCCTTGTTCAACAGACCAAGTATATATAGTCCAATGCCTTAGCGGATTGCTTTTATTACCTGAGCAACTTTTTTAAACTTTATGTTTTCCTTGAAAAATTAAACTCACGAAAAAAACGGCAATTTCGCCTTGCCGTCTTAACTTACGCTAACCTGCTCCACTGCACACCAAGTACCTCTACGAAGACACTTTAGCTGACTAAAATAGCCCTTCTGCTGTCCTCCAAAAAAACTGATATTGCTGAAGCGAGCAATCTCGGTGTTCTATATATTCCTGGATCAAACTGAGTTGAAATCGATTTATGCCTTTGCCAATAAACAGTTATTTGACGGTGAAACAAAAATATTCATTTCTTGTCTTATTTTAGTTTGTCTCAATGAAAATGCATGTAGTAAAAAGTTGTCATTTTTGCTGTGTTTCCCCATAATACATCAATAAGTACATATTCAATAAGAATGTAAAAATTGCCAATAATATTAGTGATGGGGGTTTCTAACGTTACATCAATCTTATTAGATTAAATTAGTTTTGACTTCATCCTTCATGACCCAGCCATTCCGAAGATATTTTTCTTCAAACACAACGTAAGGTCCTTTATAATTATAAAGCTTATTGGCAACCCTGACATTTAGCTTAGCATATGTATGACGGCAGTAGCTTAGCCCATAGAGCCTATGTTAATCTCTACCGTACTGTTATATTACAAAATAAACAACAATAAAATTGCTAAAATAATTCCTCCAAAAGGCTGTTTCGCCCCTACACTCTTCGGGATACCCTATACTGTATATAGGTTGAAAGACCTCTATGACTTAGCCCAATTGAGACTTCGCGTTAGCGCATACTTGGGACTTCGCATTAGGGCGTTATAAATTTTTGTTTGAGACTTTTGGCAGATGAGAATTAATTTGCTCAAAGCGAGCAAACGGTTAAAGCTAGAAAGTTGAAATTTGGACTCAAAATGAAAATTAGGGAGACGGGTTTGTGAACCAATTTTGGGGATCCTAGGTCACGTGATCAAGAATTGACACACAAATAAACATAAAAAATGGCAATTTTTGGTTTGATAAATTTTTAATTTGCCTATAACTCATAACTACAAAAAAGCATCAATCGAATTGCAGTGAAAGATATTTATTAATTTCTAAGTAAAAAATTGACAATGTGTTTGTTGTGCTTGAAGCTGATAAATTACGGTTTGGTGTGTATTTTCATTGTCAAAATGCATTATCAATTTCCCAATCCCGATGAATTTCACCAGTCTTAAGTTAAGCTAGCAGATTATTTGACGAGCGTTTAAGCTGGTAGTCCTTTGGGACAAAATTCAATTTTAAAGCGATTTTGTAACCCGTAATATTGCATCTCTGGAAACTGTTTTTCACGCATGTCGCATCCACATACAAAAAATAAAAACGAGCTGAAGTTGAATATTTTTGGAAGTTACGGCTAATTTTAAACGTTATGGTAAAAATTTGAAGTGTCGATCTTTCATAATTTTTGAGATATCGACTTTTTTCAAAAGTAATTTTGTAAAAGGAATATTTTCTCACATTTTATTACGTAATAAAGGATGCTTTTGCACTAGAAAAATTTTAGATTTTTTGTATGCTTGAAAAAAAATTCATAAAATGCTTGACCGAGTGATGAAATTATCTAAATGTGACAAGAGGGTGTTTCAGCGAAAAATCAACAATCAAATTACAGTGAAAGTTTTTTATTCATTTCTATGTAGTGTTTGCTGTGCTTGAAGCTAATTAATTAAGGTTTGGTATGGATTTTTATCGGCAAAATGCATATCAAGTTGCCGAACCCGATGGATTTTGCCAGTGTTAAGTTAAGCTTGTAGCTGTGCTTGGCAAACATTTAAGCTGGAAAATCTTTGGGACAAAATTCTATTTCGATGCAATTTTATTACCCGAAATATTGCATCTCTGGAAGTTGTATTACACGCATGTCGCATACCAAAAAAGAAACAAGCTTTAGTTGAATTTTTTGGAAGTTACGGCTGATTTTAAACGTTATGGTGAAAATTTGACGTGTCGATCTTTCCTAATTTTTGAGATATCAACTTTTTTCAAACGTAATTTTACAAAAGGGAACATTTGCACACATCTTATTACGTAATAAAGGATACTTTTGCAATAGCAAAATTTTAAATTTCTTGTACGCTTGAAAACAAATTCATAAAACGCTTGACCGAATGATGAGATTATCTAAATGTGCAAGAGGGTGTTTTAGGGAAAAATCAACAACCGAATTTGAGTGAAAGGTTATGATTCGTTTCTATGTAAAAAAATTGACAATGTGTTTGCTGTGCTTGAAGCTAATTAATCAAGGTTGGTGCAGTAGCATAGCCAGGGGGGCTCTAGCCCCCCCATTGGCCTGAAAAGTATGCAAAATATCCTGCTTTTAGCAATTTTGAGGCTGATTTAAGCTCTAAAAAGGAAAATAGCCCTCCCCCAATGGTATTTGAGATGAGACTTGGTCAAGAACCTGAGATGATGTGGACCAGAAAAACTGGGTCTCAGCTAGATGAAGACCTTTTTTTTTTTTTGGAGTCACCTAAAATTGGACAGAAAAACAGTGTCAATTTCAGTAAAAACCTTCTTTTTATTGAAGATCACCCAAATTTGGACAGAAAAATAGTCTCAATTTCGGTGAAGACCAGTGAAAACCTGGGTCAAGATCGCTTGATGTTGTTTCCAGCCTCCAAAACAGCCCCCCCCTCCAATACAAATTCCTGGCTACGTGCCTGGTTTGGTGTAGATTTTTATTGTCAAAATGCATATCAAGTTGCCGAACCTGATGAATTTCACCAGTCTTAAGTTAAGCTAGCAGATTATTTGACGAGCGTTTAAGCTGGTAGTCCTTTGGGACAAAATTCAATTTTAAAGCGATTTTGTAACCCGTAATATTGCATCTCTGGAAACTGTTTTTCACGCATGTCGCATCCACATACAAAAAATAAAAACGAGCTGAAGTTGAATATTTTTGGAAGTTACGGCTAATTTTAAACGTAATGGTAAATATTTGAAGTGTCGATCTTTCATAATTTTTGAGATATCGACTTTTTTCAAAAGTAATTTTGTAAAAGGAACATTTGCACACATATTATTACGTAATAAAGGATACTTTTGCAATAAAAAAATTGAGATTTCTTGTATGCTTGAAAACAAATTCTTGTTTTTTAAGAATTGTACCATTTGTGGCGTGTTCTTTTGTTGCATTATTATTATTATTATTTTTTTTGCTGATAAAATGCATTCGAAATTGCTGAAACCTGATTGGTTTAACCAGGAGTCAACGCGTAAAAGCTGTTAGCCTGCTAAGTAAGTCATACAACTTGCAATTGCTACTGATTGCGGTAAAATAAAAAAAAATCAATTTCAAAGCGATTTTATAGTATCAACCACTGCATCAATGAAAATTGCTTTCACTTTTGTGAAAAGTCTTGCAAAACGTATTACGTGAAGTTTTAGTTCCTCTTGCAAACCTTCAGCGACTATGTAGTCTTAGGATTTCAAGTGGCCTTTGGTACTTCTTTTAGCGGTAGTCTTGCAGGCTCCAGCACACGCACAACCAGGATTTTGTTCAGGTGGGGGGGAGGGGGCAAGCAAATCTTTTAGTAAGAAATACACACGAGCCGGTTACCGACAAAACCTTCATAATGAATTGGTGGTTGTTTTGATAACCCGTACTATCTGCCAAACTCTCATGGGCACACACAAATACTAATAAATAAAACAGTAAGTGTCTAGGAGACCTCTCTATCATCCAAGTCAAGCAGCCATTCAACAATTAGTCATGTCAAGCTGCTGGGCGTGTCAGTTTTTCATGTTGATTGGAATAGCCTATGTTGCGTATAGGTCAAATTTGAGCTTTTGTCATCTTTTATTGATTTCAGAAAAATGTGAATCATTTTTA
This sequence comes from Trididemnum nubilum, assembly GCA_963965965.1. Classification (NCBI taxonomy): domain Eukaryota; kingdom Metazoa; phylum Chordata; class Ascidiacea; order Aplousobranchia; family Didemnidae; genus Trididemnum; species Trididemnum nubilum. The sequence goes on along the minus strand of OZ014484.1, from coordinate 9,658,620 downwards.
ATTCAAACAATACGTATTTTTTTGTATTTAATTTTAATTGCTGAAATTGTAATTTTTTTTATTTCATATGGTACCGAGCACCAATTTTTGGCTCCTATGGTTACTAAAATCGGTTTTTGTAATTTTTGCGTTTTGTATACTAATACAAATTAAGTTCAGATAAAGAGAGGCGCGTTGTTCTAGTGTGTATCGCACTAATAGCAGTGAAGTGACAATTTAGGCGAGTTTGGTAGCTTTTTTTGGTGAACTTTTGTGCATTGATTTTGCTAGCTCATATACGTAGAAGTCTTTCAGTTTTAGGATTTGTAATCGGTGATAAAATGGTGTAACTTTCACTGCCCACTTGCCGCTGTCCACCTGCAACTATTTTAACTGCTTTATGTTGAAGAATAATCAATCGTTTCAAATGATTATTTGAAGTCTTATTACAATGCCTTATAAAAAATGAATGAAAGTGAACCATAGTATATTACAATTTACGGAGAGTTGTAAAAGGTTAGATGTTCCTAAATTTAGTTAAAATAGCTACTTAGATCGAAATATTTTACATGTTACATTGATAATGTGTTGTGCAAAGTTTAGTTTTTCATCCGTTATAAGGCCCCAACATTTCAATGGCTTATTGGCGGAAACTGGATCATTGTTAAAAGGTGCAGTATTTTGATTGTTGAGATAGGATTGATGATTTTGTAAGGGGTGCAATGTTAACGCTGAAGACTTTTTAGGATTACCAGTTATTTTGTTGACTTGTGTCCATTCTAGTACATTCTGTAACTAATGATTTGTATTATCACGCAAAATTGATGGATTGTTGGCATTGATATTACTAGACACGTATCATCAACAAATAATCTGGGGTTTGAGTTTAAGGCATTAATGATGCTATTTATATTAAAATCAAAAAATAAAGGCCCTAAGTTACATGCCTTAAGGCGCTCTCTTGATTGTTGACTATTTCGAATTGCATTGTTGACTATTTGTTGACTATTTTGAATTGCAGATCTTGATGGGCACGATATTTTTGTGTTTTTGTCTTCCAGGTAAAAAGAAAGTTTTTGTCTTCCAGATAAAATGTTTTTGTCTTCCAGATAAAAAGAAGCTTATAATTTTGTGCACAACTTCTCGGTTACCATAATATTTAAGTTAACTTAATATTAATGTATTATCAACAGTATCAAAAGCTTTTTGGAAATTTAACAGTACTGTGAAAGTAAAATTTTTATCGTTAATGTGGTCGTAAGAGGTGGTCAAAACATCCAGAATAAAATGGGTTGTAGACATATAGATCGCTTTAAAAACCGTAATGAGACTAAATCAATACAGAATGGTTTTGAAAAAAATTAGTTAGTCGCTTGCACATTAACTTTTCAAAAATTTTTGAAAAACACTTTAAAATTGATATGGGGCCGTAGTTGGTTAAGTTGAATTACTCTTACCATTTTACAACTATGCGGAAATATTCCAATAAATTCAAAGACAGGAATGCTTTGCTAAACTGCTGCAAAAGCAAGTCCTTTTTCAGTTTAATTGTTATTTATTATTACGTGTTTATTCCAGACGCAAGCGGCAAACATAAACAATATGACGCAAGGTCTATTATAGTAAACAACCCAAAAAAATAAATAAAAGAAAACCCACTTAAACAAAGGCCTACAAGCATGACTAAAAGACAAATCAAACTTATACAAAAGCATACAGCAAATTGTTGTAATTGACATAAATCAAGCTTCGTAAATCAACTTATATTTTTAAAAATCAACAAATTGCATCTCAAAATATTTGCTTTTTGCTTCGCTTTGACATGCTATACGCTTTAAATATCGCATTGTCTGCATCAATGACTGCCGAATTAAAAATTTTAAAGTTTTCAATTGTAAAAAACGGTTGTTGTGGTGTAATAGTCTACATGAAGATGTTCCCTTTTGCAAAATTATTTATCGAGATAATCGATAACTCGCAAACTAAACGAGTTGGAGACTTGAAAGTTTTACCAGACCTGGAACAGGGTCTTAAAATAAAAATATCAATTTTTGCATAAGGAAACATTTTGAGATGTTCCCTGTAGCAAAATGACGGGAGATTTGCTCAGTATTTTCAGTCTTATTGCTTGCCTCATTTGGCGAACCTTTATTCGGCATTGATGTGAACGCAAAGTCTCAGGTGGTGATTTGAGTTGACTTCCGATCAAATTGATTATACCTCAGTCATGTTTGTGAGCAGAATCTTCATGTGAAGTGCAACCGTCAATAGGCCCTATAAAAATTGCTTCTGATGTGTCTTCATCTTCAAGAATAGATGCTATTTCGTGGGACATGTATTTCAAAAAGTACAGAAAAGTATACTCATATCACACCGTTGGTGCATAAATGTGTCAATAAGTTTAGACATAAATACCGGAAGTGCCTTAAATGCAATTATTAATTGTTTCGTTAATAATAAATCTCTTAGGTTACTAAGCCAAGTTTTTGATTTTTCATGAATAACTTTCAGATCCCGATAAAGCAACAGAGGGAGGTTTACATTGCATCATGCGCCAGATCAAGAAAGAATAATGCATAAACCAAAGAAGATTTTGTATGAAAGAAGGACGAATCATGCGTTAAGCAAGGTAAAATTATCTACAACCCAAGGATAATCTCTTAATTAACAAGGATATATCCTGAAATTACCAAAAAAGTATCCTCTGCTTATCCCATACTGCCAAAGGTATTGTAAAACATGCTTGGATTTTTCCTCGTTTTATCTCCGGCCTGTCTTGTTCTGGTGAATAAAACAAAGAAACACTAAACATACTGGGAATTTCTCCAAAATTGATACACCACCTGGGAAAATTTGTGGATATTTTATCCTCGAATAGTCCAAAAATTTTCGACTGGGTGGTAGCTGGTTTTTGCTTGATTCGATTTGGTTGCCATTATTTTCTCTTTCGTCTTTAGTTTTTTTTATTCTATTGCTATTGTTAGTTTTATTACATTTTTTGAAAAGAAACAAATTTGTGTATATTGTATTTGTGTACTTTATTATCTTTATTACAATAAAATTCGAAGACTGCAGCTGCTTAACTTTGCGTAATGATAGTCACACTAATTAAACCACTTTTAGTCACTAGATGGAGAAGAGAGTGGTCTTGTGAATTTTCCTTGCATTAAAAAAAATGTAGGCATTAGTGCCATTTTGCTTGATTTACTGTGTATATTTTCAAAACATTGCGATTGTAAAAGATGCAAAGCAAATGGTCATTGCGATTCCAGAGAAATTACCCCAAGTTAAAGAAAGTTTTGAACTTTGAAAAAGAGAAGTCTTTACCATTTCAAATTGAAGCAAAAGCAATCATATTACAATCCAGCGCGGCCCGAAGCAAGTGATTCAACCGAGTCTTAAAACTTGCAGAAAAATTAGAATTGCCAAACCGAGTGAAACGCAAAAAACAAAAAATTTCACTTGGTGCCCAAGTCGGGAGCAATCTCTTTAGTTGACCCTTTGGTTAATCAAGTCTTACTATTGAAAAACGTGTGTTTCTTTCTTACTATTGAAAACAGGCTAAACAGCATTGATTCCCTATTGGAAAATTCTAATTATGTGTTTGATTAACAACAGATTTCATGGAGCTAAACGCCGTCTTTTCTCTAATTTTTATTGATATTTTTTCTTTCTTATTTCAAGAAACACTTTGAGCATTGCCTCTCTCGAGTTGTTTACTGATATATTTCATATTTTTAGCACATTTCACAAATTAAATATCTAAATGAATCAATACCAAATATTCTGAGTTTCTACTTTGTTTTTGGACTGCTTTTTTAACTTAGTTTTTTTAAACTGATTTTTTAAAATTAAAAAGCAGTCCAAAAACGAGTTAAACTTCGTTTTTGGACTGCTTTTTACTTTGGAACTGGCAATAACTTCTTATGGCGATTACATTTTTTTTTATGTCGTTGTACTGACTCGTGTAATTTTAACTAAATTTGGATTTCCCGTCTTTTGAATGAAAAGTTTCAAATTCCATAAGTTTTCCAATGATTCTCAAAAATGCATTTTCGATAGATATTGTATGAAAGTTTTCGATTTATTTATATCTTAAAATTTTAGACTTAGAAATTCACAGTAAAGACAATGCTTCTTTTGATTTATTTTTTGTGTATGTAATTTAATTCTTTTACCTGTGACGCATCTATGGTAATGCTAATGAGTACATGTCAGATAATATTTGCCATGTCATTTTTCCTGTGTGGTAAACAGTTTTAATTCCTTTTTGAAGCGGGTGTTATTGAAGAAAAAGTTTTTAATTTCTGTACCTTACACTTCATAGGTTGTGAGTAGTGCAATTTCCCCGAGTACGCTTTTCTCTTAAAAAAACACAGAAAAACTGCTAAGCGTGGGTAAGAATTCATCCTGCACTTAGCTACATTTTATTAAGCTGATTAGCTATATTTGTTGATTGTGATTACGACAATTAAATATCTGAATAAAATAAATTGAAAATTGAGCATATATAGCCAACAGCACCACAATCTCTTTCGCAAAAAAAAGGATACAGATCAAGCTGGAAGAGATTAATAGTATAGACTAATTTTAAGTCAAAAAAGTAGGTCGTTACAACGTCTCCAAAAATTCTCTTTTTGGTCTTTTTCTTGGCAAAGTGATCGATAAGGCAATTTTTGTTAATTTTATTCAAAACTTTTGTTACAAACTCTGTGAGCATAATCAAAAACGGTAGAAAACTACACAACTTTGAAAAATCTTCACACGAGCTTGCGAACAGCGATGCGAAAAAACGATAAATGGTTATAATCAGTACTTAAATTGTAGGTGGGACGCGTCCCCCATCGAGAGTTAGCCTCCCCCCATCGAGATTTAGCGTCCCCCCATCGACATTCAGGCGTCCTCCCATCGAGAGTTGAGCGCTGAATAACCAGAGGAAAAATAACAAGCCAGGACTGAAAGACCCTACAAATTTCCTGCCAAAAATGGTCGCATGCAGCATGAATTTCGGTAGTCTAAATTTTCGAAATTGGTTTTTGGTGACTAAAAAAAAGAAAAAAAAACGCAAATTATAAATAAATTTTTAGTTTTTGCTGAGTAGCAGTATCAGTAAAAAGATGTTCTTTCTATTTTTCAAAAAAAGTTTATGCATAATTTTGACTGCCTAAAGTTTTTTTATTAAGTTCAAGTGATAACATCCAAAACAAAAATTTGCTTGAGTGTCTTTACGCGTGACGTAGTAGCACACTAATAATTTCATTGTGTGCATTCACTTTGCTTTCACTAAATTTCAACATTTCATATGCCTTTGCGATATTCCATCACATTGTAAAAAGTGGAGAGTTTTTGATAAAAGTTGTTTCGGAATCATTGTTTTCACTTTTTACTTTTTTCGTTATTCAAGGTTATAATTGCTATAAGCTTTGCTTAAAAAATACTTTTCGAAGCAATAACCAATTGCTAGTATAAAATATAATCAACTTTTTACAAAATTCACATCAAACTAAGCAAATATTGGGTATGTTCATTGGAAAATGTGCTATGTGGTATATTATACTTGTTACTGTATTTACTAATTTTTTCTTAGATGCTACTACAGGCCTAAAGCATGGCGTACTATTGCAGACGTTACTGATTTTCACATTGATTTTTCATTTGCGGTCGATAATGATAGGTGGCAACCGTGGCAAACAAAATTTTTTAAATTTGTGCTGTGTCTTTACTTTTCAATTTTCGATTTTATGCGTATACATTCAAAACCAACAAAATATATATTTGTAGATACAAAATATAAAAACGAAAAGCAGATTCCCTAACAAGTAGACTTTGCAAGTAACAATCCGATTAGCTAACCATTTACTAAATGAATTTATACAGGATTCTTTTGTGATCGTAAATAATTAAAATATCTAAATTCACTGATGCCGTTGGCAAATTTTTAGTGTTTCTAATTTATTGGAGCTATCTAACAGCTTTATCGCATACAAACAGTATTGCTGGTTCTGGATAAGAGGACAATAGGAGTGAAATAACTTTGGTGATTTTGATCAAAGAGGAAAATTGGCAAATAAATTTCTTCCCTTGAGATTATACTTTTTTCTTTTACTATTCTTCTCAGCTTATTCAGCACTAATCCCAATAATAACCAAAGTTTGCAACAATATGTTATACAGCCACCTCTAAAATAAATCCTGAAAGATTATCAAGATAAAATCGTTGCGTTTGAGAATTAGACACTAGACAGTCTTTGTAGAATGATACGAATGAATAGTGATAAAAAAAATGGTGTTTCGATCAGTATAACCAATAATTGTAATTGGAATGTTGTAATATAAAGCCAAAATTCAACTTCACGTTTACTCTATGGACCAAAAACCGAAACCAGAAAACGGAGCTGAGTTTGCGTGTCAAATGGTTATGGTCCTGGCTACCAAAAAAGTAAAGCCAACATACCAGCTTCCAAAAATCGTTGCCAAAAATGAGAAAAGCATGTCTGCTGCAATCATCTTTTGCAAATCGGACCAAAATGCCAAAAGCTGCTGCAAGGTGCCCAATTTTACAAAATAGTACCTTTTTTTGTTTTTTGAGTTACCCCAGTATGCTATTTCTTGCTCATGTCGTTTATTCTGTTATAGCTCAAATCAAACACTGAGAATATTGTCATAAAATCACTATCACAAAAAAATTGAGCTTGATCTTTTTTTAAAATTTTTATATATCCTCGTATTAGTTGGTAACCTCGAAGGCAAACGCAAAAGTAAATTGCTAGTACACGCATGACTGCGTATTTGTTAGTTGCTGCATTCACGTCAAAACAATTGCAGCACAATTTTGTGAATGAAATTGCGCTGTATAAAAAATAAAACTTGGAAGTAAATATATTTTGGAAGGCTAAATTATTTGCTGTTTAATGTCAGCATTTCGTATTCTCTATTTGGCTAATTCTGAAACACCGCAAAGTATTTTTTTTATACATTAATGTTTATATTTATATCTTATTGCTGTCTGCTTTTTACAATTGATCTATTTATAGTAGAGTATTGTAGACTTTGATTACCAGATTACCAGATTACAACAAATAATGCTGTAAATCAACGTCGACTATTTTTTTTCCGTAAACATTGTGGAGATTTTTTATGTTTAAAAACTTTCGGGTAATTATTATTGTTTTGCTTCATCGTCTGCGCTGAAAGTTATCGATGTTAAATTTGTATGATGGTCCAACACGATGCAGAACGAATGTGAAACATCTAATTCAAGCAAAAACAGAAATCATATTTCGGTCCAAAATTTACAAAAAAAATTACCGACACTGCTGCCGTTTATACAATTCGCTCTATCAATTTTTCATCATTATATAAATTTTTGGAAAATCTAATGACGAGCAATGAACAAATTAATTTAGGGTTTCTTATATAAACTTCATAAAACGCAAAATTTTTGAATTTTTGAGAAAAAACACCCTCCAGTATTAGACAACGTAATCTTTTGCAAAGTAAGTAAAAAAAAGAACTAAGCCGACGCCAAAACCTATTACAGTACTCTAAATTATCCAAACTATTGTTCTAAAAAATGAACTAAGAATCTGAGTATCAAGTTAGACCGATTTCGTTTTTTTTTAACTCAAAAGTCCGTGAAAAATTGTACAGAAAATAGTTTGAAAAAATTAACATCCACTACACTCCGTCCGACACATTTAGAAAATTTTTTTCGTAAGTTCGAAGTAATCGCATTTTTATTTACCAAATTGTTTACAGACAACGAAAAAATCGTTTATCAACTTTTGGTTTGACCAGACCGGTAATCGAACCCAAATGTACTGTATCAGCAGCAGACGCTTTATCCACTCGACTCATGATTAAAAATGATAAGATAGATAAGATAAACAGTGTTGCTACTAACAAAATTCAATGCTACACTTTTGATTAGGTTTAGCAAGAGCAGCAAAAACTACAATTGTTGCATTGCCAGATCTACTAGACTGGGATTGAAACATAGTAGGAGTTTTCCGAGTGAAAACCCTTACTATATTGCATTAGAATACGAATCTTTAGTATACTAAAAATTACATCAAAATTCATCCAATTTTATTGACGTTTGTTACAGCTATGTCATAAACATTTACACGCGAAATGTGAATGAGAAAAATAGTGGTTTGATGCTTCTTCTGTTGTAAATTTTATACAAAAAAATACCAATATTTTGTAGTGTTTAGCAAAGGAACTGGAATAGTAGCAAATATTTAGCTTGCAATTAATTCACGCAACAACCTAATAATTTAGATATTTTAGCACAAAACAAATAATCGTTTAATTTATTCCGTAATTATCTCTGAGTTACGGAATAAAACTCCAGCTGCAATGCCACGGCACGGCACTCAAACGCTGATTAACATTATGCAGATGAAAAGTGAACCGATCGCTTCCGAAAGTCCCGATCGCTTCCGATAGTTCTCGACTAATCGAAGATCAAGGTGGCAAATATAATGTCAAAAAGTTTAGACTTTTTGTCAAAAAATTGAACTTCTTGGAGAGCAAAAACGGATTTTTTATCTTTTGTAATTCGGGAGTTATTAATGTTTGAATGTGTTGTGTCGAATCGATCCCCCCTGGGCCATTAATCAGAAAATTTTGCCTGATCCGAATCGGGTTAATGCAGTATTGTGAGTGAAGTAGCCAAATACTTATACCACGGCTAGCTAACAATTGTTTTGTTACATGTTTTTCAATAGCACTTAAGTCTTCGATGACATCTATCCCCTTCAAAAACGTTTTCGAGCGTTTTCCACCCCACCCTATTATGCATTCCATTATCATCATAATTTGTCAACATTCCAGATTATGCTATTTTTACGCTGTTAAAAACAATTTTTTTTGTTTAGAATGCACACCAACACCAATTCTATGCATAGTGTTGTTGAATATCGTACAATATTTTTACTTTAACTTGTACACTAACTTCCCAGTTTCTAAAGTGCTCATTGAAGATGGGCCAGAGCCAGTTAATGGCACAGGAAGATTAATTAAAAATTTTAAATTTCAAAACCCTCTACAGGCTGTTCCCCCCTAATGGGTTCGTCAGGGGGGGTGGAAACTAAACAAGAACCGTAAAAGACCTCAGTACACCAGCTACGTATCTCCATCCTCGCACCGGAAGCCCTGTGGCTGGCGCGATCTCAATTAGCCCATTGGGACCAACTGTAGCAAGCACCAGCCAGGACCTGTAAAGGTCCTTCTCCGTTTAAAGAGCATGTTGCATTCTTTCTGCAACTGCAGCAGGAAGAATACAAACTGTGCTTTAAGCGGAGAATGCTGAAGCAAATCTCTAGAATATAAAGTCGAACTAACTTATGACTGTGTCACCAAATATTATTATGGCCTGTGCGAAACGACCTTCAAAACACGCTATAATAATCTCAAGCATACCTTCAGACACCCAAGATAAGCGACAAACGTCACTTGACCGAACTATCCATATCATGTTGTAACGCGATAGAAACCGGCAAAAATCCAAAAGTAAAATGGAACAAAGAGGAAAGAGCCCGGTTTTATTAGAACGGTTCAAACAGATGTAGCCTTTGTTTAGAAGAAAAAATCGCGATACTATAAGCAAATCCGGCTAACACCCTCAACCGACGAACTGAACTCGTATCAAAATGTCGACACAAAGCCAAGTATAAACTAAGAAATCATAAAAAAATCAAACTATATTAAACACGAACCGTTTAATCACTGAGACGTAACATGCCGCTTTGTATTTAGAACAGTGCTTGAAATTTTAACGGTAATGTTTTTACAACGTGTGACAGACACACAGCTGCGCTTAAGCAGAGTTTAATTAAAATGTTCAGTCTTCACAATTAGCGCTTACAGTATATTTGCAATAGCCGCAACCCCGCATTTTTCAAGAGGTTCCTTTTCAAGAGTTTCTGTTTCTTTTTATTTCTTTGCTTTGGTATAAAACGTTCAATAACTCACTTCTTAATTTTGAGAAAGAATTGTTCATTTAGAGCAACTTTAAACGCTAACTATTGGATGATCTGCACACTTTTTTTTTATTGCGACAAGTAAAGCACTTTGTTTTTGGACAAATCCGCCCCTGCTTAGGCGTTTCCAGTGACCCAATGTTCTTATAAATTTCCTCGCACTCATTGTTTAAATTTGCTGCCAAATCGAAGCCACATGCTAAGCAGAGATATACACCATGAACGTCTCGTCGTAGATATCGTATAAAGGATGCAGCAACGTAAACTGGTAACTGGTTGAACTAAGATCATGAAATAGATTTTGAACTTTTCATTGACCTAGATCAATGAAAAGTGTATGAATCATCGAATAGTAAGCGCTTGATGTTGTCAAGTGACAGGAGGTAAGTATACAACTACACCAACCAACTACAAAGTGCCCCAATAAAATGAATATACAAGCTCTAAAATGATTACAGCACTAACATTTTTATGATGCAAAAAGCTTTCTTAAATCAGCATACTGTAACAAACATACTGTAGATATGAAATTAGTTTTTACACTGCGCACTTTACAAGTTTTCACACTTTTCATTTTTTGGAGATTTTAATCCTACATACTTGACAGAAGTTTTATTTGGCCATATACTACAAGTAATATCCCAATTTCATATTTTTATTCAAACGAGTGTTATTTAACTAGGTCATTTTTAGGATAGGTTTTGTGTAGCAAAAAATTTTAATGGCTCGTATTCATTAATCATATAGGTAGCCTACACTGGTAGCTATTTTTTTGCTTGTTTCGATGTGGCTGTTACTACTTTTTTCCTTGTCTTTACCGTTTTTTATTTATTTTTGCTATTATTAGTATTATTGTGTTTTTTTTTAACGTATCAAAATAATGTCAAGTAGGTTGTAGACTTTACTGCCTTTATTGCATTCGCCACGTCTAGTGATAGACACAATAAATAAACCACTTTTAGTTACTAGGTGTAGAAAAGAGTGGCCTTGTGAATTTTTATTGCATTAAGATAGAAGTAAGCATTTGTGCCATTTACGTTATTTAATTTGTGTATTTTCAAAACATTGCAAATGTAAAAGATGCAGAAAAAATGGTCACTGCGATCCCATAAAAATAGTAGCAAGCACTTGAATAAAGTTTTGAACGTGGAAAGAGAGAGAACTTTACCATTTAAAATAGAACCAAATTCAAGCTTAAATTCACACTACATTATGCATTTATTTGCATATTTGCAGTTTACTTTAATATATTTTAACGTTTTCGAGTTAACATAAAACCCTCATCAGTGTCTAAAATACAAGATATAATGAACGCCACCTAAAGCAGAAATTTTCGTAAATTAACCAACAATATTGTAGTATTCACATACAATATCTTGTAATTTTAGGTCCGCAGAGTAAAAGTTCATGCTAACCCGTAAACGTTTTATAGTATGCTGATGTAATTACGTAAAGAACTATTTAACCTTGCGTGAAATTTAGTTCATTTTTGTTTATACCGCAAATTTTGAACTGTTACAAATTGTATTTTACCTGCCGTCGCTATGTAATTTTTGATATAGTTTTAAAATTATAATTAGTTAGTTCGAATTTATTCATTAAAACCTCCCGCCAGTGAGCAGCGAAAGTCTTCGAGTAGAACCTGCTCCATGTCCAGCTAAAAATATGATCAAGGTATGATCAAAAGCATGTGCTGTCCGAGGCAAATAGTTAAGCGGAGCCTTAAAACCTGCAGAAAGTTTAGAATTGCCAAGCCGAAAACCGAGTGAAATGCAAAAAACGAAGATCTTCATTTACTACCCAAGTCTGGAACAACTTCTCAGACGGCCCTTATTTGGATAATCAAATCTAACTATTGAAAAACACGTCTGATCACAACCATGGAGTACACCCTTTCCCAGGAATGCGAACTCAAACTTGAAAAAAACTCAGTGGTTTTGCCAAACTCGAACTTGAACTCAAAAAAATGATTTTTCTTAACTCGAACTCGATAAAAAATTATTTGTGTATATTAATTTATATCAGTTATCTGTGCAACATCTATTTTGCCCATGATGTATTTGCCCATATTATATTATCAGATATATTTGCCCATGTCATTTTGGTTTTGTGTTAAACAGCTTAGTTCCTTTTTATTGCATTTCATACGTTGTGTGTGGCACAAAATTCTCTCTATAATAAGCGTTTGTCTCAAAACACTGAAAAACTTCTAAGCGCACTGGGTGGGAATTCCTCCACCAGGTAGCTTATAGCGTTGCAATCACTTTCGCAAAAAAGAGGAAACGGATGAAGCAAGCAAATCACATTAGTATATCATAAAAACTAGGTCGTAACAGCACCGACAAAAGCAAGATCTTTCGGGCCTTTTTCTTGGCAAAGTGATCGATAAGATGATATTTGTTAATTTTATTCAAAACCTTTAATGCAAACTTTACGAGATAAACAAGATTGGTCGATCACCACGCAACTTTGGAGAATGTTCAAACGAGCTTGCGAACAGTGATGTGAAGAACAAAATAAAATGGCTGCAGCAGTTTTATGCCTCAGGTGCGGAAGAAACCAAATAGCATTGTGCCAAAGTGCCATATCGCAATTCTGGCACTGCAATGGGATACCGCGATGACAATGTAAACTTAGGCAACATTATCAGGCTGACCCTTATTATAATCCATTACTTTCTACTGTAGTTTAAAGAAGATAATAATTTTGACACAAAAAGACAAAAATGAAAAAGGTTGTTTATCTTCGGCGAAAAAATATTGAAGTAAGCGAACTTGCAAATACGTTCAAGACATGGTAAACTATCGAATAAGCATAGGAAACAGTAAGCTGCGCAGTAAGCATAGGAAACAGTAAACAATAAGCATAGGAAACAGTAAGCATAGGAAACTTTTTAGCTTAACACATGAGGTCCACGATCATATACATGTAAACAAGATGAGCGCATTATCGTGCGTCATAGATTATGCATCTATTAAATCATAAGCAATCGGAAAGAAATCAATTTGGTTGTGAAGCTTTCGAAGGTTGAGATTGTTTTCAAATTTCAATAAAGCTGTCTATTTTAGGACAGATTTCAAACAAATTTGTAACTGAATGACCAACTTGTAAAATTGTTAATCGTCTTAAAGTATTAGGATTGAAAAAAATCTTAAAAAAAAGGAGAAAAAAATATTTCAGAGTAAAAAGAAAGTCTTGTACTGAACTTTTTTTTGATATGCAGTAACGCATTAGAATTTTTCATTAAAGAACGACGTTTTGCAATAAACAAAAAATATGCTTACGCATAAAAATAACAATCCTCGTTATGTAGTAGATCGATGTCAATAAAAATGTTTTTTTGATTTGCACCGTAAAAATTGTCTGTCATTTATCAGTTTGTGTTGCCTTATACATGTTGCATAAAGTGCAGGGAGTTGTTTTTTGGATGCATACTTTTGCTTGTTGTTGGGTCAAACTTGTAATCAGGCGCATAGCCAGAAATTCGCAATGGGAAGGCTGTTTTTGGGGTGTGGGGGCGGAGCCCCCAGAGCTCGAAAATTTGCCTTTTATTGCAAAAATAACAATTTGGGCTATTTTGATGAAAAAAATAATGCTTTTGAAACGTGGCATAGAAATTTGCAGTACAAACACGATTAAAGTGGTTGCATAAATGGACTATTTGAGCTGTAGCTAATGGTAAAATTTTAGTTCTCGTATTTAGATGTTGGTAAATTATGAACTTGTACGGTTCAATAAAAGTCACGAGGAGTACTACGATTACGTCTACAGTTATAGAGTAAATTAATTTGGATGGGGGCTAATGAAAAAAAATTTGAGAGTAATGAGTGGTGATTAACTAATACGGAATAGCCCCCCATCCTTTCCCCCTATTCCTAATTTCTCTATATATTTGTTGATGAAACCTATATTTAGCCTTTTCACATTAGCGATCAAAATCAATTGCTTATTTTTGGCCATTTTTCAAAGTTTTTATTTATTTGTGAGTTGTATTTTTGACAAATTAGCCCAACCCCCTGTGAATATATGCGTCAAAAGATGGTTTAAATCTCTATCTAGTCCATTCCAAAGCGCAAAACAGTCTGAAAAATACTAAAAACCTGTTTTTTTTCCTTATTCTGCATTTTGGTCGACATGTCAATGAGGGGGCTATACCCCTCCTGCTTCTCCCCCTGGTTACGCTACTGCTTGTAATGGTCCATATTTGGGGTCTTTAACTACATTCCTCGACAAAATTTGTTTGTCGCTACTCATTTAGTGTTTTTTTTTTTATCTTGAACGCGTTTGATTCAGGCGATTTTCTACTAATCCGGTCTGGTATTCTTAAATATTTTAATTCATACCGTAATTTTTTCTCCATATATTTTCTTATTTTAGTTTTATCCTAAATAAGTATTTAAAAATTTTCTTATTTCGTAATAAGCTAGATGAGCTTAATTATAACAACAATGGTTTTACAGCAATTACTTTTTGCAGTTATTTTTACCGAAATATTTCCACTTTTCAGAACATTTAATGCTTTATTTTTTATCACAAAAAGCTCTTTTTTGTCAAATCTTTTCCATTGAATAAATTATAAGCATTTTTATGAAGCCCAAGGGTTTTCTTGGGGTTATGAAAGAAATGTTTCAGAAAGCTCTCTTATAAATTCACATTTGATCGTTCTATAGCAAAAATCCAAACCCTTGTAGGTTCATAATATAAGCAACACGTTTTTAAAATTTTTTGAATGGAATTTTTTCTTTGTGTCTTCGACGCTTCCATTTTAATATTAAAGAATAAGGCATACAATCGCCCTTGCAAGTTTGCTTGTGCAGTAGACAATTTTGGTTCCTTTTCAATAGTTTCTGTTTCTTTCTATTCCTTTACTTGAAAAAAAAACGTTCAAAAACTGTTTTAATAATGTAAGGAAAAATTGTTTATACGTTGCGTGTTTCATTAGTCATTTCTATCGAACCAAATGACGCGACGCTTTGGAATTACAGTAGATGTTGCAAATCTTCAATCAAATTAGAGTTTACGCTTTGATGAAACTGTGCCTCTTGATGAAAGTGTACTCAAAAATCACAAACCATTTTACATAATTATCGGCAATTACAGAAATATATTGCTTCAAAATCGTTTACTTTCATAAGTTTGTTCATGTGACCGGGCGCCCCCAAGCTTGATCAGCATATTGCATTCTTAAGCACCTACATTGTGGCCAATTTTCTGCTTTGCACTTTGAGTGGTTTTTGAGTAATAAATAAATGAATAAAATTTCAAGCCAAAAAACGCGTTTTTTGTTTTTTTGTGTCTCAGTTCACAATCGCATGACCTATGATCCCCAAAATTGGCAAACACGACCCTTTCATTAATTCTTAAGTTGCGTCGAAATTTCAACTTTGTTGGTTTTACCGTTTGTTAGTTATAAGCAATAAATCCTCATCAACTAAATTTTGAGAACAAAAGCAAAGGTACCGGTACTATGCGCTCAGGCGAAGTTCGAATTACGCTTTTACAGAGTAAAACCCGATTTATTCTGGGAGTAAAATCGTCAGGGTACGAATTTCAACCTTAGTTTATTTGAACTAACTGGCTGCTTGCACAAAACTAGTAAGGCGGTACCAGGGCGTTGCGGTAGTTTCTATTATCATTACCCATATAAGAATACGCTCGTACAAAATTTTATGACCAATGTAGACCGAGCTTGGAAGAAATGATTGAATTTATTATTTTACGGCAATTGAGGATGTACTGTCAATTAAGCAAGAAACCCAATAAATTTGTGGTTGTATAGTAATTTTGGCTACTTTTATTTGAGGTTTTAACGTTACTGTATTGTTCACTCGGAAAAAAGTTGATTGACCAAATTTGTGTATCATTCAACCACAACCTGACCCACTCTAGCAATGCAGCATAGTATCATTGGCGTAACTTTAGGTTCATGCCTAAACAGGGGGTCAGGATTTTAGAGGGGCCCACTATTCGACGAAATTTAGCTGAACTCATAAAAAAGGTCTTCACCAAAAAATTGGTATTGGATCTGTTTTAATGGGATTTAGCTCAAAACTTTTATCCAAAAATTTGTTTCACTTGAGGGACAGTGCACATTTCTTTAAGTAAGGGTCGACATCTGGCGTGGCAAATGCCCTCCGCCCCTTTGTCATTCATGCTAGTAAACTTTTGGTGAAAGAAAACGTTTGTATGTTGGAACTAAACTTTAAACAATATTCCTGATTAAAACCCTTTGCATATAGTCAATGGTGGTAAAATTGAGCGCAATGAGGCTTTTAAAATAAACACCAACATGCAGGAAAAAAAGAAAAAGACTATTAAACTCACAGTGCATTTAGTCAGTATTCGTGCTCACGACGAGCTACCACATTGAATCTTTGTAGATAAAGTCTTAGATAGTACAAATTAACAATACAAATATCAGCTTGTGACGAAAATTAATCGTTTGGCGAAAAGGCGTCTCCATTTCCAACAAAAGATCAAGTTTTTAGGGCAGTATTGAAGGGGATATTAGCCCAACACAAGAAAAGCCCACCTCCTTCTAGCATCTGTCTAATGTCATGAGACGCAAGAACTAAGGACAGCGAAAGAACAAAAATAAAGAGATTACAAAAAGAGGTGCTGAGAACTCATAAGATCTTAAGAACTATTAGGAAACAATTTTTGGTTGAAGAAAAAAACGGGTATGTTTTTACAGTTTGCCTGATTCCTAAATGACTTTGGGCTCATGTGTTTTAACCCTATATAAACCGGGCTATTTTCACCCGCTTTTTGTACCGGGGGGGGGGGGCAAATTTGCTTTCCTATCTAAAAGCCGATTGGTAAGTGATAGAAGTAAAATTTTCTACTTGTTGAAGCTATTTTTTGTTAAATTTTTAAAAATAAATATTTTGAAGTTGTGGCTTCACGAAGACGATGATGACATCATCAAAACCAGTTGTAAATCAAAACCTGTAAGCCCTTATAGCAGCATGCAAATTTGTCTAAATGTTGCAAAATACGATTTTCAGTTTGAACTTTTGTTATTTCAAAGACATCTATGATAAAGTCACCGCAGATGATAACGTCACATGCAGACGACGTCACATGCACGATAAGGTCATCTTTAATATATTGTGTTGATTAATATTTGTAATTTTTTGTACCTGAGATATAGTATAATTCACAAAATTGTAGAATACTGCAGTCAGAGGTGGAGTTCTCGAGGACGTCCTTGGCCTCGAGGACGTCCTCGAGGACACATTTTGAAGTCCTTGGCCTTGGCCTTGGCCTCGAAGGTTAAGCCCTTGGCCTTGGCCTCGAAGCCTCAAGTCCTCGAAAACTGCCCTGTCCTCGGCTCGAGGACAGCTCTATTTTTTGAACAATTGAAATTTTGTTGGAAAACGCCAGAAACCTCGCAGAAAATTTGCGAGCACCTTTTTTGTTTTCCTCACTTGGAGCATATAGGTGTAGCCAAGGGGAGGGAGACAGGGGGTCCGCCCCCTCCCCAATTGAAATTTCATCAATGACAAAAATATGACAAAAAAGCCTATAGTTTCTTCAGTTTCAGTTTCTTTTTAGCATTTTTTGCTTACAACAGCAAAACTAACAACAATATTAAAGACCTGAGGCTCCGGGTATCCCTCAATTCAATTTTTGCCAGCCAATTTAAACGTATAACCCGAAGAAAACGGGGAGTTTTTGTCTTAAAAGTTGCTATCTCAGGCCCACATCTAGCCTTTTTGTGAACGTAATGCATTAATCAGGGCTGGATTTACCGTAATATGACGCAGTACCAGCAGTAGCGTAGCCATGGGGTTGGCGGGGGCTATATCCCCCCATTGACCTGTCAATCAAAATGCAGAATAAGGAAAATACCACGTTTTTAGCTCTTTTGAGACTGTTTTTTTTTGCGTTGAAACTGACCAAAAAGTGATTTAAAGCATCTTTTGAAACATATATTCAAGGGGGGGCTAATTGTCAAAAATTGAAGTCACAAATCAATGAAAACTTTGAAAAAATGCCCGAAAATAAACAATCAAATTTGATCGCTAATGTAAAAACGCCAAACATAGGTTTTATCAACAAATATATCATAAACTCGGGAATAAGAGGAGGGGGGCTATTCAGTGTTAGTTAATTACCAATTACTTCTCTCAAATATCTTTTCATTAGCCCTTCCCCCAATTATTTTTCTTTGTAAAATATAGACGAATTAGATTACTCCGTGTGAGTTTTATTGAATAATAGGATTTTATGATTTAGCAGCAAGTAAACAAGAAAACTGCAATGTTATCATTAGCCACTTCTCATATAGCCCATTAATGCACTCAGTTGAATCATGTTGGGCTGCCAATTTCTATGCCACGTTCTAAAACCTTTATTTTCTATTAAAATAGCTCTAAAATTAAGTTCATTTTGCAAAAAAATGCAAAAATTTTGAGCGCTGGAGGCTCCGCCCCCAGACCCCAAGCCTCCCGAAACTGGGGGCTTCGCCCCCTAACCCCCATTGGCCTCCGGCGACTAGGGCCCCCCCAGACCCCCAAAACAGCCACCCCATTGCGAATTTGTGGCTACGCGCCTGAGTACCAGCTAAGGACCCCGAGCTAAAATCGTAGGACTTTTTTTGGTCTTCACCTATATTTGGCAGAAAGATGTTGCGAAAATCTCCAAAGTGCCAGGGGCCTAGGGCGAAGTAAATCCGGCCCGGCAATAACATGGTTCTTTGTAGTCAATAACATGGGTCACGCAGAGGGGAATCCTTGTAGTAGGGATAGTCTATGGCTGTCCTTACTTCAAGGATCCAGCGACTTTTTCACTTGTTTCTAAAGTACCACAAGTGAAAAAATCGTTTATTCCCTACTAAACCATCTGCCTCTGTGCAAGCCATAAGGTTTGCCAGTTAGGCCAAGATGTTTGTTCAGCTGGGAATACCTTTGAAAAGATAGCTGAGGGCTGCCGATGAGAGCTAAAAGCTCGAAACAGCGCTGTCCAGCTCTGTGCTTAAATAACATGGTTAGTTGACGTAACCATCTATTTTAACATTTTTCAATAACAACTCAGTAATTCACCACCAACCTCGCCGGCTTTTATGCACAAAATACTTTTTTAAAAAATTAGCCATGGAAAATGCTGATTGAACGAATCATTGAACTTCAATTGAGGGGGCCTGGGCCCCCTGGCCGAACATGTACTCCTATAACTAGTTATTTTCATGACAAAACAAAAATCTCTAACGAAACTCCTCGAGTGGATTATTATTTACTGCTAAAATGTTGCAAGAGACAAGGCACTTTACTTTCCCCTACCTGGACCAAATCACTTACAATTAAATTTAACTCGAAAATGCAAGATGTTAAACGTGTTTTAAACTTGAATTGCAAGTAAAAGGAGAATTAAACGAGTTGATTTTTTTCAATTGGCTTTCAAATGTCAAAAATCTAGTGCTTTTAAATGGCTTTGAACACTTGCAAAATGTGATTCAATGGCATTAAAATAGCTTTTTTTTCCAAAAATTTACAAAAAATCGCCCAACGGCTGGGGGTTTCGCCCCCAGACCCCCAAAGCCTCCGGCGGCTGGGAGCCTCATCCCCAGATACCCCGTCTGTGATACCTTTGAGTTACACTAGCTTTCTCAACACGTTTCCAAAGTTAAATATTTGCGTTTTTGAACTATCAGTTTGAGCCATCTCCCTTTGCAAAATCCTGGTTACTTGCCAACAGGCAACGATTTCAGGTCTTCCATCCTACGACATTTTTGTCCCACAAAAACTTCCTCTTCGGAAAAATTTTGATGACGTCATTTCATGTGATTTGTGGTTTAGGCTTCCCAGTATTTAAATTGTAAAATTTTGCATGGGGGTACGCTTTTGCAGCCTTGACCAAACGCAATTGGCATGCGAAAGTACTTTAGGGAAGATTACGTAATTCCGTTGCCCAAATTGAACAAACACCAAAAAAAAGAATTCTTCGCCTCAAATTGAAGTGCTTTTTTGCCAAATTTAGGCAAGACCAAAAAAAAGGTCTTCGCCGGAAATTGAAGCGGTTTTTTGCCAAAATTAGGTGAAGAATTAGGTCTTTTTCGTCTGACCATCCAGCGCTCAAATCTCGTTGAGGGGGACGCGTCCCCTCTACAATTTAAGTGCTGGGCTTACCCCAATCAAAAATTTGGGGTACGCCAATAAATTGGAGATTGCCTGAAAAAAAATTTTGAAGACCTTTTTTTTGGAGAACACTTGCGCCTGTGTCCTTGGTCCTTGGCCTTGGCCTCGAGCATTCCTGTCCTTGGCCTCGAGAGGGTCTGTCCTCGGAAAGGCTGTCCTTGGCCTTGGCCTCGGATTTTTTTTGTGTCCTTGGCCTTGGCCTCGAGCCTTGTGTCCTCGACTCCACCTCTGACTGCAGTATTATTTTTATTACACCACTCAAGGGTTGATGAAAAAAAAGTTTTTTTAAGCAAACGCAATTTATTTTGAGAAACACCAGAAAAAGCAATTTTTTTCAATTATGACGTCATCAATGACGTAATGATGATGCAATGCATTAATCGGTAAATAAAAAAAATTTTTCCAGCTAAAGATTAGCATTGATAATGAATACGTAGTACAATGAATAGAATACCCGTACTGATAAGCATGCATTGTGCTCAAAACTGCATGAAACTGCTTAGGTGGCTCTGACAAAGGCAAAATTGACGTCACTTCCGGTTTTCCGGTTGAACCGAAACTTTCTAAAAATGTGTG
Source organism: Trididemnum nubilum (assembly GCA_963965965.1). NCBI lineage: Eukaryota > Metazoa > Chordata > Ascidiacea > Aplousobranchia > Didemnidae > Trididemnum > Trididemnum nubilum. Next base: position 9,637,941 of record OZ014484.1, on the reverse strand, counting down.
TTATGAAATTTGATTTAAAGTCAGGGTGCATCAAAGCAAATTTTTTTTTTCAGTTTAGGAGCTATATTAAAATAACTAAGCTTTTAGCTCAAATTAAACACTGTTAATCCGTTAATAACGAACCTAGAAGGCAGATTTAAGTCCTCCACAGGAGCCATACGTGGGGTCAAGCAAACCCTTGAAATATTGAATTAGGAATTCTATTTGAATAAGGTTTGGCTTAACAACGTATTAGGCCTATATAGTAGAGTTTTATGAGTAATCTGCTGACTGGTTAATATCTTACCTGACTAAAAATGTCCTAAAGAAAAAGTACGGATGCTTATGTTTACCGTGATAAGAAATCACCTTCAATGAAAACGACAGGAAGAAAATAAACGAAATTTTGACATCAGTTAAACACTTAAAAGAAGAAATTCAATACGTGAAGGTTGAACTAGAAACTAGTAATTCGGTCCTTTCAAATCTCTAATCCAAAAATTCGCAATTAAAACAGGCACTTAACTTGTCCAACTTTAAACTGGATAGCCTACAACAATATGGACGTCAGGAAAATTTGAGTCTTCACAACAGTAGCGTAGCCAGGGGGGGGCGGGGAGGCTATAGCCCCCCCATTGGCCTGCCGACCAAAATGCAGAATAAGAACAATACCACGTTTTTAGCACTTCTAAGACTCCCTTTTGCACTGGATTAGACTGAAAAATGATTTAAAGCATAGTTTGAAAGGTTTATTTAGGAAGGAGGGGGCTAATAGACTGCCGACCAAAATGCTGAATAAGAACAATACCATGTTTTTAGCATTTCTAAGACTGTCTTTTGCACTAGATTAGACTAAAAAATGCTTTAAAGCATAGTTTGAAACGTTTATTTAGGGGGGGCTAATAAACTGCCGACCAAAATGCAGAATTAGGAAAATACCACGTTTTTAGCCAGTAGCGTAGCCAGGGGGGGTGGGGGGGGGGGCTATAGCTTCCCCCCCCCCCCCCCCCCCCGATTGACATGTCGACCAAAAAGCAGAATGGGAAAAACACTACATTTTTAGCACTTTGAGACTGTTTTATGCACTGGAGTGGACTAGATAGTGATTTAAAAAATCTTTTGAAACATATGTCCCGGGGGGGGGGGGGGCTAATTTGACAAAAATAAAACCAACAAATAAAGGAAACCTTTGATAAATGGTAAGAAATAAGTTATCAAATTTGATCGCAAGTGTAAAAATGCTGAACATAGGTGTCATCAACAAATATACTATAAACTAAGGAATAGGGGGGGGCTATTCAGTATTTGTTAATTACCAATCATTTCTCTCAAATCTCTTTTCATTAGCCCCCCCCCCCCCCCCCCCCCCCCGAGTATTTTTCTCTATAAACTGTATACGAAATAGATTACTCCGTGTGAGTTTTATTGAAGTATTCGATTCTATAATTTACCAGCATCTAAACAAGAGAACTAACATTTTACCATTAGCCACCTCCCAAATAGCCCATTTATCTTCCAGTTTAATCTTGTTTGCACTGCCAATTTCTAAGCCACGTTTTAAAATCATTATTTTTTAATCAAAAAAGCTCTAAAATGAAGTTATATTTGCAAAAAAATTCAAAATTTTCGAGCGCTGGGGGCTCCGCCCCCAGACCCCCGTGCCTCCGGCGGCTGGGGGCTTGGCCCCCAAAGCCCCAGCCTCCGGCAGCTGGGGGCTTCGCCCCCAGACCCCCATTGGCCTCCGGCGGCTGGGGGCTCCGCCCCCAGACCCCCCAAACAGCCCCCCCCCATTGCGAATTTCTGGCTACGCGCCTGCTTCACAACATTTCGTTGATGCCGGTAACAAAAGATAATGGGGAAAGTGAAATCATAAAAGTTGCAAAAGAACTTGATGTTAAGCTGGAATCCAAAGATATATACAAAGAGCTCACAGAATAGGTTAGAGAAAACCTAATGCTGAAAAACCTCGGCCCATAATTGTGAGATTCACATCTTACAAAAAAAAGAAAAAAAATAATCCATGGCCAAAAAAACTTAAAGAAATCAGAAACGTACAAAAATGTTCTCATTTCTGAAGAATTGACGCCACTAAGAGCAAAACTTTTGAACAATTGCAAACATGAATGTGATAAGAAGTTTGTTCTATGCCATACAATAAATGGGAAATTTGGATTTTAAGAAATCAGCAGTTAAGGAAGGTTTACTCCTAGACGAAGATGGAAAAAACACAGCAACCGGTGATTGGATAACAACAGTCACCAGTCCAAATAACGTTTTCAAAGCTGAAATAGGCGTAGATTTTGAGAAAATCAAATACGAACCATTGCGATACAATGCTCAGTAAGTATTCTTTTATTCAGTACTGAACTTCCACAGTCTTGAGTTTGTGTTTAATATTTTGTAGAAATGGCTTCCTTAAATCAAATGAAAAGTCAAAATTTATTGTCTGATACTAATAGTAATGCAAAAATTCTAAAAAAAATGTAAACAGCTACTTCATCAAACAAAGCAAGCTATTTGAAAAACATCAACACCACTGATTGCAATGACTTACATGTGATAAACTCAACCATGCATCAGATATGCAACTACAGAAGTGTGGAATGGCTAGCCAATGAATATCCTAAGTCTTTAGGTCAAAGCTTTAATCTTATTCATTGCAATGTAAAATCTGTTTCCAAAAACAAAATAAAATTGAAGAATTGCTGCAATCTGTTAAAACTAAACCTGACCTTTTAGCTATTTCTGAATCAAAGCTTAATAGTAATAACTTAGGTAGAGAAATTTAATAGATTATACAATGGTGCATTGTTATTCAATTTCTAATGCTGGAGAAGCAGCATTTTATGTGTCAAATTTTATGGAGTTTTGTAAACTAGATGAGTACTCCATTGCATCACCTTATTTTGAAACTTGGTTTATAGAAGTCAAGCTAAAAAATTCTGCTAAAGGTCTTGTGATTGGTGTAATTTATTGGCATCCATCCACTTCATTATCAGAAATCAAATTGCAATTTACTCAAACTCTAAGTCATTTGGCAAAACATAAAAAGGCGTACATAATTTGTGGAGATTTTAATGTCGATCTTCTCAAAAGCCAGTCTTCTCCATCTGTTAACGAATACATTGACAGTATATTTTCCGAAGGATGTTATTGCATGATAGATAAACCAACTCGGAATTTACGACATTCTTCTACTTTACTTGATCATGTTTACTCAAACATTCTCAATAAGAGTTTAACTTCAAATACGTTACAGTATGAAATTTCTGATCATTTACTAACCACGCTCAGTATTTCTAAATCTCATAGAATTAAAAATGAACAGGCATACAGATGTACTGCTAATTTTAGTTGTGAAAATTTTGCTGATGATGCTGCCTACTAGACAGGTTATCAATTGACCTAGACTCGATGACACAAAACTTTGATATTAATCTTGAAAACATATGTTGAAATTTTATTGATAGCTTTGCTGACATTGCTAATGTACATGCTCCACTAAAAATACTTAGCAGAAGCAGCAGAAACTAAAATTGAAACCTTGGCTAACTAAAGCGGTACTTAAGTCTATCAAAACTAAAAACAAATTATACACTAAATGTTACAAACAAAATAATCCAAAACTAATTGCTTATCACATAAAATATCTTTACTTATATCACGCCTGCGTCAGTTTAAACTGACGCTAGAAAAAATTGATTTTCAATAGATTAACAATATCAAATTGAGTAATGTTTAATTTTTTCATGTCATGACATCTTAGACTTTTTATTCCAAACATTTTTTTGTTTAATTTTTGAGTAAAAAGAAAGTTATAATAAACATAACAAGAAAATGCATAATTTTTGTTTTTTGCCGCATGCCATTTATTTTATGATTCAGTTTTAAAAACCAAATCAACTTGCTAATTTGAACCGCCTATAACATCATTGAAAAATTGACGTCATTATTATGGCTGTGACGTCACAATGATGACGCCATCAACTTAAAATCAACTTTCTATGCGCCAAACCGCATGCCAAATTTGGTGCTCCCGTAACTTTTAGTTTTCCATGACTTTTGGTTTAAACTTCCGGGTAAGATGGGTCGGCCAAAATATAGCCCACGTGAAACAGGGTTAACCTCACAGAAAAAGGTAAAAAAATCAAAAAGTTTATAGCGTTTGTGGAATCCTAGAAAGTTAACATATTTTTTTCACTTTGCATGTTGATTTATTTGATCCTACTTCGTTTTTTTCGTGCTATTTGGGCAAAAAATTTTAATGTGCATTTTTTCATTTTACCCTATTATGCAATGCATTATCATCGTGATTTATCCAGATTCCAGATTATACTATTTTTACGATGTTAAAAACAATTTTGTCGTAAATAACGCGCATCAACACCATATTTATGCATGTGGTATTGAATATCGTACAATACTGTTACTTTACGTTGCAGCTTATTTGTTGCGTCATTAATGCAATGCAATATATTAAAGCTAGCAGCTTTACTAGTGAAAACTTTTCTAAATTTAAAAGTTTTTTTTTCTGGTTATGAAAGAGTCATACTGTACATTGATTTACTAAAAGTTGGTTACGGTGGGTTTACCAGTTACAAATTAGCAATAACGAACTCATACTGGTTTAGAATAAAACATTTATTTCTGCAAATAGGTGATAGGCAGAGTTGTGAATAGGCCGACAACTACAATCTGAACCAGGCTCAAACCCGACCCGCAAAGCTGGGCCAGACTTTCAACTCTGGAGATAAGTCACCATAAAGAACCTATAGCCTCAAACTTGTGTAGGAAACAAACAGACTAATGCCTCGCAGACTAATGACAAAAAATACAACCAGCACTGGGCCATTGTTGGCAATTGACATCAAGTATGTACTGAGCTGTTTAAATGAATGGAGTGACTACTTCACCGAAAAATTTTAAGTTAAAGAGAATAACCCAGAATGAGGATTATTATTCATTTTTTATTCGCTTTTCTAAGAGTCAAGATTAGATCAAGTATGAGTTAGGGCTAGATGTGAGGTTAGTTTTAGAGTAAGAATTTGAGTTAACTTAGATTTGAATTAAAAAATGATAAAAAACTAGATAGAAATGTTTATTGAAATGAAGCTTTCCGTTACATTTTGAGAATTTTGTTCAGCAATCATGATAAGTTCAGCATTTGACTAGAGTTTTAGCACAAAAGTGTTCCAAATGATCAATCACTCGCCAAATTGCAAAAATTCTTCAGCAGTAGAAGTTTCAGTGTGTCCTTTCCTCCAATCAGCCGTCAATAATACTGTGCATTGTACAGTGTGCATATCTGTTACTGTACAATGTATATAATGTTAATATAACTGCGATCATAGCTAGTCAGCTTGGGGTGTTAGAGATTTGTTTCAAATGTCGTGTAGACTCATATGTTTCGATCATAACTCCTGCGCATGTTATGAATTAGATATACATAAAGGATAGAATATTAATCATTCTAACTGTAAAGTTAGACGTTGAATTCACATGTAATAAACTTAAACTTTGAATTTCCTTTTTGACTGCTTTTTACTATGGAACTAGCGAAGAATAGCACGTAAAGAAGCTTTAATTTTTTACATCTTATGCTACCATGCTAACTTAATCAAATTTACATAACCCGGATATATGTTAAACTTTCAAAATGATCTAGGTCTTACCAAGAACGAAGAAACATTGATTAAGTACTGTAATCGTAAAATTAAGCTTTGAATTTATTTTTATTTTTTTTTGACTGATTTTACCAATATACTCGTATTAAAGGTGTAGTTGAATTTATCTTTTACATTATATTCCATTGCGCCACCTCATGCGTCAATTTAATCAAATTTGCGTAGCTCGTATTCATTTACTAAAGAGTTCAAAATGGTCAAAACCTTCCCATCAATGCTCAAGGACTTATTTTAGGTAGATATTTTATACAAAATTTTTATGTAAATTTAGTCATTGCGTAAAAGTTTCGAATTTTTAATAAACAACTTGTTTTTTAATTATTTGTGTAAGCAATTTTTTCTTTGTGTTTGCGACGCATTCATCTTACTGTAATGTTAAAGAGTACGATACAATCGCCTTTCCTAGCTTGCGTTCGCAGTAGACAGTTCCTGTTCCTTTTCAAGAGTTTCTGTGCCTTTCTATTCCCTTACGTTATAGTATAACGTTCAATTACTCACTTTTTAATTTTGAGATTATACATTGTTTATACATTGCGTGTTTCATTAAAGCTATTTCTATATTGAAGCAAGTGACGTGACGCTTTGAAAATCGATGTTAGAAAACTTCAGTCAAATCAGAGTTGACGATTTGATGAAAAATGTGCATCTGGGAAAAAAAAAATTATAGTTTTGTTTTTCTTCTTGTTATTGAAGTTGCTGAAGTTATTGTTGTTGAAATATTTAAGTTTATCCTCTAGTCACAGGATAGCTTCAAACGCTAACTATTGATTGATCCGGACACTTTTTTATTTGATAAATACTTTGCTTTTGGACGAATTCGCCCCTGTTAAGGCCTTTTCAATGACCCAAGGTTCCTATCAATTTTTTCGAGCTCATCCATTGAATTTGCTGCCAGATCAAAGCCATTTATCAAGCAGAGATATACACCGTGAACGTCTTGTTGTAGACATCGTATCCGAGAATGCAACATCGTGATCAGTGTGCTGGTTAAACCCAGAACATCGGATTCATATCGTCGTACAACCGAAGGCTTTACCCACTCGGCCACACAGCCAACAGAATAGGTAGCATCATCCAGAAAAGCAGCAGATACAGATCGAGACGTTTTCTTTACCTAAAGAACGAGAAGTGTGTTCGATTTTTTGCTCCGGTTATAATGTATAAAGTGTTGCCAGTTACGACTTTTAGCTGTAACTGTTGCCAAATTTGTTTGAATAAACCTGTGTTGTTTAGTAGATTGTAGATTAATGAAATTGTAGATTACAAAAACTCTGCTTCTAAAAGTAAATATCCTTCTCCAATAACAATTGAAAATGAAACCGTTAAAACCAACTCGCAGAAATTTCTAAACAAACTATGTAAATATTTTGCCAACATTCGTGCGAATATGTCTAAAAATCTTCCACACACGAACTTATCATCCTTTAAAATTCACCATAAAACATGCATGAAATCTTTTATACTTCAAGATATTTTTAAGGAAGAAGTTAGTGATGCCATTGCTATTATTAAGTCCAGTTCTGCCCCTGGAATAGACGAAATTACCCCAAAATTTGTAAAAATAGCGAAGGGCATTTTATCTCCTATTCTTGCAAAGTTGTTTACCAAATGTATACATCAAGAAACTTTTCCGAATGACTTCAAAGTAGCGTATGTAATTCCGATACCAAAAACTTCTTCCCCTTTATCGCTCGATGAATTTCGCCCAATCTCCCTATTGTCTATTTTTTCAAAATTGTTTGAAAAAATTCTCAAAATTAAAATGTTAAAATTCATTTCAAAAAACAATATTCTAACTCCCTTCCAGTATGGTTTTAGAGAAAACAACTCGACTGAACTAGCAATTACAGCATTTTATGATAAATTGCTCAAGAACCTGAATGAAAATAAAATTACCTGCTCTATTTTTCTTGATTTAAGAAAAGCCTTGTTTTAGTAAATTACTGCATTCTGCTTAAAAAACTATATCATTATGGATTTCGTGGTAAAATATATGAATTATTAACCTTCTATCTTGCAGACCGACAAATCATGACAAAAATAAATGATAAAAAGTCTGCACTACGCATCATTGATCATGAAGTGCCACAGGTTTCACTTCTGGGGCCACTGCTATTTTTAATCTATGTAAATAATCTTCCATCGGCATCTAATTTGGAAACAACACTCTTTGCAGATGATACCAATCTGCATTTATCACATCACAAAATCATCACCCTAAAATCTCAAGTTCAACAAGAAATCGACAAAATTAATATGATTAGCAGCAAACTAACAATTAACTGCAAAAAGAGCTATTACATGATTGTTGGCAACACCAAGTCTGTTGATGAAGCTAAATTCAACCTCACTATTAATCACGATTTAACAAAAAAATCGGAATTTGTGAAATATCTTGGAGTTTTTCTTGACGATAAATTATCTTGGAAAATACGCATTGAGAAAATTTGCCAAAAACTTTCAAGAGTTTGTGGAATGATGTATAAACTAAGATATTATGTTCCATGTCTACTCGGAAGTTAGTTTACTTTAGTCTTTTTCATTCACAACTTCAATATTCTTCATTAAATTGGGGTAGAACTGCTAAAAGTAACCTCCAAAAACTTGTAATTCTTCAAAACAAAATCTTACGAGCGAGTCTCTTTCGCCCGAAACATCGTCAAACAACATTACTTTATTCTGAATTTGGTGTCTTAAAACTGGAAGACATGATTAATATGGAATTTGCCAAATTTATGTACAAATTTAACAATAAAATGCTACCAGAGTCTTTCAATAATTACTTTACTAAACTAGATGATGTGCATAAATACAAAACTAGGCAAAAACATCGAAACGAATTTTTTCGATTTTATATTGCATCAAAAACATGACAAAAGAGTCTTCGTCATATCTGTATAAATGTTTGGAAGAATGTTCCCACAGAATACCGACAGTGTTCGTTTTTCAAATTTAAGCGATACTTTAAATCAAATGCGCTGCTAAAATATAATACCAGCGTGCCTTAGCAAAAAATTTTCAAAAGTTCTGTATTTATTTATTCTTTTTTATTATTATTATTATTTTTTTCTGCTTGTTATATGGCTAAGTTGGCTTTCACCAAACTCATCCTGATTATGGTGTATTATTTTAATTTTAGTCACTGTTTGCTTTAAATTTTATGTTAATCTGTGTGTTATTAAAGGCAACAATGTATTATATGTTTAACTGCACTTATATAATACATTATACAATTAAGTGCTGGACGGCCTACCATTTCCGTTTCTGGGTATAAATTTGTATGTTATTTGTTCAATGTTGCTATAATACCTAAGAAAGAATGATTTACTGGAAATTTATGTCCAATCACTGTTCGATAATGTTTAACTCTTATACGATGGGAATAACCAAAAATGGCAGTTTGAGCGAGCCAAAAATGAAGCTGTTATTTTCAATTCATGTTGAGATTATGTGTGATCTCAGTAAGTTAATTATTTTTTTTAGTGAAGGGAGGGGAAGACATGATACAATACCAGGCTAATTTTATTGTCATTGTTATTATTTATTTATGTAGGTAGTTATCGGCCCTCTCATAAAGCACGACTTGCCCATCATATTTGTAAATTGATGTGTATGTTTTAAAGTGTTTGTTTGTTCATCTTTGTAAGCCATTGCGACAAATTTTCCTGTGCAAGTTTCAATGCGATTGGGTGCAGCAGACATTAGATGACCAATTGGTCTTTCGCTGCAACCCTCCTGCGCTTGGTTGCGTTTGGGAAAATAAATTGAATTGAAAAAAATATTTGAATTAGGTTTAACGAAGCGGAAAGGAACTCAGCAAACTCGTAACAGTCTTTGTCATAAATACAATAACAAACAATAAAGCTTTGTAGTAGATATTACGGTATTTCTTTTCCTATTTTGTGTTACGTCTTTAATTGTGCTCATAATTCAAGTTACTAAAAACAAACATTTTACATTAGTTCAATTTACTGTGATTATGGGATGGTTGATACAAATTTTTTTTACTTAGTGACAAGTACCGTAAAAAATTAAAACTGTGACAAAGATTGATTATATACTAAATGCTCTGAAAAACCAAACGTAAAAAATGCCGTAGGCGTTCTCATGCGTTGTTATTGTTCTCGGAGAAACGTTTGTTTTGTGTTTAATTATAAATTACGTAATGCTGTATGCGAAGCAGAAAGCTCGTTTTATTACGTATATTGTAGTTTTGGATTTTCTTTTTCGGTTTTTAGTTCAAACTTTTGAATGCGAAGTTAGTTTTTCTGTGCGCCTTTTTATAGTTGCGCAGTATGACTTTCTTTATATATCAATGGATTTATTTCGTACTTACACTGGGTGTAAAAGCATGAGCGCAAGAGCGTTAACCTTATAGTTCATATGAACCAACTGGCAGCTTGTGTAAATCCGGCAAGGCGGTACCCCGAGCGTTGCGAGTTTTTGATCTTATAAACTATACAAGAATACGCTCGTACATTCATGATTTTTAAGAAATGATTGAATTTATTATTTTACGACAATTGAAGATGTACAGTCAACTAGGTAAGAAAACCAACGAATCTCGTATATCGATTTCGATTATTTTTGTTTGGGTGTTGACGTTACGGCATTGTTAACTCAAACAAAATTAGATGACCTAATTTGTATTATGATTCAACCAAAACCTGGCCCGTCCAAGCAATGCAGCATATTATCAGTGGCGTAACTTTAGGTTTATGCCTGGGAAGGGGGCATGCTTTTAGAGGAATTCACTATTCGACAGAATTTAGATGAAAACCATAAAAAGGTCTTCACCGAAAAATCGGTGTTTTATTCTTTTTTTAATTAGATTTATTTCAAACCTCTTATCCAAAAATTTGTTTCAGCTGGGGCACGATGCTTTTCAAAATAGGGGTCCACATCTGGGGTGGCAAATGTTCTCTCCGCTTGTTACTTATGGCAGTGAAATTTTTTGGTAAAAGGAAACGTTTGTAATTTTAATTGTAGTTACATTTTATTTACCAAGTTGCCTTGGCCAGAAGACAGCAAAGGAAACTTTCGGTCTTTGAGTCAAGCTGCAACCTGCCCACCTGCCTACCATACACGGTGGAGGCTTCACACTGTCCCTTTAATTGCCAAACGTCAAGTAGAGAAACTGTGAATACTAATTTCTATATATAGTCTTTGGTTTGACCTGAGCGGAAATCGAACCCAAGTTTACCGTTTCAGTCGTGGACGCTTTATCCACTCGACCACTGATCGACCTTTGTACGTTGGAAATGAACCTTAAACAATATTTCTGATCAAAACCCTTTGTAAATAGTCAACGGTAGTATTATGGAGCGCAATGAGACTTTTAAAATAAACACCAATATAAATAAAATTATTAAACTGACGATGAATTAGTCAGTAATTGTACTGACGACAAGCTACCAAGTTGAACCTTTGTGGAAAAAGTCTGAATTAGTGCAAATTAATAATACAAAAATAATTTTGTGCCAAAAATTAATTGTACGTCGAATGGGCTTTCCCACTCAAAACTATAGCTGCAAGGTGTTAGGGCAGTTTTGAAGGGAATATTTTACCCAGAACAAATAAAAGCCCCTCCCCCTATAGCATCTATAGTACAGTACCTTAAGTGTCGTGACATTTGCCTAATCTATGAACTAAGAACAGCAAAGAACAAAAAGTATAAAGGTTACACCAAAAAGGTGCTGAAGACATAAAAGATTTTTAGAACTCTTTGAAAACACTATGAAGTTGGAAAAAAATGGACGTGTTTATATAGTTTGCCTGCTGCCCAATTGGCTTTGGGCTTTTTGTGTTTGAGAATAGCCTGACTTGAACTAATACTTACTTCGGTACCGTGGTTTACAAGTATTTTACCTTCCAAATATGATAGATTTAAAATCAAGTTTAAAAACTATTAAACGCAGTTTTCCCAAGAACTGTTATAGAGTACGTGATTGGTAATTTTTGGGAGCAATAAAACATATGCTTGCAAGAATTGTTGTATATGAAAGAAAGTTGTTGATTTGTTTTAGACTTTTACTAAATACAATTTTTTTTAAGTATCGTCGTAAACATATGAAAAAACTTGCTTTCATTACGTAACATTTGTTATGTACAGAGCTGGACAGCGCGGTTTTGAGCTTTTAGCTATGGAAGTTGTTATGATTTCCCAGGAGTGAACCACGAAGGACATCAAACTTTTCGGTTATTTGTGTAATTAAAGAATATAACAAAAATTCAATAACAAAAAAGCATGATCATCACAATTTTTGCACTTGACCATAATATCGACATTTTATTCTTATAAAAAAGCAAAAATATTCGAACGGTTATTAAGAAAATTGCTCCCAATTGGGTTTAAATTTGATTTTGAATCTATGACTTAATAGGGCATTTAAGTCAAGTTTTTCAGTGTTGATAAAAATGTTTGGAAAAGCCTAAAATACATCTAATTCTCACCAAATGTCTAATTCTTACCACAGCCAATTCCCACGAAATTTAAACTTTCTATGCCTTTTTCGTTTTCTATATAGTGAAGTTCAGTGTTGCTATTTTGTCAGTATTGTGACGGAATATTAAGTTTTGGAAAGCTGGCTTATATTTATTGAAAAGCAGCTACATTTACAGTTTTAAACCTTTGCTTTGTTTCACCATAACCTTGCTGCAAAACATTTATTAATAATTAGGAACATGCAGTAACATTTGAAATTTTATTTCCAATTGACAACCCTGGCAAAACTTCTTCGGAGAAAAAGCTTTTCTAAAGGTAAATCTAATCGTTTATATCTCAGGAAGAATGGTCGTAGAAAGCTCAAATTTGATAAAGCTAGTTTTGAGATCTGTTGACGTTTTTTCGAGAGAAAATCACGCAAACAATTTTTTAAACAAAATGCCCTTTCAATATTTCATTGGTAGATGACTAGGTACTGTAGACTAAACGGTACAGCAAGTAAGTTTTATTTGAAGTTCGCGCAATATTAAAACACAAGGAATCCAGATGTATATTTAAGTCCTCCACGGGAGCCAATGAAGGATCAGGAATACGTTCGAAATACTAAATTATGGATTTTAATTCAAATTCAAAAACAATGAATAGGGATTTTCTCAATAACTTTTAGAGTAAGAATTCGTGATAGTTCATAGTACCTGTAGCAATGAGATGTAAACTATGATCGAGAGCAAGAATTGTTATGTAATGTAAGAAAATTTTTTGATGCGTTACCACAATTCCTCTGAAAAATCGTCATTAAAACAAAGATTTGATTTGACCGCGTTCATGTCTGACGTACGACAAAACTGCAGGATTAGCAAGTACAATTTACGAAAGTGTTGGTTTTATACGTAGATTTTTAATAAACAACAAGCTCTAGAAAGTTCATTTCTGACGCCAAGCATTTTTAATCAGCTGTAGCTACAACACTGTGCAAAAAAAAAAAACAACTTCTGAGCTCGAGTATGGGTATATAAACGCGTAGTAGCAATTAACGCGTTGACTTGACAGTTTACGGTTTTGACTTTGGAGAAAGTTGACCTTTTCACACTATCGTTAATGATCAGTGTACACTAACGCGGTATAGCGAGAAAGATGGCATAGCATCAAAAGATTTCACAAAAAAAAATCACAAGATTAGGAAAAAAATCACTAGATTGAAAAAGCTTTCAAGTACATCTCTTCTGGCTTAAAAAGTGTCAGTTGGGTATTTTGAAAATGATTTTGCATATGCCATTTTTTAGAATAAGTCAATTTAAGGCCTTTAAATCTTTAATCCAACTTGCGTTTGATTCTTTTCAGAACAATTGCAGCAAAATCACCAATGGTCGACAGTGGCGTTGCTAAGAATGGTGACACCTGGGGCGGAATTTCGTGGTGTCACTCTTCATAATGTATTGTAGGCGGCAAAAAGTTATATTTGAAAGATAGCGGTACTACTTCATGACTGTAGATAGCGGTTGTTATTTGGCAAACTCAATAAGTTCTCATAGCAAGATTCTAAAACTTGGAAGTATGAGCAGTACACGTCTAGTATCAGGAACGTAACCAGAAATCTGCAGTTATAGGGCAGAGGCGATGTTCGGGGGTCTGGGAGCAGAGCCCACAGCTCTCGAAAAATTTTAAGTTTTTTGTAAAAATAACTCAATTTTAAGATTATTTTAACAAGAAATGCTTTTGAAACGTGGCATCAATGAGAATTTTCTTAGCATAAAAATTAGCAGCGCAAAAATATGATTAGATTCAGGCGCATAGCCAGAAATCTACAAGGGGGAGGCTATTTTGGAGGTGCAAGAAGGAAGCCACAGCGTTCTAAACTTTTGTGTTTTTTTGTCAAATATAACTTAATCTTAGACCTATTTTAATATATATATATTTTTTAAATGTGGCGTAAATATTAGCAGTGCAAAAATACGATTAAACTGATTGCATAAATGGGCAATGACTTTGCGGAAAGTGACTAATGGTAAAATTTTAGTTCTTTTACTTACAAGGTGGTTACAAAATCATAAAATCTTATAGTTCAGTCAAACTCACAAGAAGTAAGCCTGTTCGTATGTATTTAACAAGAAAAAAAATTGGTGGGGAGAAGGGCACATGGAACAATATTTGAGTTGAAGTGATTGCTAATTAACTAGTATTGAATAGCCACCCCTTTATTTCTAAGCTTATAATTTTTTTTTATGAAACCTAAATTCAGCATGTTTCAACAAACGATCAAATTTGATTGCTTAGTGTTTGCAATTTTTCAAAGTTTCTCTGATTTGTGATTTGTATTTTTGGCAAATTGGCGCCCCCTTCTAAATAAACGTTTCAAAAGATGCTTTTAATCATTTTTAGTTCTTCGCAGTGTGCTAAACATTTTCATTAATGTTGAACATATTTTAGTGAGTTCGTACGCGATGAGTCTCGACGCGTAGTTCTTTAATAGCAACAAGTAGTATCTAATATACTAATAATAATAACAATAATAAAATTAATAATGACGACATAAAGCAAAGCAGCGGCATATATACAGCGAGTAAACAAAGAAAAGCGAGAACAAAAACAACATTAATTAAATTCCTTTTGTCTCGCAATGTCCGTTCATTACGCAATATCACCCATAACAATGCGCGATATGTGCCAATAACCGGATACCGCAGACAAAATTACACCAGGACAAAATATATTGATTCACTCGGTCACCACAATATTGTTGTTTTTTGTTTTGTTCGATTTGTACTATAAAATGGTGTTACCCCAAAATGGTGACACGCTGGGCGGGCCGCTCCTCCCGCCCCCCTTTAGCGACGCCACTGGTGGTCAATTTTGCTGCAAAAATGCTGCTAATCGACCAATAGGTGCGTGGAAAACTAACTTCCAGATTGAGTTAATCAAGCAGAAGCTGAAAGGTTTTATCACGAAAACCAAAGGCCAAAAAGAGATGAAGGTTTTTCGTAACACTGAATCATTAATTAATAAATTCGTGTAGGCTATGAACATGCGACTAAATACTTGAAAAAATTGCCGGCCGGTTGGTTGAACGGTAACACGTTCGTCACTGCAGCAAGAGGTTTGAGATTCAAACCTCGGTCTGATCAAATCAGATACATTGTTGCCAACGGCTTTCCACCGTTTCTACATTCTTCCTCCCGGTCTGTGTTGCCTGGGCGCAATGACGCGGAAATGGGCCCGCCAATTTGTTACACGCTTTGGCGTAATACTACAAGTTAGCGTAATGAAAGATTTGATTTCTTATTTTTTTCATTATACTCGCTATATATCGCGTTGAAGCGTGTAACGAGTTTACGGAGGCCATTTTCCAAATCCTTGAACCCAGGCAATCCAGCTTTTTTTGAAGGAATGTTGCAGCGGTGGCGAGCCGTTGTCTACATTGTGTCCAGTTTGACGGCCCGGGATTTGAACTTCAGACCTCCCGCCCCAGAGACGAACGCGTTAGGACTCAATCAACTGATTTGATTTGAAAAACTAATCTAAATAGAGAATGGTGGAAAAGTTACGTGTTGACTGGAAATACTACAGGGGCGATGCTTTTTAATTTTGCTATGAAATGTTTCGGCAACGATAGATTTTAGAAAGCTAAACTTTTGTAGAGCTTTAAAATGTTTCTTTACTTTTTGCATCTAATCATAGCTGGATGTTTTACTCAAATGTATATTGTAACAATGGGCCTATATAGCCTATGCTATAGAATATACAATGTTTAATCTTTATACAATGCGTGATCGAATTTTTTTTCAGCAATGCAATTGCAATTGTCGAATTAAAAAAACTTAGTTTAGATTTAGTGTGAGATTTCAAGCTTAAAATAGCAATGAAAACGATTTTTTGGCTGCATTTCCTGTCATTGGCAAGTGTTGTCGCTCATCTATGCAATGCAGGTATCAATTTTTCATTCTTGCTTTTTTCGGTTGTGTCCCATTTTATGTGATTACTGTATACTAAATTATATCTAGTTATTTGAATGGCTGTTGTAATTTTTACAAAATAATGGTTTCAGAATAGAAATTAAGTATTTGCTGTGTTGTGCAATTAAACTATTTTCGCGTACGTTGGGGTTCGATTATAATTGAATTTGTTCAAATCATATTCAGTTAGTTGACGTTAAAAAAAAAAAGAACTAAACAATGCATTCTGACAACAGAGAAACAAGTTATGTACTTTTATTTGAATTTTGAGCTCCTTTTTGGAGGAGTTCAATATCCCGCAGAACCAGTTTTGAGAGCAAACCTACCTCGAAATAACCTCTGAAAAAA
The DNA here is from genome assembly GCA_963965965.1 of Trididemnum nubilum. Classification (NCBI taxonomy): domain Eukaryota; kingdom Metazoa; phylum Chordata; class Ascidiacea; order Aplousobranchia; family Didemnidae; genus Trididemnum; species Trididemnum nubilum. The sequence goes on along the minus strand of OZ014484.1, from coordinate 9,621,535 downwards.
CAAGGTTAGCTAAACATACTTTTATTAATTAAAATAAGCGTCGCAGCAACGAAAAGGTAAAAAGAATAAAAATGTTAAATGCTAAAAACTAAAATCTTAAAAATGCTCTAAAATACTAGAGAATTTTTTAAAATGACACTGATATCTTCAAAAATTGACTTGTGTGAAAAACGGCGATGAAAAAATTCCTAACTCTTGCTCAACGGACGGGCGCCGGATTTTTGGTTTTCATGTAATTTCTGCTTGAAGTTTACTTGAGGTGTATAAAATTACTCATAAATGGCATTAAGAAAATATTCGCCCAAAAATCATAAAAGTTGAGCAAAGGTTGGAGGTTATCGAAAATCGCAACTAGGAAAAAAATTGAAGAAAATTAACCGAGTGTAGCATTTTTTTCCGAAAACGCGATTAGGAACTTCAACCACGGTCATGACCTGCTTACTAGTGGTTCGAGAAACTCACGTTTTCTTTGTGAAGTACGTAGGCAAACTAAGGGCATATAATTAGGTATTGTGTTTCACGTAAGTTTTTGTTTTCTTGTAAACTCCAATGATCCCTGAAGTACCTCGCTGGCTCAGAGTTGTAAATAGGCCGACTAGTTCAGACCCGAACCCGGCCCGATCCCGAAAATTAATTTGAAGCCCAAATTATGCCGAAAAAAAAAACTAAAGTTAAGTTGGGTCTGAAAACTTTAGCAATGTTACCAAATTATTTTTATTATATTTTTCTGCACCTAAGACAAAAAGGGCGTCTCGGGACCGAATTAAGCCCGACATTTTGTCAACTTTAGGCCTGAACCCGGCCCGAAACCGCCCGAAAATTCCTTTGTATTTTTCTAAAAAATTTCTATTTGTATTTTTCTATGTATAGTTGCTACAACTAAATCATACTCAAGTACATTACAACATTTCTTGTTCTAGCCGGCCATTGCTTACCCTAAAAAACACGATGTCCAATTTTTGCCCAAATTACGCAATATAAGCACTAATTGGGTAGCTACAAAGTAGGGTTCAAAATGTCGACTGAAAAAAACTTTTTTTCTTCGTTCAATTTTGACAAGCTTTGTTCACCCCAAACGTGGATTTACGCAGTATCTGTTTTTTGTCCGCTTTTGTACGTTTTTTCATCTTCATGAAAAAATATGTTTTTGTTCGTTCGCATTAAATATGTCCATATCCGCAATAACAGTATAAACCGTCACATTTTTGACAAACGTTTCCCAAAAAACTGTTTTATAGACGTGTACTAATACCCCAATTTTGAAACACCATCATTACACAAAAGTTTTGAACAAAATCTTTATCGATATGCAGCATTTTTCCTAGCGCGGATTTGGACTTACAAAAATGCGGACGAAATATATATACGTTTTTATGGAGGAGCAAAAACGTAAAAAAAGGAAAGTTGTGTAAATTGACCTTAACGTCTGTTAAAACGCTTGACGCTGTGAAATTTTTGATTTTGTTCATCCTAATTCCATATCTTGAAAAGACAATATGAGTTGTCGAGCCACAAATGGCAATTGTACAGCTGTTGTTTATTTTTATGATTAATTTACACAAATCAGTTTGTTGTTCAGAATGCCCGACATTTGTTCGTCCAGAGGAGCGTTTAAATTGTGGTAGACCACGAATATTGCAAGAAGAATGCAAAAACAAAGGTTGTTGCTGGGATAGTAGCACAAAGAATGCAATTTGGTGCTTCCAAAGAAGAGGTAGACAGCTGTTTTCTAAAAAAAAAATTAGGTTCTGATTCTAGAAATTTTGGATTTTGGTGCTTCCAAAAAAAGTAGACAGATGTTTTCTAAAAAAATCTTGATTCCGATTCTAAAAATAATGGATTTTGGTTCTTAAAATCTAAATATCTGGGGTAACACCTCAAAAATAACCGGTCTAGGTAGGGTTTCCATACGTCCTGTTCTCGTCGGGACACTTTTGTTTTTGTGGCGTTGTTGCGGTGCCCCACCCGGTTAACCATTCGTTCTGAAACGCTTCATTAGTTGCGGGTTTTTTGGTATTTCACCGAAAGACTGACTTCTTGAGGCAAAAATCTTTTGTTTGTTTGTCTGGTAATGATCTCTAAAATCCCGAAAAATTGCGGCAGAGGTTAAGATTTTTTTTTGTATTCACCTTAAGTCCGCGAAAAATTGCAGTATTCTAACTATGTCTCGATTTTCTATTTCAGAAATATATGGCAACTCTGTAATCCAATAATATGCGAACTTATAAAATTCATTAAGTACACTTGACTACCTGTAACACCAGTTTGTTTTAGAGGGAATCATATAATGTTGCTACAAAACCAATCACCTGCAATATTAATATGGCCTGGAAGCAAATCAGGGTATTTTATGTTTTTTGACAATAGCAGCTGTTTTCTATGTTAGACCAATTGATTAACATTGTATAATCTATTTTGTCATGTGATTTGTTGTTCAGAATGCTCGATTGTTCCTGTGCTGGAGCGCGTAGATTGTGGTCACGAACACATATCGCAGAAAGAATGCTTGGACAGTGGCTGTTGCTGGAATAATACTGTTTCCGATAGCATTTGGTGCTTTCGAAAAAAAGGTAAATACAGTACTTGCTTCCTGATTAAGTAATGAATATGCATAAATAAATATTTTCAAAAATTCTGTTGGCCGTGACGTAACGCGTTCGTATCTCTTGCGAGGGTTTCAGGCTTAAATCTTTGCTCGCTCAATTCCTACAGAGTGTTGCCAACGGCACGCCACTGCTTCAATATTTCTTTAAGGGTGCAGTGTCAGAGTTGTCAACGGGCCGAATAGTGACAGGACCGAACCCCAAAAGTGATCTGAAATCAAAATCAGGCCAGAAAAAGCCCGAAAGTGAAATTAGGTCTAAAAAACGTGTATGGTTAAAAACAAAACTACTTACTGCTGACCAGTACTTAAACTGTAAAATTTTGCATGGGGGGACGCTTTTGCTGCCTTGACCAAACTTCAGTGGAAATTATGTAATTCCGTCCCCGTAATTAAATGAAGACCAAAAAAAAAGATCTTCGCCAAAAAATTGGAGTGTTTTTTCCCCGAAATTGGGTGAAGACCTAAAAAAAAACGTCTCCACCGCAGCTTAAGACCGCATTCGGCCGGGTTTTGTACAATTTAGTCGTGCTGGCTGGCTCTTTTTTATCTGATCATTTAACGCTCAAATCTCGATGGGTGGACGTCTAAATCTCGATGGGGGGAAGCTAAATTTCGACAGGGAGACACTAACTCTCGATGGGTGGAACGCGTTCCCCTTACAATTTAAGTACTGCTGCTGACCAATTGTGACGTAATAATGATAATTGTTTAACAATAACTTATTGATGGTTAAATAAAGTAGTCATTCAGTGTTGCAAAGTGATTTGAATTACCCTTTTATAGTACCTGAAAGGCTAAAGCACAAGTCAAGTACTTACAACAATCTCGAATTAAGTTCGACATTTTGTCAACCTTAAAATCTTTTTCTTTGCGCATTGGTAAATTGCAAATACACTATTGATTGATTGATTAAAATCAAAATAGTGAACTCATAAAACCGAGACACAAAGTGGGCTGGGAATGGAGGGAAGAGTATTTACAGCTGTAGGCCTGGTGGCTGAGAATGTAATGACGCCATTTTTACGACAACTCTGATTGTGTGATCTTCTGGGTCGGAACCCTGTTCAGTGGTCACTAGGGTGTTGCAGCCGCCCCATAAATTTGAAAATTTTATCGCAGTAACTTCTACCTTAGCACAAGTTGGACGCTTCGCACAAAAACCCTTTGGTCAAGATTCGTTAAAAATTGTCAACGTTTAGGGGTCGCACTTTTCATCAAAATTTTGGTCGCACTTTTCATCAGTGACATCAAAATTTTGGCAATTTCAAAAAAAATGTTTTTTCATTTTGAATGTTTTTGGACTATAAGTCGAACCCATGATTTCTTTTGATCATTTCTACTGTTTTTGAAAGTTGTTGTTTAGTACATAGCCAACAAGAGAACTTCCTAAATCAAAGTTATCAAAAATTCCAATATAGACCTACTGCCACAAGCATAAATAATATCAAATTATTGCATATTTTTTTAATTTAATGATTAATTTCACACCTGGCCCTGATTTTAATCCGAAAAGCGCTCATTATTGTTATCTACCCAATGTCGGTCTTTTTTTTTTAGTCTAGACAGCTGTGTTAACAAAAAGCATCTTATTAATAAGCTGTTATAATTTCCGTTTCTTTTCTTTAACAGCCAAGTTTTTCCCATATTCTCGATATTGATTTTTTAATCAGACATCGTGCTATGCAAAAATGTTTTTTCTTCAATTTTCAATCATGCTAAGGCGTTGGTTTGATGACCACGATTTTATTGTTGTGTTCAATTTTTTTCAATGTTTGAGAAATCGTGGAAATATGACAAAGATCTTTTTGCATGCTTTGTCGATCTCGAAAAAGTATAATATGATTGCCTTTCCATCTTTAGAGGGTTCTGAAGAAGAATGGCGTTTATGGTCAGTTGTTACATGCCATTAAGACATTTAACCGTGCCGACTATAGTTTCGTAGTTGAGTAAATGGCAGGCAATCAAAGCTTTCCATATAGGCATTGAACTCCTGCAAGAATGCGATTTGTTTCTTTTCTTCTTCATTATTTACCTGAATTGGATCGACAAATGCAACCAAAATGATGAGTTTGGCACCGTAGGAAATAGAAAAATCAGTTGAGTGCTATGTAACCAAACCAAATGCAACCAAACTGATGAGTTTGGCACCGTAAGAAATAGAAAAATCAGTTGCGTGCTATGTGCTGATGATTTGATTCTTCTTCTACAGAATCTGGCTTTCAGTGAACATTACATAGGTTTGCAGGTGGGCTACTTATGACACTGCAGGAATAAAAATACGCTCGGTCAAAACCGATATGCTTCATGTTTCAAGAAACACTAATCAGCGTTTGTTGCAACTAAATGGAGCGACGCAGAAACAATTGTACAAGTTCAAGTGTCTTGGGGTTGCATTCATGAGTGGCAGAAGGCAAAACAAAGAAATGGGTATCCCAATTGGCAAGGCAAATGCAGTAATGAAAGCTTTACACTATTCAGTACTTATGAGACGATTCAGTAGTTGTGAGACGAAAATTGTCAAAAATGAAGCAAAGCTCTCAATTTTCCAAACACTCTTTATCCCTTCTTACCTACTCTATCTCTGTATGGTCATGAAAATTTGGTATTGATTAAAAGGGTGCGATTGCGAGTGCAAGCGTCCAAAATGAGGTTTCTCCAAACAATCAGAGAAGTTGCATCATTGACAAGGTGCACATCTCTTAAGATATGAAAATTTCTAGATCCGCTACTTCTTCAGATTAAAAGATCTCAGCTTAGATGGTTTGGTCATGTAAGCAGAATGCATCTGAGAAAATTTCCAAAAAAGCTTTACTTGCCAAAGCAAATGGAAAAAAAAAGTGGGATGACCCAGAACTACTGTAGGTGAATCAATATTACATTGAGATTCTTGGGTGGAATTGTTTAGGACTTCACCCAAGCGAAATGATGGGGGTGATGGAAAACCGTGAAGTGTGGTAGGTTAATCTCGAGCTGCTGCCCGCGCAACCCTCACAGGAAATAGGGCACTTAGGAGAGAGAAAATGTTCCTTGAAGTTTTCAATGGTTTTGTTTGCTTTTCTACTGTTTGTTCTGTTAAAGTTAAATTTGTACAAATTTTTCATTTCATTTACCAGCTTCTTTACTTCCTGAATTATTTTAAATTGATGAATTGTACGAATTCTAGCTTTCTGACGGGAAAACATGTACCTTTAATTATAGTATTGTCATCAGATCAAGAAATAGTTCCTGGCAACCAACTGTGAGAATTTACAGATCTAGTAATAGTATATTGCTAGTAGATTTACTAATATCTATGTTTTATAGAGCTTATACTAAGTAGATTGCTTTAAACTCCGTATTTTACACAGCAAAACAAAGCAAACACGGTTTTACTAAGCTACTGCTGTAACTAGATTTTAGTTAAAACAGCAATTTAATAGATTTTAATGACTAGGCCTAAAGCATAGTCTGCACCGTCATTCTTTAAAAAAGTAACATTTTAGGCAATGCTTCACTAGGTTTTAAACAGCGAGCCAAAATAGATACAGTAGATCTAACCCAAATAGAGTTTCTGTTGTAGTTTCCCCGCACATACAGCAAACGTGATCAATTTTGACCACTATCAATTCTGAAAAAAAAAACATAATTGTGAACAGTTTTAGAAGTTATGTTGAAGTTTTTTTTTTAATGTAGAAGATCTCGAGTGAATGTTCAATTTTGCAATGACTCATTAGTAACAAAAGTTTCACATAGCACCATCCAGCGGCACAAAACAAAAAAATCCTAGGTAAAAAATCCTAGGTAAAAAAGGTAAAAAAGGTCTCTGAGCGACCAAATCCAAATCCTAGGTAAAAAAGGTCTCTGAGCGACCCCTAAACCTCAATTTTTTTTCTCAAACTTTGTATTCTTGATTTTTTTTGGCAACCTCATATGTTGAAGAAGGTAGAAAAAAATCGGAAGAGGTCGGGGCAACTGCAACACCGTAGTGGTCACGTTGCTGCGTCTTTGAATGCAATGTTTGTGATATAATGTTTGCAAGGATTAGCTCTGCTTGGTGGTTTTTAACAAGAAACAAATTCAGTGAACAAAAAACTAAAAGAAATCCACAAAAATTTTGATTAAAAAACTAGAAACTATTGAGCAGGTGCGGATTTTTCCTAGTACAAACTTTTGGCATTGAAAACTTGCATATAATCCGATAGCTATTTAACATCTGACTGTCCTGTGCAAACATGCGACAGAAATATTGTTACTTTCAACCGCTAACGGAGATGCCTATATATCTCATTTATTCATTCAGCCCTTTTTTGCTATACTATCATGCCTCCCCTGCAAAGTTTAAAACTCATTAACAAAAAAACTCGAAATATTTTAATAATCTCAGGGGTTAATGCATTTTTGTAATAGGTTAAAGCATCAGTGTCGCAAAAAATAGTTCAAAAACGTAATCTAAACACGGAAAAATACTTTTCTTCCAAGACAAAGCGCAATATAATACAGTAAACTAATCACACGACAAAAGTTACCACAGTTCAGTTTTATTTTGGCAAACAAAAGATACACGTGATTTAAATCAAATCAAATTAAAATCTAATCTTTCATTATACTTGCTGCATTACGCCGAAGCGTGAAACGAGCTTGCGGGACCCATATACACTTCCTTGCACCTGAAGCCAATACAGCTCCTTTTGAAGAAATGTTGCATCGGTGGCGAGCCGTTGGCAACACTGTGACTCGAGATTTGAACATCAGACCTCTCGTTCCAGAGACGAACGCATTGCCGCTCGAACAACCGTCCTGTGTGATTAAAAGGAAACTTTAATAAATTATAACCCAAGCAGTTTTTATGAGAAGACCATATGTTGACGACTTATGATTATTCCAAGCAGGGTTCGAGACGACTCATAATTAAATATTATGAAACAAAAATTACTCTTTTGTGTATGTGTGGTTTTTATACCTTTTCAATGTTCTCTCTGGTAAAAAAAAAAAAAAATAGAAAAAAATAAGCCTAATTAAGAGCAAAACAAAAACCGAGAGAATGATAAATCTGAATTGTGGAAAATAATAGCAATGGGGCGTGCTACCGAATTATATACCGGAGAAGTGCTAGGTGACTTGGTGATAAAATTTACGCTGAGATTTTGCTAAGGCGCGTTTACACCAGACACGAAGCAAGGCAAAGTGACGTGAAACAACCAAAACTTGACGTCAATTAACAACTTGCGAAAGGTTTTAACTGGTTGCAAACTTTGCAAGCTTTTGCTAAAGTTTACTTACTCAAAATATTTTTGAATGGTTAGCGCATATTTTGAGCTAGTGACGAAATCGACCACTTGCAAAGGTTGCCAATCTTCGCTTCGCGTTGCTTCGCGTCCAATGTAAACGCAACTTTAGTTTGATTTAGTTTTAGTTTTTGTTTTTTTTCTTCTTCTTTTAGGAATAACTACAACTTTAGCCCAAACTAAAACTTCTTTCAAATATAATTTGGTACAAAGGATAACAAGTTCTTCCTCAATATGTCCGAATGGAGTTGGAAATTTGAAACGATTTACCTACGTAAGTTTACATTGTGTAAGGTGTACTGATACGGTTTATAATTTTTTAAACTTAACATATGCAATATTAACACCATACCCACAGTGGTATTAAACCTAAAAGTTTTTGATCTGTGTAATTTGAAATAACTGAAAATTTCCAATCTATGGTGATATCTAGCACAATTTATTTTCTACTGAATAACGAGCAATCACGCTTTCTGCAAGAAGCGCTATTCACCAATTACAAAAAATCTCTTTGTCTTTTGTTTTTCTCCCACTTTTTCTGTAATTCAATTATTATTAGCACTAATTGGTCATATTTCGGTGGTCAAGTGAATAAAGAATCTGCTAGTAAAACTGTAGACCTGGGTTCGATTCCCGGTGGGGTTAAACAAAAGACTATAAAAATTGGTTTTCACAGCTTTTCGGCTTGACGTTCAATAATAAAAGGGACAGTGTGAAGCCTCCACTTTGTGTCGTATAGACAGTTGGGGAGGTAAGTGGAAGTTTCACTCATCGAATACTGAAAGGTCACTTTGCTGTCCCCTGGCCAAGACAACTTGGTGAATAAACTGTGATTACAATTACATGACATAGCATTTTGCTCCAAACCAATTTGCCGAGATGGAAAATAGTTTTTTCTATTCTCTATAAACGCAATAATTTTTAACTAGGGCGTAACTATTTCAGCAAAAACTTTTAAGTTAAAAAAGATGAAGCATCCAGTTAGGGTTATGATATGGGCACCGTTTGGAAGAATATTATTTATTTTGTAACACCGCTTTTTTGAGCTTATTTACAATAAAATTTTTCCGATATATATTTATAATAAAATACACTATAAAGTTGGAACAAAAAAGCCTACAAAATATATCGTAAATTTCCGATATATACCGGAAGTTTCCAATATATATATAAATGGCAAAATACACTCAAAGTAGGTACAAAAAAGCCTACTACCTATATCGCAAATTTTCGATATATATCGGAAGTTTCCGATTAATAAGACAAAATACACTTTAAGTTGGAACAAAAAACGCTTACAAAGTAAGTCGGATATTTCCGACTTATTTACTGTAGTAGGCTTTTTTCCAACTTACAGTGTATATTTGTCTTGGGGTGTTACAAAAAATGATAGTTTTCCAAACGACGCTCCACATGCCCTTTGCAAAAATATTCTTTATTTTGCTACACTTCTCGACAAATGCACTGTAAGTTGGAACAAAAAAGCTTATAGTAAACTTTCGACTTATTTTGCAAACTTTTTTGTTCCAACTTAGCGAGTATTTTGTCGTATATATAACGAAACTTGCGATATATATAGGAAATTTATGATATAGTAGGCTTTTTTTGTCCAACTTAAACTGTATTTTGTCATATATAATAAGTCGGAAATTTCCTATATATTTTGGACAAATTTTGTTGTAAATTGGCTCAAAAACAAGGTATTACATAATAAATTATTTTTTTCAAATGGCGTCCCATATTATGAGCAAACAATAAACAATAATTTAAAACAAACATTCAGTAAATTTCAGCTTTTTATGACTTATTTTCACTGAGAATTTCACTTTTAAGTTCTAAGGCATCTTTTTCAACTGCTTTGAAAGCACCTGAATACAAATACTTCAGCATGAATTAGTGTAACAGCAGAAAAACTTTGTACAAGTTAGATACGTTATCCCAGCAATTCTTAGAAAATTATCTTTTAATTATATCAACCAATTTACTTTGAAGTATAAAATCTCGGAAACAATAAGTTGTAGAAAGCTGAAATTTATGAAGATGTGTTTTAGATTAATCTTTATCTTTTGCGTATAATCCTAGCTCGATTCTTTATTCCTTTAAAAAAAAAATACAGCAAAAATGAGAAACATTCACTTTCAAATAACGGCAACTTTTTTTTTATCAAGGAGACTTGTGAAAAGTATTGCAAAAGAAATCGTGAAGGCAGATACATAATCCAATGCAGACAAACATATGGACTGAATAGTGCAGGTAAAAATAACCACAATTTTAAAGTGCAAAACTTGGTCTTGGGAAGTAAAACGAGTTTCCGTGAAAAAATTTAGTACAATACTGTTTAGAACTACTATTTTGTGCTATAAAAGCGGCATTTGTATTATTATAAAGATGGTAATAAGTTGTCTCAATATTGATTCTTAATAATGAATAAGTAACCATAACTTTTGTTTAATTAACAAACAAATTTAAGCAACATTTTTAAATCTGCACGAGTCATTGTTATTACGAACGAGCTTTCGAAAGCAAAGCACCTTTTCCATCAGGTTCTGATTTAAATAGAATTGCTTTGGGCCTAATTAAGCTCGTATGCATTCGAAGTCTCTTTTGTTAGTAGAATAAAGACTGAAAAGTTAGTTTTAAAAGTGCTACCTAAACTGTTGTTTATTACTTTTTTTATTAGAACAAAGTTATGCAATTTTTAGTTTATTTGTTATGAAATCTTTCATTTTACCAACTGGGTTACGCCCAAGCGGGTAAAGAGTTAGTTGTCGGGTCTACCTCAGTGTTATAGAGCCCGGGTAACCTTGCGCCCGCTCGACCATTTGGCCAATTATTAGTAGTAACTCTAAATGGTGATAATGATAATTTTATATCTTCATAATGCTTTTTTTTATCCTTGACTCAAGCAATAAAATGGTGATTAGAGGAATGCATCATTTTGTGCTTCATTGGAATAGTTATCATTTGCTATGTGTTTAGATGTGATGGGATAGCGCATTTCTAGTAGGCCTAGTGTTTAGGTTTAACCACGGTTACGAGAAAAAATTATTTTCTGTTTAGTTCAGATCTGTGCGTGTTTCACGTACTTATAAGTGTCTTAGATCAAAGTCTGACTGGCAGCTTTCTTAGAGCTTTTCCTCTTTTATTTTTAGGCTTGGTTGGGTTTTCCTGCCCGCTTAATGGCACTTTCGTTGTTTATTCGAAGTTGAAACGTAATTAACTACTAACTTATAAAATGCATTATCTCCAAAGTTAAGCTTTCTACGCTTCTAGGCTTCAAGATTTTGCAGTTTAAAGTTAAAACAAACTTTCTCACTTTAGTGTTGCTATTTTGCCAGTTTTTTGACAGAATTTTAACTTTTGGAAATTGCCTTACATTTTCTTGAAAAGAAGCTAATTTGCAATATTTCTGACTCTTTACTTTGATTTGAAAGCAACACTGCTTCAAAGCAAGTATTAGGAGTTAGAAACATGCAGTCATGTAGTAACTTTTTGAAATTTTTTTTATAATTGGCAACTATGGCAAAATTTTAAAGAAGCTACAGTCATTTCTAAGTGAAAATCTAAACTATGCCATATCTAGAAAACAGAAGATCGTAGAAGGCTCAAATTTTATGAAGTTAGTCTTAAGAACTGTAAAAACTTTTTGAAAAAAAAACAAGTTAAAAGATCTCAGAATTAAATACCTTAAGTCTTAAACTATAAGAAACACAGAGCAGAAAAAAATATCTTTCGCTTATTCTAAATTTATCAGTGCAAGAAAACCGCTTGACGTTCAGCAAATGATTTGCTTTATATAACTGCACTGCATAATTAATTCATTATATAGTATAATTTTATTGTTTAAGTACCATTGCAAACTAAAATATCTTATACCTGACTTTTAAGAATTCATTGATACGTGGTGTAATCATCTTAAACCTGTATTTATGAACACAACTGAAAAATCCTGTAAAGCTGTACGCAGCTGAAGAGCTTTGAAACACTGATCAGCTATGTCGAATTAATGTATTTTTAATTATTTTTCAGAACATTGCGACTGTAAGAAATGCAGAAGCAATGACTGCATATTTAGCGGAAATTCTCAAACTTAATCATTCATTCCAACCAAACATTATGGACCTACTTATTTACAACATTATTCTGATTGTTTTTTTTTAGCGCCTGTACTTGTTTTTCTTTTTGCTGCATATTTGTAGCTATGGTTAGGCAACAACAATTTTTTAAATCGGTTTGCTGAATGAACTTTAATACTACTAAATGCTTTGGCGTACTTTAACTTTTTATTGATTGTTGTTCACTTGTACAGGTCATGTCTTTTTATTTAGTTGATGAGACCCTCTATTGTGAAAACTTGAAATTAGTCATAAATTGCTTTGACTCGCATTTACATCGCTTATATTTTCTTATTTTTGTTTGCATTTCAGTAGTTTTGTATGAAATTGTACCGCGGTATATCAAATTGAATCACAAGTTGTTCGGCCAAGTTTGAGCAATGTTTAACTCTATTTTACGCGAGGTTTAACCCGGAGCAAACACAAATTAGGCAAAAATAACATCTGAAAATTTAAGAGATAGACAAAAAGCATTTTTGCTCCCCCCTACATCCATATAAAATGCGTTGGACAATGTGCACAAAACTTAAGTATTTTCTTTATTGCTCTGTTTCGCTCTTATTTTTGTTTATTTGTTTTTTTTGCAATGTTTTTGTCAGCTTAATACATTTTTGTGAAGTTGTATAGCGCATATCTATCCTCATATGACCGGACAGCGTCAGACGCTAACTATAGCACTATCCGCACACTTTTTATTGCAATCACTACTTTGCGATTGGAGGAATTCGCACGAGCTTGTTCGAAGCCACCAAGCATAGATAATTATCGTATGGCGTTTTATTTAAGGACGCAACAACGTGACCAGGTGTGGGTTGAACCCAGATCATTCAAACAGGGTCGTCGAGAAACCGATTTACCCTCTCTGCCACGCTGCTAAATTATATACCGCGACGGATAAAAAAATACACAGGTATCAAGTATACGATCAAAGCAGGTCAGAGTATAATATGTGTCCACTTTTTCTTTTTCTATATACCGGTATGCAGTCTTCTTTCTTTCTATTCAATTTGGAGTAAGCTATTTGATGGTCTTTAAATGTCATTTGCTGAAAATAAACATATTTAGTATTTGAAAAGCTTGTTAGTGGTACAGAATTTCAAAAAAGCTTTCAATAGCGTCGGAGCTACTGTATTATTTTCACTCTTCGACATATGGATAGCCAGCCTTGAAAAAGGCTGTTTTAGATTGAACGTTTTCATCCAGCTCTCTTCATGAATCTACGCTGGAATGAAGAAAAACTAAATTGCAGTGGTATATTTATAGAGGTTGACTACATTGAAATGACAATGGGTTGCTATTATGACGTAAAATGCTACAAAAATCACCTAAAAATGTATTGAGTTAATGCAAAAGTATAGAAAATATAGAAAATTTCTTGTCGTTTTCTGATTGGTCAATCTGGCAATTTGATTGGTGGAAAAATATTGTTTCGGTTTCGTCGAAAAAGTGAGAAAAAGAAAAAAAAATTAATGTGAAATTTGGAGTGAATAAACGAATTCCTTTTGACGGCAGAGAATAGTCTGTAAGGAATTGATGTAGGTTGCTTCCCGAACTGATAAATGGAATGAAGATCTTGCTGTCGCCAAAATGGAAAATTGGGCATCGTTGAAATGTTTGGCACATTCTTTATTCTCTAATAAATGCTGTCCGATTGCAGAATCACAGTAGACACTAGGGGTGTTAGTGATTTTGCATTCTCGATTAGGCAGATTTTTCGTTGGTCTTTTGTCACTTCTTATGCATCTCGGAATGTTGATGTGTGTGTTGATTAACTCTGTCAGGCAATTTTTGGGAAGTTCGACCCACGTACCGACAGTCACAGCGGCACACGTATTGATATACGACCATACTTTGTTGAAGGGAAGGTAGAACGTCTTTATGGATTGCAGACAAAATTTTTCTCGTTGTAAAAATAATGCGAGGTTCAACAGCTTGGTAACATCGGTTGATAGCAATCTTGGTTTGCTTTTCAAAATTCAAAGAAATTTTGCCAATCCAAGGGAGCTTCAAGTAAATTGGACACTTTTGCGGTCCTTCTTTTGGTTTACGGTTAAAAAGCGCAATTTTCTTAGATATGGTGCTTTGAATAATGCTTTCTGGGTATCCATTATTCCGTAGAATCGAGCTAATGTTTTCTAGTTCGTTCTGCAGTTTACTTTTTGAACAAATCATCAATGCTCGATGTACAAGTGTTCAAAAAGTAAACTGCAAAATGAACTAGAAAACAAAAGGAGTGCAAAAGGAGTGTCGAGCACTCCTCCAATACTAGCACAAACAGTACATCTCGCAGATAAGCTACTACAAAATAAATATCAAAAGAATCGAGTATGGAAGACCGTGAGGTGTGGCGGAAGACCGTGAGGTGTGGCAGACCGTGAGGTGTGGCAGACCGTGATGGAAGACCGTGAGGTGTGGCGGCTGAATCTTGAGCTACTGCCCCCGCAACCCTCACGGAAAAGCGGGCAATGAAGAAAGAAGAAGAAGAATCGAGTAAATTAAGTGAGTTATAGATGATTGTAACGTCATAATAATCAACTTGCGAGCTAGGGTTAATTCAACAAAACGTAAAAATTCAATTGCTATACTGCGTGATGAAACGAGAGAACGTGGCTAGGTCATATATGGTAAAAAAATAGCAATAAAACAACATTTACTGAGCATTTTTGCCTAAAGATTTGTACACTGATGGCAATGTCTCACCATCCGAGCGCTTGATAACGTTAGTGTGGGCATTGATAAACCAACTTTCAGCAATCAACCGTCTACGATAACTATTAACACATTTTGAAACAGTGGATTCTTCCCAATAAATACGATGATCAAACAACATGAAATGTTCACATTAAGCGGATTTTTCTGGTTCCGCGTTTTTGACGGCTCTTTTATGTTCTGCAACACGCCTTTTTAAATCCCGTTTTGTTTGCCCCACATACACAAACTCACAATCAGCACAAGGTATCTTATACACTATACACTAATCGACTCTTCTCATGCTCTGCAATAGGATCCTTGGGTGAGATAAGAATGTCACCAATGGTTTTAACCCTGGCCCCCTCTTGACTAGGCCTATGGGGGGGGGGGTTGTTGTCAATGTCACTTCCTGCTCTCTTTATCACGCAATGCAATCTGCAGATTACGATTAAAATAACTTAGTTTTAAAGGTGATAATTGCAGTTAGCATTTTTTTTGCTCCTGTACTGGGTAAAAAAAAAATTTAATTGTTTTGAAAGGTGTTCACATAAAGGCAAAATTTTGCCGAGATGAAAGTGTGCGAAGCGTAAGAAGAACCAGCCAAAAATTCAGTTCCTTTGTTTATTTTATTTCAGTTGCAAAACAGTAGTTGCAAAACAGTCCTGATTAAGCAGTGGTGCCGATCTTGGTTGAGCATTGGGGGGGATAATTTGCAATTTTATCCCAATTTTTCCCTATTTTCAACATTGGGGGGATGAACTTCGACCACGATTTTGCTCAGATGTAAAAATTTAGTGAAGACCAAAGAAAAAAATGCAAGTGGAACACTTTTTCTCCCCGAATTCAGGTGAAGACCAAAAAAAAAAGGGTTTTCGTCAAAATTAGAAGACTTTTTCTTCCCGATTTCAGGTGAAGACCAAAAAAAAAAAGGTTTTCATCAAAAATAGAGCACTTTTTTCCCCCAAATTTTCGCTCTGATGTGAACCCATTTAAAATATTGAGGGGAATGCAGCCAAATTATTGGGGGGATATATCCCCCCGAGTTTCGGCACCCCGGTGATTAAGGGTTACATGAGATTCTAACTCATGAATTTCTATTCAAACTTTGGATAAGAGCAATCTTTTAAAAGTTTTCAAATTGCATACGGTATAATTGCGGTGCAGACATTAGCGTATCTAAGAGCATAGGCGTAGCCAGGATTTTTAATTGGGGAGGGCCCCAAACCACAAATCACATGCAATGACGTCTGAAGAAACTTAAAAGAGAAATTGTTTGTGGGGGTAAAGTAATCGTAGAATGGAAGATTAGAAGCCGTGGCCTGGTGTTGGCACGTAACTAGGAATTCCTTTAAAGGGGGAGGGCTTAAAGCAATAGTTAAAAAGTAAAAATGTCTAAATTGGGAGACGTGTCGAGTAAAGAAGTGTACTATAATTTAAACGTATCACTGACGGATGTCTGGGAGCAGAGCCCCCAACCGCCGGAGGCAATGGGGGTCTGGAGGCGAAGCCCGTAGCCCCTGGGCATTTTTTCGTAGTTTTTTGAAAAAAAAGCAGTTTTAACACCATTAAATCACATTTCGCACGTATTCAGAGTCATTTGAAAGTACTAGGTTTTTAATATTTCAATACCACTTAAAAAATTTAAATTGTTCAGTCCCTCTTTTGCTAGCAATTTACAGTAACTCCAAAACACATTCAAAATTTGCATTTTGGGGTTAAATTTCGTAAGGGATTTAGCCCTGGTAGGGGAAAGTAAGGTATACCTTGCTTCCTGCAATATTTTAGTAGTAAATAACAATCCACTCGAAAATTTTTTTTAGAGATTATTGTTTTGTCATGAAAACAACCATTTATAGGAGTACATATACGGCCAGGGGGCCCAGGCCCTCTCAATTTAAAACTTTGTTCAAGGATCATTCGCCTAACTGAATCTAATTTTTTTCAACAGTATTTTGTTGCATAAAAACTGGCAAGGTGGAGGCCAATTATTATTGAAAAATGTACAATAGATAGTTACACCTACTAACCATGTTATTGCCCGGGCCGGATTTACACTACGTTGGGCCCCTGCTACTTAGGGATTTTCGCAATATTTTCCTACCAAATACAGGTGAAGACTTATACAGTATGAGCGCGGGGACTCTGGCACTGTGCCATATGTTAAATCCGCCCCTGGTTATTGCATTATGTTCATAAAAGGGTTACATGAGGACCTGAGTTAGCAACTTTTAGAATAAAAACCCTTAATTTCACTTGGGTTATACAATTGAGTTGTTAAGCAAACATTAAATTGAGGGGTACCCTGCACCCTGGATCAATTTTGCTTTAGGATTCCATTTAAATTGGTTGGCAAAAAGTAAAATGAGAGAACCCAGGCCCACTGGATCAATTATTGTTGCAGGCCTATTTAAATTGGAGGCGATTTAAATATTCTTGTAGGAGGCCCATTTAAATTGGTTGGCAAAAATTAAATTGAGGCGGTCTGGGGCCCCTGGATCAATATTACTGTTGGGGGCCCATTTAAATATTATTGTAGAAGGCCTATTTAAATATTATTGTAGAAGGTCCATTTGAATTGGTTGGCAAAAATCAGATTGAGGGGGCCCCGGGCCCACTGGAACAATATTATTGCTAGTTACTGTTGTCCGCGAAGATGCTAAAAGAAACTAAAACTGAAGAAACAATAGTCTTTTTTGTGACATTTTTGTCATTGGTAGCATTTAAATTGGGAGGAGGGGGGCCGGACCCCTGCCCCCCCCTCTCCTGGCTACGCCTATGGAGTCAGATTGAACTGAACAGAGAGGAACTTATTCACGTGACGCACCTCTTTGCTAGTTTTGTAAATGTGCCTTTACTTTGATGTTTAAGTGGAGACTCGAGATTGCATTTATTATTGAAAAATGTAATTGTCACATCACCGCTGTTTAAAAATTTTAAATCAAAAATTGCTTGTTTCTCTCGTTTCAGGGATCATTATGAGTGCTTGCCAAAGGCAAAACAAAAACTAAAACCAAAAATCAAAAATTTTAAAAGTTACCTTGCGTTTTCCGGTAAAAGCGGACCATTTTTATACCACACGAAAAATTTTATTTAATTATTATTAACATCGTTATGATCCCTTGAATGGGTAGAACCGAGGCTTTATTATTTTATACGTTGAATGGTTATCTGCGACTACTGTAAAAACTTTAATAATAAAACTTTAGCATTGAATAAGTACATAACTTTTCTTAACTTTGTAAAAAAAGTTTGTTGCAAAAAATATTAAAACTCACTAACTATAAAAGATATTGTACAGTTTTGATCCAATTTTGGCTGAAATGACCATAACTGCTCATTGAAATCTATAAAAAAACCCCGTTTCCTTTATCATTCGGCAACCTTCTTATTGCACTAAGTGGGATGGTAAAACTTCAATGGCTGGAAACTAAACCAAAATATAGGGCGGAGATCTTATTTCTGGCCTTTTATTTTATTTTTTTGTTTGATTAATCAATCAATCAATCATATTTATTTTGTTTCAAAAATAGGAACAGTACTACACAATATGTTACTAAGTGCGGACTGGAAGGGCTGCGAAGTGACCAGTCCGTCTTCGAGTCAAGCAGCCACCTAACTTTTGTTTGGTCAATAGTTATGGCTTAACCACTATTGACTCGTGTTTTAATTGCAAAGTTATGTTCAATTTCACGGATTTGATTTTATACAACAATTTTGATTTAAATTTAATACTGTCTAGAAAAAAGATAAAAAAAATGAAACTCCTTTTTATTTCATAAATCATTTTATTTGTAAGTTGTAAGATTAAATGTTTTTTATGTATTCGTTTGAAAGTTGAAACACTTTTAATTTCACTAACATAACCGCTTTAATCTATTGCAGTCTAGCTAGACTGAGACAGACTGTTTTGGCCTTCTTTTGAAATTTGGAGCAAAACCATCTTTGTTTCAGCTGGTTTTTTTAAAGTTATCAATGGCTTTGATTTTTTTCCCCTTTCAAAATCTTGCATACGTCCCTAACTGTATGTAATTAAATTTTAAATGATAGTAATTAACTTGCTGCTGTGGATTTGAAAGATCTTTTTGAAAGAAGAAGAATAGCCAAGGTTAGTATATGTTTAAACATGTTCAGTTTATTTTAGAGCCGTTTCAGTAAGTGGCTTTAATCATTACAAATCTACAAATGAAAAGCAATAGCAACCATTAGAAGTTTAACGATCCGTACGCAGTGAACATAATAGAGGCAAAATCAAAACGTTAGATAAAAAATAATTATGGATCAGCTATTTTGATGAGTCTTTTAATTTTAGTTACTTACAGATAATAATTAATTTGGTTATTTTTATGATTTACAGTTTTTTGATTTTTCAAGATAAGTTGAGCGTACATAGCGTAATAGTTAGACTTACGTTAGTGTATAGTTAGACTTAGATAGCGTATATATAGTTAATTACGTCACTATTGTCGAATAGAGTTTTAATTTTGTCTTGAATATTTTTTGCACGCTTGTTGTTACACTTTTGACAGTGCCGTTTTTTTGTTGTTGTCATTCTTTTTTTTATTTTATTTTTTATTTGTAGATTGATATAATGTTTGGAGTTACTAGCCAAACTTGGAAAAAAATAGAAAAATTTGTGATAGCAGACGCACGTAACCAGAAAGAAAATTTGTTTGGGGGGGCAATGTTTTCTTAAAAAAAAAAGGTTTTCGGTGCGAAAAGCCATTATTTTTTTCGGCTTTTGAGGTGATTTTCAAAAAAAAGGTCTTCACGCCTAAAAGCCTCTGTCATCTACGATATGATCTACGATATTTCTATCATCTATGATATGATCTCCAGATCTCCATAGATTTACATTTTAAGGTTCAGCCGTTAAATTTATTTGGAAGGCAAACTAAAATTTTGAGAGAAGGAATTGCCCCCTAGCTCCTCCTTGCTACGTTCCTAATATAATCTTGGCTTTCATTTTCTGAAATATATGTAAATAAGTTGTGCAAAAATTATCATACCCACTAATACTTCTTGTTTCATATGGCAACAAAAGCTAGTAAAAACCTCTTTTTATGATCAAACGAAGACAAATCAATTTAAAATAAACATTTTTGTCATTTCTGAGACTTATTTTACCTCTCAGTCACCTATATTTTGGTTTCTAGTAAATTTATTTTCTTCAAAACGTGTCGCGAAGTTTTCAAAAAATAAAGCGACTTGCCGCACCTTTTTGATGGTTATTTTTGTCATAACAAAGGCTTAAGCAAATTACTCAAAATAAAATAGGTGACACCTCAGGAAATACATGCATGTAGTTTGTATTGTATAGTCGAGCATAACGTACTGAATGCATCACAAAAATAGCATCTACGAAGAATTACTTAGATTTTATTACTTTTTTCATTCTTACTAAAACAGGTAAAGTTTTTTTAGTTTTGCAAGGTCGAATTGAATAACATAAATTTTAACTCTAGCGTTTTAGGTACAGTATATTTATAAAGCCATAATTTTTAATATTACTTCGCAATACAAAACTGCAGATGTTAGACGCAACTTTAAATTTCTCCAAAAGTGCATGAACTTTTGGAAATAGTATTTTGTTGTCGTAATTTTATATTCAATTGTACCTATTTCAAAAATAATGCCGTACTCAAAAAAAGAAACAATAAAAAGTCTGGCTGGTAAGTAAGATGTGTCAAAATTGCAAAAGTTGTTACTTATAGTTTTTTTTGTAATTTCAATTTTAGTAACGTTACTGGTACGTAAATTCTTGTAATGAAAAAAGTATTGGTTGCTATAATGAATGTAATTAAGTTACTAAAAAAAGTCAAACTAGTCTGCACTTATATAAACACAAAGCGATAACCGATTTGGTCAGAGCAATTTGGTGCAGTAAAAGCATCAACCTAATAGTCTTTAATAATTTTTTTTATAAAGGATTATACTGCATCATACAGTAGGATGTCACTGGTAATCTCCCCTAATAATTACGGTATATTGACTGTTTTTGGCTTCAGCGCTTTGGCAATATGTGAAGAATCCCAGCGGTGAAGGCAAAATAATTGCAAAGGGTCCCTATAGTCTTTGATTCATAAGATGTAGATAAATGAATAAATGCCGGCTATCTTGCTTGGCGAATTAACCGATCAGTGGTCGATTGTATAGAGCGTCTGCTACTGAAACGGTAAATACAAGGCTCGATTCTCGGTCAGGTCAAACTAAAAATCATAAAAATTTGTGTTCACAGATTCCTTGATTTACGTTCAGCATAATATGGAAGGTGAAAAGCCTCCTCCGTGTTTGGCAGACAGGTGGGCAGGTGGCAGCTTGACTCGAAACCAGGAAAATTTTTTTACTGCTTCCTAGCCAAAAAAGATGTAACTACAATTATCATTAATTGACAATTTGAAATTGAGTTAAAATAAGCTTGGTGTTGATGGATTGGTCAGCCTACTATTGTTTCTAAGCTCGCGATTTAGGATTCAAATCTCGGCCCATTCTAGCAGGACATAATCTTGTCATTGGCTCGCCAAAGTTCAAACACAAAAAGCTTTTAAAATGTTTCTCTGCAAACCCGCTTCGAAGAAGAAGCTTCGGCAGCACACATGTGCGTTTAACTCAGAATAAAAAGCTCGTTTAGAGGCGATAATTGGTCATCTGAACAGATTAGCAAGTCGAGCCGAGCATTTCGGGTTGGGTTTCGGGCTTCAGATTGGCAAACTGCACGGGTTACTTCGGGATTTATATTACGTACTTGACAAGTGTTTTCGCCTGCTAATACAAAAACGTAATTCAAAAAACTTTGCTACACTGAATAACAATTTCGTTTAGGCCTAAATGCAATTATTATTTGGCAATTATTATAATTACGTCACAATTTATCAGCAACGAGCGGTTTCGTTACGAGCAAATAAGTAAATAACCGTACACATTTTTGGATGTAACGTAATTTTCGTATTTTTTTTCGGGTCTGACTTCGGCTTCAGATCACTTTTAGGTTTTGGGTTTTGTTGAAGCGTATGTTTTCGAGCTCTTTACTTGTTGGCCGCCGTTTACAACTCTGGTCCCGACTCGTCGCACTTTTTCATTTTGGGAGTATTAATATGAAAGATCGACATAACTCCAACAAAACAAAATCAATTTCTTATCAGCTGCTACTATTGCTTAAATCGTTAGCTGCTTTTATTATAATTGCAAGGGTACCCATTGAATAATTACAGTATCTGTAAAAATCAGCGACAAAATAATCGTTTTTTATCGTTTTCATAAGTAGTTCCGGTTTCGGATGCTGAAAAAGCCGTTTTAACTAAAACAATCACGTAATAATCTTTCTTTAATGATTCATAGTAGTCGCAAAATCTGTACTCATAGGTCAAGTAGCACTATATAAAGGTTATTTACATAATATTACGTATATATAAAGGTCTAGTAGCACTATATAAAGGATAACACTAACCGTAGGAACATCTATAGATTGGTATTTGGACTTAAATTACAATTTCATGCATTAAATTGCAAAGATCCTTTTGCTATATCTTGGCAAAGGCAATATGGTGATTAAATGTAATTTCAAGTAGAATTAATATTACAATTACATTTAATTACAATTACTAGTTTGAGGTGTAGATTCTTTAACACAAGAGTTCCTATTGAGCCTTCCGCAGCACTAATTTGATGACCTGAAGGTTTAGTTAAGTTTATTTCTATATTTTGTCAATGCACGAAAATGAAAAAAGATAAAATACTCATAGAGCAAATAAAATAGTTCGAATGCCTGGGGCACCAAAAAAACCTTTCGGTTTTTTAGTGATTAAATTTCTCGCGACAATTGAGTACAACCGCTTTATTTTATTTATGTTTTCAATGTGTACGTTAAGTTTTGAAAGATTCAGTTAGATCATTTTGCAAAAATTGTTGGTAAAGACTAAATGTCCAAAGCAGCGTTGTCTCTCTTCTCCATAGATAACCGTCACAAGACCCTTTTCCACATTGAATACGCAGAAGTTTTTCTGTAATAATGTAGTCAAATTTTTATCATTATTTTGCTTTGGTCTAAAAAAACAAGTTTGCCTTTGACGTTGAAACCTAATTGAAAAGAAAAAGTTCTGTTTTGAAAATTTTTTGATCAAGCAAATTGACTATTTTAAGTTTTCTGTTCAATACAATACTCTTACACTATGTAGAATTTTGAATCAAAAACAAATTAGGATTTCGTTCCAGCCTCATGAAGCGTTATGTGTGCGTATATACCTTAATAACACTGCTGCAAAACCATTTGTTGAATCCATAAAAAAGCATTGAGTTAATTGCATAAAAAGCACTTATTTATTTGCATAAAAAACGCATTTATTTAATAATTGCATAAAAGCATTTGATTGCTGCGTTTAAAACATATAATTTGTCGCGCTCAAACGTTAACAAAATAGCTTAGCAGTTAAAAATCGGGTTTGCTGTTGACAAAATAATATTAACAAAATATCTTGGAATTTATAAAAAAGAAAAAGAAAAACCGGTCAGGTTTTAGCACTTCAATAAAACCTAGCAATAACGTAAATTTGACGTTAAAAAGTTTTTAGATTTTTGTCGCATAATATTGGTTTACGCACCAACTCTTAAACTTCGACTGATAAGAAATTGTAGAAGATGAAGTTGGCCTTGCTGGTTGTGATTTCTTTGTCTCTTATCACTCTTTCTAGCACAGGTATAATTTATCAAAAAATAGCGCTTCGCAATTTTACTGTTTGTGCTACACTTTACAGTATTTATCTTTCATTAATTTTCTTGTTGTTTTTTTTTTTTTTGTGTGTGGACATTTTATCTCAATGTACATTGATAATTTGCAACTCACACCTTTTTTAAAATCTTGTTCTGAAAATAAAGCTAAATTAGCAAACAGAACAACAAAAAAAAAGCCAGTCTTAAATACTTCCGAATTTTGTTGTTTTACAAGAACTAGTTAGTTTAAAATAGCTGTTGTCAAATTGATCAACAACTATCAAAGTAATTACTATGCTCGTATATAAGAGTGTTTAGGAAAAAATAAGAAAAAAGAAATTAAAAAAAATAGCAAAAAAGTTAAGGGATGAGATAATATTTTGAAGGTGTATTTTGTACAAACACGAAACAAAAGCTTAATTTTTGTTACCAGCAACAATTTCATCACGATCAGCTGATAACTCTGCACGCAATGAACAAATTTCCTTTGCAACCTCTTATCCGCATACCCGGATAACGAATGAAATGACCGCGGAAACTAATTCAAGAGTAAGTCGTGAGAATACTAACAAATTAATCCAATGGAAGTAAGCAGGATAATGAAAAGTCGATCTACAGACTTTACGAAAAAACGAACCGAGCAAAAAATGTTTTGTCAGAGAAAATTCATATTGTTTCAAAAATATCACAACATAACACAGATCACGTCAAAAATTAAAAAATTTAAAACCCTACAGTCTGTTTCACCCGTAATTGGGATCATCAGGGGTATCTGGCCTACGCTGTCGAGCCTTTTTTAAATCGGCAGAATTCAAACTCCTCTCATCATTGTTTCAAAATTATTCTGGAAACAATTTCCTGCTAAAAAGGGAATTAAACTTCTGCGTTAGTTGGTTTTAGGTTGCTTTTTAAATTCGAACTTAAGATTGCGACGTTTCAAAAGTAATAAAATTTGCGTCCTAATAAAACATTGCATAGGGGGTATTCGTAATTCTCACAGTTTTTAATGCAAAAAATATTACATTTTTAATCTCACAAAAGTTCTTTTTATGTATGCTTTGTTGGTATTATAGTCCATCAAAAAACACTTTTGGAAACTATATATTTTGCCATAAAATCAAAGTAGTTTACAAATGATGTTAAAATATTAAAGGTAGTGACTATTTCACCAAAAATTTTCAAGTTAAAGAGAATAAAACGAAAATGAGAAATATATTTATCCGCGCTTTTTTTCATTTGTTTTTTTAGGGGTTAAGATTAGGGTTTAGGTTAGGGTTTGAGTTAGGATTCGATTTGCAAATAGTTTTGGAGAAAGCATTTGAGTTTGAGCAAAATTTGAGCCAGAATTATTAAAAAACTAGATAAAAATTTTTGGTCAAATAAAGCTTTCCAATAATAAATTGTGGAAGAATTGCTTTGCTTATGTGTACTTTACTTATGATGTTATAATAATTAATTGTGGAATAATTACTTTACTTATGTTATAATAATATGCATACTTGACGTTTGCCTAAATGGAGTAAACTACTATTTTGTAATTGCTTTTGTAGAGCAACCAGTGCGAAAACCTAATAAATTACATGAAGAACTTGAAGACTGCATTGCAAAAAAGCTTAACTTTTGTGCAATGTTTATTTTAAGTATGGTAGCCTTTTTAATGGCTCTCCCAGGCCTTCTATTTTATTGTTTTCTTGGCATAAACTTTTCAGTCCAGAAAGAATATAAGTGAACATTTATGAACTTTTTAGTTCCTTGAACTTTAATTATAAAATTTGCTTTTTGCAGCCAAAATGCTCAGATTATTGTACTCGGAATATCCTCGGTCGTTACTCATTCAAATGTAATGAAGCTTTCGAACAGAATACCCCAGGTAAAAACTATATGAGGCGATTATTCTCTTAATTTTAATGATTTCGTCATTTTCACTCAAAAATATTTTTTTGGCAATGGTTACACAAAGCGTATTCAAAGTGAACAAACTTGTTTTCATAGAGCGGGTCAGACAAGCAGTATCGTAGTCAGATGGGGGCTAGAATCCCCCTTTTTGGCCTCTCAACCAAAATGAACAATAAGAAATATACCACGTTTTTTGCACTTCTCAGGCAATCTTTTCTAATGAAATTGACTCGAAAGTGGTTTAAAGGCATTTTTGAAACATTTGTTTAGAGGAGAACTAATATTGTCAAAAATAAAGCTTACAAATCAGTAAAAACTTTGAAAATGACGAGCAATAAGTAATCAAGTTTGATCGCTTGATGCAAAATGCTTGACTTAGGCTTCATCAAAAAAAATAAAATTGGGGGGAATATTCAATATTTAGTTAAGTTAATTTCGAATCACTTCTCGAAAAAATCTCATTTCATTAGCCCCTGACGAAAAATATTTTTTTCTAAAAGATGCAAACGAATTAGGGTATATCCTTGTGAGTTTTCTCAAATTATAGAATTTTAATAATTTACCGGGTTGTAGTAAAAGGACTGAAATTTCTCAATTAAGTTAACCACCGCTCTCATAGCCCATTTGCGCAGCCGGTTTATTTATGTTTTGCTGGCAGTGCTTTAATTTCTATGCCCCGTTTTAAAGCTATAATTTTTCCAAAATAGGCCTAAATTTTTGTTTTTGCAAAAAAAGTTGCAAAATGTCAGAGCGTTGAGTGCTTTACTCGCAGACCTTTTTGCCTCTAGCGGCTGGAGGCAGTGTCCCTAAAATCTCAGTCTGCAGCGGCTGGGGCTTTGCCCCAGACCCCTAATGGTCTCTTGCGGATGGTGGCTCCTCCGCCATACCTCCAAAACAGCCCCATCGCAACTTTCTGGCTACGCGCCTGATGCTTATAAGTTAGTTTGGGGATCATCGTTTCACAATTTTAGAGAAAAAACTATGAGTTCTTTGTTATCCGATCTTTTCTGATTTGTGGTCCTCGTTAACAACGTACTCTGTTAAGCGCACACGCCAGTTTCCTTTTTATTAGTACTATTTGGTTAATTTATGGGGATTTTGAGAGGTAAGGATTGTGGGTTATTGGAAAAGTTTTGTTTAAATGAGCAGAAACAGCAAAATTCAGTATTGAAAACAAAAAGAACCGAGTTTTAAAGGTTTTCATAACAGAAAGTAAAAATGCATTACCTCACAAACTGCGTCTGCTTCAGGTAGTCGTAAAATGTCATTAACATTGTCTTTTTGAATTTCAGAGCTTCAAAAATGCAAGCGATGTAGGAGAAAGCTGAAATGCATCCGACAAGACAAAAATTCTAAACGAGTCGGCAAATTCAGGCCCGAACCTCAAAAATGATTTGAAGCCTAAACAAGGCCGAAAAAGTTTATTAAGAGTAAAAATCTGTACGTATAAAAAACGGATACGGCTCATTGTTCCTTTCCTAATAACTTTAGACGGCTTTGATGAAATAGAGCTACTTATTGATAATAAATTGTGAATTAATAATAGTAATTGTGTACTAATAATGGTTTTGATGCTTAAATGTATTGTTTTATCTTTATGTAATACTTGTATTGATGCTTCATTTAGGGTCGCAAAGTTGTTTTGATTACGTTTTCAAAGCTGTTTAAAATACAAAGCATCACCTATCAGATTTGCATTAGCCAGAAATTTTGTCAACCTCAAGTCCCAACCGACCCGAGAAACCCGGCCCCACTTTCAACTGCATGGCAAATCACCGTAAACTTTTAAAGAAAACTTACGTTATATTTTAGCAGATTTTGTGAAAAAATCACGCTTATATCACATTGCTCAAATTAAACCTTTCTTCCGTTTAAATCTTATTACATATAGTTTCAAAGTTTTACGCAGTTTAATTTGTGTGCTAAAGCATGTTTATCCGGGTGTAACTGTAATTTATCATCATTAGAACAAGTGCAATTTGTATTTAAACGCTGTGTTTCATATTGCATTTTGCAAGCCTAAATTTGCACTGCTACTACAATTTTTTTGGTGATTATTAATCATTAAATTTTGCTCAGGTTGTCAAAATTAATGCTGCCTGCTGTAAACAGTACTCCTGTTTTTTTGCTTAACCGGTAAAACCAAAACACTGTGTGCGTTTTATTGATGTCCTATTAAGATGCTTCAAAACAAAAATTAACGATCAAACTAATTTGCGCGCAGAAATACGAGTGTCATTTGATTTCACGCGTTTTTCCTTTTTTTTTTTTCTTTTTTTGCATCAACATTAAAACAAAATATCACTGGCATTTTCGCGCGAGAACACGCATGATCGGTCAAAGCAGTTTAATGTAATGTTATTTAAAGTTATCGCAATATTACAACATCAATTTTTGTCATTCAAGTTTTTAGTATACGGTTGTACCGACGTGTTTCAGTTTTTTTAAGTGCACTTTATTTGCATGCGAAAACCATACCAATCACATATACGTAGATGATTAAAATCATTGCTAAAGTTTAGTGGCTTCTGCTTTGTGCATGTATTTTTTTCGTATCGTGCCTTCTTAATTGCATATTTTCAATGAAATTTAATAAAATTGTTCTAAAGTCCATAATCAAGTTGCGTTCGAGCTGCGAGAATAGCCTTTCAATTTAAAATAAATCCAGATTGCAGTGTTTGTAAATATAGTCTTCATCTAGAATATGCCCGTTTAAATGAAAAGCTTTAGTCAAAAAGTTGTAATTAACTGGACCTTTTATTATTACTGCGGTTGACACCTAAGTTGAATTGAGAGTGCATTTCAGGCGATCAATCAATCAAAGTAGTCTTCCTTGTCAACATTAAGATGGGATTTTCCAACAAACACAACTGCAGCTTAACTAATTGGCATCTGATTGAAAAAAAAATCTGCGAAATCAGTGTTGCATGACTTAAAGTCCAAATTGAAATTTATGACCGTGCGTTTTGTTCTTGTATATAAAAATATTGAGCGAGAGTGGCTTATAGCAATATAGTAAACCAAAAAACGAGCGACGTTGGCTCATATTGCAACCAAAAAAACAAACCCAGCAAATTTTAGTATTTTCAAAAAAATAAGGTAACCGATGCAATCGGCAAAGCTTATTAAAATGCAAAATACGATGCATATTGCAAAGTTTTCTGACTTTTGAAGGATCTTTCGTACAGGCTGATACATGCAAATAATTTTTTTTCCAGTTTTGAAAATATATATAGCCTCGAAACATTTGTTTTTGATTTTAATTTTAAGATTCACATAAAAGAAACATTCACAAACACACGGTAATAAAAGCTCAATATCGTTGTAGTCTAAAAACAGCTCGTAATGGTAAATTTTTTCGGAAAAATTTCAAAATATTTGCGCTATCATTTTTAATTGCAGCAAACTAATTTACATTTTAAAATAATCTGGTAAACGTTCGACAACCAATGATTTTGTTAAGCTTTTGTTGATCATTACTTTGCATTTTCAAAGTTTTTTCATGGGGCATATTCCCAAATATATCAATAAACTTATCGCACGTCATAAATTAATTTATTTTGGCTGAATTTGATCATGAGTTTGGGATGTTTGTTTATTTGCGAGTTTTCAACGAAATACCAATATGAAATTATCGGTCTAACTTCCATCACATATTTACTTGTCTGCTGATTAATGCTCTTTAAAAATGCATAAGTTTTCATCAATAGTCGAATAATGTATTTTGAGCAAAAGATCAGTATTAGTGATTATGTTTTCTCAGAAGTTTATTGACTTAATTTTATTGTAACTGAAATTCAAAGAGATCAAAAAAAGTAGCGTTTAGCAAATTTCACCTCAAAACGTTAATCAAAATAGTTTTACATGGAAGCTTTGCCCAAAAATATATAACCCAAATGTCATTTGTGAGCGCTGCTTAATAAAATCTAAAAAACATGGAACTCTGGAGGAAGAGTAAAAGTTTACATCAAAGACGGAAAAATAAAATTATTATTCTATATGGTTGAACAACTGGGATATCTAAACAACAGCAAGGGGATGCGAAGGCTTCTTTCACACTCAACATTAAAAGCGCTATAATAACGCGAATATGATTTAGCTACTTTTGTGCAATAATTGGATTAATGACAATTATTGTTGATAATCCGTGTATTGTACAAACCCCCTGATTATAATCCCATTATTAGCTTTTCTAATGTCAAGCGTGAAAAAAGCCATCGCATCCACTTGTGGCTCAGATATCCTTGCAGAATCCCTTAATCATGCATTGTCGAAGTGTTGGACTTTGACCGTTTAATAATTTTCTATATTGCTTTAAATTCAAAGACTACATGATCATATAAAAGTGTTCTGTGTTAGAGTATTTTCTGCTTCGGGAACAGGGAAGCAAAATGTAAACTTAAACAAAAAATGCATTGGAGAACTTGCCTCATTTAATACGAATTTGATAAAAGCAGACCATGATTCACTTTTTGACATTAACTTTTTGTTTTGTTTGTTTGTTGAATATTTTTTTATTTATGACTCTGATTGGCTACCCCAGCTTGTAATTTTAAACTTGAACAACAAATTCGTCAGAATGGCAGACTTATCTACGAGCAATTTTTTAATTTGGTTAAGTTAGTTGTTTTTTCCTCCTTTTTTGGCTGGCAACTCTTGCGTCGAATGTCAAGCCACTACAGTGACTGCTGCAATGCATTTTTTTACGTGTACGCTTACGTATCAAATCCAGTGTGGCGAAAAACAGTTCAAGATGATTTTAGTTTCACGTTCGTTGTTTGGTATTTGCTCTTCACCGCATATGGCATAAATGTGTACCCAATTAAAGTAAATCATGAAAAAAGCAATCACAGCTGTAAATTTGCCAAAAATGCGTTCTATGATTACGAAACGTTTCTATTGCTAGATTCTACAGAGTAAGCCAAAAATCACACACCATATATGCAATAAACATTGTTGTACGATACTGCAATATACTGTGCAATGTAATTACAAAATGTTTTCAATATAACGATCAATTTCGTACCAATAAAGACCCAAACTATCTAAATGGGCTTTCGACAATAAGTTTGTGTGATTTAGTGACGTAATATTTATAAGGCTTCGGCCTGCCTTCTCATGTTGCAAAATAAATAAAATTCAAAAATCCCTCAATAAGTTTGATTAATTAATCCAAAAAAGGTTGTTGTAGTTACAGTAGATTACTGTACTCAGATAAGAAGCGTCCACAGTGTTTTTTAATTTTAGCATAATTTAACAATGGCAGTGAACGAGTATTTGAGCAAAAATTATGTAAATTTTTTTTGGTAAATTCTGCATGGCATGATTTTTTAGTTTAGTATAGTTGATAATTATCAACAATTGTTGTTGTTCTTTTTGATTAATTGTCTTAAATGTACCTACAAAAAACTTGCAAAAATTTGTAGTAATTCATGACTTCTTGAAAGAATGAGGGATTGAAAGACCAAGCGTGATGTGGTCGTGATCGGAAGGTAGGCGACCAGTTGTCATACGCCGATTAAAAAGTTTGTTTATTTTGCTTGAATACTTTTAGAATTTTTTGTACTTGAGTAGTTTTAAAACGACTACCATTAAAAAAAAAAAGTCGCTGCCCGGAGGTGCGATATCTCAGGTACCCTTGAGGTTCCCTTGGTGGTTTTTATAGTTGTTGACAGTCTACTTGGGGTCCCTATAGCTTTGTTCTTTTGACAAGGAACACTCGCTTGGCGTGATGCCTATGCATGATATCGGTTTGCAAGTTCTGTTCTCCGTCGCTGCATTGCTTAATTTGGTTTTCTCGTTGTTCTTTCGCCTGATGAGTCTCTTGAGCAAAGTCGAAACCCGTCGCGGCTGCTCAACTGTGCAATTCCTGTGTTGCTGTGATCATGGACATGCTTGTTGATCGACGTTGTTTTTTTCCTTTTTCATTTGACTCGCTATCATTTCCCGCCCGGAGGTGCGATATTCCTGGTACCCATGAGGTTCCTTTGGTGGTTATTGTAGACTACCATTTTACTTTTACTCCAACACTTTTTTGGTCAGTATTTTGTACTTTACTTCAAATAATTTTATTGTCATTAACGAAACTTTTACTTGATTTCAATTTTCGAGTACTTTTTACACCACTGGCAATAAGTTGTAATTACATTTTTATTCTCCAAGTTGACCTAGCCTGGAAAAACCACAAAGAAACCTTTAACTCTTTGATTGAGCTGCCACATGCCAACTGTTAGCGCAGTTTCGAACTCGGGATTTCAGTTTCTTGTCGTTTTCTGATTTCTGCCGGATTATTCAGTCTTGCGTTTTTTCTCGACGTTTTTTGCGTTTCTGATTACGTAATGTTATATAAGCCGACGCTTGACCTTTTTTAGTCTTATTATTTTTTGACTTCCGCTGTTTGGAACAACTGTTTTGAAAAGACCTTGCTGTTGACTACTGTTTGAGATTGGCAACTGTTTCGAAAGCCAATTATTTTAGGGACTCAAAATGGTTGAAAACCGCCGCATCGCCAAGTAATACTGCCAGTTCGCCAGTACGAACGCCAGCTTGTTCGCCGGATCACCTGCTTGTCGGTCTATTCATCTGCCCACCCACTCGTCCGTTCGACTCATCGCACCCTAACAAAGATTTTTGTTTCATCGTGGGACTTGATTTTATAATTTTATGAACTTTATTTTTTACGTCTCGGAACCAGACCACTCATTATTTAATTCGATAATAACATTTATTTTTATTCAATTGTATTCAATCCATCTTTGCTGCTTTTTCTGGTTTTAACTGAAGGCGAGTTTTCAACTGTTACACCCACCATGGTTAATTTGTGCAAGGGTTCTGAGAAACTGTCAATTTTTGTAGACTTTAATTTATCCCGATTGGGAATCAAATCCAAGTTTTCCGTTTGACTAGCTTTGACGCTTTATCCATTTAATCGCGGATTGGCGCCAAAGGGCCGTCTTTTATGTGGCGACTTTTGACTTGCAAGTTCAGCTTCACATACCACAGTACTGCTGTTCAACGTCAAAGCCAAAATCTTTACTGTTAATGGGACTTCGTGTGAGCGCGTAATAGGCTACCTTTGCTTTTGTTTGCGAATTTTGCCAGATGAGGATTGATTTGCTCATAACTAACAAAAGGTAAGACCTGGGAAGTTCAAATTTGGACTCAACATGGGAGTTAATAAATGCGTCTTGTGTGCCAATTTTGGGGATTCTAAGAAACGTGACTATGAATTGACGCACAAAAAAGCATGAAAAACGCGATTTTTAGCTTGAAAATATATTAATTTGCCTATAACTCAAAGGTCACTTGGCGTACACAACTAAAATTCGTACACAATGTAGGTGATTATAAATGCGTCATGCAAACCAAGTTTGGGGACACACGGTCACGTGACCAAACTGTTACAAGCCAAAACTGAGTAGAAAGTGGACGATTTTAAACCAATATATCTCGGTAAATACCAATTGTGATGGAAAATGATTTGTGATTTTTTTAGCAAATTACCAACTCCGCCTTTCTTTTGGTTATGTTTGTTTACCCCAACCTGAATACTATTTTTCTTCTTTTTTTTTTTTTCTTTTTAGTTTTTTTTTCCGGCTATCTACCTACTTTTAAACTGTATTCAAAGTTTGTGCGATTGAAGATATCAAGGAGGACTAGTGTGGAAATGAAATTGGGGGTTGCCAGGCTGGGGGATCCCCCTAAATCTTGCCCTCTAAAATTTTGAACTTTTAAACCGTTAAAGCTAGATAGATTAAAATTTTGGAATCGGTAGATCTTAAAAATAAGCTAAACTTAACAAAAAATGGGGTTGCCACAATAGGAGTTTTACCCCCAAACGGGCCCTCCAAAATTCAAACTTTTTGATCTTTTAAGCTACGCCCACGAAACTTTTAGGCAACCAAACAAAAAGCAAAAATAAAAGTTGGGAAAATTTTGTGCTACCAAAATGGGGGTCCCCCCGAAACGATGCCGCCAAAATTGTAACTTTTTAACCACTCACGTTAGACACAGGAAATTTTTAGAGTGGGCAAATATGAACAAAAGATAAAATTTGACAAACTTTGAGGGTACCAAAATTGGGAATCCCACAAAAATGTGGCTGCCAAAATTTTGAACTTTTAAACCATTAGAGCTAGATGGATCAAATTTTCGGAATGGGTAGATATTATTAAAAATAAATTAAACATAACAAAAATTAGGGTTCCAAAATGTGGGTTTTCCCAAAACGAGGCCCTCCAAAATTTGAACTTTTTAAATTTTTGAGCTGGACACACAAAATTTTGAATGTAACTAAACATAAAGAAAAGATAAAATTTGACAAAATTTTGGAGTACCAAAATGAGGGATCCCTCCTCAAATGAGGGCACTAAAATTTCAAACATTTAAACAGTCAAAGCTAGATGGATCAAATTTTTTGCATAGGTAATATCAAAATAAAACTAAACTAAAACCAAAAATAGGGGTTCCATTATGGGGATTTTTCCCAAACAGGGCCCTCCAAAATTAAAACTTTTTAACCTTTTAAGCTGGACACATGAAATTTTTCAGATAAGTAAATATAAAAAAAAGACAAAAATTGACCAAATTTTGAGGTACCAAAGCGGAAGATCCCCTCAAACAAGGCCGCCAAAAATCAAAACTTTTTAACCATACACGTTAGAGATATAAAATTTTCATGATTGACAATATGAAGATAGAATAATATTTGACAAAATTTGGGGATACCAAAAGAAGGATATCTACCTAAAACGGGGCTGCCAAAATTTAAACTTTTTAACCACTAACGCTAAACAGATGAAATTTTCAGAATAGATAAATGTAAGTTAAAGATAAAATACGAAAAAATTTGAGGATACCACAATAAAAGTGTCGCTCTCAAACGGGGCCAAAAAAACTCAAACTATTTAACCACTTACGCTAGACACAAGAAATTTTCAGAATAGACAAGCGCAAAAAAAAAGATAAAATTTGACAAAATTTGGGGGGAACACGATGGGGGTCCTCTCAAACAAAAAGGTCAAAATTCAAACTTTTTAATTGTTTAAGCTAGACACATTTTATTTTCAGGATAGGCAAATATTAAGGAAAGATAAAATATGACAAAATTTGAGGCGCCAAAATCGGGTTCCCTCAATTTATTCCCTCAATGTTAAAACTTTTCAACCATTTAAGCTAGACACATGAAACTTCCATAAGAGGTAAAAATAAAAAAAAATAAATTCACAATAGGTAGGTAATTCAAATATGACTAGGTGCCATAATTCGAGAGTCTTCCTCCAACACGTCCTTCAAGATTATTTTTTAACCACTGAAGCAGTCAAGCTAGACAAATAAAATTTTCAAGATAGGAAAAATCTAATCTAATGAAAATATTGAGGATCTCAGAGTTGTAAGTCGGGCCGGGCTTTTCGGGTTGGGTTCAGGTGCGGTCCGGGTTCTGACCTAAAGTTGACAAAAATTTCGCGCTTAATTTGGGCCTGAGACGTACTTTTTGTCTTAAGTGCACAAAAATTTATTCAAAATAACGTGGCAACATTGCTAAATTTTTCAGATCCAACTTAACTTTCGGTTTTTTTCGGGCATGATTTGGGCTTAAAATTAGTTTTCGGGTTCGGGCCGGGTTCGGGCCTGAACTAGTCAGCCCGTTTACAACCCTGGGTGATCTCATACTATAGGGTCCTCCAATTATGGTGACACCTCTCCCCATTAACTACAAAATCTAATTGAATTAAATCTAATGGATAGGTTAATATAATTTTAAGATAGATAATATAGTTGGTGGCCCACATTACGGAGACCATGCCAAATAGGCCCTAAAGGTTTTCAAGGGCTTCCTCTTCAGAGTAAGCCCACAACAAAACGTTGTCAATGATTACAGAGTGTTTAGGTATGCCTTTTAATAACTTATGCATTTTTCTTCGGAAAATGCTCTGCGAAGTGCTTAGACCAAATTGCTCGCATAAAAATTTATACTTTCCAAAAGGTGTATTAAATGCTATTAGCTCACTCCTTGCGTCATCAAGCGAAATTCGCATATATCCTGATCTGGCATCTAATGTGGTGAAGTATTTAGCACCCTTAAATTTGCTGGCAACTTTGTAAAATCTGGGTAAGTGATAATATTGCCTCATAATGGCTGTATTTACGGCCCTGGCTTTATTTAACAGCCATCTTTTTTTGATATAACAAAAGTTTGAAACGCAGGGTTGCCGATGGTACAGAGTCAAACGGATCAAACCTTTTTTCATGGATAAGGGTAATTGTAGAAATAGGTTAAGGGGACCTCTTTTTTATCATAAACTAATAGCTCTGATTTCCCCAATAAAACCGATCTCGAGCAGTAAGCCTATCTTTTTAACGGAGATGAAGCATACTATTTTTTTCTTCTACGTAACCGGCCAGTTCGTCGAGCGGTAGCGCGTTCATCTATGGTGCGGGAGGTCTGAGCTCTAAACCTTAGGCGGTCAAAAATGGACACTGAATTTTGAAGGGCTCGCCACCGCAGAGCGTTGAAACATTTTTTCGAAAAAAGCTCTGTTGCCTGTAGGCGCAATGATTTGAATATGGGCCAACGGAAACTCGTTGCAAGCTTCGGAGCAATGCAGCGAGTAAAATGAAGCGTATGATTTGATTGATTTATTTTTCTACGTTGTTATATTATTTGCAATTTTGCATGCTTTGTTTGTAATGATGCAGGTTATGGCAACCAAATTGCAAAAAACTATTTTGTAAACAGATTTGCCAAATTGACCAAGTGGCTTCAAGAAATTGCACATGAGCATGGTTTTGGCCCGAATCACAGCTTTTTTTAAACATTTTTTTGGGCTCATTTGAGCCCTAGTTTGCAATGCTGCCGTCCTAAGCAAATAAATGGGTAGGCTTTGGAAGCTTTGTTGTAAATAGCTTCCGAAAGTTTCAGACCTTCACCTATTATTGGTCTAATTTTCAGCCGAATTTCGTCGGGAATCCCTTGTTGATCAGTGTCATTTAGGGGCATTCGCGTGGAATTAGGAGGTGGGAGCCAACTACAACCTACCCTGCCAAAATCACCAGGTCAGCCAAGCCTATCTTTGATAGCAGCACTGTTGGTTTGTCACACTGTAGCTTCACTAAGTTGACTTCGCTGTTCTTGCGGATATTACCTACAAGATCAACCTCGGCAAAACACTCTTGCATAAATTAATGTATTACGTGTACAGTGCACAACTTTAGATTCTATTGTAGGTCGCCACTGTTTTTCTTTTAGTGTTTTGTTATTTCAAAAAACATACGTTTGCTGACTAAGTGGTATAAGGTACGAAACAGTTTTTAATTTCACCCTACTTTGACCCGCAGCTAAAGGGAGCACGTTTTTGTTCAATAAGGCATATCAGCCTCTTACATAACTGCTCAAAGTAATGACGTCATGTATCAGATCCAGTAAAAAAATCGCAAGAAGCGATGCTCAAATCCAGAAGCATATAGCCTAATACAGCAATCCAGACCATAAGCTCTAAAGTTGTAATTGGGACGCGTTCTTTTAACTCTAGATACTACAGAATGATGTTTACCGAAGCGAGTGACGCACAGGCTCTTCCTCCTTCAACAACCAATTAATTCCTTCACCAAACAAACTTCCACAAAAACGAAGATGAAGGAAGCAGATCACGTAAATGCTCTAATTGATGGCGCCATGAATCAAGTCCAGCATACAAAATTGCAAGAAGTAGAATTTAATTCCAGAAACATAGCCTTGTAAAGCAATCCAGACCATTAAATTCGAGGTTACGCAATCAAGCCGCGGTCGAATGCAATAGGGACTCGTCTGTTTGACTTCGTTGGTGAACGGTTTCACTTCTTTAGGTCTGTTTGTTAAATGTTCTGTGCTACGCTCTTATGACGAATACATAAAAAAATTTTAAGATAATATGTGAAAACTTACTTTTGAGAGCACATTGAAAACAGAGCTTCCCATATCCCGTTTCGCGAGTCGCATTATAAGATATTGCGGCCCACAAGTGGTTTCCAGATAAATTAGCAGAGAAAGTTTGCAAGAAACTGAATTAATTTTTTTTGGTTTCAGTAGGTCACCACCAAAAGTTCCGACAAAAGTCAGATCAAAATACAATGAACATCGTTCCTTTTTTTTTTTTTTATCTTCACGTAAATTTCTGTCAGTATTTGCATCAAATCTAACTGGAAACCATTTTTTAGTTTGAGCAGGCATTGATTATGCGTCCCACTCAAAGTCATTGATTATGCGTCCCACTCGAAGAAATGTTGCAAAGGTGGCAAGCCGTTGGCAACATTGAGTCCCTTTTGAGCGGCCCGAGATTTGAACCTCTGAACTCCCGCTCCTGAAACGAATGCGCTACCGCTCGACCAAGCGGCCGGTTTATTTTTGTTCTGTTTAACGTAGATATTTTCGTTCTATTTTAATGGATAATTTAAACATTATATTTCAATGAATCATAAGGTTTTTTAGGGAAATGAGTGCGCCAGGTTTTTGGAATGTTAATCAAGAGCAAATTGATACTGGTCATTAACTTGCTAAAGTTCATCACTTCCAACATCAGGCATTTGGAGATAAAAAATTAGAACCCTGGTGTACATTCTAATGTAGGCCAACATTGTTAATGTTTTAATTTGTTATTTCAAAAATTTCGTTTTCTTACTAAGTTGTGGTATAAGTTACAAAACAGTTTCAGCACGTTCTTTGTTTGATGACGCATATCAGTCTTTCGCGCAGCTGATCTAAGTGCGGCATTGTATCAAATCCGGAATACAAACAATCATAATACTATTACTTAATTATTATTCTCGCCAATTCTTCTTATCGGTTTTTTGTTTCACCATTATCTTTTGATGTAATTGGAGTTTTCAGTGCAGTTCAAACCGTCCTTTAATAAGCTTCAGCTGCGCTAATTTATTTTATTTTTGAGTTCGTTACATATTTGTGTAATAGTATTTTTTTGTATAGCGTTCAGTTGCACAAACTGAAATTGTTGTTAATCGTATATTTAAAAAACGTCTTTGAATAGCACAGTAAAGGGCTGAAATAACTTTATGATGACATCAAGTAATTTTCAGGAGCGACTGCTGAAAAACAAATTACAAGATATTATACAATCAGACTTCAAAGAATAGCTAAAAACGCTCAAATGGGTTTCTTCTTTCGGGGTTCTGGACTTCTTAAATAACCAATCTCACAAACTCATTTTTTGCATTAGATCCAAAACATTGTAGCCTAATAACAGCATCAGATGTATTAATAAAAAAAAATTAAACTGAGTGCAGCTGTGGCCAATTGGATGCGATTTGAAGCTTAATTATTTATGCTGTGGTAATCACAAAAATTATGTTTGAGTTATGGGTTTGAACGTGGATTTTGAATAAAATTCATTTTTTGTAATTGCGCATAACTCTAAGTAAGTATAATGTAGTTCAGACCAACCCTAAACAGGGCCAAAAGCAGCTGTTCTAAGAGAAAAGGCCTTCTCATCACCCCAAATCGATGACACTAGCTATTCAACAACAACTTCATTAGTTGATGTTTTTGCTTAAATATATGGGAATTAGCTTGACCAAACTTTGCAACTTGCAACACCAGCCATATAGTCAGTTAGATAAAGATAGTTCAATCTTGCCTTTTCAAACGTAATTGAACAACTTCACACGACAATTTTTGTGTTTCGGTTAGTGAAGTTGTTAAAATTTGTCAAAATTTCCACTTTTCGGCGGCATGTAATAGCGTCTGCAGAGTCTAAACCGAAAAAGTTTCACTTGCTGAGACATTATCAGTACTATAAGCATGCAATATCTACATAATAAGTAATTATTTTTTTCCTAATCCGGTTTTGGTTCCTAATTTTAATTTTTTTTTTTTCTTTTTCATGAGCACACCAAAACGTAAGTGCGAAAAAAATGACTCGAAGAAAGAACAAATTATTGGCAATTCTTTATTTTAGCTCGGCGTAAATCACCTCCTATGTCATAAGCTTTGTCATAATAAAACTTGTGTAAGTAACAAAACTATCATGATCTTGAAAACGTCTCCTGCTATCATTTTTAATACATGTGGAACTATAGACACTTTGCGTCGGTTTGTAGCCAAATCAGCACAAAGCATCGTTCAGGAAAGGCCAGTTTCCAAACGGAAAATGTGAAACAATAACCACGTAAAGTTTCTCCAAATGCTACACTTATCAAAAGTTACTTTTCGTGAAACAAATTCAAAACTTTGACGTTTGTTAGTGCTCATGATGGTTTAACCCTATTTTGGGCGGGGAGGGGCAAATTTGCCCCCCCAACCGGTTTTTTTAAAATAAATGCCAAACGACTAAAGGTTTGAATTTGGAATCTCCTGACTTTGAATAAAATTTTATAGCGCACATTTTCAGAAATTTTGGGGTCCCTCAGATGACGGGAAATGACGTCATTTCCGGTTTCATCAGAGGTACCTCGGCCGATTTTGTGTAATTTTGATCATTATGCCATGTCAGTAGCACTTAATTTTGATGGATGTCATAAATTTTAATTTTGTGTTGCATTGTAATGTTGAGTCAACTTTTAAAAGTTCTGACGTCATAATTACGTCACTAATGACGTCATTTTTGTTATTTTTTGTTTTTGCTCCTTTTTTTGTTTCTGAATATCTCTAAGGTGTAAGTGCTTTCACCTTCATACTTTCGGATTTGTGTTATGGTTTATTTCGGTGTAACCTTTGTAAATTTCAATTGATGTGGTGAAAGGAAAGAGGTATAATTACTTGATCTGTCAAAAGCACTTAGGGAATTTTTATGTTCACCAAGTTATTCAGAAACGACAAACACACAAACATCCTTGGATACACTATTATTGGCTAATTCGCACGTCGTTTTTACAGCGACAGCGTTCCCAATAATTGATATATTATCAATCGGTTAGCGATTCAACGCTCACCCATGTCGCATTGCTGTGCCTTTGGATAATTCACTTTATGATGATTCCCTGCCTGGTGGCTTCGAACAAGCAGCAAATTCAAATGGGAAGAAATCTAAAACTAAACAAGAACATTGAAACAAAGGCTATTCCCAAGCCGGTCTGGAATTCGATCCTAAGTACAATGTATCAAGACACTTTCTGTTGGTTGAAGGATAAAAATGGAATTATCAATGACAATTACAACTTTCAGCAGAACTATAGCTTGTTTTCAATGAAATTGTTTATGTCAGAAGATCATTTTGGACTGCTTTTATTTCATATTTGAAAGTAGAGCAAATTCATTACATCGCACGTCGCTGGCACGATTGCGGTGTAATAAATGTCTCGAACTTTGGACCTTTACTCGAGTAACATCAAAACGCAAAATGCAATGGCCAGTGGCGGATTTAGGGGGGGGGATGGGGGGGATGCATCCCCCCCCACCAGCCTAAAAGTAACGATTTTGGCCGAAAAATCAGCCTCTATTTCGAATAATTCGGCTCCATTTCGGCTCCATTCGTTTTACTTCTTTCTTGTTTTTCTTATCTTTTCATTCTTTATTTTTCAGAGAAAAACTTGAAAAAAGTTTTGAAGTTTCAATTACGAATAGGTCCTAGTCAGCATACAATGCAAAAAAAAAGATATACAGTAAGGGAAAGTCGGGTGATATGGTACGCTTAAAATTTTTGTAAAGAGACCTCAGCATAGATAATGTAGCAAGATTTGACATCATCACTTCCTACAAAAGAATAGCAAGCTGGCAACTCAAAAATATATACATATACTCTCAAACACACTAAAAAAACAAGCCAATAAAAATTTCACCTGAAAAAGCAATCGCAATGACG
Organism: Trididemnum nubilum; assembly: GCA_963965965.1. Classification (NCBI taxonomy): domain Eukaryota; kingdom Metazoa; phylum Chordata; class Ascidiacea; order Aplousobranchia; family Didemnidae; genus Trididemnum; species Trididemnum nubilum. The sequence continues at coordinate 9,580,470 of OZ014484.1, read as the reverse complement.
TCATCTCCGTCGTAATATTGTCATTGGTGCGACTTCATGAAATTTCAAAAATAGTTGAAATACACTTTTCCTGTACAAAAAATTCGATTTATAGCGCCTTTCAGTCTTTGCAAAAAAGTACACAGGTGTTACTGAAATTGTCATTTTGCTTGCAAAAATATTGCATAAAATACCCAGATTATGATGTCATAAATTGTATTACGTCATCATTTCCTACGCCCTCGGAAGTGTTAAACTAAGAAGAATAAAATTAAAAAGCATAAGTTTAAAGCAGCATTTATTATACTTGTATGTCTAACCTACGCTAAAAATCCTACTTTTCATGACGTCATTAACCTTCTGATGACGTCATCAAGTCAAATTATATATTTTTGAAAAATTTTCAACGAGTAGTCCCAACCTGCAAAGTTTTAGCTTTCTACGACCTTCCAGTAAGCTTTTAGGTAGGGGGGCAAATTTGCCCACCCCCGCCCAAAATAGGGTGCAAAAATAGCCCGCCAAAGATAGGGTTAAGACAAAATTCCGAAAAATGAAAGAACTCAATTGATAAAAGTCATACCAAAAAAGTCAATAGCGTAAGCAAGGGGGAAGGGACAACCCCCTCATTAGCCTGTTGACCTTAAATGCAGAATAAGGAAAATACCACGTTTTCAACACTTCTGCGAAAGCCTTGTGCACTGGAATATAGACTAAAAAATTATTTAAAGCATTATAAAACATTTATTTAGGGAATTAATTTTTCAAAAATAAAACTCACAAATTAGTAAAAACTTTGAAAAATGGCCAAAAATAAGCAGTCAAATTTGTTCACTTGTTGAAAAATACTTCACCTGGGTTTCATCCAGAGTTGTAAACGGACCGACTAGTTAAAGCCCGAACCCGGCCCGAACCCGAAAATTAATTTGAAACCCAAATCATGCTAAAAAATACCCGAAAGTTAAGTTAGATCTGAAAAATTTAGCAATTTCGCCAATTTTATTTGTTTATATTTTTGAGCATCTAACACAAAAAAGCACGTCTCAGGCCCGAATTAAGCTCGAAATTTTTTTCAACCTTGAGCCCGAACCCGGCCCGAACCCGACCCGAAAAGCCCAGCCCGACTTACAACTCTGGCTTCATCAAAACTATATGAGCTCAAGAATAGGGGAGTCTACTCAATATTAGTTTATTATCAATCACTTCTCTCAAATCCCGTTCCAATAGCCCCCTCCCTTCAACTTTCTTTTTCTATAAAATATAAATAAAATAGATTACTCCTTGTGAGTTGTATTAAACTATAGGATTTTATGAGTTACCAGCTTTTAAATAAAAGAACTATCAAAATCAACCATTACCCACCTCTCACATTGCCCATTTAGGTAATTATTATAATCTTGTTTTTGCATTGCTAGTTTTTATCCCACTTTTTAAACGTATTAATTTCTATCAAAATAAACCTAACATTTAAGTTATTTTTGCCAAAAAAAAGTGCAAAGTTTTGGAGGGCTAGAGGCTCAGCCTGGCCAGTAATAATTTTTGCAATTTTTTTTTTTTTTTTTTGGTATCATCCTTGCTTATGCTTTATAATGTTTGGTAAATTCAACAATGTAATCTGGTTACAACTAATTGTTTCAGCAAATGGTTATTGGTAACCCTAGAATCAGAAGTGTATGCCTAAATGCTAGCAATGTGTGCAAGAGCAACTGTTGTGAAAGAACTAAAATTAAAAAAAAACAAAACAATTTTTATAGTACACTTTTTTTAACTGTACGAGTTTGCCAAATAAGTTTGGGCTACTTAATGACAGAAAATCTTAACCTGAAATTTTCCTCCCAACTTTTAAGTTAAATTTGAACAAGCTTGAGCTTTTTGTCTTTCGTTGAGCTTCCAAAAATAGGTTGACTCAAGGCCGTACCCAGACGCATGTGGTTCGGACTGGGCTCAACATCATCTGTAATAATTGTTATCAGCAGGTAACAGTTATACTAAGTGAAAGTTTCCAGATTGCACCCAAACGTTTTTAGGCTGGACTACATGGGCCCGTCTGCTCCCATCTGGCTGTGATTCTGTATGAGTAGACCGCATAATGCCTCATTAAAGCGGTCTGAATAAATTACATACGAAGCATTGATGTGAAAATTGTAATGTGCGTGCAAAACTATTTTAAATATTAGAAATTTCCAAGTTTCAAAAACATATGAGTGTAAATCACAATAGCCCTAGAGCTGACTCAAGATTTTGAAACGTAATTAATCGAAAATTTAAAGTCATTTTTACGTGGCACGTAAAAAGAATACGCCGCGAATGAAATTGACATAAATTTAAATCTTGAATCGCTATATATGCGACAGAACGTAAAATGCAGGAACTGAAAGCAAAAACTACTGTAACATTTAGTCCAACAAAATTAACTAAAAGTTGAATTTTTGCCAAATTGAGCTTTTTTTAGAACACAGTAAACACAAAAAATTTGGCAGAAAAATTAATGATAATTAAAAGTAATAAAGCTTTTTTGATTAATTGTTACCAAAATAATTACAAAAATCTGATATTTTGGCTAAATCTTAAATTGGACATGCCAAAATTAGCTAAGTTGTGCTTAAAGTTGAACGTCAGGGTCGTACCAAATTATAATTTTAATTACTTTTTTATTCGCCAAGTCACCTTGACCAGGAGCCGGTGACGTTTTTTTTCGATCCTCCAGTCAAGCTACCACCCTCCCACCTGTTCACCACACTCGGTGGAGGCTTCACACTGTATGATAATTTTCCAGCAGGAAAGCTGTGAATAGTAATTTTTTTGTAGTCATTAGTTTGACCCGACCGGGAATCGACCAAATACTACCTGTTAAATAGCAGACACTTTATCAACTTGATCAATGATCGGTTAAATTTACTAAATCATCCAAAGCAGGAAAAGTTGACACAAATGGTTGCAAAGCAAATTTAAACAAAAACCCATATCCGGCCAAATTATCAGAAGTCCAATGAAAACAAGGTTTTCATGCTTTGAATACTGTGATGGAGAAACTGAGACGACTCGCAACTTCCTGTAACTTCAATGCACTAAATGTGTTGTTGCGCAATGCGCAGATACCTGCATATTATAGTGCATTGCTTGGCGAGGTGGTGTTCGTTTAATCCTTTATGCTACATTTGATGCCAAGAGCTAATTACTAGAATTAATGAAAATATGGCAATTTCTTATTACTTTGTTCAAACACTAATGAAACTTTTGATTCAACATTTTTTGCGTTTTTCAAACATATGCTACACATTTAGAAGACGTAAGTTTTCTAAACAGCTGCCTATTAACGCTCAAGGGTGCTATTTGAATATGGCATTAATCTTATTTTACACAAGGGTGGGGGATTTTTGACCCCTCTCAGTTTTTTCGTGATTAATCGCTACAAAAAAATTCAATTACAAATTTGAAATTGCAAAGGTAACAGAAAATTTCCAAATTTTGAGGTTTCCCAAAGTCACTTTCCAAAACCTGAGCATCTTTTGGCGAAGCTTTAACTAAAATGACGTCATAGAAGCTTTGTGATACAACTACTTTGACTTAGACATTTTATGTTTCACTATTAAAAAAAGATCATTGCAGAAATGGTGCCATTTTTCGAAAATATTTTATGACGTCATATTGATGATGTCATCAACTCTAACCAATTTGTTTGAAAAATTTTGGAGAACACCAACCCGCATTCTAAGTTTGGTGCTCTCAGAGCTTTTTTGTTTAAGAGAAAGATAGAGAGTATTTTTGCCTCTACCACGTAAAATGCGTTGATCAAGTACCCCGTGTAAAATACGGTTAACCTGATCTACAGTATCGCAATTTATGGAAAAGTAATATCGGTTCTACCTAAATTGCTCTAAATTCTAGAATTGCACATTTTAGCTTCGCATTTAGTCGACCCCACCCTCAGAACAAAAAGGTTTTCATTTGTTTAGAAATTTAATTTCAGCATAAAATAATTACTGAAAGAAAAACTAAAAGAAATCAGCAAAATAAAAAGGACTTCACACGTTTAAATGCGAAGCTATCTGCAAGAAAATAAGTAAAAAAGTACTCAGACGGTGAAACTTAATTTTAGGCTAAGATAAAACTGTAATCACTTTATCCAACGCATCAAATTCGCTCAAGCCCTAAATTAATCCCGAAAATCTACGCAAACAAGTTAACAACTGCTTTTTTAATTTTCGCAATACGCCTGAAAAACGCCATTTTGAAAGCTACCCTTGTTTTTTTTAATTCGATTTTTACAATGCGAAAAAAAATCATGATATTAACCAAAAGACGTCAAACTTTGAAAATTAATTTTGTCTATTGATACTGTATATTTGGCTTATTATTATGTAACTGAGTTTCGTTTTTCTTATGTATCGTCGGGTATCGAAACGTATCGAAACGTTGCTGGTTTCTGGTTCGATTTCCGAACTGAAAATGCATCATCATTATGTTTTTGGGATAGAAAATTATCGCTAATTTCCAAATTAGCCAAAAACGATGGCAATCGATGAGTCGGCGTAATATGCCATCGGGAGAACATCGCTATAGAATGTAACTTTTTGATTTAGGCTGTACTTTTGCAAATAAGGAGATACCGGAGCCAAAAACCGTGCCTGAAATATGGACATGTTGAAGAGCTGTATAGATATATTTCCAAAGGAGGTATAGGAGACTTCAAATCAAATCGTTCATTATACTCGCTGTATTACGCCAAAACGTTTTACGAGTTTGCAGGCCCACATCCGGGTTATTGTGGCTGCGGGCAACACAGCTCTATTCGAAAAAAGTTTGCAGCGGTTGCGATCCGTTGGCAACTTTGTGACCAATTTGATCGGCCAGAAATTCGAACTTCATTCCTCCCAGTTCAGAGACGAACACGTTTCTGTTTGAGTAAGTACTGGCCAATAAAGGAGACTTCAATCTTACCAAATTCACATTTGTGTTGGTATTAAGCCCATGGTTAAGCAACTCACAATTAAACGAGCTGTCTCTTCGCTTGACTTGAATTGCTTTTCAGATATAGTTCAAATAGCATTCGCAGAGGGGAAAAAATTAAATTAGTAAGATCGATTGGGGTCGGAAATGTAAAATATTGCACGCCTATACCTTAAATTTCTACTTTGAGGCGAAGACATTCGAAGGCTTGGAACTGGTTCACAGAAGATGTTGAACGCAATGCAGGATGCAAGTCAGTTTTTCACACAGCTAGTCGCTCAGACTGACGTAAATTTTTGTTTTGCGTTTGTTGCACAATGCACGTCTTCTTTGTAACGTTTATGTGAACAAAACGTGTCTGTCATTCATTATTAAATTTCCTAATGTTTTTATTTGTGGTGATTTTAGCGCCCACCACAAGATGTGGGACTCTGGTACCCCAAAACAAAATCGCGTCAGCTTGTTAGACTTCATCGAAGAAAAAGACTTTTCATTACAAAATACAGTACTTCGAAACCAACCCAGGTGACTTTTAACGCTGGGTTAAAATGCTCTCTTATTGATCTCACTATTACTTCTACAAGCATTTCCTACAACTGCAGCTTGAATGTGACTAATATTTTTATGAGAAGCGATCACTGAGTCATTGACACTAAAGTAAACATTAATGTTTCAGATTATCTACATTTGCCTCGGTGGGCCTTTAATCGGGCAAACTGGGATGCATTGCACGATCTATGCCACTTGGAAAATAATTATGGTTTAACTTCGCCTGACGTTTATGATTTTCACAACAATCTTATATCCACTATCAGTGCCATAGCTAAGAGAACCATTCCCACAACAAAGCCATTCAATAAAATGGCGCTTTCGCGGTGGAGCAAAGCGTGTGAAATTGCGATTAATAACAAAAAACTAGCTTTTAATCGAATGAAACGAACTCGCGACCCTCTAGACATCGTAGTTTTTAAACGTGCTCGAGCCAAAGCTAAGTTAACTTTAAACGAAGCTAAAAAATCGTCTTGGCAGAATTACTGCTCTTCACTTTCCTCAAGCACCAAACTGGGTCAAGTTTGGTCAGCATTAAAAACGTTTAACAGGCAACAAAGCGATACGCACATTCCTACATTACACCAAAATGGTGTGACGGGCACCAATGATTAGCACTAAGCCAATATGCCTCCTAACCAATTTCATGCTGTTATAGCAGCAATGACAATTATTCCAATGAATTAGAAAAGAACCAACTAATATTTCCTTTTAGCTAGCTCACAAATTATCTTTACAGGAATACCAATACAAGGAGTTTAACGCTCCTTTTTTATGACAGAACATAAGGATTCTTTAACAAATTCCAACAATACTGCGGTTGATGCTGATAACATTAGCACAGAAATGCTCAAGCACATGCCCGAGCATTGTTTACAGACGGTTTTGCTTCTCTTCAACAAAATTTGGTTTACGGGTGAGTTACCGATGTGCTGGCTCCATTCCATAATTGTTCCATTGCAAAGCCTAACAAACCTTCAAATTTATCTAGCTCTTACCTTCTAATTTATCTAGCTCTTACAGACCTATACCTCTAACCAGTCATTTATGCAAACTGATGGAACGAATGGTTACGGTAAGACTTAGATGGTATCTGGAAAGCAATAATTTTCTTAACCACTATCAGTCAGTCTTTCGTGAACCCTGAAGGCCTCTCGATCACCAGTTCCATTTACACAACCCAAAGCATAAAGGCTGTGTTTCTTGACATCGAAAAAGCATACGATTTAGTGTAAAAAGATGTTTTATTAGAAAAACTATTAAATTTGGGTGTCAATGGATTTATGCTAAATTTTATTACAGCTTTTTTAACCAATAGATCTTTTCAAGTTAGAATCTTTTTGGCTCATTTGCAGGTTAAGAACTTACACAATGGCATTCTGCAAGTAAATGTGCTGAGCTCTTTGTTGTTTGTTGTCATGATTAATGACTTACCGACCTGCTTAAATTTCGAAGTTGCACTTTTTGCAGATGTGTGTGTTTTTAGGAAACGGATACTGATATTACAATTTTGAACAAACTAGTTCAATCCTCACTCAACAAAATTAATGTATGATGCAATATCAATGGTTTTAAGATGTCAATCAACAGATCTTCGGCCCTTCTATTCAAGAGCGTACGCAAGGGGGGGGGGGGTTGGGGGCTCAAACCCCCCCTCAATATGTCTGTCGACTAAAATGCACAATAAAGAAAATATCACGTTTTCAGTACTTCTGAGCCTAATTTTTTGCTATGACACGGACTCTTAACATGATTTAAAGCAACTTTTGAAGCATTTAGAGTTTCGCAGGAGGATGGGGGGGTTAATTTGTCAAAGAAATAACTTACAAATCAATAACAACTTCAAAAAATTGCCATAATTAGCAAATTTAACCGCTAAAAATGCTTGACATTGGCTTTATCAAAAATATGGAGATGGGGTTTTAGTATTAGTTAATTATTAATCCACTCAAATCTCGTTCCATTCGCCCCCTCTACCCCTCCGTTCCCCAACTTATTTAAAACATTATTTGAAACATAAACTTAGGGGGAGAGACTAATTTGCCAAAAATAAAATCCAGAAATCAATAAAAACTTTGAAAAATAGCCAAAAACATGCATTCAAATTTGATCGCTAGTAAAAAAATGCTAAAAATAGGTTTCATCAACAAACATATTATAAACTTAGAAATGGGGGTGGGGCTACTTAGTAACAGTTAATTACCAATCACTTGTCTCAAAAATTTTTCCGTTAGCCCCCCCCATTTATTTTTCTCTATAAAATATAGACGAAATACATTACTCTGTGTGAGTTTTCTTGAACTATACGATTTTATGATTTACCAGCATGTAAACAAGAGAGCTAAAATTTTACCATTAGCCACCTTCCTCATAGCCCATTTATGCAAACAGTTTAATCAGGTTTGCACAACCAATTTCCATGACACATTTTAAAAGCATTATTTTTTATCAATATAGCCCAAAAATTAAGTTTTTTTGAAAAAAAAATGCAAATTTTTCAAGCGCTGAGGCTCTGCCCCCAGACCCTGTGCCTCCGGCGGCTGGGGGCTTTGCCCACAGACCCCCAATAGCCTCCGGCAAATGAGGAATCTGCCCCCAGACACAGGCTCCTCAATTGCGAATTTCTGGCTACGCGCCTGCCACACTTTGCACTGTTTTTAGTTATATGGGTTTTCGTAGCTTTTGTTTTGAACAATTTTTTCTTCATCGTTTTGTTGCAAACCTTATGTTGTTTACTACAGATGTATGCTTAATGCATAAATGTTTTTTGTTTGAAAAATTTTATTTGCATTACGCACTGTGTGACTTTGATTCCATCTTGCTACATTGCACTAAGTTATTTATTCGCCTAAGTATAGATCGCGAACAAATTTTTGATGTCACTTTTGAACCCCCCCCCCCCCCCCCCCCCCAATTGAAAAATCCTGCATACGCCACCGCTTCTATTCACATAGAAGCGTAACAACAAACAAGTTTTTTTGATCTTAAACAACCAAACAATTAAAGTTAATCATCAACTTAAATACTTGGACATTATTTTTCAGGAAAATGGTTTGTATCATGTCCATGTTGGTTACGTGGATAACAAATGTCTCAAGCGCATTAATTTACTTCACATGTTAAAAGGAACCAATTCAGAAATGTAAAAAGACCTCTTTTATGCATTTACAGGGAATTAATCCGTCTAATCATTGAATGCGGAATGGAGATCTACTTTCACTCTTTTGATTCAACTTTAAAACAGATTGAAAAAATTCAAACTGAGTGCTGGAGGATATGTGCTGGCGCTATATGTAGCACTCCTATAAATTGTTTGCAAGTTCGCTGCAACGAGATGCCGTCAAAACTAAAATTTGAACAACTGTGTTTGAATTTCAGAGCTTACTTGGGAACATCTGCCAATCACCCTAGCTGATCTGTCGTTCAGGAGAGTTGGCAGAAGAGGTTTCCAGATAATCCTGGTTTCTGTTCTTTTTAGTATGGAAACAAAAGGTTCCTTTAATAAACGTAATATGAATTTAAATGCTATCGTCTTACCCGACATTCCTATTAGGCTAATTGAAAAACCGATTATTGATCTAAACATATTTTTTCTTTGCAGAAGAAATGATAATACTAATTTAATTAGGTCTTGTTTTTCATATGTAACTAATACTGACAATGCGGATTTCACTCTTTTGTTTACTGACGGTTTTAAAAGTCAGCATGGCACCAGTTCTGCTTTTTTTGTACCACAAACAAATACAAAAAAATCAATAGCGATTAATAACTTTGGATTCGCTATCTCTGCAGAACTTTATGCTATTCTATCGGCTTTACATTGGATAGCTTTAAATAGACCCTGGAAAAGCCTCATTGTAACCGATTGTTATTCTGTTTTACAGGGTCTAAATTCAAAGAAGTGGGGTATAAGCACTATATTTTAAATAAAATTTTATTATTAAATCACCATCTAACTAATTCTAATTTGAAAGTTACTTTTCTCTGGATTCCTAGTCATTTTGGGATTTCTAGTAACGAAATTACTGATAACTTAACAAAACATGTTTTCAGATCTGTCGTACAATGCTCATCAAATGATGTTCAAATTAAACGAGCAGAAAGTAAATTATCTTATTCAGAAGTTAAATCATTCATTCGGGATCATATTTATGAAAAATCGAAATGAAATCGTCCTGCTGGTGGCCAATACAAATATTTATTCGGAAATGTCCAAAATGTTGCTTCTTTTCAATCAAAAGAGCTTCTTAGACTTCAAACTGCTCATTGCTGCTTAAATCAGCATCTAATTAGAATAAATTGCCGAGACACTGGTTTGTGTTCCAAAGGCAAAGTTCCGGAAACTGTCCCAGATTTTTTTTTATTTACCAAATTATTCAACTAGTCGTAATATTTTGAGAAGTGTTGCGACAAGATAGGCCTAAAGTTTGATTTGAAATCTACATTATCAAACAAAGTGGTATATCCCCATTATATTCTATATATTTGCTCCTCCCATCGGTTATTTTAAAATGTTAATGGCTATCGAGTAAGCTTATACTTATAACCATTTTGCGTAACAATGAACTGTGTGATACGTAATCACTTAAAATGTTCATAAAAGCTAGTTTATTCTTTCTCGGTTTATGAATTGGCTTAGGTGAGGCAAAACCAAGCGGGCATTATTGCTGAACATTATTATAAAACGTTATCGTTTACCTCTTGGGCTTGGTTGTTTTCCATTGCAACCCATTTCTGAGTGTGTTTCATGTTTGGTACAATATATATACGTATGCAGTAATTTGGTAGTATATAATAATAAAGGTGTAGTTGATCTTAAAACCATTTTTGTAATTACCTTTTCTCTAACGATTGGTGCCTAAAAAACTCATTTTGTTTAATTCCTTCCTGTAGTAAAAGTTTCTTATATTTTATAGTACGTTACTGTAGTTGATCTGTGCTGTTATATGAAATACCAAAGTTTTGGTCAGTTTACTTTTTGAACGCTTCTGTATTGATACCAAGCGCCTGCTGTCGCTTCAAAAGTACTAGCCCTTTTTTAAATTTCAACCAAAATTTAAAAATCCACGGCATTTCATTAATATATTAGTGTTTTCCTTAAATTTTGTTATTTTGCTATTAAACCATCGCTGGTATAAAGCACCAATATTCATAATAATAATAAATAAAATTAGCTGTTGAGTCTTATCGACGTAACGTTAATTATTTTTGTTTGTTTTAAATTCATAATCTGAGTAAGTTGCTGATTTTGAAATTGCAATATTGGAAATTTTCGAAGTGCGTTTTGATTATGATTATGATAATTTTAATAGATAAAATTATTATTGCTAACAACCTTGATCCTGTTTTGGAATAGTAAAACTTTAGCTTGCTATGCTTCTTTTCTTCACTTTGGATAAACTCAAGTTGTGCTTTCACTTTTAATGATATTGAAATATTTATTGTTAAACTATGCAAACCTTAATAGCTCACGTCGTCCTGAAACCAATTGTACTAGTTTGCACTTCTCACTAATTATGTTTTTACTTAATGTTTCTAATTGAATAATATTAGTTTATCCCTTGTCCTTAAATTTACGCGTGAAATTTAAATTGTTGAGCAAACTACGATATTACCACAACACCGTAATGCACCGTCATCTGCTGTCCTCACGGTGACACTTTTTCTTTCCGTCACCGTTGCAGTTGTTTGGGCAAAAGAGTTTGGTACATAAATGATTGTAAACTAACAACTTTCAATGTTAATTGCTAAATAATAAATGTTGGTGTTACAGACGCCCTCTGTAACTATAGCGTCAGATAGGTCTTTTCTAGGTTGCCCCAGCGATTCGAGACTGGGGCCGTCACCGTCCGTGCTGTTTCCACAAATAGCAGTTGAAGTCCAGTAGATAGAGGTTTATTGAAAAAAAATTGTAATAAATTAAAGATCTACACGGCACGGCACGGCAGTAAAATATATTTGAAAATTAACCCAGGGAACAAAATAAAAATAACGATGCCGTGTGACTAAACTTACAAAAATAAAACGTCCGTTTGCTTCGAATCCCAAAATGAAATGAGTGACTGAACGCTAGAACTCGGCAAAAAAGCAAAAGAGCTGCGCGTTGTGCCGGAAATTAGGCGTTGAAACAAAACGTGCAAAAATTAAAAAACACAATGACGCGCAGACTAACACATCAAAATAAGAACCAAATAAAAGAGCCGAGTTCGAAAATTTAGTGGGGCAAATAAACAGATCGGTGCTGTAACATAGCGGCCCCTTGAAAATGAATCAACAATGAAGTTTCAACTCAAAACACAAAAGAAAGCACCGATACGTGCAAACAATAAGTAAAAAGGTTTTTTTTTTTTTAAATTATGATGAACGTGAGCAGTAACGAAAAATTCACTTTTAAAATATGCAGTGTCATAAATAAAACAAATAATGATTCGAGTGACGGAGGGGAAGCAATACGGCAAAGGACTTTATAATTCGGGATATATTTCGAGCGATACGGACAACACAAGAAAAAGAGCACAGTCTCGCACAGTTTAAAATCAACAACAATATTTAGGCCTACACTTAAACGCAACAACAAAGGTAAACAAAAGAAAACACTCTATACAGGGGCTATCTTGGAAATATCCCTAAGGATATACTCGATTTCGCCAACTGCTGCATTTTTCTTTGGAACAGCGACAGTTGCCCTGCGAACTATTTCCTTACCAGCACGCAACTGTGGATGAAGACGGTGAATCCGACCCAACCGGTAGGCCCCCCGTTTGGACAAATCCTCTGCATCGCCTACAAGGACCAATCCCGTGACAGCCTCCACGTGCATACAAGGAGTGCACAGGCAGGTAAATAAAAGGCCCCAAGCTTTACAATGGCTTCTGTTTTGTTTAAATAAGATAAGGCCAAAATAATCAGTTCCGCAAAACTTAAACGGTTTATTCACAGCAGTAACGCGAAAAGATGGCAAATCTGCCATCAGCTGTCGAATCGGTTTTGCCTTTTTAAGGGAGCATTTAGCACAGTCCGCTAGATAGCGCTTAACACTAGAAATTCCATGGATTATCCAAAACCGTTGCCGAGTCTTCATAAGAGTATACGAAGGACCAGCGTGTCCCGCGTCCGAGTGTTCATAAAGTACAACTAGACGTGCCAAAGCATGTCTGCTGGGCAAAATTATAGGGTGTTTAGTATCCGTGGGGAGGTCGGCGTTTTCAAGACGACCCTCCACACGCAAAATCGAATCCGGTCCCAAACAAGGTCGCAAGTTACGCAACGTTTTTTACTCATTAACCTGCCGAGTTTGTTCAGAATTAACAGCAAGATTGCGCAAGCGTTTAATGAAAATTTCAAAGTCATCCGCGGAAGCAATGTTTAACACCTCAAGTGCAGGTCCAAAGCACTGTCTCTGAACGTACCCAATAGCCTCAACAAAGGCTCGGTCCAGAGAAGCAGCATCGAACTCTGGCTTTCGAAATGGTTTACGTCTAAATTTAGCTTTTACTAACTCCACAAAGGCGAGCAAGTAGGCAAACCGCTTTTTTAGCGCATATAGGTCACGTGAAGTTTGCATCAGTTTAAGAATTTTGTCGTCAGTCTCAAAGATCGTATTCTCCTTACACAAAGCCAAACGAACAACTGGAGCAGGACTAAGCGATTTTACGTCCTCCTGTCCCTCCACGAGGAAGGCAGGTCCCTCAATCCACAATTTAATTGACTCAGAATTTTTGCAAGCATTCTCGCGGGTTCCAACATCAGCAGGATTTGCGGACGTATTCACATACCTCCACGCGTCCGGCGCAAAAAAGGCCAAGATCTTATCAACTCTGCGCTTAACAAAGCGAACAAGGTGCAAATCAGGGTTAGTTATCCATTTCAAAATCACCTGCGAATCAGTCCACAGATGGACGCTGCAATTCAAATGACTCAACGCCGCCGCAGCTTTCGAAGTAAGTTCACAGCAAAGCTTCGCCGCTTCTAACTCCTTGCGCGCGATAACCCAATTAGCCTGATGTGTCAAAACCAATCTAGATTTACCCAAAACAAAGGCGACTTGTGATTCACCATTCACCACTCTTCGCAAATAAACAACACAACTAAAGGCCAAATTGGATGCGTCGCAAAAGCCATGTAACTGGTAAACAGCAGTATTTACCGTCTTACCAGAATCATCAAAACAATTACGTGAAATAGAAAAGTCATTTAACTTATTCAACGATAAAAGCCACTTTTTCCACTTATCCTTAACATCCAACGGCAAAACGTCGTCCCAGTCAGCACCGGAGATCGAGACCTTTTGCAAAATCAGTCTAGCCCCAAGGATGAACGGCGACGCCATTCCCAAGGGATCAAACTGACTCGCAAGCTGGCTCGCCATCTGCCGACGAGTAGACGCCTCACAAAACTCACGCAAGTTTATCAAAAGTATGTCCTTCTCAGTATTCCAAACTAATCCCAACGCCTTAGAATCAGGAAGAGGTTGCGATCCCAGATCAATTTCACTCACTGAAGACGCAAGATCACAACGCGGGACTTTCAACAAAATCGATTTAGCATGACAGTTGGAAACCCACTTACGCAATTTAAATCCACGGCTTTCCATAAGGTCAATGCTTTCTTTAGCAACAATTTCAAGATCAGATAAAGAGTCACTAGCAAGCAAAATATCATCCATGTAGCGATTATTTTCAATAGCATTTAATGTTAACTTGGAAGCATTACTCGGGTTCTCCTCAATTAAACGATTAAGAGCAAGCAATGTCACATAGGGGCTTGAATTGATCCCCCAGACATGCCTGGTAAAACGAAACACCTGTGGCTTCCCGTGATCCAAATCATTATTTTCATACCAAACAATTCTAAACCAATCCTGCTGGTCACAAGGAATCCCTACCTGGAAAAAACACTTGCTGATGTCAGCGACACAAGCATATCTACCCAAGCGAAAACGAATTAAAACCTCTACCAAACCATTTAGTAAATTTTCACCTGCCAATACGGCCTGATTAATAGACATACCCTCCGCAACTGCCGCACCGTCGTAGACCACTCTTGGTTTAGCAGATTTAGTAACAAAAAACGGCAAGTACCACGCTTGAACATTAAGCGAATTACTTTCAACAGCAACCAACCACTCCTTACGCAGCAACTCCGCAAAAGTGTCCAGTAAAATTTGTTTAAGTTTAGGGTTTTTAGCGACGTTACGGCGCAAAGACAAGGTGCGTTTTAGAGCGCTCTCGTAATTATTTGGAAGCGCTTCAAGAACTTCCGATTTAAAGGGTACTGGCATTTCATAACGCCCATTTGCGACTTTAATACGTGTTTCAACAAGATTTCTAGCACGTTCGTCATTAAGCGATGGCTGCAGAACCTCGTCCTGCCTCTCGTATTCCCTCACAGTCTCCCTGAGAGAAGAAACCTCATGTCTCAATTTAACACACTCACAAGCAGCATCTTCACAAGACTCAACCTGAACTCTCAAGGCAGACAGGGAACCCGAGAAGGCAGAAACTCGACCACCACTAGCAATGGGCCCTAGACGAGTGAGTACGTAGTTTGGTTCCTCCGGACTCGCGCCTTCACGTTCCTCAAGGACAGTCAGAAGCAGCTTATCAGACTGTCCAATCAGAACGTCAATGCGGTTACGTTCCGGAGCAACCGGGACATGCGTACCTTGAAAGTGTTTTAATTCAGTAACATCCACGGAGTGTGGCAAAGTGCTATCATCATCTGAAAACTGTGGCACAACCAATGCATTTTCGATTACG
This sequence comes from Trididemnum nubilum, assembly GCA_963965965.1. Classification (NCBI taxonomy): domain Eukaryota; kingdom Metazoa; phylum Chordata; class Ascidiacea; order Aplousobranchia; family Didemnidae; genus Trididemnum; species Trididemnum nubilum. The sequence goes on along the minus strand of OZ014484.1, from coordinate 9,565,237 downwards.
AATTTTTCACCGGTATAAAGCGATTCGAGTTTAAAGGCGGTGCGACCTTTACAGTCCACAGTTTCATCCGATAAAGTGCGAATTTTTACATTCGGGTCGGAGTTAGTCTCTAGCCCCAGTTCAGTTTTTAAGGCATCAGATATAAGCGTCACCTGTGAAGCTGTATCGTGTTGAGCGTAAGCCAAAGTCGATTTGCCCGTGTTAGGGTTAATGACTCTGACTGCACTCGTGCGAAGCAGGACCACCCCATTATCAACAGAATTAAGTTTACGGCAAGTATAGTCCTGGCTTACCCGGCAATTAGTTCTAGGGGCGGGAATAGGACGGGAAACCTGGTCTACCCTGTCAGCGGCCCCGAGATTAACCCCATCATAACATTCATGAAGGGCGCCAGCGTGTTTGTTGCGACATTGCGGCCCACAGATCCGACATTTAGAAGGAAACGCACAATTACGCACAAAATGGTCAAGTGACAAACAATTTAAGCACCTTTTAGCATCCGTAACTGTTTGCCTTTTAGCTCTGGGATTAAGTGCCTTGAACTTTTCACATTCAGCTAAGAAATGTCTTTGATCAACATTACTACAAAAGAAACAAATCGGGGGAGGCTTGTTCAAACGACCATGTTCACCACGTGGTACACTGGAAGAACTTGACTCGCGTTTATCCATGTCAAAAAACCTAGAGCGGGGCCCGGTCACAGCCTGGGGATCATTTTGTCTCCCATAAGCAACCTGTCGAACCCTCACGTTCTTAGTCCCACCCGTGGACTCGCGGGACCCATCTTTTTCGTCCGATTTAAAAAACGCTTGAGCGTAGTCCGATGTCATAGTATTAAGCTCGTGAACGACAAAATCACGCAGCGAGTCGAAACCGGGAGAGTTCAAGTTTAAATTCCGTTTATTTAGATAGTCTAAGTATCTTCTTTTCAGCAAACTTGGCAAACGATTAGCAGTGTCAATCAGAAGTTGCCCAGAGAGCTTTTCAACTTCATCGTGAGCATACGCAAAAACTTCCAGGGTATTTAGATCCTCATTAAATAGTTTTAAAGAGGTCGAGGTAAATGAGACCTTGGGACCATTACGCACCGCCATAACTTTAGGTTCTGATGTGAGTCCCCCTGAAACGCCATATCTCTGACGCAAGCGATCCAGCGCTTTTTCAATGCGTCGAGACGTGCTCATATTTTTCATGGGGACGCAGAACAGATTAACCATCTCACGCGGCTGGCCCACACATGAAGCTCTCAATACCTCGAGTCTCCGCTCCTCGAAGGGGCTCTCACTCATTAATCGCCGGATCTGATTTTCATAAAAGACGAAGGCGATATTATTTCCGTCATAGCCGATTTGCGAAGCCAAAGTAATATATTCATTACGTCCTTGCCTGTCGAGGTAGGTGCGTAGTATCAAGTCATTGTTATTAGCAACTTCGTTTACTTGCGGACGTTGGGGCAATTCGTGCGACCCAGACTCGCTTTTAACTTTCATGTGACTTGCCATGTAATTTTTTACAGGGTTCGAGGTTTTCTCATTTACGTTTTCACGGTTTTCATTTAACTGATTAAAAGGGTTAACATTAACACCAGAAACCTGTCGAGAGGCAGTCGTCTGCCAATCGCGAGATCCGAAAATTTGTACGTTTTCAGGTACCATATCATTTAAGCAAAGATCATTTAAACGATTCATTACCTCGTGGGGTTTTAACTCGGTGGTTTTAACCAGCCTTTTACGAACAATAGGAACTTTAGGTTTTACAGGCAAAGGTTCTGGTTCAATTCTTTGTTCAGCGCAATGTTCCAATTTAGCAGCATTTTCGCTCTTTACGCGAAGATTAGAAATATTACGTCTCGCACGAGAACGTGAACTTGAAAAAGATTTGATTTTAGTCGAAGTGGAAAGTATTGAGCTCCCCTCAAAGGCAGCAAGTTTTTCTTCCGCCTCAAGATTAGCTTTTTCAAGACGTAATTTAGCTAACGATTCTGCTTCTTCGGCCTCTGCTAGCAAACGAGCCTTACGGGCTTTAGTGATTTCCTCTATACTTTCAATTTCAGTACGTTTACGTTCAAATTCTATTTGCTGTGCAAGATCAGATTTTTTAGAAACAATTGATGTGCTCACACCAATTTGAGAAACACTGTCAGAAGGTTTAATTTCGTCTTCCTCTTCGTTATCAGAATTAGTTTCTGCACGTTTATTAATGGGTTCTAAAAAACGTGTTTGACAGTTTTCGAATAATTTTGAACATTGTTCAAAGGAGTCAACGATACCGTCAAACATTTCCTTTTTAAATTCAACGTCATTTAAGCTGTCCAACGTGCGCAAAAGATTTTCATAGGATTCTTCCACGAAACCGAAATACGGTAATTCGTGCTCAAAAAAATGATCAGGGGATGTACAGTCAGTGAGTGCACTATGCAAACGTTTTAAATCTAATAGCAGCTTTCGGCGCATAGTCAAAATTTTTCTTCGGATATTAACCGAAGGAACGGGGCCCGTGGGGTTTGATTCCCTCCCAGAGGCGCTAGAACCATTATCATTACCCTTGGGTAAATTAAAAAAAATATCATTCCAACTTTTGGGTTCAGCAGCAGTAGTCAGACACTGAGTATTACTAACAGATGGGTCATCGATTTGATCGACACTAAGTTCACACTCATCAGGTCGAGGTTGACTAGAATTCGAGCATGATCGGCCCGAAAATTTACGTAAATCAGACATAATCTACAGTACTCACAATCACACCGCAAAAATAAAAAATACCACAAATACCTTCTCGACAGACAAGGCAGTCCAAAATTGAATGAAACAAATTGTTTCACCACAGCTTTGAGAACGACGCTCGAATTGACAGCAGTAGAGACGATCTTTCGACGTGGCGGAGAGCTTGAATAGCGTCTTCCGCAGCAGCAACGATGTGGCTTCGAGAAATAAAAGTGCACTGGCACCAAACCAAAGAGTTGAAGCTTCCACCGATGCCAAAGGGAGAAGTTCCACCGCTGAGAATGGATTCTTCAAGAAATGAAAGTCGCCCGAAAGAAGTCAAGAGCGATCGAACCCGATGATGAACCAACTTGAAACCCGGCGAAACGTGGCGATACAAAACCAAGGAGAGCAGTAGATGAATTTCCAACAGATCGTAACGATATCCAACTTTTCCAAAATTCTTCTGGGTTGAGACAAATATTTTATCTTTCTATGTTACAGACGCCCTCTGTAACTATAGCGTCAGATAGGTCTTTTCTAGGTTGCCCCAGCGATTCGAGACTGGGGCCGTCACCGTCCGTGCTGTTTCCACAAATAGCAGTTGAAGTCCAGTAGATAGAGGTTTATTGAAAAAAAATTGTAATAAATTAAAGATCTACACGGCACGGCACGGCAGTAAAATATATTTGAAAATTAACCCAGGGAACAAAATAAAAATAACGATGCCGTGTGACTAAACTTACAAAAATAAAACGTCCGTTTGCTTCGAATCCCAAAATGAAATGAGTGACTGAACGCTAGAACTCGGCAAAAAAGCAAAAGAGCTGCGCGTTGTGCCGGAAATTAGGCGTTGAAACAAAACGTGCAAAAATTAAAAAACACAATGACGCGCAGACTAACACATCAAAATAAGAACCAAATAAAAGAGCCGAGTTCGAAAATTTAGTGGGGCAAATAAACAGATCGGTGCTGTAACAGTTGGGAACTCGAATAGTTAAAAGGATTTTCTCCTAAATAGTTTCGAGTAAGATGTTTTTTATTGTTTTCCGTAATTAAGCCTTGTTTGCTCGCTAGTTACTATGTTATGTTCTTTATGAAGTTTTGCCACTGCGCGAATTTTCATTTTCTCATTGTTTTTAACAGAAACCGCTCTCTCGTTCGATCGCTCGCTCGTTTGCCCTTTCATTGCTATAACTTGGCTCCTAATAAAGAACAATATTATTTGATCTACACGCTTGGTGGAGAATTAGGCAGGGAAAAGAGCCGAATTAAGATCTAAATCACTTTTGCTGGCATCTGGAGTGCACCCCAACCACTCGAATAGAACAGCTGCGCAACAAGAAGTCTCTAAAAACAAAATGCAACGGTTTTCACAATGAAGCTACAACATGACATAACTAATTAACACTATCTAAACTAAAGTCACTATTTGAATGTCTAATTCAAAGCAAATTAACTGCAAGCTAAAATTTTTCTCACCTGACCAACGGACATTTAAATCAAGTTTTTATCGCAACTAATTAACTATGTCCAGATGAGTTTACAATATACATTACATGATTATTAGGGTGGAGTGAAAATTTTTTTGTTTTTTCTTTTGGAACACAATAGTAATAAAAAGTTGCTCCGCTGCAATACTTTTAAAATGGTACAAAAATTAATCAAAAATTTTAAAGTCTTCAGGTACCCCTAGAGCTGTAAAAAATTGATTTTTTGCTGATTTTTTGAAATTTTTGCATTAACGGAAATCTTAATAAACGCACTTGCCTCACGCAGTTTTCGCAAGCAATCACCTTCAAAAAGCTTTTTTGTGATGTTTATTTGCAATCATCGAAAACTTTCAGGTGTCCAAAAAACATCGGAAATTGGTCATTTTTTCTATACTTTGCATCAGTTTTAGTTAAAATTTAAAAATACAATAAACTAAAAATTTTTTGCAATAGGAGTGTTTAAATACTAAGCTTTAAAATGGTGCTTTGAAAAACGTTACTACTTTTAATCTACCTAAACACTGGTGTCCGGTCTACTGCATTGGACATAAAAACGGGATCGAATAAAAGGGTATTTTTAGTTGATTTTAGATCAGAGCTTACCAAACTACGGACGGCCAGCAAGCTACTTCATCCGGCTTGCCACATGTTGCCGAAAGAAAAGCTGAATTAAAAAAATAGGAAAAGTTTACCAACTTTTTTTAAAAAATTGACGTTTTTAAGCCACCTGCAATCTATTGATAATTTTTTGATTCCACCGCTTTTTGTGACACTACAAATTTTGTTAAAAGCACCATTGTTTCATCAGTACAAAATCTCTGGTTTTAAGCAGACATCAAAGCATAAGCAGGATGATTAGGACAGTAGTAGCACTAAATGATTATCTTTCAGGCTGTGTTGTAATATTGTACTCGCTAAATGACTACTAAAAAAGAAAAGTATAGATACTGATTGTAAGGTGTTTAAGAAAAAAGGGAAGACCAGTATTTTTGTAGAAGCCAATAACGGTACAGCTAGTTGTGTGATATGCAACTAAAGTGTTGCAGTTTTAAAATAAAATAATCTTTGTCGGCGCAATACAGTGACGCAATCAGGGGGCGCTGGCCAAACCACGTAGAACATTTAACTCTAAAATCAAGCGTTCAAACGTATTTTATACTTGGCTTACATTTAGACTTGACCTGAAGTAAGTGGTGGAGGGAGCTGAGAAAATATAATCCTTTCAAATAACTTTTAAATTTTAGTAATTTAGTTTTTCAAATGGCTCTAAAAACGTGTGAAATGTGTTCGAAATGGCGCTAAATTGACTATTTTTTCCCAATAAATTATAAAAATTGCCAAGCGGAAGGGGATACGCCCCCAGTCCCCTTTGCGTGACATGGTTTAGTTGCACCAGTTTGTTAAGCGCGGTGCCTGATACAATTTTTGAACAAACTATGTAGTTTTTTGGTTCAAGCATCATTTCCCCTTAGACGCGCTTGGCAAACATCTGTTGAAATATTCAAATCGTACGACGTGGTGTGTCTTTGGCTTTGTTTTTTGTGTAATAGAAACTTCTTTCTTAAAATCGTTCGGTCTTAGTTCGTTGTTGATTTGTTGCTTGTTGAATTTGTACATTTCTTTTTCAAAAGGAAGCCTACAAGTTTTGTGTTTGCCATATATCAGGGGTAGCTGGTCAAATGCTGTTTTCATAGCATTAAGCCACCAAAAAGTGGGGCAGCATGAACCAAATTTGAAAAAGGTGTAAAATGTTTTTTCGAAGAACACTATGCCTTGTAGTGCGTTACAGCTGGAGGAAAGCGATTCCATCAACTTAAAAGCGATTTCCATCACAAAGTTGCCATACCACCGCTGGCTTTGTTATTTACATTTTACAGTACTGCGCTCAATTCAAATCTATAGAAAGTCAATATACTTGTTTATTTGATTGCATTTCGCACCCAGCGCACATCCGTTAATCTCGCAGTTATCCACCACTCAGAAAATAAGGTTTGGCGATCTCTGTTTTAAACAATAAGTTGGTAAGTCAGCTGCACCGCCTTCCCATTGTGCAAGCTGCCAATTGGTTAAAATAAATTTTTACGAGAACGTCACAAAAAACTTAAAAATTTTTTATGTACAATATTTTGTGACGTTCTGTTAAAAATGTAGTGCAGAACTTACAAGTTACAGTGACAGCTTTCAACATTTTCTGCAGGAAAAAATTAATTTGATGGCAGGAAATATTTCACCATAGTGTGAAAAAAGATTAAATCGCTGGCAAGTTCGACCAGCAATTACTAAAAAAAATACATTTCACTTCTTTTTGAGCCACGCTCTACTTATTTTACTCACGTTGCTCCCAAAAATGATTCAAGTAAAAGGAGAAAAGAGTTACTCAAAGAACTGAAATCTAAATCGATTGAACTGCATCATAATCAAGTACTAGGATGCAATGGACCAGCAGTAAATACTGAAGTAAAGAAGGAGTAATCGAAGTATTAGAAACCAGCTCTTTGTCGTTGGCTAGCGCATCATGTGCTAACAAATAAACTGCTCTTGCTTAATCTTTTTCTATAAGTTGGCGAGCGGCAGAAAGACCTTAATATGTATAAACTTTATTTTAACCGAGCTTATCTTTTGCTTATTTTAACCAATTCACAGCTTGCACGATGGGAAGGCAGTGCGCCTGGCGTACCGACGTATTGCTTAAAATCAACTAAAAATATCCTTTTAAACGATCGCAATTTTATGTCCAGTGTAGTAGACCGGACATCAGTGTTTAGGTAGATTAAAAGTAGTAACGTTTTTCAAAGCACCATTTTAAAGCTTAGTATTTAAACACTCCTATTGCAAAAAATTTTTAGTTTATTGTATTTTTAAATTTTTAACTAAAACTGATGCAAAGTATAGAAAAAATGACCAATTTCCGATGTTTTTTGGACACCTGAAAGTTTTCGATTTACGAATGAAATTTTTGATTGCAAATAAACATCACAAAAAAGCTTTTTAAGGTGTTTGCTTGCGAAAACTGCGTGAGGCAAGGGCGATTATTAAGATTTCCGTTAATGCAAAAATTTCAAAAAATCAGCAAAAAATCAATTTTTTTACAGCTCTAGGGGCACCTGAAGACTTTAAATTTTTGAATAATTTTTGCACCATTTTAAAAGTATTGCGGCGGAGCAACTTTTTATTACTATTGTGTTCCAAAAGAAAAAACAAAAAAATTTTCACTCCTCCCTAATGATTATGTATGCCATAGTGTGTATGTACTCGTACATAGACAATCTATATAGAGTAAGTATATCTAAGCACTGTACAGTATGCTGCCTCAATCGCAGGTTATGCGGACTGCCGTTTCGAACTTAGTCTGCATCAACAGCGGACAGAATGCTATTGACAGAAAAACAAAGTCTATATATTGCTATCAATGTATTCGAAACATCCGTGTAAATAACCTCAATACAATCGAAAACAAATTGATTGCAAGACCTAACTTCATTCTCTAATAAAGAACAAGCTCTGACAAAAACGATTACGTGAATGTGAAAGCGGTAATATTTTTTGCACTCATAAATTCAGAGCCAGTTTCGAACAAATTAACATCCTTTTAATTTTTTGGAGAGTTTTACAACTCGTTTTTTTTTTAGAAGTAGTACTTTTAACATTTTTGAAAGCGCTATATTAGTTCTGACTCATAATTTTACCAATCGACTACAATACCTAATTAAGCAAAAGAATTTCAAAATTAATCGAAAACAAAAATTATTCTTCCTGTTTGTAAAGCTATATAGAGGGTAAAAGGCGAAATGAATAGACAAACTATGCTTGAAAAGAGCAATAGTAAACGAGCAAACTCAAAGTGACGGTATTTTGCAGTAGGCTAGAATTGTTGTGTTAGAGTAGGAGTTATTGTGAAAAACAAAAGGTTAAAGTTTTGGTACTTTCATTACAAAAAAAAGATCATCATTGTTCTTTTCGATATTGCAGCTTTTATATTTCATTCAAAAATAAAATGGCAGCAACAGCAAACAATTTTACATAAACATAAGATGATAAGTCCTGCAAACTCGCCTGATACGCTCAAATTTGACATAGCGATTTTTTATTTGATTGCACCTATATTTTTTCTCTATTAATGGAACAACGGACGCTTGCATCGCTTTGTCTCTTTGTTTTTACTTTGGCCATTTAGCTATCATATCGAGTGCGAAATTTCAGACTTTTCCTTACAAGATAACGATTAAGTCTAGTCACGTGAAATTGGACAGCAGATTAAGATTAAAAAGTTTTTTGCTGTACGGAATTTCGAGGGAATTAGTCATGTAATTTTGGATTTATGGTCCAAAAACTGTCGAAAGTTTGGCGTAAAAAACGGTTTCATTCAAAAATTGCTTAGCAAGTAACGCTAAAATCTATTTCACTTGGTTTTATATAATCAGATACTTTTGGCCTCATACTCATGGCCTCCGGCGAGACCAAGCCTGTAATTATACACAAAAATTTTGTTCCTGTTTAACACAAACAGTATGAAAATTTGTAGATTTGAGTGTTTAGTTAGAGTAAGATTTAATATTACTAGCGGTACATGACGCATTTTTCAAAAACAAATCAATTTTTGCGACAATTTGGTCGAGCAGTAACGCGTTCGTCTTTGAAACGGGAGGTTTGAGGTTCAAATCTTGGGCGAGTTAAATCGGACTCAGTGTTGCCAACGGCTTGCCACCACTGCAACATTTCTTCGAAGAGAGTGGTGTTGTCCTATCGCAATGACGCTGAGATGGATCCGCAAACTCGTTACATGCTTTTGCGTAATACAGCGAGTACAATGAAAGATTTGATTACATTTGACAAATCAGTTATGCTTATATTCGCTGATATAGGCAGTTGGCGAAGACTTGTTCCTGCATTATCAACAACATTTAAATAAAAGCATTTTTGTTAGCATTTTATAACAGGGTTTCTTTTCAATTTGAACAACTTTTCCAGGGTTTCGCCGTCAAAAAAGTTCTGAAAATGCTAACTTAAACAATAAGATCTTTTGCCTGTTCTGCTTACAAAAAAGCAGTTTAATGTTTTGGAATAATTACCTTGGCGAACACGCCGAAATAATAATTGATTGAGACATAACATTATTGGCAAATTTTAAAACACATAAATCTCCTAAGTGCAAACATTTCAGATTACGTTTAACAAGTTTTACAACCTAAAAGCTACATAATTTATGTGGTAATATCACAATCCATGAAATTGGTAAGAGAACCAAAGTAAGGAAAGAACTCATTCACAGCAAAAAACTTATGATATCACCAAAAACACGAATAGCTAATATCCCATTCCATTTAACTGTACAAACTCATGATTGTGATAACTAAAAGAAGTCATAAACGTAGCCAGGGGAGAGGGGGCCCGGCCCCTCCCCTTTCCCCAATCGAAATGCTACGAATGATAAAAATGTGACAAAAAAGCCTTGTTTTTTCAGTTTCAGTTTCTTTTAGGATCTTCGCGAACAGCAACACACGCCCGCAACAGTAATTAACACTAATATTGACAGCCAGGGGCCCGGACCCTCTCAATTTAATGTTTCAAACAATTTAAATGTATAACCCGGGTAAAATTAAGGGTTATTGTCTTAAAAGTTGTTACCTCAGGCCCTCATCTAACCTTTTTATGAATGTAATGCAATAACCAGGGACGGATTTAACACATGGCACAGTGTCAGGTGCGCCGCGGTCAGATGGTAAGACTTTTTTGGGGTCTTCACGTATGTTTGGCAAAAAGATGTTGCGATAATCCCCAAAGTACCAGGGGCCCGGCTCAACGTAAATCCGGCTTGGAAATAACATGGTTAGTAGGCGTAAACATATATTGTACCATTTTTCAATAACAATTCACCTACACCTCAACAGTATTTACGCGAAAAAATACTTAAAAAAAATTAGCTGGGGAAAATGCGCATTAAATAAATTACCGAATTTAAATTGAGGGGGCCTGAGCCCCCTGGCCGTACATGTACTCCTATAACTGGTTAACTTTATGACAAATCAAAAATTTGTAAGGCAAATCTTCGATTGAATTGATATTTTTGACCAAAATATTGCAGAAAGCAATGCGCCTTGCTTCCCTTCCTGGGCGAAATTACTCACAAAGTTTGATAACCAAATGCAAGGCTTTAAACGTGTTTTTGACTTATATTGTAAGTAAAAGGAGGATTGAAGATTTTAATTTATTTCCAATTGGCTCTCAAATGTTAAAAATCGAGTTCCTTCAAGAGGCTCTGAACACGTGCAAAATGTGATCCAATGGCATTGAAATAGCATTTTTTCTTACAAGTTACAAATCGTCTAGCGGCTGGGGGCTCTCCCCAAAACCCCTTCTGTAATGGGCTTAGGTTACGCTAATTTTCTCAATCCGTCTCCCAAGTATACACATTGTCACTTTTTACTATTGGTTTAAGCCTTTTTCGTTTAGTAAAATCCTGCTTAAGTGCCAAACCAGGCCACAGCTTCTGATCTTCCATTCTAGGATATCTTTGCCCCATAAAAGCTCCTATTTTGAAAATTTCTAATGCCGTCATTGCTTGTGATTTGTGGTTTGTGCTCCCCGCCCCAATCAAAAATCCTGGCTACAAATAGATAAGAAGAGCAAAATGTTTGTGAAAGCTTGTTCACAATTTTTGAGAGCTTGCAAATATTTTGCCAAAAAAATTACAAAAAATATTTTGTGAAAAAAATTACGTTTTGCTATGTTTTGTGTTTAGTACGATACATTTATTTCACGTTGTTTAACGAATTGTAAATTTGCGATAAGTGAAACTATAGTGTCATCAAGTTGAAACAAAATGAAACTTCTTTTGTTTGTCGTGTTGTCACTATGCGCTTTTGCGCTCTCCAATGCAGGTACAGTATTTATTAGATATTCAAATGAGAATTTTTCTTTTGATTTTTTCTTACTAATCGGAACTCTTCGTATGCTACCCGCCATCTCTGAATTAGTGTTTTTGCTTGCAGTGTTATAAACAATCTTGGCATCAAAAGTTCGCGAAATAAATCTGATTTATGCAACGTTTCGTGAGAGCTGCAACATCCAAGTTTTATTTACTTTAAAGAGTTAACAACGGCGTAATCCTTGCGATATGTTGCATAATAAACTCTCTAAATTGTTCTAACACTGGCAAAGCATAATTGTCGAAAGTTCAAAAAATTTGGCAAAGAATAATCAAATTTATTTGTTCGTCGCAAAATGATTAAAACATAAAAAGCTTAAATTATTTTCATGAAATAAGTGAAGCTGCAGACATTGGATTTATTGATTATTTATTGCTTTATGTGCTGTAACATTGATTGATTAACCCAACGGCTCTTTATTTTTTTTGATTTAAGAAATGCTATTTAAAAAGGTAACTATAAAAATCATAGTAAAAGGCTAAAAGCGCAACAGTCTGTTTCGTCCTAAAAACTCGATAGGTGCTTCTCTAATCTTATTCAAATAGACTCCTTCTTGTAAATTATCGAGCACTTTTTCAAAAGATTGCCTGTCAACAAGTTTCTGTCTTTTAAAAGATGTAAGTTTCTGGACTATCCAGGGTTGGAACGAGTCTTTCTGTCAACGACAAAAGAGTCAAGTTGCGTCTCTAGATTATGTAAGCGTTTGATCTAAAGCAAGTCTTTTAAAGGAAAGCGACTAGAGTCGATTCGAGTTATGTTTGGAAAAAGAGCAAAGAACTCGAGTCATTAAAAGAGCAGCAAGAATCTTGAGTCATTATTAAAAAAAACAAAATTTTGTTTACTTCAGCGGGACTCCGCCTATTGTGATCATACCACTTCCAAGATTAAATTTACTTAACATATTGTAATTGTAGCCACAAATTATTTTGTTGTTCAGATTGCTCAACGTTTGTTCGTCCAGAGGAGCGTTTAGACTGTGGAGAACCAGGTATGTCGCAACAAGAGTGCAAAAACAAAGGTTGTTGCTGGGATAATAGCAGGCAGAATGCAATTTGGTGCTTCCAAAAAAAAGGTAGGCAACTGTTGGCTAAAAAAATGGAATTTTGATTTTGTTTGCTAAAAAACATTGGACTTTGATTCTTGTAATCTAGATTTTCTGGAGTGTATCACAACATCAAAAAATAACGGTTTTTAGGCAGGGTTTCCATACGTCCTGTTTTTGCCGGGACATTCCCGTTTTTGAAGCATTGTCCGGTGTCCCACGCGGTTGACCATTTGTTCCGAAACTCGTCATTAGTCCCGAAGTTTTCACCGAAAGACTGACTCCCTGAGGAGACATCTTTTTTAGTTTGTTTGATTGGTATGTTTTTTTAAATTTTTGGAAAATTGCAGCTTTTCGGAGGTGAAGACTTTTTTTGACTTCGTCTTAAATCCGCGAAAAATTGCAATTTTCTGATCATGCCTCGATTTCTTACTTCAAAAACATATTGTAGCTCTGTAATCCAATAATCTTGAGTGCTTGCACAGTACATAAGGTACATCTGACGACCCGTAACATCAGTTTGTTCAAGGGGAAAGATATGATGTTGCCAACGCCATGCACCTGGAATATTGGTGTGGGCTGGAAGCAAATATCGTATTTTATGTTTTTGACAAAAACATCTGTTTCCTATTTTAGGTCAATTGATTAACATAACAATCTATTTTGTTACATTGTGGTTTGTTGTTCAGAATGCTCGATTGTTCGTGTACACAATCGTGTAAATTGTGGTCACGAAGGCATATCGCAAGAACAATGCTTGAACAATGGCTGTTGCTGGAATAACACTGTTTCCAATAGTATTTGGTGCTTTCGAAAACAAGGTAAACTTTTGCTACCAAAAAAGTTGTGAATATTTACATGTGAATATGTTCAAAAACCCCGTTGATCGAGCCATAACGCGTTTGTTTCTCGTGCGGGGGTGTGAGGTTCAAATCCAGGGCCGGTCAATTTGGGCACAGTGTTGTCAACGGCTCGCCATCGCTTCAATATTTCTTCTAAAGGTGCAGTGTCAGAGTTGCAAACGAGCCGAATAGTGCTAGGCTTGAACCTCAATAGGGATCTGAAGCCAAAACCAGGCCAGAAAAAGCCAGAAAATGGAGTTTGGTCAAAAAAATGTGCACGCTCGTTGCTCGTATGCGGTTAAAATGAAACTACATAACTGTTGATCAATTGTGACATAATAATAATAAATGTGCAGCAATAATCGTAGTTGTGTTGATGCATTAAACAAAGTCGTCGTCATTCAGTGTTGCAAAGTTATTTGAATTACGTTTTTATTGAACCTAAAAGACTAAAACACGAGGCAAGTACGTACATCAATCTCGAAATAAGCTCGATATTTTGTCAATTTTAATTAAGACCAACCCTGGCCGGAACCTGAACCGAAAAAACCGGCCCAATTGACAACTTTGATCTGTGTTGCTTTACAAGACCAATGACATAACGATGAATCCAGCAAACTGGCTTCACACTTCAGCTTAATAAATCGAATACAATGAAAGGTTTCATTAGACTTGATTTGATTTTACAGGTCAATTTTTGACTTAATTATATGTAGTATTTGACATTACCAATCAAAAGAGTGCTTAATAATAATAATAATAATAATTGCAATTTATATCCCCCTTGAGATAACACCAACAAGTGTCAATGCATCTGACTAAGGGGCCAAAGTAACATTCAGATAGCTTTACAGAAATAAAATTAATACTCAACAGAGGTACTAATTCTACAGCAATAAGCAGCAAAATACTGGCATTAAACAGTGGTAATATCCTCAAAAGCTAAATTAAAATAAAATGCTTTTAGACGTTTCTTAAAAACAGACAAAGTTTCAATTTCACGCAGAGATAGTGGCAACGAATTCCATACTTTGGGTGATGCACACGAAAACATAGATTGGGATCTAGCAAAGTTTAAGCTAGTCACCGTTTGAAGCAGCCAATTATCATCATTAACACGCAAACTATATCTTTCCGAAATAGAACGAGAGTTGATTAAATTTTTCAAATATGTAGGAGCATAACCATGCAGGCACTTGTGTGTGAGCAAAGCAATTTTGAATTCAATACGATATTTCACTGGTAAAAAATGAAGGCTTTTCAAATATGGTAGCATATGCTTACGCAAAGCAGAACCACGAAGTCCAAAAATAAATCTCACTGCAGAATATAAAACTTTTGTCAACTTGTGCTATAAATATTCTGGTAAGTTATAAAACAAGGCATTGCAATAATCAATATGGGACAATATCAAAGAATGAACTAGCTGAATTTTTAGAGGTTTAGTAAGCTTAGATGCAATTCTTCCTAAATTACGTAAATTGCCATAACAAGTACTAACTACTCTATTGATATGCTTCTCAAGGTTCAGTCTGTCATCAAATATTACACCAAGAATTTTGACAAAATCATTAGGCATAGGCAAAGAACAGCTATCATCAATTTGTATGTCAGAAATTATTCTGGATTCAATGTTACGGTTAGATAAAATTTCGATGACTTTGGTCTTACTTTCATTCAGTTTTAGAAAATTACTAGTCATCCAATGCTTTAAATCTTGCAAAAAGGCTCCAATTTTGTGTTTAATCATGTCTACAGAAAAGTCTTTATCAAAAGAAAGATAACACTGCATATCATCAGCATATGAATGCACAAAAAGACCATGTGAATTAGCAATTAATTCAGCACTTTTAAAATACAAGTTAAATAGCACTGGCCCTAAAATTAAACCCTGGGGTACACCAGACTTAACATCAACTGTATGAGAAGTACAGCCAGCACCTTTAACAAAGTAGCTCCTATTATTTAAATAGGTTGAAAACCATTCTAAATAATAGGAGCTACTTTCACGCTTAGTGGAAAATCCAGAGCAGAATAATTCAAATTACAATAAACAACGGACAAAAAATCCCTATGGTCTGTCTCACCCGCACGGGATCCTAACAGGGTGATCTTGTTCGAACAGAAGATTCCCTTTTAAGGATTTTTTTATTTGAGAGAGAATATTCCGTGAGAATCCCGTGATAGTGAAGCAGGCTAAAAAGGTTTTCCATCTCTTGTTTACTGTAAATTTGAATCGTGTTTAATTTTGAAAAGGTTTTGGGTTTGCTCTCGAACAAGATCACAAGTACGATAAACAAAACAAAAATGCAGTTGTAAACTGCTTGACTCGATCACCGAAAGCTCCGTTTGCAGTTTCCTGTTTCAATTGACTAATTTGACTAATTGCTCCCTTTATTGTTTGTGGCGTTGGAGCTGTCATTTCCACTCTTTGAGAAATAGGTAGCCTTGAAAAAGGCTGTTTTAGATTTTACGTTTTTGGCCAGCTTTTTTCATGATTCTGCGCTGGATTGACCAAAAACTAAAATGCACTGGCACGCGGCAATGGTATATATGACAATATGTTGCTATTATGAGGTAAGATGCTCTAAGTCGTAATAGCAACCAATGGTCTATTTCAACGATAAGTAGTCAACCTCCATGTTACACCACTGCATTTTAGCTTTTCTTCATTCCAGCATAGATTCATGAAAAGAGCTGGACGAGAACGTTTAATCTACAACAGCTTTTTCAAGGCTACCCATTTCTCAAAGAGTGGAAATGATAGCTCCGACGCTATTAAAAGCAATTTTGAAATTCTATACCACCAACAAGCTTTGTTTTATTGGTGCTACCGAAGTTTAATTTTTTGTTTTTGTTTGCGCAATTTGGTAAATTGCAAATGCACTATTGATTAATTGATTGAAACCCGAGTAATGAGCTTATAAAACCGAGACACAAAGTGGGGTTGGGTAAAAAGGGTAATACCTGTATTATGAAATGGAGGGAAGAGCATTAATTTGCAGTTGTCGGCAGCGAAATACTTCCAGCAAAAGAACATGCCTTAAACAAAACTAAAAAATCAATAACAAAAAATTCGGGAATGTTTTGATGATCTCAGGGGTTAATGCATTTTTGTGGTTAGTTGAGCAGCATCAATTTCACAAAACATAGTTGGGAGACGTAATTTAAAACTGGGACGATACGTTTCTTTAAAGGCAAAAAGTAATATAATACACTTATCACATGGCAGCAGTCACAATAGTTGTCGTGATTAAACAAAAACTTTAATCAATTATAAGCCCAGCAGGTTTCATGAGAAGTTCAAATGTTGACTTATGATCATCCCCAGCAGGGTCCGAGGCGATTCATAATTAATTATTTAAAAAAAAACTACTCTTTTTTTATGTCTATTTTTCTATACCGTTTTTGATACTGTGCTCTCGATAAGAAAAAAAGACCAAAATGAACAAAAAATATGCCTAAGTTAGGACAAAACAAAAAAATGAGAATGACAGACCAGAATTGTGGAAAATAAGAGCAATGAGGCTCAGTAGCGTTGCTAAGGGGGGTGGCCAGCCCCGGGTGTCACCATTTTAAGGGAGGCACCATTTTACGCTACCAATCGAACAAAAAAGAAAACAACAATATGTTTAACATCATTAGAAATGTTTAGCACACTGGAATAGACTAAAACATGGTTTAAAGCATCCTTTGAAACCTTTATTTAAAAAGGGGCGCTAATTTGCACAAAAATATAAATCGCAAATCAGCAAAGCGTTGAAAAATCGCCACCACTATGCAATCAAATTTGATCGCTTGCTGAAACATGCTGTATATATATGTTTCATAAAAAAAAGCTCAGGAATAGGGGCAGTAGTTTTTCGGTATCTTTCCATTCGCCCGCTACCACCAATTATTTTTCTCAATCAAATATAGACGAAATGGTTTACTTCTTGTGATTATCATTGAACTATAACGTTTTATGATTTACGGTACCAGCTTGTCAATAAGAGAACTTGAAATTTTACCATTAGCCACCTCACACATAGCCACTGCTCATTTATACAACCAGTTTAATCATGTTTTTGAACTTCTAATTTCTATGCCACATTTCAAGACCAATAGTTTTTTTCAAAATAGGGCTAAAATTAAGTTATTTTTGCAAAAAAAAATACAAAATTTTTGAGCGCTGGGGGCTCCGCTCCCAAACCTTCGAAACAGCCCCCATTGCAGATTTCTGGCTACGCGCCTGAGTCTAATCATGTTTTTGCACTACTAATTGCTATGCCACCAGAGTTCTTCCAGATGCCACGTTTGAAAACATTAATTTTTATCAAAATAAGCCTAAAATAAGTTATTTTTGCAAAAATGAAGAAAAATTTACAAGTGGTGGTGGTTCTGCCCCCAAACCTCCAATAGCCTCCGTCGGAGCTCCAGACCCGCGAACACAGCCCTTCCTCCCACTGCAGATTTCTGGTTACGCGGCAGTTACTAGACAAGTGCTGCTGATACTTCTAAGTTTTATAACCTTGCAATGAGAAATTATTGAGCTATAGTCAAATAACAACCGCTATCTACAGTAATGAAGTAGTACCACTAACTTTCAAATATATCCTTTTGCAGCCTACAATACATTATGAAGGGTGACACCACGAAATTACGCCCCGGGTATCACCATTTTTTTGGACGCTTCTGATGGGCATGCTACAGCATCATGTACCGGAGAAGTGCATGGTGACGTGGTGATAAAATTTACGCTGAGATATTGTTAAAGTGAGTTTACACTGGACACGAAGCGGCGTGAAGCAACCAAAATTTGACGTCAATGGACAACTAGCGAAAATTTTCAACCGGTCGCAAACTTCGATAGCGTTTACTTGACTTCACTTAGACAAAATTGCTTTTAAATTGTTGGCCTACTATGAGCAAGTGACGTAATCGACCACTCGCAAAGGCTGCCAACCTTCGCATCGCGTTGCTTTGCTTCCAGTGTAAATGCACCTTGAATTTGATCAAGTCATTGTTTCTTATTTTAGAAGCAACCACAAGTTTCCCCTCGATATGTCCAAATGGCGTAGGAAACTTAGAAGAATTTACTGCAGTAAGTTTACTTTGTGTAAAGTATAATGGTACGATTTATTGCTTTTTAAACTTAACGTATGCAATATTAACGCAATACCCACAATGGTATTAAAGTTAAACGTTTTTCAATGCAATTTAAAACAACTGAAAATTTCCAGTCTATGTTGATATCTACCACAATTTATTTTCTACCGCGTAATAAGCAAATAAGGTCTTGACAAGAGACTCAGTTTGCCAATTACTACTATGGTGCTAGAAAAACTCTATTTGTCTTTTTTTTTTTTGTCCAGTTTTTCAAGTATTTCAATTATTGAAAGCACTAATTGGTCATATTTCAGTGGTCGATTGAATATAGCGTCTGCTACTGAAACCATAGGCCTGGTTTCGATTCTCGGTCGAGTTAAGCCAAACCCTATAAAAATTGGTATTCACAGCTTTTCTGCTTGACGTTCAACAATAAAAGAGACAGTGTGAAACCTCCACCATATATCGTATAGAAATGTAAGCAGGAAGGTGGCAGTTTGCCTCGTCGAAGACTTATAAGTCACTTTGCTGTCTCCTGGCCAATGCGACTTGGTGGATAAACTGTAATTACAATTACATGATAATTATAGCCTTTTGCTGTTGACAAATATACTGAGATGAAAAAAAGTTTTTGTATTCTCTATAAACGCAATAATTTTCAGTTCGGGCGTGATTATTTCACTCAAAAATTTTAAGCTATGGAGAGCAAAACATCCAATTATGTTAATGTGCAAATAGCAAAGAATAATCTAAAACATATGCCTTCACCAAATTTGAGCTTTCTACAGCTTATTTTTACTGAGATATTTCATTTCAAAGATCCAAGGCATTTTTTGCGACTGTTTTGAAACAACCTGAATACAAAAGCTTCAGAATGAAGTGATGTTACAACAGAAATACTTTTCAAGTTAGGTATATTATCCTAACAGTTCCAAGAAAATTATATAGCAACACTGTTGGTTGGACCGATTTAACTTTGAAATAAAATATCTCAAAAACAATAAGTGTCGTAGAAAACTGAAATTTTATGAAGATGTGTTTTAGATTGTTCTTAATCTTTTGCGCATAATCCTAGCTGCAAGATTTATTCTTTTCAAAAAAAATAAAGCGAAAATGAGGAAAATTCACTTTCAGATAACGGCACCTTTTTTTATTTTATCAAGGACACTTGTGAAAAGTATTGCAAAAGAAATGGTGAAGGCAAATACATAATCCGCTGCAGACAAGCATATGGACTGAATAGTGCAGGTAAAACTAACCACAATTTTGAAGCGTAAAACTTGGTCTTACGAAGTAGTACAAGTTTCTGAAAAAAAGTCTGCTGCAGTACTTTATGTTGAACTAATATTTTGTGTTGTAAAGGTGGCAATTATTATGGAGATGGTAATAAGTTATATCAATATTGATTCATAATAATAAATAAATTCATAACTTTTGCTTGATTAATAAACATAAGTAAGCAAATTTTCAAGTCTGCACGATTCATTTTGCTTTCGAACCAGCTTTCGAAATTATAGCACTTTTTTTTCATCAAGTTCTGATTTAAATTGAACTGCTTCCGACTTAATTGAATTCGCATGCGTTCGAAAGCTTTTTTGTTAGTAGAATGAAAAAGAGTTAGAGTCAGCTTTGAAAGTGTTACCAATACTGTTGTTTATTTCTTTTTAAATTGAACAAAGTTATATTATTTTTAGTACGTTTGTTATGAAATCTTTGATTACATCTGGTGTGTTACGCCAAAGTGTGTAAAGAGTTGTCAGGCCTACCTCTGTGCCACAGAGTCGGGGTAACCTTCGCCCGCTCGTCCAATTGCCCGGTTATTTGTAGTTACTATAAATTGTGATAATGATGGTTTAGTATTTTTCATTTTACTTTAGCGTTTTGTTTTTCCATGACTCAAGCAATGAAATGGTGACTTGAGGGATGCACCGTTCTTTGCTTCGTAATAATTATCATTTTAAGGCCCTAGGTTTCTCTGCTATGTATTTAGATGAGGGATAGCCCATTTCACTGTTTAGGTTTAGCCAAAGTTTACAACACAAAAATTTATTTGGTGTTTAGGATCAAATCAGTGCATGTTTCGTGTGCTTATAAGTGTCTTATACTAAAGTCCGACTGGCAGCTTTCTTAGAACTTTTGCTCTTTTAAGCTCAAGCCCGTTCGGGTTTTTTTGCCTGCTTACTGGCACTTTCTTTGTTTATTCTATAAATCGAAACGTAATCAACTACTAACTAATAAAATGCATTCTTACCAAATTTGAACTTTTTACATCTTCTCATTTTCAAGATGGTGCTGTTGAAAATTGACAACTTTCCTCTTACTTCAGTATTACCGTTTTGCCAATTTTGTGAAAGAACATTAGGTTTTGGAAAGTTGGCTTGCATTTCATTGAAAAGCAGCTAATTTACAATTCTGACCCTTTACTTTGCTTTGACAACAACGCTGCTTTGAAACAATTAGTGGGAGTTAGAAACATGCAGTCATGCAGTAACTTTATGGAATTTTGTTTCCATTATCGGCAACCCTGGCACGAGTTTTAAGGAATCTGAAGTCTTTCTAAGGAGAAATTTAAACAGTCATGTCGTAAAAACGAAAGATTGTAGAACGCTCAAATTTAATCAAGTTAGTTTTAGGAACTGTCAAAACATTTTAAAAGAAAACCAAGCTAAAAGATCTACTTGAATGCCTTTTAAGTCATATACTATCACAAACATAGAGCAGAAAAAATGATGCCTCTACACTATTCTAATTTTATCAGTGCAAGGGAACCTCCTAGCGTTCAGCAAAAAGTTTAATTTATATCACTACATTGCGTATACTATTATGCAGTATAGTTTTATTAGCAAAGTACCATTGCAAACTGAAATGTGTTGTACCTGACTTCAAGAAAGTCTTTGACGTGTGGTGTAGTCATCTTCAAGTCTGTATTTATGTACACTACAGAAAACTCCGAAAAATTTGTATGCAACTGATGAGTGTTAAAAAACTGATGAACTATCTCAAATTGACATATTTTTAATTATTTTTCAGAACACTGCGACTGCAAGAAATGCAGAAACAATTATTATAATTGCACGTTTAGTGTAAATAATCTAACATAATCATTGCTTCATGGTTCCAACTAAACATTCAGGTCTTCTTATTCACAGCATCAACATTGTAATGATCTCCCTCGTGGTAAAAAGGTTTGGACAAATAGCCAATTGTACAAAGCGTTAACTTACGTTTTTCTTTATTGCTCTGTTTCGTTCTTATTTTGATATTTATTTTGCGGTATTTTTTTAATCTAATTTATTGCCTGTTTGAAATTTGATAGCTGTATTAGGCAGTTTTTACCGATTACACGTATTTACGCTCGTAAATACGTGTGATTAGTAAAATCCACCTTAAACTGCAATAACATGTAAAATAAGAAGTTAGTAGTTGATATAAGTATAGCTGCTCATCTCGACGGATGAAAGAATTGTCAAGAAGGTGTCGACTTTAATTATTCTATAGTGTTTTTTTTTTCTTTCTATTCAATGTCGGTTTATGTGATGGTCTTTAAAGGTCATTTGCTGAAGATAAACATATTTATTATTTGCTCGCATTGTATGAAATTTGTTGCACGTAAGTTAGGTTATGTTACAGAAATTGTGTTGAATTTAGTTTTGAATAAAAATGCTATTAGAACAATACTGTACTTTATGAAAAGCACTTCGTTAATAGAGCACAGTACAGTGGTAAACGTGGTAGTCGAAGGTATTTTAAGATTTTATGAAATAAGGAGTTAAATCAGTGGTATAATCGTAACAAATACGAGAGTGCTTTTGCTCCGAGCCCTCCCCTCAATAGGTCATTAATGAAAAAACAATAAAAGCTTATTCAAAATCATTTCGATTTTTTAAAATTCCAAGATGTCTTCAGTTCAGTTCAGTATAAAGAAAAAACGAAATATATAATCAACTTTGCATTTTTAAAGCTGATAACTTAAGTTAAGGCCTGTTTATAAACGAAAAAGTTGAAAATCGAATTTGTTTATGATTTGTTGACGCAAGTGAAAAAGAGACAAAATATTTCTGGGTCAATTGAACGGGGATGAACTTATTTGCGTGATGAGCATTTGCTAGTGTTGTAAACCTGCTTTTTGGTTGATGTTTAAGTGCAGACTGGAGATTACATTTATTATTGAAAAATATAATGATCACATCACAAGATGAACATATTTGCGGTGTAAAAATTTAAAATAAAAATTTGCTGTTTTACCCGTTTTTTATCATTAATGGGTGTCTGCTAAAGGTAAACCAAATTTAAAATTAAAAAACCCTAATTTTTTTTAGTCTGCATTTTGAATTTGCGTTGCGTTATCCGGTAAAAGAAGACCACTTTTATCGCATAAGTAAATTTTCACTTAATTAATAGTACTTATAATGATCCCCCTATATGGGTAAAACCGATAGCTTTTTTGTTTTATACGTTAGATGCTTATCGGTGATTAATGTAGAAATCTTAATAATAAAATTTAAGCATTAAATAAGCGCCGGTAAATAACTTTTCTTAACTGTACGCTATATAAAATTTATTGCAAAACTAAAATAAAACATACCAATCATAAACTACGCTGTACAACACAGAAAAAAAAAGCAACCTTTCATTTAGAGCAGTGGTTCTTAACCTGTGGAAAATTCCCCACTGGTGGGTAATGGCGGAGTTGCCAAATGGGTAATGACCAATCGGACATAAGAACACTACTTCGAAATTTAACTCATCACATGTTGACTTACTTTACATATCGCAGCCATTTAATTACTGTTTAAATAACAAAAACAACTAATAAATGAGGTTTTTGAAGTCATGTTTGGGTAAAAGTGACAACAATGTTTTAAAATTTGTCAAAGACCGATGCTGTGGTGGGCTTAGGCCTAGCCAGGGAGGGAGAGAGCCGCTTTTTTTGCCTACAATAGTAATTATCAATAATATTGACAACAAAAGGGCACGAGCCCCTTCAATTCAAATTTTGACAACCAATTTAAATATATAACCTGGAAGAAATTAAGAGTTTTTGTTGCAAAAGTTGCTACCTCAGGCCCTATCTAACTTTTTTATGCAATGCAATGTAATGCAATAACCAGGGCCGGATTTACCACATGCACAGTCCCTGGGGCTACGCACTCAGATAGTAAGACTTTGTTTGGTCCTCATCTATATTTGGCAGGAAGATTTTGCGAAAATTCTTAAAGTGCCAGCAGGGGTCCCGCGCAATGTCAACCGGCCCAAGCAAAAACATGGTTTGTATTAGGCGTAACTATCTGTCGTACCATTTTTCAATAATAATTCATCTTCACCTCTTCAGTTTTTACGCGGCAAAATAGCTTTGAAACAAAACATAGCTAGGGGGAAGTGCTCATTGAGCAAATTGTTGAATTTGAATTAAAGGGGGCCTGGGCCCTACAGTCGCACACGTACTCTTACAACCAGTTATTTTTATGACAAAGCAAAAATCTTAAAGGCAAATCTTCAAGTGGATTATTATTTACAGCTAAAATATTGCTGACGGCAATATATGTTACTTCCCCTACCTGGGCCAAATCAATTACAAACTTGAACTCCAAAATGCAAAATTTTGAACATGTTTTGGATTAAATTGTAAGTAAAAAAAGGATTGAACAATTTAATTTTTTTCAGTTGACTTCCAAATGTTAAAAATCTAGTTCTTTCAAATGGCTCTAAAAACCTGCAAAATGTGATTCAATGGCATCAAAATATTTATTTTTTCCAAAAATTGCCCAGCGGCTGGAGGGCTTCATCTTTCAGACTTTCATAGCCTCCGGCAACTGGAGGTTCAGCCCAAGAGCCTCGTCTGTAATACGTTTGACTCACACTAATTTATTCGAAAAGTTTCCCAATTTAGACTGTTAACGATTTGATTTACAGCGTCTACTCGCAAATCTTAACACGTTTGTAATAGCCAATTTGAAAACTTAATCCAATGCAATCCAAAGTGGTCCAATAAGCGGAAAGCGGTAAGCGGTAGCTAAAAAACTCAAAAAATAAGTACCAACATTATGTGAAACACAAAACTCGCGGACGCATAAAATATTACACAAAGCAAGTAAGACACGTAACATTTTAAACTGTAAATAAAGTTTAGCTCTAGCAACTTAAAGCAAATAGTATTTCACGGTAACATTTACATAATCAGTAGTAATTTAGCATTGACATTCAGTAGTAATTTAGTTCGGAGAATCCAAATGCAATAACCATAGGTGGGCAAGTTAATGCAAAACGTTAGCTTTGTAAACCACTAGTCCGTTAACAAACTTCACATCTCCGATAACGTTTATCCGTTATTTTCAGCTTTAATTAACGGAAGTTAATAAAGTCCGTTAATCCGTTAACATTTTGCGTGTAATTTACATTTCGTTTTTTTCACTCGCTTCTATAACAAGTATTGACGCTGTTGAGCAGATTGCAAGGAAATGTTTATTGCTATGATGGTCTTTTTGTGTTTTGGAAGTTACATTTTCAAGTCTAATCTAATTTTAAGACAGAAATAAGTTCAAATGCACTAACGAAGCTGGGATCGGAAAATCTTTGAAAATTGCGAACAGCGATAATTAATAGAACTCTGAGGCTGCAGCTAATTATTTGTCACAAAAAAGAGCTCCTTTCTTTGCTTTCTTCTGTAAAACTCGTGCTAATACGCAACAAGTGTTACCAGTGCAAACTGGTGCAAACTGGTTTGTACCGGTACGATGAATAAATGGTGCAAGATATTAACAATAAAAACCTTTACGGAAGTTAACAGAACTTAACGGAAGTTAATTTAGTCCGTTAACATGAAAAAACTTTTTAACGGATTAGCGAGTTCAAGAAAAAGTTAGCTTCGTTATTAACGGATTAACAATTAACGGACTTGTGCCCACCTATGGCAATAACTATTAATTAACTCACCGATGAGTATCCGGATGTAGACGCTGAATCTAATTTAAAATATTCTGGTCTTGCTACTGAAACTTGGTTGTCAAATCACTCAAGAGAGAGTGGAAGAGAAAGGCCCGAAAGTAGGAAAGATTCCGGGGGTCTCAATTACTTGCTGTCCAAGGGGTGCCAAATTCGGCAGACTGATGCAAACGGCTCTGAAATTGCCGTGCAATAGAAGCTCCGAAATTGAGCTGTATAGGCTCTGGGAAGGACAATTTCTCAGTCCAAAAAAAAAAATAGGACAGCAACTGCTGGTTTGCTATTGGGTCCTTTTGCCAGCTTCTCAGGAGATCTAAAATTACTTCCTCTCTCGATGGTACTGAGTGATTTGGTATCACAAGCTCGCAGCTTGCAAGACCAACAAATTTGCATACTATTTTACATCATAAAGGAATAAACAAGTGATATTAAGCAACTGGATTTGAAGAATTTGAAAAGCAGCTGAAAGTCAAATAGTGTGCTTTGCGCAAATTAAATTGTCCAAATTTGGCAATGATTACGTGTATAAAAACCAAGGTACTTAAAACAACGCACATAAATGACCAATAAACGAGTCCGGGTTTGAATCTTGAATTAAGCAGAGAAAACGGCGCTACATAGACCTTTTCCCTTTCTGCTTTGCTAAATCCTGGTTAGGCCACAGTTTCTGATCGTCCATTCTACGATATCTTTGTCAAACAAAAAGCCACGCCTATGGTGGTGGGAAGTGGAGAGTCTGCAAACTAAAAAGTGAGGAATTGAAGAAAAAAGGTAAAGAACCTCCGATTTAGAGCAAAATGACCGGCTTGTATATTTAAAACATTTTATGTCATGCTGCCTCTAAAAAGATGTATTCAAAAGTTAATTAATCTCGGGGAAAGATTTCACTTTTCTTAAAACTATGAACAGTGCTTTATGAACGAGCTTATTTGGTTTTGTTTATATGTCTATTTTGGAAAGAAAATTTATAGCGGCACACAGCCACAAACGCTGCTGTATACAGCAGCGTATATTTAGGGGGCATTGTGCCATGCTACTTTCTTTTGTTTGTTTTACTTCAAAATTTGTTGAAATGTCTATAACTATTTACTAAAATCTAGAAACACCCCCTTCTCTTTGTCATCCGGCAACCCTTTTATTGCACCGAGTACGACAGTAAAATTTGTATGGCTGAAAACCAAATGAAAATTGGGCGAATTTTATGTATTAAAATTCAATAAAAACTGCTTTTCTCTATTGGAGTCTAATTGAGACGGAAAAATGTTTTAGGAGCTTTTTTGGCGTTCTCTTATAATTTGGAGCAAAAACATTTTTGTTTCAGCTAGTTTTTTAAAAGTTATCAAAGACTTTGATTTTGCCTTCATCTCTTTATTCAAAATCTTGCTTACGTCGCTAAGTGTATGCAAATAAATACTTAATAATGGTAATTAACTTTGGGAAATTTGCAATAGATTTGAAAGATCTTTTTTACAGGAAAGCAAAACCAAGTTTAGTATGTTTGAAGATATTCTGCTTATTTTACAGACGTTTAACAATAAGGAGTTGTCGGGTTTATCTCTGTGTTATTTCGCCCTGGTAACACAGATCTTTCAGAAGAAATTTCGCAGCGGTAACAATCCGTTTACAACAACGTATCCGATTTGACCGGTTCGAGATTTGAACTTCAGACTTTTCGTTTCAGAGGCAAATGCGTAATCGCTCGACTAATTAGCTGGCTATTACAGTAGTTACTAAAAATTGTAAAAATGATGCTTTTATATTTCCATAATTTTGTTTTTTGTTGTCTCAAGCGATAAAGAGGAAATTTGAGGGATGCACCGTTCTGTGCTTCACAGGAATAATCTTCATTTTAAATTCTATGGTTTCTCTACTTTGTGT
Source organism: Trididemnum nubilum (assembly GCA_963965965.1). Classification (NCBI taxonomy): domain Eukaryota; kingdom Metazoa; phylum Chordata; class Ascidiacea; order Aplousobranchia; family Didemnidae; genus Trididemnum; species Trididemnum nubilum. The sequence continues at coordinate 9,538,324 of OZ014484.1, read as the reverse complement.
TTAGACGTGGGATGGCGCATTTAGGATCAGATCAGTTCGTGTTTCGCTACTTACAGTAAGTGTGTTATACCAAAGTCTGGCTGGCAGTTTTCTTACAACTGTTCTTCTTTTATGTCCAGGCCTAGTTGGGTTTCCTGCCTGTTACTGGCATTTTCTTCGTTCATTCTAAGTTGAATATATTAATCAACTATACTAACTAATAAAATGCATTTTAATCAAATTTGAACTTTCTACGTCTTTCCTTTTCAAAATGTTGCAATTCTTAGTTGACAACTTTTCTTTCACTTTAGTGTTGTCATTTTGCCAGTTATGTGACAAAAGATTAAGTTTTGGAAAGTTGGACTGCATTTTCTTGAAAAGCAGCAAAAATTTACAATTCTGAACCTTTACTTTGCTATGACAATAACACTGCTTCGAAACAATAATTGGGAGTTAGAAGCATGCAGTCGAGCAGTAACTTTTTGAAATTTTGCTCCTATAATTGACAACCCTGGCACAATTTCTGAAGGACAAGAAGTCTTTTTACGGAGAAATCTAAACGATCATATCTTGGAAACGGAAGATTGTAGAAAGCTCAAATTTAGTGAAGGTAGTCTAAAAAAGATTCACTTTCTATCACTACACAGCATATTCTATTATACAGTCAGTGTAGCTGTATAGTTTAGGTACCATCGCAATTTAAAACCACCTGACCTCATACCTGACTTTTAAAAATTTTTAACAGTTGGTGTAGTCACTTTCAAGCCTGTATTTATATGTCCACAACTGAAAACTACTGAAAAGTTGTACGCAGCTGACAAGCCTTGAAAAACTGATGAGTTATCACGAATTAAAATATTTCAAATTATATTTTAGAACACTGCGACTACAAGAAATGTAGAAAGGATTACCATTGCAATTTCATTGGAGATTCTGCAACTTAATCATTTATTTATGCCACCAACCAAACATTCTGGTCTTACTTATTTCAGCATCAACTCAATTCTTATTTTTCTTCTTTTTTACATTTGTAGCATGTTTTGGCAGAAGTTGATAAGTGACATTTTTCAAAAAATGAGTTTTTTGTACTTTTCAAATTATTTGCTAAAAATGTTTTACTTGAGTAAAAATTTATGTTTAGTTTCAATTAGTTTTTGGTAATAAATAGCTTATTATGTTGCACTTGACAATGGAGCTAAATGAAAGGTTAAAACTTTAAACGCGATTTTCTCAAAACGACGAAATGCGACTTATCAACTTTTGCTAAAACGTGCTTCATTTGTGTTTACGTTTTCTCTTGCTGTGCGCTTTAACGAGTTTTTTGAGGAACAAAAAAATGAACTCTGTTCTTTTCTTTTTTTAGGAAAAAATAGTTTTGATAAGTCGTTCTGATGAACGAACTTTGACAAAAATAAATGTTTTTGCTTACATTTTTTTGCTTACTTTTCTTGTTTTTGATTGTGGTTCACGTGTACAGATCATGTCTTTTTACTTAGTTGATGAAACCCCTTATTGTCAAAGCCTAAATTTAGTCATAATGGCTTTGACTCTCATTTATGTTGCTTATATTTTCACATTTTTGTTTTGCATTTAAGAGGTTGCTATGAAATTGTACAAATTTCAAATCGAATCACAAGTTGTTTTTCCAAGTTTGAGCAATTTTTTATTCTATTTTACGTGAAGTGTAGGCTGAAAAGACAAATTTACTCAAAAATAACTTCTTGGAAATCTAAAATCTTGGCAGGTAACATTTTTGCTCTCCCTCATGTAACATGCGTTCACAAATCACCAATTGTGCAAAGCGTAAACTTACTTTTTTCTTCATTGCTCTGTTTTGTTGTTATTTTTAGTATTTATTCTGCGATGTTTTTGTGAATTTAACTTTTTGCCCGTTTAAAATTCATAGTAGCAGTATTAGGCATTTTTTACCGATCACGCGTATATACGCGCGTAAATGTTATTATAGATGAGAAAGTTTATGCTGATAGTAGGACGGATAAAAGAATGCGAATGTTAATTATCAATCAAAGTTAATCAGGCGTCGACTTTTTCAGTTTTTTTGTAGTGTTCTTTTTTTTTTAATTCCGTGTATGTGATGGTCTTTAAACACTTTAAACGTCAATCGATAACGATAAACATAATATTATTTACTTGCATTGTAAGAAACTTATTGTATTCAAAATTGGGTGATTTTACAGAAATTGTTTTGAACTCACTTTTGAATAAAAATACTCCGATTAATAACGCTAGCGTTTTGTGAAAAGCACTTCGTTTATACAAGGCACAGTAAATTCCACAATTTTCTGTTATTAGGTTGAAAAAATCGGGTAATCAGGGGGGACATGACAGAACGTGCTAGCGAGTTCGTAAAGGCCATTCTCGCTCGCTAAAAAGCGCTAACGAACAAAAAATCTTCGTAGACAAACTACCGTTTCTGAGCCGTCTCGCCCAATACTGTTGTTAAAACAGTTCGCTCGAATTTCTTTGCGAGATGTTCGTAACTTGTGTTAGGGCGTAATAAATATCTCCTTGTGACCTCAGATGCATTTCTACTTCAAAATAATGCGTTCAAGCGTACTGCATGTACTGCATTGTTATGGAAAAAGTCAAAAAGATACCATTAGCTATGCGTTGTTATTCCATGCAAGCAAATTCCTCAACTGATGATAATTAGTAAATGAACGACAGAATTTAATTATATTTTTGAATCAATGTGAAATAAGAACAACTTTTTCCATACTATAATTTTTTAAACGACGTAAAGCGCCCTTGAGGTTGTTGCTGGTGGGCAAACTCATATGTTAACAGTAACTCTAGGTCTTTAGGTTTCAAAATTTTTCAAAAGTGAGCAAGTCGAAGTACACTCTTCCTTTTTAGAACCGGTAAATTTTGAGTCGAGACTTGCTGTTTTTAATTTTCTGCTCATATTCAGTCTTATTTGTTCTTTATTTTGTTAAGCTTTTGAGAGCATCGATGTCAATTTTAGCGGGCATGTTTGCAGTGGCGTCGCTAGGGGGGGGGGCGGCCCACCCCGGGTGTCACCATTTTGGGGTGACACCGAATAATGATGTGAAACCATAACTCCACCGATTTGTGGTGAATATCTTCCTTTTTTTACTTTGTTTGGTCGTTCCCATCCTCAGTTGGACTAAAACCTATTGATTTTTAGGCGAAGACCTTTTTTTTTTTTGGTCTTCACATACGTTTGGACCGAAAACCCACTTATTTTGCAGCGGTGACCGATTTTTTTTTTGATCTTCACCTATTTTTCGTACATAAAAGGATGCCACTACAAAATTCCGCCCCGGGTGCCACCATTCTTAGCAACGCCTGTGCATGTTTGAAACACTTTTTAATTTCTTTTGCTCTGTCTGCTTAAGTGAAGGCTTTTTTTCTTGCTTTTGCAGCATCGTAAAATTACAAAAGCGAAAAAGCAAGCTTTTTTCAAGTTGAACAACTGCTAAAAAAATTCTCAATTGCTTGCGCAGATCAACAGAGGTTCATAATCTTGAATAGTAGCAATTTTGCTAGCAAGCACAAGAAAATCACTGAAATTTTATCGTTTTAAATCAGCGCAAATTTTAGTTTCTTTGATTAGTTTGAATTCTTTTGTTTTGTCTATTTTGCTGCGGAGGCTGGCATTGTTTTCAATTTGTTCTTAAATTTTGAGCTAAAATGAGCCTCGTGTTTTAGAAAATCATTCTAATAAAAAATTGTATTGCTACTTTTGTCAACTGGCACGACTCAACATTTCTTTATCAGTCGAAACAGCAAGTGGTTCTTTCTCAATGCAATTTGCTTTTTTTTAGCAGTCTGATAGCAAACATGGCGACGATTTTAATTAATTTTTAGCAAAAATTTGCTTTGGTTAGAAGTTTTCAACATTTTGCCGTTAAATTTCTGAACCAAAAAGATTTTTCGCACGCTTAACCCTATTTGTACCGGGGGGGGGGGGCAAATTTGCCCCCCTCTCAGTTATTTTAATATAGCTCCTAAACGAAAGAAAATTTTTGCTTTGATGCACCCTGACTTTGAATCAAATTTAATAACACACATTTTCAGAAACTTTGGGGTCAGCCGGACAACCGGAAGTGACGTCATTTTTGCCTTTGTTAGAGGCACCTAAGTAGTTTTTTGCAGTTTTGAGCACTATTCATGCTTATCAGTGCGCATATTGTATTCATTGTACTGCATATTCATTGTCAATGCTAATGTTCTGCTGGAATAAAATATTTTATTTACTGATAAATGCATGGCATCATCATTACGTCATTGATGACGTCATAATTCAAAGTATTAATTTTTCTGCTGTTTCTCGAAATAAACTGCGTTTGCATAAACAAAATATTCATTTTCATCAGCTGTTGAATGATAAAATGAAAATTATACTGCAGTATTCTATATTTTTGGTGAAATATGCTATATTTCAGTCACAAAAAATTACAAAGAATAATCAACAAAATATATTAACGATGATGTCATCATGCATGTGACGTCATCATGCATGATGACGTCATCATTTGTGGTAACTTTATCAGAGACGTCTTTGAAATAACAAAAGTCCAAACTAAAACTAATATTTCGCAACATTTAGGCAAATTTGATGCTGTTATAAGGATTTTCTGGTTTTGATGACGTCATCAACGTTTTCGCGACGTCACAACCTCAAAAAATTTATTTTTAAAAATTTAACAAAAAATAGCATCAGCAAGCAAAAAATCTCGATTCTATCACTTACCAATCGGTTTTTAGATAGGGGGGCAAATTTGCCCCCCCCCCCAGTACAAATAGGGTGTAAAAATACCTCGGTATATATAGGGTTAAAGAGTGCTTCAAGATCCTCTTTAAGTTGGCGAGAAAAATGTAACGTTCTTTTACTCGAAGTGCTTTCCGCAATCGCTCAAAGCAAGTTAGCGAGAAAGAATGACGTAACGGATTTCGCAAGGCTTTACATACACGTGCAAAAATGACGTTTTACGTTTAGCGTGTATTTTGTTCGGTAGCGCCTTTTAAAAAAAAACTCGTTAATTAAAGCGAACGAGGAAATTTCTGTTGTTGTTGTTGTTGTAGCGCATATTTATCCTCCTGTCACCGGACAGCGTCAGACGCTAAGTTGTTGAACGATCCGCACACTTTTCATTACTAGGACTACTTCGTGATTGGAGGAATCCGCACCTACTTAGAAGTTTCCGTTGATCCAATGTTCCTGTGGATTTCTTTGAATTCTTGTCCACTGAATTTGCTGCTTGTTCGAAGCCACCAAGCAGAGATAATCATCGTAAAGCGTCTTATCCTAGAACGCAACAACGTGACTAGGGTGCGGGTTGAACCCAGATCATTCGATCAGGGTCGTCGTAAAAACGACGCGTTTACCCATTCGGCTACGGTGCCGACTTACCCATTCGGCTACGCTGCCGACTTACCCATTCGGCTACCCTGTCATGTGGGCCCTAGATACTGTACCGTCGTAAACGTGGTAGTCAAAGGTACTTAAAGATTTTACGAAATAGGGAGTTACATCAATGCCAGAACCGAAATAATTACGGAAATGCATTCGCTGGGAGCCTTTTCCCTCCCCAATAGGTATTAAAGAAGAAAACAATAAAAATCTTTCAAAATCAATAATGTTTTGTTTTTTTCAGCCAAAATTTTTTTACTTTAGTTCTGTTTAAAGAAAAAACAAAATATCAGCAATTTTGCATTTCTAAAGTTGATAACTTAAGCTACAGACTGTATACAGAACAATCAAGTTGAAAATCATGTTTGTTTATTTTAAGGTAATTTGTTAACGCAAGTGAAAAAAAACAGAACGTGTCAGGGTTCATTGAACAGCGAAACCCGACAAAAGGCGAAGACAAATGGACGCAGGACATGAGGTCTCACTCAGTGACATAAGTGCGCGAAGGACATACAGCTTAACAAAAAAAAAGATGAGCAATTGCTTTCAGGATCTTTATTCTGAATGGTTGGAGAAAGTCAATGAAAATTTACATGCCATTTTAGATGAGTACAAGGACAATTTAAAATGATATTCCAAAAAACATGGCGACCTTTTAGTAAGACATTTCACATTTTGACGTATGTTATCAGCAACAGTACCACAAAAACACGGTGCGAGATTATTTGTGTGAACTGCTTCGTGAAACATTTTGGTATACAAACGCAAAAACTTTAAATGCAAGGCATCAGATATATTTTAAAATGATTGCAAGTATTTATTTACGAAAGTCTGAAACACGATAGTGCTCCGCTATGCTTCTAGTTTCAAGCATAAGCTAAAATCTTGAATAGTTTGATTTTGCCTGAAAAAAAAAAACAGCATTGTACAAATACTTGCTATAATGTAAGCATGGCAGCTAATTAGCTAGTACTATTTAATTTACTGAAATTTAAAGAAAATTCGCTCTTCAGGTAACAAAGACAAAGTTATGTCAAACTATGTTGGTTTTTGCAAGTATCTCAGTGAAACTAATGCAAAAAATTGAACTAAAACTACAAAAAAAAATAGCGTTGCATGGTAAAATCAATCAGCTTTTAAACATTCAATTAGTCTTTCTTTCAATTCAATCCATTTGCATGTACTCTTTTAGTCGTCGAATAAGGGTTAAAATTTTTGCATTGGGTTTCTTTGTGCCACTCACGTTGGCAAATGCCCTAAGAAAATAAAATGCATTTAAATAAATACAAACTTATTGCATGCAACATTAGTTAGTCCATTAATTATCTTCGTCGATTTTTATCTTTTTGGTTTCCAGCTGGGATTATTGGCAAAAGATAAAGAATCATTTAAAATATTTCTTCTCCAAATTTCAGCTTTCTGCGGTTAATTCATTTCAAAATTAGGAGTCTCCCCAACGGTGTTGTCATTTAAGAGCTAATTTCTTAAGAATTGGGATGTATCCGATCTAATTTCTTAAGAATTGGGATATATCCTATTTAAATTGTCAAAGTATTTCTGCTGTAAAACTAATAAATGCTGAAGCCTTGCATTCAGGAGCTTTCAAATCAATGTGAAAAATAACTTAAACAATTAACATTTTAAGAAAAATCAAATTTTAGCTGGCAACACTGTTGGGGAGATCTCACTTTGAAACAAAAATATTTCAGAAACAATAAGTCGTAAACTGGTGAAATTTGGTGAAGATATGTTTCAGATTATTTTTTGTGTTTTGCTCAAAATCCCAGGTGGATGCTTCACCCCCTTTAAAAGCCAATCTGGTGACAGATTTGAGCATCTTTAAAATTCCAATACATTTTCTTCAGCCTTCAAAATTCTAATAAACTGTAGAGTTTGGTTGTCATACGTGTAGTCTCAGTAACGAAATAACAAAACTAATTCTTCTGGCGTTAAGTTTTTCTTTGTTCAAAAGTTTAATGGATGACGTCATTGAGCACAAGGTTCAGATTTGTTAGTACAGTAAGTGATAGGGAACAGGCGCGTCGATTTCTCGAAATCTTTGGGGGGGTCCAAGTTAATAACTAGAACTTTTTTTAGCGAAACCTCGCGAAATTTGTTTGCATTGTTTGTACATCGTAGACTGTGTTTGCAATGTTTCAACGTCGCAAAAGCACATTTGATGGTGTTTTTTTTTTGGTTTTTCGGTGTTATGCCGTTTAGGAAATGAGCGTTCGGTATTTTGGAAGAAAAAGGCTAAAAAACTAATTGCGGCCAAAAGTGGGTTGGTGGGGATGAAAGGGTATCTTGAGACATATAACCGAGTGAAATATTTTTTGCGGTATTTTTTGAATGCGACCTCTTTAAAGGATGACACCCATAGGCGTAGCCTAGGGGGGGGGGGAGGCAGGCCCAAGTGCTGTTGCCAGATAAAACGAAGTGAGGCGGCACTAGCCTACAGTGGGGGGCTCTAAAATAAACTAAGCTTTTGTATATAAAAACTGACCTTCAGATCTTCTACGGCTTCAAATATGCGCAATTTCAAAAAGTCTGTATTCATGTCTAAAAAAAAAGAGACCATTAAGGCCGGCGGCATTTCTTAGCTTGTTTGGTCTGCGACCCATAATCGCCTGAAAGATCTACCTACAGCAATGAATGCTACCACTGAGGCAACCAGGATTTTGCTAAGAGGGGTGAACCAAAAGTAAATTTTTTTTGCACAAAAATTGTCTGATTTAGACCCAATGATAAACGAACTGATGCAACTCAAACGTCTCACAGACGAGGCATAGTCACTAACTATTTAGTGACTGTGGATGAGGGCGTGGGGGCGGATCCCCCAGCTGCTCAGCGATTTTTGTAATTTTGCAGCAAAAAATAGCGATTTTGAAGCAATTTAAGCACATTTCGCACTTTTTGAAACCATATGAATAACTACAGTAGATTGATTAAATTCAGAAGTCATTTCAAAGAATTAAATTGCTTAGCCCCTTCAGCACTCCCTTACTTCAAGTCAAGTCTAAAACACGTTTAAAAGCTTGTATTTTGAGGTTAAATTTTCCAAGTGTCCTTACTAAAGCGGCCTTAGCCCCTTCAACCTGGTTGCGCCATTCACTGCGACCTCAAAATCTTGAGAGCGCCCTAAAAATCAAAACAGCTGGTCTTTGAAAAAAATATTTTCACGTATTGTTTCATGTCATTATCACTAACGAAGTACCGGCGATGATTCTGCAGGCTTACATCTCTCTTCCGCGACACATTGCTAAAGGCACCTTAACCAGACGGATTATTGCTTTAGATTTATGTGCAGCAGTAGGTTGCCTGCAATTTCGCAAAGAATCAGCAAAATGTCAAAGGAAAATTATTTTTGAACGTAATCATTACTTTTTCCATTACTGTCTGTTGTCTTGCGGTTAACGTAATGTTACAAAAACTGTATTTTGAGTAAACTAAAATGGGGGGTGGGGGCACAAGCAGCCACGGCCCCTAGCCCCCCCGTAGCGACGACATTGGCAGGACCCCTTAATTAAAATGCCCTCAATGATAAAAATATTAAAATAAAGCTTATACTAAAAATTAGCAGCAAAGTAGTTTTACTTTCTTTTAACACTTCTCTGTTCAAAAGTCCACGCATTCAACAGTAATTAACAACAATATTAATATAGACAATCGAGGGCCCCAGTCCTCTTAATTCAAAATTTTGCCGATCAATTAAAGCGTATAGCCCGGGAGAAATCAAGAGTTTTGTCTTAAAAATTGCATCCTCACGTGCTTATCTAACCTATATAAAAACTTAATACAAGAAACACAATCGGATTTACCAAATGTCACAGTGCTAGGGGGTCTCGCCCTTAAATGGTGGGCCTAAGAGTTTTGTTTTGTCTTCATCTATGTTGACTGGAAATTGCAGTGAAAACCCCAAAGTGTATGGAGCCCGCGCAATGTAAATCCAGCCTGGGCAAAAACATGATTAGTTATAGGCCTTGCCAATAATCATCTATAATACCAATTAACTTTCAACAACAATTTACCTCCACCTCACCAGTTTTTACGTGACTAAATGCTTTTGAAAAAGAATTAGCTAGCGAAAACAAGCATTTAACGAATTATTGAATTTAAATTAAGGGGGCCTAGCCCCTAAGTCGTTACATGTACTCCTAGAACTGGTTATTTTCGTGACAAATAAAAATCTCTTCAGGAAAATCTTTCAGTGGATTGTTAGAGAAACATTAGTACATTTTACTAATCTTAGTAAAACATTAGTACATTTTACTAACATCCATTGTTAGAGAAACATTAGTACATTTTACTAATCTTCCTGCCAGTCCATTGTTAGTTATACCACAGCTTGCTACAAATTCGCCATAATCTTCACATGCAAACGATACGGACCTTAATAAAGTATCGGTATAATACCAGGATTCTTGCTTTTACCGGATTTCATATTGATACGTAAGTTTGGGATCAAACATAATGAACCTCGACGAAACGCTACTTAGTTAGATATCTGTTAAAATTAAAATCATTGATAGACAGTGACAGAACAATAACTTAATATTTAAACCACGCTGTAAATGTGGCTAAACTAAGGTGTACATTATTGTCTTATTTTGACCTGTGTAACTATTCTTTTTGTTGTGCATCCTTTGAATTTAAGAATTTCAGCAAATGTAGTAGAGAACAAATGTTGCGTTGATTTGATTTTGCTGGCTACATTAGTATACATGGTAAATTACAATTACTGTAGGTCGCTGGCTACAGTTAATTGTGATGATTAGGGCCCGCAAAAGTCAGTTAAGTCAAATTTTTTCAGGGATTAGTTACATAACTAAACTTGTCCCAAAATTAGTTTTGGTTGCTTAGGAGTTGTTTTTGATAGGGTTTATAGGACAAAATTAAGTCAAACTTTGCCAAAATCGTCTCTCATCAAAAACTTCTTGAAAAAAGAACAAAAAACTAATTCTTTCCTAATTTTTTGAGCATCTGTCAATATTTTATACTCGTAGTATTTTGTTTTATGCAATTTGATAAAAAGTCTTTCAATTCAAAGTTAAGGACAATTTCACAAATGTGTTTCAATTAAGTTCACAAAATAATTGCGTACGTAAATACACGAGAAAAAATTTGAATTCTCGGTTCCGATTGTTACAACAAAATGCATTATTGCAACGCAATTAAGTAGTCCCTTAAAATTGCTCTCTACACATGCACTTTTTGAAATTGCATAGCTTGGAAACTTTGGTTAGATGAAAATGCCTAAATAAGCAAAATCGTCAACTGTGAAAGTTACGAAAATATGCCGCAAATATCCAAATGAGTTTGGGGAAACTCCACCTAGCGATTTACGATGCAATTTTTGCGACGTATTAGTCAAATGTGACAAAAAATTTTGTGACCAAAAAAAAGTTAGCGCCTAGCGGTATGCTGGCCTTGTCTGCTTGGACTCGACTACAATATGGTAAAAGTTGCAACAGTCGATACACTACAGTGGCAATTTATGGTAGCCTGCAGTGACTGTAGGCTACTACTAGACTTGATTAATTGCTTTTTATTCACAGCTCAAACCTAGCACTAAACTGCTAATCCGGACAGGTAAATACCGTAAGTTGTTTGAGTGAATTTGAGTTGTTTGCTCTCGGATTACTTAACCATGGTCAACTCAAAATGGTCCTTATTTTTTTCTAGTGTTGGGTCATGAGTGTCCTCAAACCTTTTGCAGTTTGGTAGTGTCTTTGCCAAAAATTTTAAGGTACCTTCACAAAACTCAGCTTTTGAGGGAGTCAAAGAATTTTCAAAACACAACAGCGTATTTGAAACCTATAATATATTTCCGACTTAATTCAACCAAAATCCCGAATACGAAAAAATTGATTTGAAACAATATTTGCATCTTTATTTGACTTGAATTTTTCGTTCTAATTCCCTAAAAAATGTTTTTACTTTAAATTAGTTGGACTTTGAGTCAAATTTATTCAAAAACAACCCCTAAAAATTTTAATTTGCAAAGGTAAGGAAAAATTTCCCAATATCAAGGTTTTTCAGAGTCACTCTTCGAAATCTGAGCATTTTTCGGTCCACAATGACGTCATAAAATGTTTTAGTGGACGCAACTCTTTGACCTAAGCATTTCATAATTCAACTAGAAAAACTAAACCAACATGCAGAATTTGAACCGCCAGAAACGTAGTGACGTTATTTTTTTTTAAATATGGCTGTGACCTAACGTTTATGGCTTTTGCGGAATCGTAGAAAGTTAGTACTTTTTTTTCTTAAATCCTACATGCTGACTTGTGTGACCTTACTACGTCTTTTTCGTGCTCTTCTGCAAAAATTTAAAAGTTCATTTTTTCAACTTCACCCTATTATGCACTGCATTATCATCGTAATTTATCATCATTCCAGAGTATGCTATTTTTACGCTGTTCAAAACTTTTTTTTCGTTTAGAACGCACACCAACACCATCATATATGCATGTGTTATTGAATACCGTACAATATTATTTTTACTTTAGCTTGTACTCTAACTTCCCGGTTTTTAAAGTGCTCAATGAATATGGGCCAGAGCCAGTTAATGTTAAGGAAGATTATTCAAAAGTTGTACATTTCAAAACCCCCAACAGGCTGTTTCTCCCTAATGGGTTCGTCAGGTGGGGTGGAATCTAAACAAAAGCCGTAAAACACCTCAGTATACCTGCTACGTATCCCCATCCTCGCATCGGAAGCCCTGTAGCGGGCGCGATCCCAATTAGCCTATTCGGAGCAACTGTGGCAACCACCAGCTAAGACCTTTAAACGGCCTTCTCCGTTTAAAGAACAGTTTGCATTCTTCGTGCAACTAGGTACAATACCAGAGTTGTGAACGGGCCAACTGGTTCAGGCCCGAACCCGGCCCGAACATGAAAATATAAGCCCGAACCCGAAAACTTAATTTGAAGCTGAAATCATGCCTGAAAAAGCCCTAAAGTTAAGTAAGGTTTGAAAATTTTAGCAACGTTGCCAAGTGACTTTGATTATATTTTTGTGCATCTAAGACAAAAAGCACGTCTCCGGCCCAAATTAAGCCCGAAATTTTGTCAACTTTAGGCCCGAACTCGGCCCAAACCCGGCTCGTACCCGAACCGACGCAAAAAGCCCGGTCCGACTTACAACTTTGTTAGATACCTAGTCTAAAGCCTACTCCTAGTTTAGGAAACAAACAGGCTAATGCCTCGCAGACTAATGACAACAAATGCTATCAGCACTGGGCTATTGTTAGCAATTAACGTCAACTAATTTTTGCGCTATTTAAATGAATGAAATGTTAACTATTTTACCGGAAAGGTTTGAGTTAAAAAGAATAAAGCAAGAATGAGAATCATTCATTTTTTATTTGGTTTTCTAAGAGTCATGATTAGGTCGACGAGTATGAGTTAAAACTAGATTTAAGGTTAGGTTTAGAGTAAGGATTTGAGTTTAGGTTAGATATTAGTTAAAATTTAACAAAAAGCTAAATAGAAATTTTCATTGAAATAAAGAATTCCGTTAGATTTAAGAAATTTTGTGCAGCAATTGTGTCAATTTCAACATTTGAGAAAAGGTTTTAGCACAATAGCGTTCGAAATGATCAGTCACTTTCTAAATTGCAAAAATTCCGCTGCAGTAGCATAGCTACAGTGTGTACTTTGCTCCAGTCAACAGTCAGTAATACTGTATATTGCACATATCTGTTAGTATAACTGCGATCACAGCTAGGCAGATTGGTGTGTTGGAGATTTGTTTTAAATGTTGTATAGACGTATATGTTTCGATTATAACTTTTGCACATTTTATGAATTAGAAACGCATAAAAGAAAAATAGTAATCGTTATAATTGTAGAGTGTTATGCTTTGAATTTAGCTCTAATAATCTTAAACTTTGAATTTACTTTTCTACAGCTGTTTACTTTGAAACTGACGATAAATGATAAGTAAAAAAAAATCCTTTTTGACATCATATGTTACCATGATAAATTAATATAGCTGGTAATAATTACATCGCCAGTATTTATGTTGAAGTTTCAAAATGATGAAGGTTTTTCCACCAACGAATGAATATTAATTAAATAATGTAATTGCAAAATTATACCTTAAATTTACAGTAGCTTTATTTTTTAGACTGATTTCTAGGTGTAAATTAAAGATGAAATTGAATTCATCTTTCACATTATATGCCGTTGCGCCAAAATGCCAATTTAATTAAATTTGCGTAGCTTGTATTCATATTTTATTAAAAAGTTCAAGATTGTCAAAATCTTCCCGTTAATGCTCAAGAATTTATTTTAAATGTATGTTTCAAAATTCGTTCATTTAGTCATTGCATAAAAGTCTCGATTTATTAATAAATTGTTCAATTATTTGTGTATGGAATTTTTTGTTTATTTTATACAAAATTTTTTCATTTAGTCATTGCGTAAAAGTTTCGATCAATCAATCAACAACTTGTTTACAAGATTTGCATTGGCTAGGAAAAATTTGATTGATAGAGCGCATTCGATTTTTCAATTCAAGTCATAGAGCGCATTCAATTTTTTGACCGAACTACCATCAATTAAGAAAAACAGTCGTGCGGGAAAAAAATATTCCCTGTAGTAAAAAGAAGTTTGAGAGTAAAATAACCCTCCATACACTACTCAGGATAGCGCTGTTTCGATCAATACCAAACCTCGGTCAAAACCAAACCTGAAATTGATCCCATCTATTCGTGATAAATTATTAGACCTATCCAATTATCAACTTGTTTTTTTAATTATTTGTGTTTGGAATTTTTTGTTTATTTTATACAAATTTTTTTTATTTGGTCATTGCGTAAAAGTTTCGATTTATTAATAAACAACTTGTTTTTTTTCAATGATTTTGTGTATCGAATTTTAGGATGAAGGTATACAATCGCCCTTGCAAGTTTGGTTTTACAGTAGTCAGTTTTGTTACTTTTCAAAAGCATCTGTTCCTTTCTATTCGTTCACTTTGGAACAAAACGTTCAATAACTCACTTCTTAATTTTTAGAAAAAATTGTTCATACAGAGCAGCTTCAAACGCTAACTATTGGCTGATCTGCACATTTTTTTGTTGCGACGAGTACTAGACTGGGCCAAAAACGGCACTTTTAAAAATTTTTTTGAATTTTGCTTCAATAAATTACCAAAAGTTGCCAATTGGCTAGCAATCAACTCTGATATAATTTTTTTTTAAATATTTTTTGTCTAGAGGGTCCCCCAAAGCCAATATGCTTTACAGCTAGCAGCGCATGCTGGAAACGACCAGTATAACAGTCAAATAGCCTGCCTCGCCGAAAGTAGTACCGCAATAACAAACTGTTGCTTTATGACATCATAAAAATCCATTGTAGAGAAAACGTTTGTCTTCTGTATCGAGTAATTAGAGCATAATGAATGTTTCTTGGTCAATAAAGTTTTAAACCGCCAAACCGGTGCTTGTGCTGCGCTGTAGCCTACTGTATGTGGAAAAGAAAGCATGGGTGTTATTCGATGATTTCTATGATTTAGTAAGACAGTCACAGTAGCCTACTTTGTCTTTTTCAGATATACCGTAGTAGTTTTGCGCCGTACAAAATTTCAGATAAGACTATATTATCAGAAAGACAGCTACTGTTACCAGCGAGTAGGTTATGTCCCGCTCAACTACAAAATTGTGGCTAATTGATGAATCACCGCCGCTAAATCTTAATACTGAAACCGATAGATTTGGGTTTACTGGAAAGTATCCACCATCAGGAAAAGAAGTCTTACTTCAATTTTACGGATACCATACAGTTAAGCAAAAAGAATCTAAAGGCACCTCATCCAAGCGAGAATCAATACTTCTAGTGGTCGAAGATATAGCACAATGGTAGAAGAAATCAGGAATTGGTCTTAAAACCCCAGATGCTATTATTTACATGATCAAACAGTTGAACGATCGATATGAAAGCTTGAAAAAACGTAAAGGCAGACAAGGAAAAGAACTCGAAAATAGAAAGAAATTTTTAGACGATCTGCAAGAAACACTATGGGTTGTTAACAAAAAAGTAGAAGAAGATTTGAAAACTTCTAGCAATCCTAAAAAGCTGGAAGATTGGAACTATCTTGAAGCAATCCGGGGTAAGAACAGAAAGGCTACTTTGGGTTCTCTAGATATGCAGGAGCGCAAGAAAATGAAAAGAAACAAATTGAGACAAGACCAAAGCATAAAGAGAAGGCATGCCTTGAATACACCAGTTGATCAAGCATTGCTGCTGTCCAGTTCTTCTTCGGAAGAAAGTGAAGAAGATACAGATGAAACCTACGTTGGAGAATTGCCGGCAAAAAGAAAAAGGACAGAAACAACTAAGAAGAAACAAATTCTCACTCCGGAAGTTTGTAGCCTGGCAGCCAAATATTCTATGTCAAACAGACAAGTGTTTGAAATGGTTGGTGCTGCCCGAGCAGAAAACAGTCTTAATAATAAAATTCTCTCTGTAAACTCCGTTCGCCGCAAGCGGATGACTTTTTCAGCTGAAGCAGAAAAGAATATATTAGCCAATGAACTTGCTACAGCTAATGGTTTTTTCACACTACACTGGGATGGAAAAATATTCAAAGCTCTCACTCACTGCGCTAACAAGGAAGAGCGAGTGGCCGTGTTACTAATCACGTCTGAGGGATATGAAATATTACTTGGGATCATACCTGTTAAAAATGGCACTGCTTCTGAAGAACACTCAAAAATTCTTAATCTGCTAAAAGAAAAGAATATTGAACTTCACAAAATAATTGCATGTGTATTTGACACTACAGCAGTTAATACTGGCGAAAAGAATGGTATTGTAAAACGCTTAGAAGTATCCTTATCTCATGCATTGTTGGAATTAGCCTGCCGCCATCACATTTATGATCTGGTTTGCAGTGCTGTTAGTGAAGTTGTCCTTGGAAGGTCTTCTCTGACTAAAAGTGATAAGAAGACCACTGCACCCTACGAACCACTTTTCAAGAAACTATGTTCTGTATGGAATGATATCAATACGAACACACAAAACCTAGAGATATTGGAAACGAGAAATTTATCACGTAGTTTACTCCGCCACATTGAAGAGGCCAAACAATTTTTGAAAACTTGGTTGGAAAATGAAACAGTCATGAGACATGATTATTTAGAAGTAGCCAAACTTTGCTATGTTTATCTTGGTGGCACTCTTCCAGATAAATATATGCCATTCAAGTTGCAAGCACCTTCTGCTTATAGCCATGCCAGATGGATGTCCAAAGTTCTCTACATCATGAAGCTGGCTATGCTCAAGTCATATTTTGTCAATGACATAGACTCTATTCGAAGTTTGGCAGTATTCTACAGTGTTTATTACCGTATGCCAAAGCTTGGCTTACAAGTGCATTTGCTCCCCAAGCTCCTTCATATGACTTGGCTTTCATCAAATCACTAGAGGAAGTCTGCAGTGCAAAAGGAAACTTACCACATGACTTTTCAAAGATTGTCAAGTATGCTTTGGATAAGATTCAAGATCACACTTGGTACTTGAGTGAACGACTGGTTGGTCTTGCTCTTTTTGATAATTCTTTAGATCACTCAGCAAAAGAAGCAATGCGTTCAGCGTTGTTAAAATACAAACAAAAACCTTATGGAAAAAGTCAGCAGATGCCTCATTGCTCTTCATTTTTGAATAAGCATTTGAAAGATTTCGTTGGACCTGACACCTACAGACTTTTTAATCTTCTGCATTTCAATGAAGAGTTGTTAAAAGTGCCAGTGTCCAATTGGCCGGCATCACCAGATTATCAACATGCTGTAACCATTGTCAAGAACCTGTCAGTGGTGAATGACTGTGCTGAAAGAGCACTTGGCATGGCAACAGCTCTTCATGGTCCCACAAGGCCAAAGAATGAAAAACAACTGCAAGCAACATATAAAGTGGTTGATGCAGTCAGAAAGTTCCAACTGTCTACTGCTACTTCTTCGGAACGAGTAACCAAAAAGACTCTGGTTGGTTTTTTGTCGTCTAATATTGGGCATTAGTTTTAATCTATTACATGCCTGCATTATTGCCAATCTTATTTGCGAATTTGCAATTTAAAATTCTTCGGAATCAAAAATAAAATACTGCATAATGGGCCAAAACATGAAACTAAGAGAGATACGGTATGCTTCAAAAATTTGAAATGCGATATTATGTGTGCAAAATTCGTGCATGTGTTTCCCAACTGTCTTAAATTTTTGTATAGACTACCATACAGTATTGATAACTCCTGACCGTTTTTCTTCTGATAAATGGAAAATAGCTCTGCAAGCACTGCCATAAACTGCCAATGTACGGATGTAAACGCGAGTGTAAAATTCTCTGCTGCATATTGTTTTTTGATTGTGTGGTATTGTGCTCCCTTTCCTGCTGTTTTGTGATAACTTCGGTTAATATCAACTAAACATGGTAAAATTGCGTGGAGAATATCCAAAAAATGGGCATAGATTGCGCATTTTAGTAGTAGTACAAGGTAACCTACATCTAATGCGACACAGCATTGTATAATAACTACGTTCTGCAATATGCTGACTTGATCCAGCATTGATTGATGCGAAATTATTAAATTGCCATAGCAAAACAAAGCAATTAATACGGAATTTTGCATGTGACAAACATTGCGTTTGGGGGACCCTCTAAACTAATGGAAATTGAAAAAATTTTCCATATATGTTCTTTATACACTAGTTGGCAACTTTTACCATTTTATTGGGGTGATCTGAGGAACTCGATTTTTTTGGCCCAGTCTAACGAGTACTCTACTTTGTTTTTGGACAAATCCGTCTCTGCTTACGCGTTTCCAGTGACCCAATGTTCCTACAAATTTCCTTGCACGCATTGATTAAATTTGCTGCCAGATTGAAGCCACCTACTAAGCAGAGATATACAGCATGAACGTCTTGACGTAGGCATCGTATACGAGGATGCAGCAACGTGACCAGGGTACTGGTTGAACCCAGATCATGGAATAGATTTTGAACTTTTCATGGAACCAGATTAATGAAAAGTGTGTGGATAATCAAACAGTTAATGCTTGACGCTGTCAAGTGACAGGAGGATAATTATACAACTACATCAACAAACTGCAGGGCCCCAATATACCCCAATAAAATGCATATACACGCTCCAAAATTATCATAACATTAACGGTTTTTATGATGCAAAAAACTTTCTAAATCAGCGTATCGTAACAAACATAGATATAAAATAAGTTTTTATTCTACGCATTTTACAAGTCTTCGCACTCTTCATGTTTTTAGAAGATTTTAACCGTATACTTGACAGAAGTTTATTTGGCTGTTTGTTAAAAGTTATACCCTATATGCCTACGAGGTGTGTCAAAAAAGTTCTATGACTCTGCTCACTGTGTAAGTTATAGTCAAGTTATAAGACTAAGTCAAATGGTAGACGATTTAATAACTTCTTGTGAGTATAACCGCAATTTCAGCTCATTGTAGCCTTTGCTGTGCATTTCAGTGGTTGAAGAAAATATTTAACATACCGTATTCACTGTCGTTTACCAAATTTTATGCTTTTGCTCGAAGATATTGCAATGACAACAGAGCAACGAACCAACCTCGAATTCTGGTCCGTTCGGGAAAATCCCCTTCAGAAGCTCTCAGCATGCTTTAATAAGTCAACCAAGAGCAGACTTTGTCTCGCTCAACAGTTTTTCTCTAGCACAAGAGATTCAAAGAAGGAAGTGAGGAAGTTGAGGATGATCCCAGGTGTGGAAGGCCTTCAACCAGTAGAAATGAAACCAATGTCGAGCTTGTAAAGAAGATGGTGCGTGGAGACCGTCGGTTGACTGTGCGACTGATCTCAAATGAACTCGGATCAAACCGATCTAGCATATTTGGCAAATAATCACAGAAGATCTGGAATGTGCACAGTTCGTGCAAAGATGGTTCCACACCTGGGATCATTCTCAATTTCCTCACTTCCTTCTTTGAATCTTTTGTGCCAGAGAAATATGTTCAACGAGACAAAAGTTGCTCTTTGTTGACTTGTTGAAGATTACTGAGAGCTTCTGAAGGGGATTTTCCCAGACGGACCAGAATTTAAGCTTGGTCCGTTACTCTGTTGTCATTGCAAAATCGTCGAGCAAAAGCATAAAATTTGGTACACGACAGTGAATACGGTATGTTAACTATTTTCTTCAACCACTAAAATGCACAACAAATATTACAGAGAGCTGAAATTGCGGTTATACTCACAAGAAGTTATTAAATTTCCTACCATTTGACTTAGTCTTATAACTTGACAATAACTTACACAGTAAGCAGAGTACTATGGAACTTTTATGACACACCTCGTATTTTTATTCAAACCGGTGTTATTTAAACGGGTCATTTTAGGATAGGTTTTGTTGTATAAAATTTTTATGACTCGTATTCATTAATCATGTAGGCTACACTGGTAGCATTTTTTTGTTTGTTTCGATGTGGTTGTCACTATTTTTTCTTTTGTCTTTGCTGTTTTTGAATTGTGTACTTTATTATGTGTAGGCCTACTTTATTAGCTTTATTGCAATCACTACATACTGTACAATGATAGAAGTAACAAATAAACCACTAATTAGTCACTAAACGGAAAAGAGCTTGGCTTTGTGAATTTTTATTGCATTAAGATAGAAATAAACCTTTGTGCCATTTACGTTATTTACTTTGTGCATTTTCAGAACATTGCAATTGTACAAGATGCAGAAAAAATGGTCACTGCGATCCCATAAAAATCGGTGCAAGCATTGAGTAGAGTTTTGAACTTGGAAACAAAGAGGCCTCTACCATTTCAGTTAGAAGCAAAATCAAGCTTGACTTCACGCCACATTATGCATTTATTTAGATATTTGTAATTTACTTTAATATACTCAAACGTTTTCGAGTTAAGATAAAAGCCTCATCAGTGTCTAAAATTACAAGATATTATGAATACCACGTAGGAGAAATTTGCAAAAAATTAGCCACAATAAGTTTAGTATTTCTATGCAATATCTGGTAATTTTAGATCCGCAGAGTAAAAGTTCATGTCAACCCGTAAACGTCTTATAGTATGTTGATGTAATTATGTAAATAACTGTTTAACGTTGCATGAAACTTTGCGCATTTTTGTTCATGCAGAAAATTTTTAGACTGTTACGAATCGTGTTTTGCCTGCTGTTGTTATGTAATTTTGATAATGTTTCAAATTATAATTAGTTCGATCAAATTTATTCACTAAAACCTTCTACCAGTGAGCAGCAAAAGTCTTCGAGTCAAACCTGCTCCATGTCCAGCTAAAGATATGGTCAAGGTATGATCAAGAGCCTGCGCTGCCCGAGGCAAATGATTCAGCGGAGCCTTGAAACCAACAGAAATTTTGGAATTGCCAAGCCGAAAACCGAGTGAAAGGCGAAAAACAAAGGTCTTCATTTACTATTCGAGTCTGGAACAACTTCTCAGATGGCCCTTTGGTTAATTTAGGTTTACCATTGAAAAACACGTCTGATC
This sequence comes from Trididemnum nubilum, assembly GCA_963965965.1. NCBI lineage: Eukaryota > Metazoa > Chordata > Ascidiacea > Aplousobranchia > Didemnidae > Trididemnum > Trididemnum nubilum. The sequence continues at coordinate 9,517,439 of OZ014484.1, read as the reverse complement.
ACAGCTATTGAGTTTGCCCTTTTCCAGAATGCGAACTCGAATTAGAACTTGAAACATTATTTTTCGTAAGTCGATAAAAATTATTTGTGTATATTAATTATTTGTGCACAAATAATTTGTTTCTTTTACCTGTGCAACATTCATATTAATGCTAAGAAATATATCTGATAATATTTCCCCATATCTTTTTGCCTTTTTGTTAAACAGCTTAGTTCCTTGTAAACTTTTACTTTTACTTGGCAAAGTGATCGATAAGATGATATTTGTTAATTTTATTCAATACTTTTATTGTAAACTTTGTGAGCATAATCAAGATTCGTCAATCACCACGCAACGTTGGAGAATCTTCAATTGCCGTTGCAAGTTTTACACGGCATGCAAGGCGCACAATTGCCCTGCAAGTTTTTGTGTGCAGCAGCAGACAATTTTTATTCCTTTGCAACAGCATTCGATTTTTTCTATTCCTTTACTTTAAGAAAAAGCGTTCAATAACTTTCTTGTTAATTTTAGGAAAAATTGTTTATACATTGCATGTTTCAGTGATCATTTCTATTGAACCAAATGACGCGACGCTTTGGAATTAGATGTTAGAAAACTTCAGTCAAATGAGAGTTTACGGTTTGGTGAAAATGTGCCCCTTGATGAAAGTGAACTCAAAACTCTCAAACCATTTTGCATCAATCTTGGTAATTACCGAGATATATCGGTTCAAAATCGTCCACTTCCTGCCCATTTTCGGCTGTAAAATTTTGTTCAAGTAAGCGGAATTAATAAAATATTAATAAAATTTCAAGCCAAAAATTGCCGTTTTTTAGTTTTTTGGTGTCTCAGTTCACGATCTCGTGACCTAGGATCGCCGAAATTGGCGCACATGATGCTTTCATTAATTCTTAAATTGATTCCAAATTTCAACATTTTAGATTTTACCGTTTGTTAGTTACAAGCAAATCAATCCTTATCTGCCAATTTTCGCAAATACAAACAAAGGTACTATGCGCTCGCGCGAAGTCCCAATTATACCGTTATCGAATAAAATCCGGTTTATTCTTGGAGTAAAATCGTGAGGGTACGAGCAATAACCTTACAATTTATTTGAACTAACTGGCTGCTTGTACAAAACTGGTAATGCGGTACCCGGGCGTTGCTAGTTTCTATTATCATTAACCATATAAGAATACGCTCGTTCAAGATTTTATGACCAATAATATAGACCGAGCTCGGAAAAAATGATTGCATTTATTATTTTACGGCAATTGAAGATGTACTGTCAACCAAGTAATCAACCAAATAAATTTATATTAGTCAATTGGCAAATATAATAATTCAGATCGTTTCTCGTTCGTGTCTGACATTTTACAAAATTGCAGGTTTCGGTTCCTCAAGAATTAGTTTATCTTTGGAGCAAAATAACGAGACAATGAAGAGCTTTGACATAAGAACCAGAGCCAAGACAAAATGAAATATTTCATTTACAAGACGTTCGAAACGTCTCGTAACTAGAATGTTGCATTTTATCTTGGCTTTGGTTTTTTTGTCTTAGTTTGTTTTTTTTAAACAACAAACTCAAAAAAGTTCTTTTCTTACGCCGAGAACGTTTAACTGCAAGATTTGGTAAAAAAAAAGTTCTCAGCCAGCAAGTAAAAAACAAGTTTCAGCTAGAGTAAGTTTATATGAACTGTCAGCAATATTTTTGAGCAAACAAATCTTCAAAGCTGGTCTGCAATCTACTGTCCCATATTATGAGTGGGCAATTTGCTGTTGACGGTGCACGGTTTTGCTGTCAGTGCACTCTTTTGACTTTTGAGAAAGTTGAAGTTTTCACACTGTCATTTGTGACAATAGGTGATCAATCATTTGTGATCAGTAAACGGGACTGCTGGTTCAGGCCCAAACCGGCCCGAACCCAAAAACTAATTTAAAGCCCAAATCATGCCCGAAAAAAAACAAACAAAAGTTAAGTTAGGTCTGAAAAAGTTAGCAAGGTTGCCAAGCGGTTTTGATTATATTTTCGTGCACTTATAGTGCGTCTCAGGTCCAAATAAAACCGAAATTTTTGTCAATTTTAGACCCAAAGCCGGCCCGATTCCGTTCCGAAAAGCCCGGCCCGACTTGCAACTCTGGTTTAGCCAATCCACTGGGAATTGGGGAGATTTTTAAACGGACCAATGGTTTGCGGTTGCTCTCAAATGATGTGGGACAGGAGACTGCAGACCGGTATTAAAATTTGGTCTGCTCAAAAATAAGTCACCGGGACGTTTGAAGATTTCGTTGCTCTTCGTCAGGTTACAGTACAAAAAACGTATCTGCCAATCCTGCACAAGCTCTTTTCCAACAATTACTAGATTTTACAAAAAAATCTCTAGAACACGAAAAAAATCACTCTATCGAAAAAGTTTCCAAGTACGTCACTTTCTGGTTTAAAAAGTATCAGTTAGGCATTTGAAAATGATTTTCCATAAGCCATTTTTTTAGAAAAAGTCATTTTGAAGCCGTTAAATCTTTTTCCAATTTGCGTTTGATTTCTTTTCAGAACAGTTGCAGCAAAATTAAAGGGCTATCTGCTGCTAGTCGACCAAATAGGTGCGTAAAAAACAAACTGCAAGATTGAGTTAATCAAGCTGAGGTTGACTTTAGTTATTCTCAAAGGTTTAATTATGAATAAAAAGTTGAAAACCAAAAGCGAAAAAGAGGTGAAAGTTTTTGGTAACACCGAATCAGTGATTAGCAAAGTCATAGGAGTTATAAACATGCGATAAGAAAATACTTAAAAAAATTGCCGTACAGATATTCGAACGATAACGCGTTCGTCACTGGAGCAAGAGTTTTGAGGTTCAAATCTCAGTCCATAGGCGTATCCAGAGGGGGGCCCAGGGGGCCCTGGCCCCGCCTCTCCAATTGTAATGCTACCTATGATAAAAATGTCACAAAAAAGACTACTGTTTCTTCAGTTTTAGTTTTTTTAGCATCTTCGCGTAAAATAGTGAACGCGTACAACAGTAATTAACAATAATATTAATCCAGAGGGCCCGGGCCCCTTCAATTTAATTTTTGCCTACCAGTTCAAATGGGCCACCTACAACAATATTTAAACGGTACTCAATTTAAATGGACCCCTACAATAATATTGATCCAGGGGGCCCGCGCCCCTTCAATTTAATTTTTGCCAACCAATTCAAACCGGCCACCAACGATAATATTTAAATGGCACTCAATTTAAATGGGCCCCCTACAATAATATTTAAATGGCTTCCAGTTCAAACGGGTCCCCAGCAATAACATTGAGCGAGGGGCCTCGGGCCCCTTCAATATAGTTTTTGCCAAACAATTAAGTGGGCCCCCTACAATATCATTTCAATGGTCCCCAATTCAAATGCCCTCTAACAATAATATTGATCCAGAGGGCCCGGTACCCCTCAATTTAATGTTTGCCAACCAATTTAAACGTCTAACCCGAGTGAAATTAAGGGTTTTATCCTAAAACTTGCTAACTGAGGCTCTCATCTAACCTTTTTATAAATGTAATGCAATAACCAGGGACGGATTTAACATATGGCACAGTGTCAGGGGCCCCGCGTTATATAAAACTAATTTTGGTCTTCACCTGTATTTGGCAGGAAAATATTGCGAATATCCCAAAGTGCCAGGGACCCAACACAATGTAAATCCGGCCCGGGCAATAACATGCTTAGTAGGCGTAACCACCTATTGTACACTTTTCAGTAACAATTCACCTTCATTTCGCCAGTTTTTATGCAACAAAATACTTTTGAAAAAAATTAGCAACAGAAAGGGAATGCACATTGAACAAAATTTTGAATTGAGAGGGCCTGGGTCCCATTGCCGTATACAGTATGTACTCCTATAACTGGTGGTTGTTTTCATGACAAAACAAAAATCTCTATCGAAAACCGTTGAGCAGATTGTTATTTACAGCTAAAATATTGCAGGAGGCAATGTGCTTTACTTTCCCTTACCTTGGTCAAATCACTTACAAAATTTAATCCCAAAAAGCAAGATTTTTAACGGGTTTTGGACTTAAATTGAAAGCAAAAGAGGGACTGAACAAACCGATTTTTTTTATTGGCTTTCAAAGGCTAAAAATGTAGTTCTCTCAAATGGCTTTGAATACGTGCAAAATGTAATCCAACGGTGTTAGAGCAGCTTTTTTTTTCAAAAACTCACAAAAACTCGCCCAGCGGCTGGGGGCTTTGCCCCCAGACCCCCTTAATGATACTTTCAAATTACAATACAGTTCTTTACTGAACACGCCTCCCAATTTAGAAATTTTCACATCTTAACTATTGATTTGAACGTTCCCCTCTGTACGAGCTCCTAGTTACATGCCAACACTATAGGCCAAGGCTTTTGATCTTCCATTCTTCGATATCTTCGCCTCCCACAAAAAATTCCTCTTTCGAGGTTTCTGATAACTTCATTGCATGTGATTTGTGGTTTGGGGCCCCTCCCAATCAAAAATCCTGTCTACGCCTATGTCTCAGTCCGATCAAATCAGACACAATATTGCCAACGGCTCGCCGCCGTTTTAACATGCGATCTGTGTTGCCCTGGCTTAATAACGCGGAACTGGACTCCGCCAACTTGTTACACGCTTCAGCCTAATATATTAAGTCAGTGTAATGAAAGATTCGATCTTTTCTTTGCTTTATACTCGTTATAGTGCGCCGAAACGTGTAACGAGCTTGCGGAGGCCCATATCCGCGTTATTGCAGACAAACCAGCACCTTTTGAAGAAATGTAGCAGCGGTGGCGAGCGTTGGCAACATTGTGTCCGATTTGATCGGACCGAGATTTAAACCTTAGACCTCCGCTGCAGAGACGAACGCGTTATCGCTCGACTACCTGATTTGTTTAGTAAAAATTATCTCAAATAGGAAAAGGTAGAAAAGTTACCTGTCAACTTGAAATACTGCTGGGGCGGTGTTTTAATTTTGCTATGAAATGTTTTGGCAACTATTGATTTTATGAGTTTGCATAAAATTTTAGATGTTTTGTTATTTTTTGCACCTAATCTTAGCTGGGTGTTTTATTCCAATGCATGTTTGTAACAATTAGCCTATGCTGTAGGTTATTCAGTGTTTAATCTTTATACAATGTGCTGCAATCGAATTTGTTTTTAGCTGTTGTTTCAGTGTATTCAAAATTGCCGAGCTGGAAAAAAGCTGTTTTTTAGTTTTAGGGTAAGACTTCATGCTAAAAGTACTAAGAATGTCTTTTTGGCCGCATTTCGTAACATTGGCAGCTGTTGTCGCCCATCTGTGCAATGGAGGTATCAGATTTTCATTTTTGCTGTTTTTGTTCGTGCTTCATAGTATGTGATTACTATGATATTATAAGTAGGTAATCAAATGGCTGTAGTAGTTTTTAGAAAAAATAATGATTTCAAAAAAAAATAATTATTTGCTGTACTGTGCAATTGCACAATTTTCGCTTAGAGTAGGGTTTGGTAGCGGTTTTGCTCAATTGAATTTGCTGAAATGATATTCAGTATGCTGTATAGGGTGAGGGTAAAAAAGAGGAACTAGAAGCTGTTTAATGATAAAGAAGAAATAAATCAAGCACTGGATTTTTTATTTCAGCTTTGTGCTCCTTTGGGGGGGGGGGGGTTCAATCACCGGCCGAATTAGTTTTGAGAGCATACGGGACAAAAGTTTTGCGAAAAAAAAATTTTTTTTAGACGTGTAATAACAGCCCTATTTACTGTATCATCATTACACAAAAATTTTGAACAAAGTTTTTATGCAACATTTTCACTATAGCGCGGATATGGACTTACAAAAATGCGAACAGAAAAGAGCTTACTTTTTGAAGGAAAAGCAAAAACAAACAATAAAATGATCCTGCGTAAATTCCCTTCAACGCCGGCTAAATGCGCTTGACGTTGTGAAATTTCTGATTTCTTCCATCTTAATTCCATATTTTGCAAAAGACAATATGAGTTATTGAATCACAATTTGGCAATTGTAGTTATTTATTTTTTATGAATAATTCTCACAAATCACTTTGTTGTGTAGAATGCCCAACATTTGTCCGTCCGGAGGAGCGTTTAGATTGTGGAGAACCAGGCATGCCGCAACAAGAATGCGAGAACAAAGGTTGCTGTTGGGATAGTAGCACGAAAAATGCATTTTGGTGTTTCCCAAAAAAGGGTAGGCAACTGTTTGCTAAAAAAATTGATTCCGACTCTTAAAATCTTGGATTTTGATTGCTCAGTTCCAGATTTCTGGAGTGTGTCATAGCATCTCAAAAATAACGGGCTTAGGTAGGGTTTTCTTGCGTTCTGTTCTAGCCGAAACATTCCCATTTTTGTTGCGTGGTCCCGATGTCTCACAAGGTTAACCATTTGTTTCGGAACGCTGCATTAGTTTCGGGTTTTGACCGGCCAGTTGGTCGAGCGGTAACGCGTTCGTTTCTGGAGCGGGAGGTCTGAGGTTCAAATCTCGGGCCCATCAAATCGGACACAGTGTTACCAACGGCTCGCCATCGCTGCGACATTTCTTCGGAAGGAGCTGTGTTGCCCGGGCGCAATGACGCGGAGATGGGCCCCGCTAACTCGTTACACGCTTCGGCGTATTACAGCGAGTATAATGAAAGAGAGATCACCGAAAGACTGTATACCTGAGGCAAAAATCTTTTTCGTGTTTGCTTGGTACTAAAATCTGCCGAAATTGCATGCATCAGAGGTGAAGACCTTTTTGCGGTATTCACCTTAATTCCCCAAAAATTGCGTTATTCTAACCATGTCTCGATTTTCTACTTCAAAAATATATGGCAACTCTTTAATCCAATTGCGTGCTTATACAGTACGTAAGGCACATCTGACTACCTGTAACACCAGTTTCTTCAAGGAGAATCATATGAAGTTGCTAAAGACATATGCATCTGCTATAATACGGCCTGGAAGCAATTAGCGTATTTTATGTTTGTTTTTTTTACAATAGCAGCTGTTTCCTAAATGAGATAACTTGATTAACATATGTACAATTTATTTTGTAACAATGTGAGTTGTTGTTCAGAATGCTCCATTGTTCCGATGCAGGAGCGTGTGGATTGTGGTCACGAACACATATCGCAGAAACAATGCTTGGACAATGGCTGTTGCTGGAATAACACTGTTTCCCATAGTATTTGGTGTTTTCGAAAACAAGGTAAACGTTTGCTGCCAAAAACTGTTATGAATATGCATAAGAGAATATTTACAAAAATCGTGTTGGTAGAACTGTAACGCGTTCATTTATCGTGTGGGGGTGTAAGTTCAAATCTTGGGCCGGTCAATTAGGACACAGTGTTGCCAACGACTCGCCATCCTTCGATATTTCTTCTAACAGCGCAATGTCAGAGTTGTAAACTGGCCGAATAGTACAGGCCCGAACCATAGTCACTCAATAAGTGACTATGCCCGAACCCGAAAAGTGATCTGAAGCCAAAACCAAGGCAGAAAAAAGCCCGAAAGTGAAGTTAGGTCTAAAAACGTGCATGGTTATTGCTCGTATGCGGTTAAAACAGAACTTCATGCCGCTGATCAATTGTGACGTAATAATAGTAATAGTGCAACAATATTTGTATTGATGCTTAAGTAAAGTCGTCATTCAGTGTTGCAAAGTTATTAACCGGGTGCGGATTCCTCCAAACACAAACTAATCCCAATGAAAAGCCTGCGGATTATCCTATGTTAGCATCTGACACTGCTTTATGCAACAACAACTGGATTGTACGGTTACTTTCAATCGGTATTTACGTCAAAGGAAATGCTTATCATCTCATCCATCTATTAAACCCTTTTTTGCATTACTAACATGCCTCTAGCAAAACTTAAAAATTATTAACAAAAAAATTTGGCAATATTTTGATGATCTCAGGAGTCAATGCATATTTGTGATTGATAAAAACAACACCAATATTGCAAAAATAGATTAAAATTGTAATTTAAACCTGGAAAGTAAAATAATATAGCCACAAGCTTATCAGGCATATACGAAATCAGTCGTAAATTATGTACTACTATTTTATTTATTAAAATCGATTTCACCCCAGCGGGGCACCATCAGTTAGGTCTAAAAACAATCAGCGTATACTTTAAAACCAAAATCATCATAAAATCTAAGTAGACTATTTCATCAATCAAAATGAAAAGAACATAAAATGGAATCCAATAACAGCGAAATTAAAGAAAAGAAAATATTGTATATAGTAGAAGCTCTTTTGCAGAGCAAATATATTGAAAATCTTGTTTTATCTGCACCACCACAACATCAGAGAAAAACTATACAAAAAAGTTCAAAATAGTAAACCCCTGCAAAATTTTTTTTTTCTTCAATAATAAAATGCGTTACTAAGCAACCAAAAAAGTAAACATATCTCCAAAACCTTAAAATGAAGAAAATTTAATTTTTTTTTTCAAAAATAGGTGGAATTGAAAAAGAACACAATACAAAACTCTTACCTTAGTTGACAAATCCACAAGTAGTAGAAAAGGACCTTTAATACTAATTTTTCCTAAACGTAATGCTAAATACTGCTAAAACTACGTTAAACCTGGAAAGATAGTCTTTTCCGACGCAAAAAGCAATATAACGAACTTATCACATGGCAGCGGTTGCTATAGTAACAGTTTTTATTTTTGCAAACAAAAAATACGCGTGATTAAAAGAAAGCGATAATTAGTTATAATCGCCGCAGGTTTCGTTAGAGGTCCAAATGTTGACTTAGGATCAGCCCAGCAGGGTTAGAGACGATTCATAATTATTTATTATGAAACATAAATGACTTTATTTTGCATGTCAATTTTTTTGATACCGTTTTCGGTGCGAATTCTAAAAAAACAAAAATGACCAAGAAGAAAAAAATGAGCACAACTAGAATGTGACATGGCAAGCGATATCCTGGGACTTTGCCAAAGTATCTAACTTTACTGAACTAATGAACTTCAGAAGATCCGTTTGCGTTAAGCCTGTTTATGGTTGTTGATTCAGTCTAAAATGTATCGTTTTTGAATTTTATAATGTCCCAGTAACTTGATCTGGTTTGAAGTTACAGATTTAAATTAAGTTTAAATGTCTAAACAAACTGTCCATAAAATGTCAATCAAAATTTTACAACTCTGCTTAGTTCTCGTTTCAACTTTAAAGAAGTTTGTTGAATTTTCACTTAGCAGCACAGCGCAATTGTTAAAATTGCGGTTATAAACAAACCTTCGTTAAAACGAATATTTCTCTAGTAACTTTTTGCTCCAGTTGTAACAACAGAAGTGTGAACTGTTCTACTGATTTTTCTTAAAATTTAAGCAATAAATCAAAATAATGACTGCCTTAGAAATTTGAATGGATAAAGATTTGTACTCAAGCAAAATTTGAAACAAAAAACTAAATTAATCATTGGATAGGTCTAAAAATTCATTAGGAATGGATGGGATCAGCCTCAAAATTGGGGATCACAAAAATCAATTCCGTCGAAAAGATCTAGGTGGCAGTAATCTGCTCAGTCGCAAGTGTTAAAATCGGAGAAACAAGCACCTGAACTGCTAGAAACTCCACTACAATTCACTGCAAACCGAGGATCACTATTAAGCCATCATAATTACAAGATTCGCATAGGCTAGGAAAAGTTCGATTGATAATCGGTACCAGCAAAGTCCAAAGCATAACTATTTTGTTAAGTCATAGAGCTCATTCAATTTCTTGACCGAACTACCACCAAGCAAAACAGTTGTGCGGGAAAAAAATTATTCTCTGCAGTAAAAAGAATTTTGAGAGTAAAAGAACCCTTTATGCAATGCTCAGGATAGCGCTATATTTCGGTCAATACCACACCTCGTCAGCTGAGCTGGCATGAATCGAAATAAGTAAAAACCAAAAATTTTCTCACTATTTATAGAAGTTCAGGCAGCTAAAAACAGCCCAAGCCGAAAAAATAGAAGGCCTAAACATAGAAGGAAAAAATCGGCGAAGTCAAAAACATCGTTTCGCCAGCGATCAAAATGCAAATGAGGCGTTGAAATCAGCTACGAGTTTCAATGAGCCAAAATAAAAATTATGCTAATTAGCCGTTGAAACCGATTAGCATAATTTTTATTTTGGCTCATTGAAACTCGTAGCCGATTTCAACCCCTCATTTGCATTTTGATCGCTGGCGAAACGATGTTTTTGACTTCGAAACTTGTTGTTGGTTCTGACGATTTTTTTCTTGTTTGTTTAGGCCTTCTATTTTTTCGGCTTGGGCTGTTTTTAGCTGCCTGAACTTCTATAAATAGTGAGAAAATTTTTGGTTTTTACTTATTTCGATTCATGCCAGCTCAGCAGACAAGGTTTGGTATTGACCGAAACAGCGCTATCCTGAACAGTGTAATGAGACTTCTTTTACTCTCAAAATTCTTCTTACTACAGGGAATAATTTTTTCCCCTCACGACTGTTTTGCTTGGTGGTAGTTCGGTCAAGAAATTGAATGAGCTCTATGGCTTAACAAAATAGTTATGCTTTGGACTTTGCTGGTACCGATTATTCAATCAAATTTTTCCTAGCCTATGCGAATCTGGTAAAAAAGTAAATCCTTATAAATTTACAAGTGATATCGCAGAGTCTAAATTTAGGATAACTTCACATTGAAAACTATTATCAATTTGCTCAACCCTATGCTTTCCATAACCTTACAGTAAGTGTAATGTTTAAAGTCGAACAAAGATCTACCAAAAATTATCGCATGTGTTTATTTGAGTGTAAATTTTGTCATATGATATTTTTTACATATGCAATATTTATTACTTATTTTGAAAATTTCATCTATCGAACGTGGGAACGTAAAAAGTTTGAATTTTGGCGGCGCCATTTTAGGGGGACCTCCTCAATTTGGTACCCCTAAATTTTGTCAAATTTTGTCTTTTCTTTATATTTATATCATCATGAGTTTAAAGGTGTATCTCATTCATGGTTAGAAAGTGATTCATATAACAGATCCCAGCAGGTCTCTATCCATTATACTTTGTCGACCCTTAAATCAATAACGATAGGGGTCCCCAGGGGTCTACTTTAGGCCCTCTTCACTTCCTGATTTACGTAAATGACCTTTTCCTTAACACGAAATGCGAGTTACTTCTGTACGCAGACAATATCACAATAATTGTTTGGAGGAAAAGCAGGGCTGCAGTGATGGAATCTGCAAATAAGGAATTGGAAATTGTTTCTAGTTGGTTGACAATACGTAAACTGATTGTCAATCCTACTAAAACGAAGTATATGAATTTCTTGACAAAACCTCCTAAAGTGCATAAAAATTCAAAACTTTGTCTTAAAATTTTGTGACAACCCATTTGCGAAGTAACTGAGTTTTAAGTTTCTGGGCATTTTGGTATCTAACAATCTTTCTTGCAAATCACATATGCAGCAACTTGATACTCTCACGCGCTCATGTTTACTCAAACTTTTCTATTCCTTTACTCACACTTTCGTGTTAAGGAAAAGGTCATTTACGTAAATCAGGAAGTGAAGAGGGCCTAAAGTAGACCCCTGGGGACCCCTATCGTTATTGATTTAAGGGTCGACAAAGTATAATGGATAGAGACCTGCTGGGATCTGTTATATGAATCACTTTCTAACCATGAATGAGATACACCTTTAAACTCATAATGATATAAATATAAAGAAAAGACAAAATTTGACAAAATTTAGGGGTACCAAATTGAGGAGGTCCCCCTAAAATGGCGCCGCCAAAATTCAAACTTTTTATGTTCCCTCGTTCGATAGATGAAATTTTCAAAATAAGTAATAAATATTGCATATGTAAAAAATATCATATGACAAAATTTACACTCAAATAAACACATGCGATAATTTTTGGTAGATCTTTGTTCGACTTTAAACATTACACTTACTGTAAGGTTATGGAAAGCATAGGGTTGAGCAAATTGATAATAGTTTTCAATGTGAAGTTATCCTAAATTTAGACTCTGCGATATCACTTGTAAATTTATAAGGATTTACTTTTTTACCAGATTCGCATAGGCTAGGAAAAATTTGATTGAATAATCGGTACCAGCAAAGTCCAAAGCATAACTATTTTGTTAAGCCATAGAGCTCATTCAATTTCTTGACCGAACTACCACCAAGCAAAACAGTCGTAAGGGAAAAAAATTATTCCCTGTAGTAAGAAGAATTTTGAGAGTAAAAGAAGTCTCATTACACTGTTCAGGATAGCGCTGTTTCGGTCAATACCAAACCTTGTCTGCTGAGCTGGCATGAATCGAAATAAGTAAAAACCAAAAATTTTCTCACTATTTATAGAAGTTCAGGCAGCTAAAAACAGCCCAAGCCGAAAAAATAGAAGGCCTAAACAAACAAGAAAAAAATCGTCAGAACCAACAACAAGTTTCGAAGTCAAAAACATCGTTTCGCCAGCGATCAAAATGCAAATGAGGGGTTGAAATCGGCTACGAGTTTCAATGAGCCAAAATAAAAATTATGCTAATCGGTTTCAACGGCTAATTAGCATAATTTTTATTTCGGCTCATTGAAACTCGTAGCTGATTTCAACGCCTCATTTGCATTTTGATCGCTGGCGAAACGATGTTTTTGACTTCGCCGATTTTTTCCTTCTATGTTTAGGCCTTCTATTTTTTCGGCTTGGGCTGTTTTTAGCTGCCTGAACTTCTATAAATAGTGAGAAAATTTTTGGTTTTTACTTATTTCGATTCATGCCAGCTCAGCTGACGAGGTGTGGTATTGACCGAAATATAGCGCTATCCTGAGCATTGCATAAAGGGTTCTTTTACTCTCAAAATTCTTTTTACTGCAGAGAATAATTTTTTTCCCGCACAACTGTTTTGCTTGGTGGTAGTTCGGTCAAGAAATTGAATGAGCTCTATGACTTAACAAAATAGTTATGCTTTGGACTTTGCTGGTACCGATTATCAATCGAACTTTTCCTAACCTACGCGAAACGAAGCGTCCAAAATTCAAACTTTTTAACCACTAACGCTAGACAAATAAAGTTTTCAGAAAAGATAATTTTAAGTCAAAAACAAAATATAACAAAATTTGCCGACAACAAAATGAAGCGGTCCCCCTCAAAGATCCCCTCAAAGATCCAAAGATCCCCCTCAAAGATCCCTCCCAAAGATCGGCACCCTTGTTAGAAAGGCAACCATATTATACTTTTTCGAGATTGACAAAGCATGCAAAAAGATCTTTGCCATATTTACAAGATTTATCAAACATTGAAAAAAATTTGAACACAACAATGAAATCTTGGTCATTAAACTAACGCTTAACATGATTGAAAAATGAAGAAGAAAAAACATCTTTGAATAGCATCATGTCTGATTGAAAAACCAGTATCGAGTAAAAGGGAAAAACTTTGGCTGTCAAAGACTAGAAACGGAAATTATGATAGCTTATCTATACAATAGTATGCTTTTTGCTAGCACAGCTGTCTCGAATAAAAAAAAAAAGATTGACATTGGGTAAAAAACAATAATAAGCGCTTTTCAGTTTAAAATTAAAGTCAGAAATGAAATTAATTATTAAATTAGAAAAATATGCAATAATGTGGTTGTGGCAGCAATGCTTGTGGCAGTAGGTCGATAATGCAACTTTTGATAACTTTGATTTAAGAACTTCTCTTGTTGGCTATGTACTAAACCACAACTCCAAAAACGGTGAAAATGATCAAAAGTGATCACAGGTTCGACTTGTAGTCCAAAAACATTCAAAATGAAAAAAAAATATCTTTTTCGAAACTGCCAAAATTTTGATGTTGCTGTGTGACCCCTAGACATAGACAAATTTTTGCAAAATTTGACCAAAAGGGTTTTTTTGTGTGAAGCCTCCAACTTGAGCTAAGGTAAAAGTTGCCGCGATAAAATTTTCAAATTTATGGGGCGGCTGCAACACTCTAGCCTACACTCATTTAAATTAGTATAATGCAGCTTGGTGCAGCAACAATCTTGCATTTTTGGAAAATCTCCAGTAATGTTGTAATAAAATGTTAAGTTTGATTTATTTTCGAAGCTATAAATCTGATTGTGATGATATTTACAAAAAGCATCAAATTTTGAAAATTCAAGATTTGTTTAAGGCCGAAGTGTGACGCTTTATTCGTAAAATTTTTCATAACAAACTTTCTAACTACTTTGAAGGTTCCTTTAAATTACACTCTTCAGTGCAGTGTAGGTTCCTGAGACGATCTGAATCGTCCTCCTTTGGTTAAAAAAATCAATTTGCCGTCCATCTATTTTATTTACTGGGTCCAAGCATTGGAATAAAATTCCACCACATATCAAAAACTACCGAAGCTTACATAGCTTCAAAATGAATTTGAAAAAATATTTCACTGAACATTACTAAGCATAATAGTTTGGACCTTGATATTCTGACTGATTGGCTTTTTAATAATAATTTAGTTTCGATCTTTTCATTGGCTTCTTGTTAGTCTGCTAGCGAATATCATGACCGGCTGGCCTATTTTGAATTTTTTAAGTCGATCAAGTTTGTGTGATTTTCTTGTTTGTTTTATTTATTTCTTTGTGTTTGTCCCAGCAGGTTTCACGTATCATCCCCTTTCCTTAGAGGTGATCACTAGTTATCATTTGGACTTCTCATGAAACCTGCGGCGTTTAGTATAATATGAGCATTTATAATCCTTATTTTGTGTTTTTGTTTGCCAAATGAATTAACTAAATTTAACTAAACTATTAACTAATATTTGCTTATGCTAAAGTAAAAATTTTACATGTTTAGCGTGTGTGGTTAAAAAGCTTTAATTTTGGCAGCCCCATTTGAGGGGGACCGCTTCATTTTGTTATCGGCAAATTTTGTTATATTTTGTTTTTGACTTAAAATTATCTTTTCTGAAAACTTTATTTGTCTAGCGTTAGTGGTTAAAAAGTTTGAATTTTGAACGCTTCGTTTGAGGAGGAACCCCTCATTTTGTTATACTCAAGTTTTGTCAAATTTTATCTTATTTTTATATTGGCCACCATGAAAAAGTTATGCGTCTAGCGTGAGTGATTGAAAAGTTTGAATTTTGGCGACCCCGAATAAGGAGGACCTCCATTTAGGTATTCCTTAGTTTTATCAAATTTTATCTTTACTTTATTTTTGCTTTCTTAAAAAAGTTTTTGTTTATAGCTTAAAAGGTTAAAAAGTTTGAATTTTGGATCACACTTTTGGGGAAAAAAACATTCCAATTTTGACATTCCCCGATTTTTTGAAACGTTTAGCTGTGTATTTTTTTTAATGTCTACCCATTCTAAAAATTTGGTCCATCTAGCAGTAACGGGTTAAAAGCAAAAAGTTTTGGAGGACTTGTTTGAGAGAGATCCCCCCAACTTGGTACTTACGATTTCAGGTGGACAAAAGTTATCCCTGATATATACAACGGATCAAAGTTTGAATATCGTGCGTTTAGCGGTTAAAAGTAGATAGCTTTTCCAAAACCAAAAACACTGATCTAGAATCCCCAAAATTGGCACACATGACGCTTTGATTAATTCTAATTTTGAGTCGAAATTTAACTTTCCACTGTACGTTTAACCGTTTATTAGTTACTGTATAAGCAAATCAATCATCATCTGCCAAAATTCGCAAACCAAAACAAAGGTTCTACGCGCGCGCGCTCGAGCAAAGTACCAATTAAGGACCAAAACAGAAAAAAAAAGAAAAGGAGACATGAATGTAAAAATAACAGCAATGGGGCATGCTACCAAATTAACTGCAAATGTGTCAGGTGACAGGGAGATAAAATTTACGCTGAGGCTTAGTTAATTTGATCAAGGTCTTTTTTCTTAATTCAGAAACAACCACAACTTCAGACCAAACTGGGATTTGTCCGAATGGCGTTGGAAATTTAAGAACATTTACAGCAGTAAGTTTACTTTGTGTGGAGTATAATGGTACGGTTTATTATTTTTAAACTATCGAATGCAATTAATGCAATACCCATAATGGTATTAAAACCGAAAACATTTAATCTATGCAATTAAAAAAAAAAAAAAAACTGAATATTTCCAACCTAAGCCAATATCGATCACAATTTGTTTTCTAAATTCAATAATTATTTGGCAATAAATGGAGTTGCTCCGAATTATCCCGTACTAACAATTTTTTTATGCCCTCCATACGATACTCGTATACACCATAAACGTACCCGTGGTGGTGGTATAAACTTGTGAATTAATTTGAGCAAACTCAGAGCAGAATAACGGTAGCGTTTAAGCAGTATCTTTTTAAACGTGCAATCAAGCTCTTGGCAAGAGGCACAGTTTATCGATCACTATATTATTGTTGATGGAAAAATTCTTTGTCTCTTGTTTCTAATCCATGTTTTCCATTATTGAAAGCACCAAGTTCTGTGGTCGAGTGGATAGGAGCGTCTGCTACTGAAACGGTAGGCGGAGTTCGATACCCGATTGGGTCAAATCAAAGACTTTAAAAATGATTATATCTAGCTTCTTTGTTTGATGTTCCTCTTTAAAAAAGATAAACATATGTAGCCTCCACCTTCTGTGGTAGATAGGTGGGCAGGTAACAACTTAACTCGTCGAAGGCTGAAAAATATGTAATTGCAATTGCTGGTAATTAATAATATGTTTGTTGGTGAATAATACGTAATTGCAATTACATTATAATTATAACATTTTATCGTTTACAATGATGCCGAGATGAAACAACAGTTTTTCTATTCTTTGTAAACGCTATGATTTTTGATTGAAGCGTGACTCTACTTCAGCGGAAAATCGTAAATCATCAAGCAAGGTTTGTAGTAGGGTTTTCAATTTAATTGCTAACGTAAACAAACAGTTAATTGCTTATTTTGGACAAAACAATTAATTGCCATTTTATAGCAAACAGTTAATTGCTAAACTATGACGTCATTTTTCACAAAAACTCTAATATTGAAATGAGATGCCACGTTTAGGTATGTCACATAGTTTGGTTACACTGCAGCAATTTGCTGTAAGCGACTAACATCTAGTAAGCGAAGCTGCAATTGTGAAGCGCTTTTTAAATGAAATTTCAATGTGTATTTTTTAAAGGTTTATAAAATAGTACTGAGCTATTTTTTGTGGGGTGGTTAGTTGGAAACAAACTGGAGATCCTTTTTAAATAATTACTTTAACTTACTATTAACTTGCAAATTGAAAAATTATTAAATTGGTGTGCAAATGCTGCAGCAAAAACCTGAGTGTGCCTTTATGACTGTGCCTACAAAAGCTCAGACACAAGGTGAAGTTCCACTTTAGAAAAAAGACAACACAAAAGAAAAAAGAAAGGTGTATAATACGAAACAATGTACAAATAACAATTAAAGTAGTCAACGCTGTTATTAGTTTCCAGTTAACACTGGTTGTTCATAAAATTTGAGATTTTCGGCCTCATTTTTGTTTTTGAAAATAATTTTTGAGCCGAAAATGAGACTCGCGTTCTTATTACAACGTTTTTCATTGAAAAATGTTTGCCTTTCGCAAAGTTAAAAATTTTCAATGAAATAGTTTATTTCCCATCAAGCTTCTTTTTGTTTTGAAAGTATGCTTTTAAAAAACATCGTCGATCAAGAGTGGCATCAGCCATTCTGCATCGCAATTTCATTAAAAATAAACCAGCAGCAAAAAATGCACATTCACTTTCAATTGAACTAACTTGGATGGTATTTAAGGCTGTTTCAAGTTTCTTGAAGTTTTCCGACTTTTCTCCAGTTTTGATGAAAACTTTAAATTCTTCCGAGCAAGGAGTGTGCAAAACACGTCCTTTTCGTTGATTGAATCGTGCAAAATTCCAGCATTCACTATTCAGTTAATTGCCATTGGTGTTGTTAAGTCACTTTGAATATGACTCAACAATTGCTCAATTGTGAGTCATGTGTAGGCTATGTTCGTTTTGCAAACAAAATATTCGCATGGTAGTATTTTGCTTCGCGTGCAAAGTAAGTGTAAACGGTATAATAAAAAACACAAATATAACATTTTGCTTTGCATCGCACTTGGTGTAAACACGCCATGATTCCAAAACGTAAAAGTGCAATTAATTGCCCAATTTTAGCAATTAACTGTAACTGGTAAGAGCAACTTTTGAAGCAATTAATTGTTACAATTAATTGCTCCAATTAATTGTCTGAAAACCCTAGTTTGTAGGCAACCAACAATATATTTTAATAAAATTTCAGCTTTCTACGACTTGATTTCACTAAGATATTCTATTTTAAAGTTCTGAGGCAGCTTTTACAACCTGTATTGAAAGCGTCTGGATACAAATGCTTCAGCATGAATTAGTCTTACAACAGAAATACTTTGCACAAGTTTAACACGTTATCACAGCAGTTCTTAGAAAATTATATTTTAACCCTTTAGCGCCCCACGTTGCAAATATGCAACATAGATTCTAGAGCGTTGAACATGAACTTATGATTGAATAAATTAATTCTACAAATTTGGCTAGTTACCTAAACGCCCGCTGTTACATATGTGCACTTTATTTCACTTCCACCTACCACTGGCTGCGAAAAGCAGCCTTTTTCATATTTGTTTAGCATTTTTTGCAAGAATTTGGTTAGTGACCAATTTTCGTTTCCTTTTTGATATTTAGATGGCATAGAAATCAAAATGCATTTGCGTTTCCTGAATTAGTACCTCCCAAATGCATAGATGGGCACAAGTCCGTTAATCCGTTAATAACGAAGCTAACTTTTTCTTGAACTCGTTAATCCGATAAAAACTTTTTTCCTGTTAGCGGACTAAAATAACTTTTGTTAAGTTCTGTAAACGGACCATAGTTCCGTTAAGTTCTGTTTACTTCCGTTAATGTTTTTATAGTTAATATCTTGCATCATTCATTCATCGTACCGGTACCAACCAGTTTGCACTAGTAGCACTTGTTGGGTATTAGCACGAGTTTCATAGAAGAAAGCGAAGAAAGAAGCTCTTTTTTATGACAAATAATAAACTGCAGCCTCAGAGGTCTTTTAATTATCGCTGTTCGCAATTTCCAAAGATTTTCCGATCGCAGCATCGTTAGTGCATTTGAAATTGTTTTTATCTTGAAATTAGATTCGACTGTAAAATGTAACTTCCAAAACACAAAAAAAACACCATAGCAATAAATATTTCCTTACAACCAGCTCAATAGCGTCAACACGTGTTACAGAAGCGATTGAATAAAAAGAAATGTAAATTATACGCAAAATGTTAACAAATTAACGGACTTTATTAACTTCCGTTAATTAAAAGTGAAAATAACGGATTAACGTTAACGGAGGTGTAAAGTTTGCTAATGGACTAGTGGTTAACGAAGCTAACGCATTGCATTAACTTGCCCACCTATGCCCAAATGTCACTTAGAATGCGCAAAACTATCAGACTTGAAACAAAGTCTTTCTGAGCAAAACAATTTGAAGTGATGTTGCAAATTTGCAACACTGGGCGTTGAGGGCTTGATCGGCAAATTGCTGTAGCTGCTGAGTAAAGGTAGCTAGTATTACAAATACGCAGTGGATATTCTTCAATATACTTTTTTAGGTCCTGGCTTATTTTCAAATATTTAAAATAGCGCCAATTAGTGCATTCCATGTAATCTAAACCAAGCCAGTTGAGCTGCAGACTGTGATGCCAGCCAGCGTTGATGGTTTTGACTTGCAATCATATGTTTGATGTTTTTGATGGAAATCTGCGGTAATTTTGCTTCTAGGAGGAAATCTGATGTTTTTGACAAAATTTTGATGCGCATTAGGAAAAAAGATTATAAAAAGCTAAATCCACCCAATAGATTATCATTTGGCAAACAGCTTTGGAAATGCGGTAATTTCCAAACAAAAAAAAAGAGGTCTTCATCCAAGCCTAAACAAACGATTGAAATAGATGTGATATTGTGATCTTCCCAAAAAACAATCTTCAACCTTAGTTCACTTCTGTTCATGAATGCACAATCGGCGCCAGAGTAGCGTGCTGGGGAGGAGGGGCATAGAAAATTTTGGTAAGCCAAAAAAATATATTCGGGGATGAAGACCAAAAAAAGGTCTTTATCGCAAATGCATCTCCGTGGCGTCGGTCCTCTTGCTTTTTTTTCGGAAATAATTTTCGCTTTGGGGGCACAAAAGCTTCCTTTGACGCGGATTTTGCCCTCATATTTGGGGAAAGACCAAAAAAAAAAAGATCAAAAGTTTTCTTTGAAAATGCACCCTAGTGGCATCGGTTCTGTTGCTTTCTTTTTGGGCACAATTTTTGCTTGGTGGCACATTCTCGCTTGGGGGCACAAAGACCTCCTTTGGTATGGATTTCGCCCTCACATTTCGAGGTGAAGACTAAAAACAAAACGAAAAGGTATTAATCACAAATGCACCCCAGTGGTGTTGGTCCTCTTGCTTTTTTGGGAGGGACACATTCTTGCTTGGGGGCACAAAGACCTCCTTTGGTACGGATTTTGCTCTTACGTTTGGGGTGAAGACTAAAAACAAAACAAAAAGGTCTTGATCACAAATGCACCCCAATGGTGTCGGTCCTGTTGCTTTCTTTTGGAGCACAATACTCGCTCGCTTTGGGAGTCATACAGTTCTCGCTAGGGAGTCACGGCTCCGAAATGACTCCCGTGGCATCGGGCTTGCATTGATGTCTTTGTAGGAAATTTGCTGCATTGGTTTTATAGTTTGGGTGTAATCTGATGTTTCTTCTCTAAAAATCTGATGATTTTGAACAACGGTCGCTCGCATCACTGGCTGCTGAACGAAAATAGCATTGGTTTCAAAAGTGAATAAGTTTGGTCATTTTATGCAAGTACTCTGTAGTGGCTTTATAAAACGATGTAGTATTTGTTGCATTGTATATCAGCACTAAATAGTAGTTACAGAGAGTGTCTTCTGAGCGTTCAGCGGTTACTTACTAGGACATCTTCAAGCAATGCTTTTTCAAAAACGGTGGTTTGTGAGTTTAAATTAGGAGTAAGGGCTTTAGAATTTTGAAATCAAAGTTTTGATTGGAGCAAGGGTTAATCATTGTTGATCGTTACAACTACAAAATGGATTCCAATTTTCTATAAAGTTGTTTTGCATGAAGATTATTCACCGATTATGCTAAATCCTTTTTGTGTAGCTTATAAATAATAATTTAGTTATGTGGTATTTGCAAATTTGATTTGCATTAAAATCATTTGTTTTTTTGTGAATAAACTTTGTTTTTTCTTTTTGTGTTGTAATCCATCATTGCAGCCTGTAAGACCCAGTGTTGCATATTTGCAACATTTCCAAATATGGTATTTAATTATGATATCCCCCAATTTTCACTAAAGTTTGATTATGTATCACCATTTGACTTGAAAAAACCTTTGGTGTATTTTTTTTCAAATATTTGTATGCGTGAGCGCTACGGGGTTAACTGGCAACACTGTTGGAAGATAAATTCAAGTTTGAAATAATATATTTCAGAAGCAACTAGTCGAATAAAGCAGAAACTTCATGAAAATGTTTTAGATTATTTAATCTTATACATATTTATTCCTAGCTGGTTGCTTTATTCATTTGAAAAAAAAAATGACAAACATACGGAGCATTCACTTTTGAATACGGCAACTTTTTTCTTTTATCAAGGAAACTTGTGGAATATATTGCAAAAGAAATTCTAAAGGCAGATTTATAACCCGATGCAAAAGAAATGGACTGAATAGTGCAGGTAAGGAGGGTAAATTTTGGTCTTATTCTGTGTTTTTCTTATAAAAGAACTTCCGAAAGCATAGCACTTTCTTTCATTAGGTTTTGATTTAAAAAGAATTGCTTTCGAACTAAATAAGCTCGTATGCACTCGAAATCTTTTTTGTTTGTAGAATGAGACTAAAGAGTTAGCTTTGAAAGCGTTATCTACGCCGCTGAAGTTTTTTAATTTCTGATTTGAGTAAAGTTCTATTATTTTAGTGTATTTGCTATCAAATCCTTCATTATACACGCTGTGTTACGCCAAAACGCGTAAGGAGTTGTTGGGCTTACCTTTGTGTCATTGGTCCCAGGTAACACAGCTTTTTCAGGAAAAACGTCGCAGCGGTAGCAAGCCGTTAACAACAATAAATCCGATCTGACCGGTTCAAAATTTGAACCTGAGATTTTCCGTTTCAGAGGCAAACGCGTGGCCGTTCGACGAATTGGCCTGCTATTAGTAGTTACTATGAATTGTGATGATGATGATTTTATATTTCCGTATTTTAGCTTTTCGTTTTTTTCTGGTCTCAAGCAATAACATGGTAATTTGAGGGATGTACCGTTAGTTCTGTGCTTCATTGAAATAATATCATTTTGAGTATTAAGGGTTTCCCTGCTATGTATTTAAATGTGGAATAGCGCATGGCTGTGATTAAGTTTAGCTAAGGTTACTAAACAAAACTTTATTTGATGTTTTCTGTCAGATCAGTGCGTGTTTCGCGTACTTACGTGTCTCATATTAAAGTCTGAATGGCAACTTTCTTAGAACTTTTGCTCTTTTAAGTTTAAGCCTGGTTGGGTTTTTTAAAGGATTCAAACTCTTTGAAAGAAGAAATCTAAACTGTCATATCATAAAAATGGAAGATCGTTTAACGTTCAAATTTACTAAAGTTAGTCTTAAGAACTATCTACACTTTTTGAAAGAAAATCACGCCAAAAGATCTCTGACTTAAATGAATTTTAAGTCTTAAACTATAAAAAACATAGAGCAGAAAAAAATGATATCTCTGCACTTATTCTAAATTTATCAGTGCAAGGGAACCCCTAGCGTTCAGTAAAAATGATTTATTTCATTATATAATTATCACTTCAATGTATAATTTATTGTACGGATTATAGTTTTGTAGTATAAGTACCATTGTAAACTAAACCGCCTTATATCTAACTTTTAAAAATTCGTTGACAGGTAGTGTAGTCATCTTCAAGCCTGTATTTACGTACACAACCGAAAACTCCTGAAAAGTTATAAGCAACTGACGAGCATTGAAAAGCTAATGAGCTATCTTGAATTAATATATCTTAAATTATGTTTCAGATCACTGCGACTGCAAGAAATGCAGAAAGAATTATAAATGCAATTTCAGTGAAGATAAGGAAGCTTAATCATTTGTTTATGGCTCCAACTAAACAATCTGGTTGTGCTTACTACTGTATATACAACATGAACTTAATTCTTATTTTTCTCCTTTTTAGTGTTTGTCCTTTTGCTCTGCACTTGTAGAGAGTTTTTTGAGCAACAAAAAAAAAATTCTTTTCTATTCTTTCTTAGGAAACAATAGTTCTTATAAGCTGCTCTGATGAACGAACTTTAAAATTATTAAATAGTTTTGCTTACTTTTACTTTTTATTGATTGTGGTTCACGTGTACAGATCATGTCGTTTTATCTAGTTAATGAGACTCCTTATTGTGAAAACTTGAACTTAGTCATAAATTGCTTGACTCGCATTTATCTTGTTTTACATTTTTATTTGCATTTAGGAGTTTTACATGAAATTGTACAGTATATCAAATTGAATCACAAGTTGTTTTGCCAAGTTTTAGCAACTTTTTATTCTATTTTACACGAGGTGTAGACGGAGCAAAGACAAATTTACACAAAAATAACCTCTGAAAACTTAAAATCTAGGCAGGGAACATTTTTGCTATCTCCCCCCCACGTAAAATTTGTTGGACAATTAGTCAATAATTGTACATAAATTATTTCGGTGTATGAGCTGGTCTTCACACGTCATTTGCTGACGATAAACATATGTATTTTTGATTGCATTTTAAGAAATTTATTGCATGAGTAAATTGCGTTATATTACAGAAATCGTTTTAAATTCATTTTCGAGTAATAATATTATTACCGTAGTTTTGTGAAAAATACTTCGTTAATAGGGCACGGTAATTACAAAATGTTCGGTTATAAGGTTGTAAAAGATCAGGTAATCAGACATTTTAATGTGGTAAACGTTGTAGTCGAAGGTACTTCAAAATTTTACAAAATAAGGAATTAGATCGCAGTGCCAGAGTCATAATAATTACGAGAGTTCTTTTTACTTCGAGCCCTTCTCCTCCCCATTAGATCCTGAAGAATACCATAAAACTCATTTAAAATTAAAAATATTTTTCAAATGCCAAGGTGTTTTCATTTTAGTTCAGTCTGAAGAAAAAAGGAAATACTGCATAAGCAATTTTGCGTTTTTCAAGCTGACAATATGAGGTCTGCTTATAAAACAAAAAAGTTGGAAATCATGTTCGTTTATTCTTAAGTGATTTGCTAACACAAGTTGAAAAAAAAACAGAATGTTTCTGGGCCAATTAAACAGGGATGAACTTATTTGCGTGATGCGCACTTTTGCTAGTTTTGTAAACCTGCCTTGAGGTCGATGTTTACGTGGAGACTCGAGACTACATTTATTATTGAAAAATATAATGATCACATCACAGTAAAAACATATGGCTGTAGTGTAAAGACAAAAATTAAAAAATTGCAGTTTTATTCGTTTAATAGGGATACTTCATGGGCGGCTGCTAAAGGTAGAACTAAATTTAAAATCAAAATCCATTAACTTTTTTTACTTAGCATTTTAAATATACTTTGCATTTTTCAGTAAAAGAGGACCACCTTTATCTCATAAGTAAATTTTTTTTAAACTAGTAGTATTTGAGGTGATTTCTTATAAGCACTGCAGGGCTGCCATAACTTTCTTATTTCTGAGATTTGCCCTTATTTTGATGGTTTGTGTCTTAAAAAATATTTTCGTCCTTATTTTTAAGAAATGTTTTTATTTGGACTTTTGTCCTTATTTTAGTTTTATTTTAGGGGTAGAGGTTCTTATCAGAGGTATAGTTGAGGACACAAGGCTAGAGGCCAAGGACACAAAAAAAAAGATCATAGGCCAAGGCCAAGGACAGCCCTTCTGAGGACAGACAGTTTCGAGCCCAAGGATAGGAATGCATGAGGCCAAAGCCAAGGACGAAGGACACAGGGCACGTGTTCTCCAAAAAAAATCTTCAAATTTTTTTTTCAGGCGATCTCAAAAAAAAACACAAAAAAGGTCTTCGCAAATTTTCCGCGGGATTTCTGACGTTTTCCAAGAAAATTTTTAACGGTTTAAAAAATAGTGCTGTCCTTGAGTCGAGGACAGAGCAAATATTGAGGTCTTGATGCTTCAAGGCCAAGGATTTAATCCTCGAGGCCAAGACCAAGGACTGTTTTTAATTTTTCACCAAAAATTGGTCTCAAAAGCACCAAAAACGTGCGATTTTGCGTACTTCACAAGCCAATGGCTACGCCCCCCCCCCTGGCTACGCTACTGAATGAGACCAAAGCAATCAATAAGCGCGTATTAATTTCATAAAAGCTTTCTCTCAAACGTAGCACAGTATAACTTACAAAAAAGTAAGAGCAGGTTTGTTGTGTTTGGCCACACATTGTTATAATTTCCGACAGTATTGTGCTGCTCCTTGCTGCCTGTCAAGGTCGCCGAGAGGGGGGGGGAGGCAGGGGGTATAATGACCCCGGGGCCCATGGACTTTAGGGGGCCCATAAGTGGGCCCATGGCCTTTAGAAGGCCGTAGGCTTTAGCGGGCCCATCGAAATGACACTGAGAAATCGGCATGTGAAGCCTTGAAGACCTTTTATTTTTTTGGATATCACCTAATTTCGACGAAAAAATCGTTAAAATTTCGGTGAAGACCTTTTTTTACGGAGATCACATCATTTTTCGGACCAAACTACAGTATCTTCTCCGTCCATTTTGGACTTCACAAAACCGGAAATCCGTCATATTTGAGCTGGCCCAGGGCCCACTTTTGGTCCCCCGCGCCACTGTTGCCTGTGCTTTCTCAATCAAAAAAATTGATTAATGCTGCAGCAAAATCACAATGCTACTACTACATTATTATTCTCACCAATTCTTCTGGTTGGTTTTTGTTTCACCATTATCTTTTGATGTGGCTGGAATCCTCAGTGCAATTCAAATTGTCCTTTAATATGCTTTAATGCTAATTCATTTTATTTTTGGAGTTTGTTTCAAGTTTGTGTAATGGTATTCTTTTGTATAGAGTTTAATTTAACAAACTGAAATTGTGGCTTATTGCATAGGTGGGCACAAGTCCGTTAATTGTTAATCCGTTAATAACGAAGCTAACTTTTTCACTAACTCGTTAATCCGTTAAAAAGTTTTTTCATGTTAACGGACTAAATTAACTTCCGTTAAGTGCTGTTAACGGACTAAAGAAACTTCCGTTAAGTTCTGTTAACTTCCGTTAAGGTTTTTATCGTAAATATCTTGCAGCTTCGTTGTGTATTTGAACTTGTTTTTATCTTGAAATTAGATTCGACTGTAAAATGTAACTTTCAAAACACAAAAAGACCACCATAGCAATAAATATTTCCTTACAATCAGCTCAACAGCGTCAATACGTGTTATAGAAGCGAGTGAATAAAAAGAAATGTAAATTACACGCAAAATGTCAACGGATTAACGGACTTTATTAACTTCCGTTAATTAAAGCTGAAAATAACGGATTAACGTTAACGGAGGTGTGAAGTTTGTTAACGGACTAGCGGTTAACGAAGCTAACGTTTTGCATTAACTTGCCCACCTATGGTTTATTGTATATCTAAAAAACGTCTTTGAAAAGGACAGTAAAGGGCTAAACTAACTTCGTGATAACCTTAAATAATTTTCGGAAGCGACTGCTAAAAAGAAATTGCAAGATAGAATACAATCCGACTTTTAAGAATGATTAAAAACGTTCAAATAACTTTCTATTCTTTCTGGGTTCTGGACTTCTTTGATAACTAATAAGGTTCATTTTATCGTTAGATCCAAACACGTAGCCTAATAAGAGCATCACGTACTGTTATATATTGAAAAAATAAAAATAAATTGAGGGCTGTTGTGGCCTATAAGATGTAATGAAGCTCATTAATTTGTGCTGTGGCAATTACAAAATTGTGTTTGAGTTGTGGGTTTGAACGTGGGTTTTGGATAAAAATCAATCTTTGTCATTGCGCATAACTTTTAAGTAAATTTAGACCAACTAAAAACGAGGCCAAAAGCAGCTGTTTGAGAAAAAAAGGATCCTTATCCACCCCAAAGCGACTGCACTAGCTATCCAACAGCAAATATACATTAGTTGTGACGTTTGCTGGCCGGAGCTTTTAATATTTAATCGTTTGCGTGCTGTCTGGCCTAAAGGCTACCGCACGGAACCCTAGGGAAGAGTCACCAGAACGGCGACTACTTAAAAACAAGCAAGCAAAAAAGTTGACTTCCCGCAGAAATCGAACCTGCAGCCTTTGGATTACCGGCCTACTGCTCTACCTCTTGAGCTAGATTCGACGTCTCCTCGTATGCTTAATTTTGGCTATTTAAACCCAGCAGCTTAATGCTTGTTCGATGATGTTAAAAATAATTTAGTTGTGATGTTTTGACGTTTGCTGGCAAGAGCTTTTAAAATTTAATCGTTTGCGTGCTATCAGTGCCTCTTCCTTAGGCTTCTGCGCTGGTAGCCTTTAGGCCAGATAGCACAAAAACGATTAAATAGCAAATACATTAGTTGATGTTTTTGCTTATATAATTTGAATTAGCTTTACCAACTTTACAACTTGCAACACTAGCCCTATAGTCAGACAAGCCAGTTAAGTCATTTTAGCTCAAATACGCCTTTGCGAACGCAATCGAAAATTTTACACAATAATTTTTGTGTTTCGATTTGGGAAGTTGTTAAAATTTTCCAAATTTTCCAGTTTTCGATCGCATGTAGTGTCAGCAGAGCCCAAGTCGAAAAAAGGTTCATTTTCTGCGAGATTATAAGTACTAAGCATCAATATCTACATACTGTAATCAGTAATTATCTTTTTTTCTCCTCTGGTTTTGGTTCCTGATTTTAATCTTTCGGGTCTTTTCTCTTTTCCATGAACATACCAAAAAATAAGTGCAAAATAATGATCTGAAGGAAGAATATAAGCGTAATACTGGTAATTCTTTATTTTAGCTAGGCGTATATTGCCTTCTCCTCCAATGTCTTAAATTTTGATCATAATAATACTTGTTTAGGAGCAAAGCTATTATCATCTTGAAAACACTATCTGCTATCTATCATTTTTAATGCACATGGACTTTAAACACTTTGCGCCGGTATAGAATCACACCAACGCAAAGCATCCCTCAGGAAAGACCAATTTCCGAATGCTAAATTTGAGACAAAAACCGCGTAAATTTTCCCCAAATGCTATATTTGTCAAAAGTTGTTTTTAGTGGAACAAATTCAAAACTTTGACGTTTGTTTTAGTTTATAACAACTTAAGCCAAAATTCCGAAAAATGAAAGAGCTTAATTGATAAAAGTCACACCAATGGCATTAGTAGCGTAGCCATAATGCAATATTTGTGAACGTTGGCAACTGCGCCCCTAGCCCCCAAGCAATCCCCACATTGCAGATTTAGGGTTACGCGTTTCAATTTGGCATTAACCCTGTTTTACATGAGGTTGGGGCATTTTTCTCCCTTTCACTTTTTTTTGTGATCAATCTCTTCAAAAAAGGATTTTGATTTCAAATCGGCTTGAATTTGAATCAAGTTTCATCACAAAGAACTCCAGAAAATTTGAAGTTGCAAAGGTAACGAAAATTTTCTAAATTTTGAGGTTTTCCGAAGTCACTATCTGAAATTTGAGCATTTCTTAGCCAAGCTTTAACTCGTATAATGACGTCATACGACGTTTTTGTGACGTAGCTAAACTATTTTGACTTAAGCATTTTATGATTTAGTGTGAAAAAATAAATGTATGCGCAAAATTTAAACCGCGTATAACGTCATTAAAAAAATGACGTCATTTTTTGAAAATATTGACGTGGCGTCACACGTCATCACCTCAAAACCATGTTTTCTGAAAAATTTTGGTGAACACCAACCCGTATGCTAAATTTGGTGCTCCCACGATTTTTTGTTTAAGAGTTAGATATGGGGTATTTTTGCCCTCACCTTGCAAACTACGTTGGTTAAATGTCCCTTGTAAAGTAATAGGGTTAACTGGATCTACAACAGTATTGCAATTTATGGAAAATAAAGTCAGTTTCACTTAGATTCCTCAAATTCTAGAATTACGTATTTTAACTTTACATGCAGTCGACCCCCTCGAAAAAATAGGTCTTCATTTGTTTAGAAATTTAATTTCAGCGCAAAATGATTAGGGAAGACGAAAAAAAATCAACAACATAAGAGAACTTCACATGTTTAAGATTTTTTTGGGTTAAAAATGCGAAGCTATCGACAAGAAAATAATAGAAAAGTTTGGACGGTGAAACTGATATAGTAATAGAAAACTCAAATGTTTGGGGGTTTAGCTAAATCTATAATCATTCTCAATCTAACGTAAAAAAATTTGTTCGAGCAACAACAGCTTCTCTAATTTTGGCAAACCGGCTGAAAAACGCCATTTTGAAAGTTACACTGACTTTTATCTATAATTTCAATTTTATAATGAGCAAAACAATTGTGATATGATTAAAAAGAGGTCAAACTTTGAGAATTAATATTGTATACTTATTATACTGTATATTTGGCATTATGCCTATTATTTCGTTACTTAGTTTCGGTTCTCTGATATAGGGTATAAAAAAGTTCCTGGTTTCTGGTTTCATTCCCGAATTTATAATGCGTCATTATTTCTTTGGGAAAGAAACTTATCCCTTATTTCTTATGACAACACTGGTCTGCATTTAAAAATTTTTTTTCTGCTGATTAAGCAATTAAAAAATATTCTGCCTAATTTGGGGGCGCTGAGTTCAGAACTCACATTAGCTTTTGCCTAGCTCGTCAATATTTTTTACAAAATGCATTTCAATTTTTTGTAGATCTAGGGAAAAATCATGCTTTTACTGTCACTTTGCATGAAAGAAGTTGATCTTGACAGAGAGTTAAATTGCACAATGAGGCAAAGTCTGTTTTGTTAGTGCAAGGTGTACATTTGTAAAGTACTTACAATTTGTTTTTAAGTTGATAACCTATAATCCGCAGTATAAACTGTACATATAGTCAGCAATACATCATTAATGTAACAAACTTTTAACACACCTTGCAAAGATAGCATCACCTTTAAGGAACAAGCTTTCGCTTTTTAGATTTTCGAGAGGGTTCAAAACTTTTCCCATCCCTCATGAGACACCAACAGTAATCTGCTATCATACTAACGTTCCATCGACCTTGGTATCTCTTCTCCATGATTTTAATGTCTTAGTAAAACCTTTCATCTTGCTCCTCACTTAGAGCTCCCAAATTTTCTGGGAAATACTCTAAATGACTGTGTAAAAAATGTACTTTGACACTCATGTTACAACCAAGTTTGTGAAAGTTATCCAGCAAAGTTTTAATTTTTTTTTTGTATTCTGGAGATTTGGTATTGCCCAGAAAGTTATTTACAACCTGGCTGAAAGCGACCCAACCATTTTTCTCCTCTGGGTTCATTGTTTCAATGAACTCTTTGTCTTTTAGGAGCTGTCGTATCTTTGGTCCATCAAACACGCCGGCTTTTAATTTTTCATCGCTTAAAAACGAAACCTTCTGGCAAATGTACTTAAAGCACTTCCCACTTTTATCTAAGCTTTTTACATGCTGTTTCATTAAGCCTAGCTTAATGTGAAGCGGTTGTAAGAGTACTTTGTCAGGAGATACCAAACTTTTATTGAGAATATTCTTTTCTCCAACTGTAAACTCATTTCTCTTTGGCCATTGCTAATAAATCCAGTGCTCATTTTTAGCTCTACTGTCCCATAAACACATAAAGCAAGGGTATTTGGTATAAACCCCTTGTTGACCCAACAGAATGCTTAAAACTTTCAAGTCTCCACATACTATCCATTTATGTTCACCATATTTTATTTTCGTTAATAACATTTTCATATTTTGGTAAGTTTCCTTAAGATGAACGGAGTGGCCTAATGGTACTGAAGCATATCTATTGCCATTGTGCAACAATACACACTTTAAACTGGCTTTACAACTGTCAATAAAAACTCGCCATTCTGTTGGGTCAAATGCACAGCCCATCGCTTGAAGAAGATCAGCAACATTGTGACAATATACAAATCTCCTGTAATCTGGAAAAACCAAGTAAGTCAAGTTTTGACGAGAAATGAATTAGACCCATATTTGAACTTCCTAAGTTTTTCCCCTTCTATTGATCAATCTAGGACGAGTAAAACTCTTCTCTTTTGGCACTTTTTCATCTGGAAAAACCTAGCTAGTATGTCAGGCATACCGATGTATCTTGATCTGGAAAAACCTAGCAAGTCGATTTTCTAGGTTTTTCCAGATTTTTTTTAAATATTTTTTTTACTTGGTTTAATTACTTGATCTACTACGTAGTACAAGACGGTCCAATTACTTTTGCATTGCAGTAGGCACACTGCAAAAAGCAAAATAATTCCCATAATGTTGATGGATGTGAAAAACGCAGAGTTTTCCGAGATTGTGAGGAAAAGGCTAAAGCAGCTCCCAACCATTACCAGGAAGACCATGATGTTGATGCAGATAATACTAGCATATTTACTGCTGATGTTCAGATTATCCTTCTTCTAAATTAACCCTAAAAGAACACTTCTTGTTAACAAATTAATTGTCTTCAACGCGACGTTTGCATCAGTAAAAAAAGATGTCTACTACGTTATTTTGTGGCACGAGGCTACTTTAGGTAGATTGGGCGTAGATGTTGCGTCCGCGTACATTAATTTAGTGTGTGAATATTTGTGAGACCGATAATGTGATGTTTTGGGCAGACACGTGTACAGAACAGAACAAAAACGGGACCCTTACATAGTATTGTGTTGGGTGTCATTCAAAACTAAGGCCCTCAGTGTATCATGATGAAATATTTTGAAAGAGGACACACATTTATGCGGGCAGACAGCGTTCATGGTAACATTGGAAAAGTGAAGAAGTATCCCGAAATTTTTGACGTTTGTTAGTGCTCATGGTGATTTAAGACAAAATTCCGAAAAATGAAAAAACTCAATTGATAAAAGTCATGCCAATAAAGTCAGTAGCGTAGTTAGGGGGATGGGACAATCCCCCCATTAGCCTGTCAACCATAAATGCAGAATAAGGAAAATACCACGTTTTCAATACTTCTGCGAAAGCCTTGTGCACTGGACTATAGACTAAAAATTATTTTAAGCCTTTTAAAACATTTATTTAGGAAATTAATTTGTCAAAAAAAGAACTCACAAATCAGTAAAACTTTCAAAAATGGCCAAAAATAAGCAGTCAAATTTGATCACTTGTTGAAAAATACTTTACATAGGTTTCATTAAAACTATATGAGCTCAAGAATAAGGGGGGGGGGGGGGGTCTACTCAATATTAGTTTACTAAGTAAAAAAAAAAAAAAAACAGAATGTGTCAGAGTCAATTGAACGGGAATGAACTTATTCGCGTGATGCGCCTTTGCTAGTTTTGTAAACCAGCCTTTTGGTTGATGTTTAAGTGGAGACTCGAGATCACTTTTATTATTGAAAAATATAATGATTACAACACAGGATGAACATGTTTGCGGTGTAAAAATTTAAAACAAAAATTTATTGTTTTACCCGTTTTATATCATTAATGGGTGCCTGCTAAAGAAGGCAAACTAAATTTAAAATCAAAAACCTTCAATTCTTTTTTAGTGAGCATTTTGAATTTGCTTTGCGTTTTCCGGTTTAAAAGATGACCACTTCTATCGCATAAGTGAATTTTCACTTAAATAATAGTACTTATAATGATTCCGTAAATGGGTAAAACTGACAGCTTTATTGTTTTATACGTTTGATGCTTATCGGTAATTACTGTAGAAACCTTAACAATAAAATTTAAGCATTAAATAAGTACCGGTAAATAACTTTTCTTACCGTTATATAAAATTTATTTCTCAACTAAAATAAACCATACCAATCATAAACTATGCTGTACAACAGAGAAATAAAAAAGCAACCTTTTGTTTAGAGCTGTGGTTCTTAACTTTTGGGGAATTCCCCACTGCTGGGTAATGGTGGAGTTGCCAAATGGGGAATGACCGGTCGGACATAAGAACACTGCTTCGAAAACTCATCACATGTTGACTTACTTAACAAATTGCACCCATTTAAAGACTGTTTTAATAACAAAAACAACCAATATATAAAGTTTTGTAAGTCATGTTTGGGTAAAAGTGACAACACTGTTTTAAAATTTGTCAAAGACCGATGCTGTGGTGGGCATAGGCTTAGCCAGGGAGGAAAAGGCCCGCTTTTTTCGCGTACAATAGTAATTACCAATAATATTGATAACAAGAGGGCACGGGCCCCTTAAATTCTAATTTTGCTAACAAATTTAAATGTACAACTTGAAAGAAATTAAGAGTTTTTGTTCCAAAAGTTGCTACATCAGGCCTATCTAACCTTTTCATGAATGTAATGCAATAACCAGGGCCGGATTTACCACATGGCACAATCCCAGGGCTACGTGCTCAGATCGTAAGACTTTGTTTGGTCTTCACCTCTATTTGGCAGGAAGATTATGCAAAAATCCCCAAAGTGCCAGGAGTCCCGCGCAATGTCCACCAGTCCAAGCAATAACATGGTTAGTATAGGCGTAACCATCTATACCATTTTTCAATTACAATTCATCTCCACCTCTTCAGTTTTTACGCGACAAAATACCTTTGAAACAAAAAATACTAGGGGAAGTGCTTCATTGAACAAATTATGGAACTTGAATCGAGGGGGCCTGGGCCCTACAGTCGCACTCGTACTCTTACAACCGGTTATTTTTATGACAAAACAAAAATCTTAAACGCAAATCTTCGAGTGAATTATTATTTACTGCTAAAATATTGCTGAAGGCAATGTACGTTACTTCCCCCTACCTGGGCCAAATCACTTACATAATTTAACACCAAAATGCAAAATTTTGAGCATGTTTTGGATTATATTGTAAGTAAAAGAAGGATTGAACAATTCAATTTTTTTCAATTAACTTTCAAATGTTAAAAATCTAGTTTTTTCAAATGGCTCTAAAAATCTGCGAAATGTGATCAAATATGACATCAAAATAGTTATTTTTTCCAAAAACTGCTCAGCGGCTGAAAGGCTTCATCCCCCAGATCTCCATAGCCTCCGGCGGCTGGGGGTTCCGCCCCAAGAGCCTCGTTTGTGTTACGTTTGACTTACACTAATTTATTCAAAAAGTCTCCTAATTTATACGTTTTCCCTCTCTGCTTAGCTAAGTCCTGGTTACATCCCGAACCAGGCCACAGCTTTTGATTGTCCATTCTACGATATCTTTGTCAAACAAAAAGCCACGCTGATGGTGGTGGGAAATGGAGAGTTGGCAAACTAAAAAGTGAGGAATTGAAGAAAAAAGGTAAAGAACCTCCGATTTCGAGCAAAATGACCGGCTTGTATATTTAAAACATTTATGTCGTGCTGCCTCTAAAAAGATGTATTCAAAAGTTAATTAATCTCGGAGAAAGATTTCACTTTTCTTAAAACTATGAACAGTGCTTTATGAAAGTGCTTATTTGGTTTTGTTTATATATTCATTGTGGAAAGAAAATTAATAACGGTACAAAGCCACAAACGCTGCTGTATACAGTAGCGTATATTTAGGGGGCATTGTACCATGCTACTTTCTTTTGTTTGTTTTACTCCAAAATTTGTTGAAATGTCTATAACTATTTACTAAAATCTAGAAACACCCCCTTCTCTTGTCATCCGGCAACCCTTTTGTTGCAACGAGTAAGGCGGAAGAATTTGTATGGCTGAAAACCAATTGAAAATTGGGCGAATTTTATATATTAAAATTTAACAAAAACTGCTTTAATCTTTTGGAGTCTAATTGGGACGGAGATATGTTTTAGGAACTTTTTTGGCTTTCTCTTATAATTTGGAGCAAAAACATTTTTGTTTCAGCTAGTTTTTTAAAAGTTATCAAAGGCTTTGATTTTGCCTTCCTCTCTCTATTCAAAATCTTGCCTACGTCGCTCAGTGTATGCAAATAAATACTAAATAATGGTAATTAACTTTGGGACAGTTGCGATGGATTTGAAAGATCTTTTTGAGGAAAGCATAACCAAGTTTAGTATGTTTGAAGATATTCTGCTTATTTTAGAGACGTTTCGGTTGGTGGCTTTAACCATAAGGAGTTGTCGGGTTTATCTCTGTGTTATTTCGCCCGGGTAACACAGATCCTTCAGAAGAAATTTCGCAACGGTAACAATCCATTGACAACAACGTATCCGATTTGACCAATTCGAAATTTGAACTTCAGACTTCTCGTTTCAGAGGCAAATACGTAATCGCTCGACCAATTAGCTGGCTATTACAGTAGTTACTAAAAATCGTGAAAATGATGATTTTATATTTCCATAATTTAGTTTTTTGTTTTTTGTTGTCTCAAGCGATGAAAAGGTAATTTGAGGGATGCACCGTTCTGTGTTTCATCGGCATAATCTTTGTTTTAAGTTCTAAGGTTTCTCTGCTTTGTGTTTAGATGTGGGACGGCGCATTGCTGTGTTTAAATTTAGCCAATGTTACTACACAAAAATTTATTTTGTATTTAGGATCAGATCAGTGCGTGTTTCGTTACTTAAGTGTGTTATACCAAAGCCTGACTGGCAGTTTTCTTACAACTGTTGTTCATTTAAATTCAGGCCTAGTTGGGTTTTTCTGCCTGTTACTGGCATTTTCTTCCTTCATTCTAAGTTGAAACGAAATCAACTACTAACTAATAAAATGCATTCTTACCAATTTAAACTTTCTACGTCTTCCACTTTCAAGATCTTGCAATTCATAGTTGACAACTTTCCTTTCACTTTAGTGTTGCCATTTTGCCAGTTTTGTGACAGAAGAATAACTTTTGGAAAGTTGGCCTGCATTTTTTGAAAAGCAGCAAAATTTACAATTCTGATCTTTACTTTGCTATGACAAAAACACTGCTTCGAAGCAATTATTGGGAGTTAGGAGCATGCAGTCATGCACTAACTTTATGAAATTTTGTTTCTATAATTGACAACCCAGGCACAATTTCTGAAGGACAAGAAGTCTTTTTACGGAGAAATCTAAACTATCATATCTTGGAAACGGAAGATTGTAAAAAGCTCAAATTTAGTGAAGGTAGTCTTAAAAAGATTCACTTTCTATCACTATACACAGCATATTTTATTATACAGTGTAGCTGTGTAGTTTAAGCACCATCGCAAACTAAAACCACCTGACCTCATACCTGACTTTTAAAAATTTTTAACACTTGTTGTAATCATTTTCAAGCCTGTGTTTATGTGCACAACTGAAAACTACTGAAAAGTTGTACGCAGCTGACAAGCCATGAAAAACTGATAAGTTATCACGAATTAAAATATTTTAAATTACTGTATATTTCAGAACACTGCAACTGCAAGAAATGTAGAAAGGATTACCATTGCAATTTCATTGGAGAATCGGCAACTTAATAAATTATTTATGCCACCAACGAAACATTCTGGTCTTACTTATTTGTGCATCAACTCAATTCTTATTTTTCTTCTTTCTTACATTTGTGTTTACGTTTCCTCCTGCTATGCACTTTAGCGAGTTTTTTGAGGAACAAAAAATGAACTGTGTTCTCTTCTTCTTTAGGAAACAATACTTTCTATAAGTCGTTCTGATGAACGAACTTTAACAATACTACAGTAAATGTATTCCTACTTTTCTTGTTATTGATTGTGGTTCACGTAAAGAGATCATGTCTTTTTATTTAGTTGATGAAACCCGTTGTTGTCAAAACCTAAATTTAGTCATAAATTGCTTTGACTCGCATTTATGTTGCTTATATTTTTACATTTTTATTTTGCATTTAAGAGCTTCTGTAAAATTGTACAAATGTCAAATTGAATTACAAGTTGTTTTGCCGAGTTTGAGTAAGTTTTTATTCTATTTTACGTGACGTTAGGCTGAGCGGACAAATTTACTCATAAATAACTTTTAAGAAAATTAAAATCTTGGCAGGTGACATTTTTGCTCTCTCCCATGTAACATGCGTTGCACAAATCGCCAGTGTAGAGTTTTCACACTAGCGATTAAATGAAGTGTTTTTACACCAGCGATCAACTTTCATTGCTTATGTTTGGCCATTTTACAACCTTTTCATTAATTCATAAGTTTTATTTTTGTCAAATTAGCCCCCCCCCTTAATATATGTTTTAAAAAGTGCTTTATATCACTTTCAAGTCCATTCCAGAGCAAAAAAAGTCTCAGAAGTGAAAAAAAAACGTGGTGTTTACCTTATTCTGCATTTTGATCGACAAGCCAATTGGAGGGGGGCTATAGCGCCCGCCCCCTGGCAATGCTACTGTCCGGGAAAATGATTCTAACTTGATTCAATGAGGTGTTTATAGGTCTACTGCAATTCGTCATCACAGTTGGAAAACGCTATAAAAGCATATTATATGTTGGCATAGAACTTATATCGCCCCAATCACTTTCGTAAAAAAGAGAATACAGATGAAGCTAGCGAAGAGCATATTAAGTAAAGGCTAATTTTAAGAACCGAAAATTTAAATTGCAAAATTTTTTTTGCGTTTTTTGAATAATCTTGAATATTAAATTTTTGCTAATAAATGGGGTAAAACTGGAAATACTAGAACATTGCAACCTAATTTTTGTGTTCAAAAACGCGCTTTAAACCTACGTCTCGCCTTAAACGTAATTACATAATAAAAGATTTCCAAACAAAAATACATGGTAACCTTAATCAGCTAGTCGAAATAAGTAAAACTAGTTTTTCAGAACAGCACACCTAAAAATTAAAAGTTTAAAGTTTAACTGGAGGGCTATTTCAAATTGACCGTGTTGATTATGCATTTTGCCATACGCTGAAAAAATTTTTGGTCAAGAGAAAGTGTTAGATCAGATATCACTTTTGAAGTTTACAGCTGTACAAGGAACAAAAATAACATTAAAACATTATTTTGAAATTCCTCTTTCATTTAACTTTTACGGTTCCTTTTCACAAGGGGGTCTAAAAGATTTTTTTTGTTTTATTTTGACAAAATTGTTAAAGTTAACACAAGCTTTTGTGCAGACATCTTTTACTTTTCAATATCTACGAGACCCGAAGTTTAAAACGCTTTTTTGAACACACGTTTGGGTGTAATGTAATAGCATTTCCAATTTTACCACAATTGTTAGCAAAACTCTAATATTCAAGAGCATTCAAAAAACGGCATAAAAGTTTTTGCAATTTAAGTACTTAGTGCTAAATGCTATCGGCAGTACATTTTGTTGTCAAACTGAAAATTAAAAAAGCCACAAAGCTTTTTATTTCGTTTTTTTAAAGACAAGTTGTCAAAACTGCATTTTTGAAGGGTGTTCTTGAACTTAAGTCCCCGATTGTATGATCAAGAGCATGAATTGTTATGTAATGTAAGAAAGTTTTTTGATTTATTTACCAGGATTTCTAAGAAAACTGGTTAAAATCAAAGATTTAATTTGATCGCGTTCATATCTGACATCTGACAAAACTGCAAGATTAGCACGTAAAATTTACAAAAGTTTCAGTTTCATAAGATATTTTTAATAAACAACAATCTTTAGGAAATTCAGCACTACCGGTAATTCCAAGATTTGATTTGATCGCGTTCATGTCTGACATCTGACAAAACTGCAAGATTAACACGTACAATTTACAAAAGTTTCGGTTTCATAGATATATTTTTAATGAAAAACAAGCTCTTATAGAAAAATTCATTTCTGACGCCAAGCACGTTTAATCAGTTGTAACTACAACATTAACTAAAAAAAAAACTTCTGATCTCGAGTACAAGTATATAAGCGATTAGCAGCTATTAGCAAATTGACTTGACAGTCCACGGTTTTGACATTGTAGAAAGCTGAAGTTTTCACACTATCGTTTGTGATCAGTACACTAACGCGGTATAGCGAGAAAGGTGGCAAGAGCATTGATAGCAAATTGCAAACGTTGTTAATTAAAAGCGGCGGTTTAGTCAAACCACTGAAATTAGCGAGATTACGAAATTGGCCGATGATCTGCGATTTAGCCAGTTCACTAAGAATTGAAAAAATTTTAAGTTAACCGATTGTCTGCGGTCGCTCACACATAATGTGAGACATTAGACTGTAGACCGGCATTAAAGATTGGTCTGCTGAAAAATAAGTCACCTGGGCATTTGAAGACTTTGCTCTTCGTAAGGTTTCTGCGCAAAGCATCTCTCTGTTTATGCTGCTACAAGCTATTCTCCTAAAACTTCTAGATTTCACAAAAAAAATCACAAGAATAAGACAAAAATCACTAGATTGAAAAAGTTTGCAAGTAAGTCACTTTCTGGCTTAAAAGGTGTCAGTTGTGTATTTTGAAAATGATTTTGCATTTGCCATTTTTTAGAATAAGTCAATTTGAGGCCGTTAAATATTTTTCCAACTTGCGTTTAATTTTTTTCAGAACAATTGCAGCAAAATCACTAGTGCGTCGCTAAGAATGATGATATCCGGGGCGGAATTTCGTGGTGTCACTCCTCATAATGCATTGTAGGCGGCAAAAGGTTATATCTGAAAGACAGCAATACTACTTTATTACTGCAGATAGCGGTTGTTGTTTGGCAAACTCAGTAAGTTCTCATTGCAAGATTCTAAAACTTAGAAGTATAAGCAGTACGCGTCTAGTATCAGGAGAGTAATCAAAAATCTGTAGTAGAGAAGAGGCTGTGTTCGGGGGTCTGGGGCAGAGCCCCCAGCACTGCAAAAATTTAAGTTTTTTGCAAAAATAACAATTTTAGGATTATTTTGATAAAAATTAATGTATTTGAAACATGGCATCAGAGAGAACACTGCTGGCATAAAAATTTGCAGTGCAAAAAAATGATTAGATTCAGGCGCGCAGCCAGAAATCTACAATGGGTAGGCTATTTTGGGGGTATTAGAACGAAACCCAGCGTTCGAAAATTTTGTTTTACTTAATTTTAGACCTATTTAAAAAAATTTTTTTTGAAATGTGGCGTAAATATTAGCGGCGACAAAACGTGATAAAACTGGTTGCATAAATGGGCAATGGGCTGGCTAAGCCGGAGGTGACTAATGGTAAAATTTCAGTTCTCTTATTTACAAGATGGTACCGAAATCATAAAATCTTATAGTTCAATCAAACTCACAAGAAGTAAACCAATTCGTACATATTTAATAAAGAAAACCATTGTTGGGGGAAAGGGCTATTGGAACGATATTTGAGTTGAAGTGATTGCTGATTAATCAATATTGAATAGGCACCCCTTTATTCCTGAGCTTATAATTTTTTTTTATGAAACCTACATTTAGCATGTTTCAACAAACAATTAAATTTGATTGCTTAGTGTTAGCGATTTTTCAAACTTTCACTGATTTGTGATTTGTATTTTTGACAAATTAGCCGCCCTCTTCTAAATAAACGTTTCAAAAGATGCTTTTAATTATTTTTAGTCCTTTCCAGTGTGCTAAATATTTTCAATAATGTAAAACATATTGTTGTTTTCTGTTTTATTCGATTGGTATCATAAAATAGTGTCAACCCAAAATGGTGAAACGCGGGGCAAGCCGCCCCTCTCGCCCCCCCCCCCTTCCCCCTTAGCAACGCCACTGGTGGTCGATTATGCTGCAAAAGTGCAGCTAATCGACCAATGGGTGCGTAGAAAACGAACTTCCAGATTGAGTTAATCAAGCTGTTGTTGAAAGGTTTTATCACGAATAAAAATAGTTGAAAACCAAAAGCCAAAAAGAGATGAAGGTTTTTGGTGACACTGAATCATTAATTAATGAAGTCCTGTAAGCTATGAACATGCGATTAAAAAATATTTGAAAAAATTGTTGGCCGGTTGATTGAACGATAACACGTTCGTCACTGGAGCAAGAGGTTTGAGGTTCAAACCTTGGTCTGGTCAAATCAGTTACAATGTTGCCAACAGCTTGCCACCGTTTCCACATTCTTCCACCCAATTTGTGTTGCCTAGGCGCAATGCCGCGGAAATGGGCCCCGCCCACTCGTTACACACAGTATAGTGTAATACAGCAAGTTTGCGTAATGAAACATTTGATCTTTCCCTTTTTTCATTATACTTTGCTATACATCGCACTGAAGCGTATAACGAGTTTACGGAGGCCATTCTCCGCATCATTGCGTTCAAGCAATAGGCTACAGCCTTTTTTGAAGAAATGTCGCAGCGCTGGCGAACCGTTGTCAACATTGTGTCCGATTTAACGGCCCGAGATTTGAACCTTAGACCTCTTGTTTCAGAGGCAAACGCGTTAGCGCCTAATCAATTGATTTGAAAAACTATTCTACATAGAGAATGGTAGAAAATTTACGTGTTAACTGGAAATACTGCAGGGGCGATGTTTTTAATTTTCCTATAATAAAATTTCAGCAACGGTAGATTTTAGAAAGCTAAACTTTTGTAGAGCTTTGAAATGTTTCTTTATTTTTTGCATCTAATCATAGCTGGATGTTTTACTCCAATGTATATTGTAACAATGGGCCTGTATAACCTACGTTGTAGGATATACAATGTTTAATCGTTATACAACGCGCGATCGAAATTTTTTTCAGCAGTGCAATTGCAATTGTCGAACTAGAAAAACTTAGGTTAAATTTTGTGTAAGATTTCAAGCTTAAAATAATAATGAAAACGTTTTTTTGGCTGCATTTCCTGTCTTTGGCAAGTGTTGTCGCTCATTTATGCAATGCAGGTATGAGATTTTCATTCTTACTGGTTTCGGTTGTGTTTCAATTTATGTGATTACTATACAGTAAATTATATCTAGGTATTTAAATGGCAGTAGTAATTTTTACAAAATAATGATTTTAGAATAGAAATTAGTTTGTTGCTGTATTGTGCGATTAAAGAATTTTTGCTTGCATTAGGATTCGGTTATAATTGAATTTGTTTAAATGATATTCAGTATAATTGAGGTTAAAAAAAAGAACTAGACAATGTATTCTGACAACAGAGAAACAAGCTAAGTACTTTCATTACAATTTTGAGCTCCTTTTTGGAGGAGTTCGACAACCGGCCGAATCAGTTTTGAGAGCAAACTTACCCCAAAATAACCTCTGAAAAAAAAGGTTTGCTAAACATGCGGGTATTAATTAAAACGAACGTCGCAGCTAC
The DNA here is from genome assembly GCA_963965965.1 of Trididemnum nubilum. Lineage (NCBI taxonomy): Eukaryota > Metazoa > Chordata > Ascidiacea > Aplousobranchia > Didemnidae > Trididemnum > Trididemnum nubilum. The sequence continues at coordinate 9,475,337 of OZ014484.1, read as the reverse complement.
AAAAATAAAAAAGAATAAAAATGTTAACTGCTAAAAACTGAAATCTTAAAAATGCTTTAAAGTACAAGAGGATTTGTTTAAAAAGACACTGATATTTCAAAAATTGACTTATGTAAAAAATGGCGATTCTAAAACTTGCTCAGCGGACGGGCGCCAGGTTTTTGGTTTTCATGTAACTTCTGCTTGAAGTTTACTTGAGGTGATTACTTCCAAATGGCATAAAAAAATATTTGTGCAAAAATCGTAAAATTTGTGTAGAGCCTGGAGGTTATCAAAAACCGCAACTGGGAAAAAAATGCAGAAAATTTATTGAAGGTAGAATTTTTTTGCGAAAACGCGATTAAGAACTTCAACCATAGTCATGACCTGTTCACTAGTTGCTCGAAAAACTCACGCTTTTTTTGTAAAGTACGCAGGCAAACTAAGAGCATATACTTAGGTCCTGTGTTTCACATAACTTTGGTGTTCTTGTAAACTCCAATGACCCCTGATGTCCCTCGCTGGCTCAGAGTTGCAAACAAGCCGACTAGTACAGGCCCGAACCAGAAAATATAAGCCCGAACCCGAAAACTAATTTGAAGCCCAACTCATGCCGAAAAAAAACGAAAGTTGATTTAGGTCTAAAAATTTTAGCAATGTTGCCAAGTTATTTTGATTATATTTTTGTACACCTAAGACAAAAGCACGTCTCAGACCCGAATTAAGCCCGAAATTTTGTCAACTTTAGGCCTGAACCCGGCCCGAACCCGAATCCTACCCGAAATGTCCGGCCCGACTTACAACTCTGCGCTGGCTAGTCTGGAAGCCTATATCTAAAATTCTGAAAATTTTCAAATCCAAGTTTCGGTTCTATAAACATCGAAAACATTATGATAACTAATGATACGCTAAGCGTCCGGTAGCATTAGGACAAGTAAGGACGTCGGTCATTATTTTTGAATGATAGTGACGTAATAAAGATGACTTTAAATAATTAAAAGTTGAAAACGTGTTTGCATAATGAGGAGTAATAGGAGCGGTGACGGGCTTAGCATACAGTACTGAACTGATTATGTCACAAACTTAAAATCTAAACAGCTGTTTTTAACCTTGTGTTTTTATCTGGTTTTTTATCAAATTTTTTTATAAACAGCTGTTTTTAACCTTGTGTTTTTATCTGCTTTTTTTATCAAATTTTTGTGGTTCAATTAATAACCCAGCCTAAAATTAATGCGTAAAAATATCTTTTAAAAGCCCTGTTTTCATTTCGGCTTGCATTGTATGAACCCACACCTTTTTTCTAACCCTTACCTAAATTCTGGTAAAATGCTTTACTTAATTTAAAGTGTTTTTTCGATCTATAGTTGCTAAAGGTGAGTTTACGCAGTATCCGTTTTTCGTCCGTTTCCGTCTGTTTTTTTACGTTTTTGCTTCTTCTTGAAAAAGTATGCGCTTTTTCATTCGCATTTTTATAAGTCCATATCTACCACACTAAGTCGATTGTTGTATATAGGTCAAAATTTTGTTCAAAAGTTTTGTGTATGAACGATGAGGTAGATATTTCAAACTAGAGCTGTACCCCTTTACAAAATTTTTTTTTCGGAAAACTTTTGTCCAATATGTGGCAGTCTGGTTCCTGCAGATATGGATGTATAAAAATGCGGATGATGAAAAAGCGCATACTTTTTCAAGAAAAAGCAAAAGCGGACGAAAAACGGATTCTGTGTAAATTCACCTTAAAGTAAATCATTTTGAACTACATTACAACAGTTCTAGTTGTAGCGGGACCTTTGCTTATTCTAAAAACCTTGCATCCAATTTTAGCACAAATTACGTGACATAAGCACAAATTGTGTGCAAAGCAGTATAGGTTTCTAAATGTCGACCGAAAAACTTTTTTTTCGTTCATTTTTAACAAGCTTTGCTCACCCTAAGCGTGGATTTACGCAGTATCAGTTTTTCGTCCGCTTTGGTACGTTTTTGTTCTTTTTGAAAAAATATATGTTCTTTTTCGTTCGCGTTTTTTTATGTCCATATCCGCAATAACTATAAACTGCCACATACTGGACAAACGTTTTCCGAAAAACATTTTTATAGACGTGTACTAATAGCTCGATTTTGAAACACCATCATTACACAAAATTTTTGAACAAAATATTTATCGATATGCAGCATTTTCTCTAGTACGGTTATAGACTTATAAAAATGCGGACGGAATATATATTCGTTTTTTATGAAGGAGCAAAAACGTTAAAACAACGGAAATTGTGTAAATTCACCCAAACGCCAGCTAAAACGCTTGACGCTGTGAAATTGTTGATTTTGTTCATTCTAATTCCGTATCTTGAAAAGACAATATGAGTTGTCGAGCCACAATATGGCAGTTGTACAGCAGTTGTTTATTTTTATGATTGATTCACACAAATCAGTTTGTTGTTCAGAATGTTCGACATTTGTTCTTCCAGAGGAGCGTTTAGATTGTGGTGAACCAGAAATATCGCAACAAGAATGCGAGAACAAAGGTTGTTGCTGGGATAGCAGCAAACCAAATACAATTTGGTGCTTCCAAAGAAAAGGTAAAATCTTGATTCCGATTCTGAAAATAATGGATTTTGGTTATTGAAATCTAGATATCTGGGGTGTATCATAACATCTCAAAAATAACGGTCTAGGAAGGATTTCCGTACTTCGTGTTCTAGTCGGGACACTCTTTTTGTGGCGTTGTCGCGGTGTCCCACCCGGTTAAACATTTGTTTCGGAACACTTTATTAGTTCCGGGTTTTTTGGTATTTCACCGAAACTCTGACTACCTTAGGCAAAAATCTATTTTTTTGTTTGTTTGGTAATGATCTCTAAAATTTCACGAAAATTGCGGCAGAGGTAAAGATTTTTTTTGGTATCTACCTTTAATTCGCGAAAAATTGCGGTATTATAACCATGTCTCGATTTTCTATCAGAAATATATGGCAACTCTGTAATCCAATAATATGCGAACTTATAAAGTTCATTAAGTACATCCATGACTACCCGTAACACCAGTTTGTTCAAGGGGGAATCATTTGATGTTGCTGTAAAACCAATCACCAGCAATATTACAATAATATGCCCTGGAAGCAAATACAGGGTACTTTATGTTTTTGACAATAGCAGCTCTTTTCTAAATCGGACCAATTGATTAACATTGTATAATCCATTTTGTAATGTGATTTGTTGTTCAGAATGCTCGATTGTTCCTGTGCTGGAGCGTGTAGATTGTGGTCACGAACACATATCGCAAGAACAATGCTTGGACAATGGCTGCTGCTGGAATAATACTGTTTCCAATAGCATTTGGTGCTTTCGAAAAAAAGGTTAGCACTTGCTTCCAAAATAAGTTATAAATATGCGTAAGTAAATTTTTTCAAAAATTCTGTTGGTCTAGCTGTAACACGTTTGAGTCTCGTGCGAGGATTTGACGCTCAAATCTTTGGTCGGTTAATGCGTACAAACTGTTGCCAACAGCACGCCACTGCTTCGATGTTTCTTCTAAAGGTGTAGTGTCAAAGTTATAAACGGGCCGAATGGTGACAGGACCGAACCTCAAAAGTGATTTGAAGCCAAAAACAGGCCAGAAAAAGCCCGAAAGTGAGATTAGGTTCAAATTATGATAATTGTTTAGCAAAAACTTATTAATGCTTAAACAAAGTTGTCAGTGTTGCAAAGTTATTTAAATTACGTTTTTACAGTACCTATCAGGCTAAAACACAAGACAAGTACGTACATCAATCTCGAATTAAGTTTGACATTTTGTAAATCTTAAAATCTTTTTCTTTGCGCATTTTGGTAAATCGCAAATACACTATTGATTGATTGATTGATTGATTGATTAATTAAAACCAGAATAGTGAACTTATAAAACCGAAACACAAAGTGGGTTGGGAATGGCGGGGAAGAGCATTTACAGCTGTCGGCAGGGTGACTGAGAATGTAATGACGCCATTTTTTCGACAGCTCTGGTCGTATGATCTCCTGAGTTGGAACCTTATTTAGCGGTCACGTTTTTGCGTCTCTGAATGCGATGTTTCGGATATAATGGTTTACAGTAATTAACTCTGCTAGGTGGTTTTTAACAAGAAGCAAATTCAGTGAACAAAAAACTCAAAGAAATCCACAGAAACTTTGATTAGAAAACTAGAAGCTATTGAACAGGTGCGGATTTTTCCAAGCACAAACTCATGGCAATAGAAACTTGCGTAAAATCCAATAGCTAGCTAGCATCTGAGTCTGTCCTGTGCAACTATGCCCCAACAATATTGTAACTTTCAACCGTCAACGCAGATGCCTATTTACCTCATTTATTTATTCCACCTTTTTCTGCAGTACTATCATGCCTCCCCTGTAAAACTTAAAACTCATTAACAAAAAAACTCGGGAAATTTTAATAATCTCAGGGGTTAATGCATTTTTGCAATAGGTAAAGCATCAGAGTCGCAAAAAGTAGTTCAGAAACGTAATCTAAACAAGGAAAGATAATTTTCTTCCAAGACAAAACGCAATATGATAGAGTATACTAATCACACGGCAAAAGTTGCTGCAGTGGTTCAGTTTTTATTTTGGCAAACAAAAGATAAACGTGATTTAAATCAAACCAAATTAAATCTTTTATTATACTCTCTGTATTACGCCGAAGCTTGAAACCGAGTTTGCGGGGCCCATATCCACTTCATTGCGCTTGAAGGCAACACAGCTCCTTATGAAGAAATGTTGCATCGGTTGCGAGCCGTGGGCAACACTGAGTCCAATTTGACCGACTCGAGATTTGAACAACCAGAGACGAACGCATTGTCGCTCGACCAACTGTCCTGTGTGATTAAATGCAACTTGAATAAATTTTAACACGAGCAGTTTTCATGAGAAGTCCATATGTTCACTTATGATTATCCCCAGCAGGGTTCGACACGATTCATAATCAAATATTATGAAACAAAAATTACTCTTTTGTGTATGTCTGGATTTTGATGCCTTTTCAGTGTTCTCTCTAATAAAAAAAGGCAGAAAAAAAAAAGCCGAATTAAGAGCAAAACAAGAAAAGAGAGAATTATGAATCTGAATTGTGGAAAATAAAAGCGATGGGGCGTGCTGCTGAATTATATACCGGAGAAGTACCACGTGACGTGGGATAAAATTTACGCTGAGATTTTGCTAAGGCGCGTTTACACCGGACACGAAGCAACGCAAAGCGACGTGAAGCTACAAAATTTGACGTCAATTAACAACTTGCGAAAGGTTTCAACTGGTGGCAAACTTTGCAAGCGTCTGCTAAACTTTACTAGCACAAAATTGTTTTCGAATGGTTGGCGTATATTTTGAGCAAGTGACGTAATCGACCACTCGTAAAGGTTGCCTAGCTTTGATTCGCTTCCAGTGTAAACGCAAATTTAGTTTGATTAAGTTATAGTTTTTTTTTATTTTATTTTTAGAAATAACTACAACTTTAGCCCAAACTAAAACTTCTTCCGAAAGTGCTTTGGTACAAAGGATAACAAGTTCTGCCTCGATATGTCCGAATGGAGTTGGAAATTTGAAACAATTTACCTATGTAAGTTTACATTGTGTCAAGTGCAATGGTACCGTTTATAATTTTTTAAACTTAACATATGTAATATTAACGACATACCCACAATGGTATTAAACGTGAAAGTTTTTTATCTGTGCAATTTGAAATACTGAAAATCTCCAATCTATGGGGATATCTAGCACAATTTATTTTCTACCACATAACGAGCAATCACGCTTCGGCAAGAAAGCGCAGTTTACCAATTACAAAAATCTCTTTGTCTCTTGTTTTTCTACCGTTTTTTCAGTGATTTGATTACTGTAAGCGCTAATTGGTCATATTTCAGTGGTCGAGTAGATAGAGCATCTGCTAGTGAAACCGTAGACATGAGTTCGATTCCCGGTCGGGTTAAACAAAAGACTAGAAAAATTGGTTTTCACAGCTTTCCGGCTTGACGTTCAACAATAAAAGGGACAGTGTGAAGCCTCCACGTTTTGTCGTATAGACAGATGGGCAAACAAGTGCTCTTTCACTCATCGAAGAATGAAAGGTCACTTTACTGTTCCCTGGCCAAGGCAACTTGGTGCATAAATTGTAATTTCAATTACATGACATAGCATTTTGCTGTTACCAAATTTGCCGAGATGGAAAATAAGTTTTTCTATTCTCGATGAACGCAATAACTTTCAATTCGGGCGTGACTGTTTCACCAAAAACTTGTAAGTTAAAAAAGGTGAGGCATCCAGTTAGGGTTATGTGCAAACAGTAAGCAATAATCAAAAACGAATCTTCACCAAATTTCAGCTTTCTGTACTTATTTTCCCTGAGAATTTCATTTAGTTCTAAGGCATCTTTTGCAAAGAATTTCATTTAGTTCTAAGGCATTTAGTTCTAAGGCATCTTCTAAGGCAAAATTCTAAGGCATCTTTTGCAACTGTTTTGAAAGCACCTGAATGCAAAGGCTTCAGCATGAATTAGTCTAACAGCCGAAAGACTTTGTACAAGTTAGGTACGTTATCCCAGCAATTGTTAGAAAATTATATTTTAACTGGCAGCACTGTGGTGGAGACCAATTTACTTTGAAATACAAAATCTCGGAAATAATAAGTCGTAAAAAGCTGAAATTTAATGAAGATATGTTTTAGATTATTCTTTATTGTTTGCATATAATCCTAGGTGGATGCCTTATCCCTTTCAAAGAAATTGCAGCAAAAATGAGGAATATTCATTTTGAACTAAAGGCAACTTTTTTTTTTATCAAGGAGACTTGTGAAAAGTATTGCAAAAGAAATAGTGAAGGCAGATACATAATCCGATGCAGACAAACATATGGACTGAATAGTGCAGGTAAAAATAACTACAATTTTGAAACGTAAAACTTGGTCATAAGAAGTAATACGAGTTTCTGGGAAAAAATCTAGTACAGTACTGTTTAGAACTACTATTTTGTGCTATAATAGCGACAATTATATTATTATAAAGATGGTAATAAGTTGTGTCAATGTGGATTCGTAATTATAAATATGTAATCATAACTTTTTTCTAATTAATAAACAAAAGTAAGGAGCATTTTCAAATCTACATGATTCATTTTTCTTACAAACGATCTTTCGAAAGCAAAGCCCTTTTTTCATCAGGTTCTGATTTAAATAGAATTGCCTTCGACCTAATTCAGCTCGTGTGCATTCGAAGTCTCTTTTGTTAGTACAATGAAGACCGAAGAATCAGCTTTGAAAGTGCTATCTGTACTATTGTTTACTACTTTTTAATTTGAACAAAGTTATACGAATTTTAGTACGTTTGTTATGAAATCTTTCAGGTTACCCACTGCGTTACGCCCAAGCAAGTAAAGAGTTTGTTGTCGGGTCTACCTCAGTGTCAAAGAGCCTAGGTAGCCTTGTGCCCGCTCGACCAATCGGCCAATTATTAGTAGTAACTTTAAATTGTGATAACGATGATTTTAATCTCCGTATTATTTTAGTTTTTTGTTTATCCTTGACTCAAGCAATGAAATGGCGATTAGAGGAATGCACCATTTTGTGCTTCTTTAGAATAATTATCATTTGCTAAGTATTTAGATGTGATGGGATAGTGCATTTCAGTGTTTAGGTTTAACCTGTATTTACTGTATGTACACAGCTGAAAAATTCTGTAAAGCTGTACACAGCTGAAGAGCTTTAAAAAACTGATGAGCTATCTCGAATTAAAGTATTTTTAATTATTTTTTAGAACACTGCGACTGCAAGAAGTGCAGAAAAAATGACTGCGAGTTTAGTGACATTACTGAAACTTAATCATTCATTCCAACCAAACATTATGGACCTACTTATTCACAACATTACATTGATTGTTTTTTTTTCGCGTCTGTACTTGTTTTTCTTTTTGCTACACGTTTGTAGCTATGTTTAGGCTATAATAATTTTTATAATTCATTTTGCTAAATGAACCTTAATACTACTAAAGGTTTTTGCTTACTCTAACTTTTTATTGATTGTTGTTCACCTTTTACAATACAGATCATGCCTTTTTATTTAGTTGATGAGACCCTCTATTGTGAAAACTTGAATTTAGTTATAAATTGCTTTGACTCGCATTTTCATTTTTATATTTTCATATTTTTGTTTGCATTTCATTAGTTTTGTATGAAATTGTACACCATCATATCAAATTTAACCACAAGTTGCTCAGCCGAGTTTGAGCAATGTTCAACTCTATTTTACCCAAGGAAACCCGGAGCAAACACAAGTTATGCAAAAATAACCTCTGAAAATCTAAAAGGTAGACGAGAACCACTTTTGCTTTTCCCTACCCCTCATCAAATGCGTTGGACAATGTGTACAAAACTTACGTATTTTCTTTATTGCTCTCTTTCGCACTTAATTTTATTTATTTATTTATTTTTTGCAATGTTTTTGTCTGCTTAATGCATTTTTGTGGAGTTGTATAGCGCATATCTATCCTGGTATGAGCGGACAGCTTAAGACGCTAACTATTGCACTATCCACACACTTTTTATTGTAACGACTACTTTGTGATTGGAGGAATTTGCACGTGCTTGTTCGAAGCCACCAAGCATAGATAATTATCGTAAAGCGTCTTATTCAAGGACGCAACAACGTGACCAGAGTGATGGTTGAACCCAGATCATTCAAACAGGGTCGTCGAGAAAACGATTTACCCTCTCGGCCACGCTGCTGAACTATATACCGCGACGGATAAAAAAATATACAAATATCCAAAATACTGTCAAAGCAGGCCAAAGTGTAATATGTGTCGACTTTTGTTTTCTTTATATATGCAGTCTTGTTTCTTTCTATGCAATTTCGAAGTAGGCTATTTGATGGTCTTTAAATGTCATTTGCTGAAAATAGACATATTCAGTATTGCTTGCATAGCAAAAAAATTTATTGTAAATTGTGCCATGCTACAGAAATTGTTTTGAATCCATTTTTGAATAATAATATAATTATGAATTTGTGACACAGTAGTTTTGTGAAAAAATACTTCATTAAAGATCAAGTTCCAAGGTAAATTTGCTATTTTGGTTTAAATTACTACGTCAAAAAAAGTTGTTCAGCTACAATATTTCGAGCTTTATAGTTGTTAAAAACTCGTTTTGATTTCGAAAAAGATCAAAATAATGATTTGGATTTATAAAGTGAATGACGTCATACATGAAAAATAAATAGCCTACCCATTAATTTTACCACCATCAATAAGGGTGGGATTTCGTATTTTCAATAATCAGCTATTAGTTTTTTAGCTGTTAATGGTTATAGATGTAAGAAACAGAGGTGGAGTCCTCGAGGACACATTTTGAAGTCCTTGGCCTCGAAGGTCAAGTCCTTGGCCTTGGCCTCGAGGCCTCAAGTCCTAGAAAATTGGCCTGTCCTCGGCTCGAGGACAGCACTATTTTTTGAATTGTTAAAATTTTGTGAAGCACTTGAAAAATTTTTTGGAAAACGTTTTAAATTTTTGTGAAGATCTTCTTTTTTTTTCGGAGATCGCCTAAAAAATTTTTGTGAAGACGTTTTTTTTTTGGAGAGCACTTGCGCTTGTGTCCTTGGTCCTTGGCCTTGGCCTCGAGCATTCCTGTCCTTGGCCTCGAGAGTGTCTGTCCTCGGAAAGGCTGTCCTTGGCCTCGGGTTTTTTTGTGTCCTTGGCCTCGAGCCTTGTGTCCTCGACTCCATCTCTGGTAAGGAAAGAAATCTTGATAGCCCGAATTTTATCAGTGAAGAGCATATAACGAAAGTCGTAATCAGTTACAACTAATAAACGATAATTAAATGATGATACGATTATTATCGAAAGAAGCAAATAAAAAGGTTGGTTTGTAGCAATCAATTGTAAGATCAACCAACATTATGTTAGACAAGAAAGTATTTATTTTATTGTGCACTACAACTGCAGCAAAGTTGATGTCCCCCAGGACGTCTTTGGCCTCGAGGACACAATCATTTTGAAGTCCTTGGCCTCGAAGCTCAAGTCCTAGGCCTTGACCTCAAAATCTACAAGTATTCAAAAATTCCCTGTCCTCGGCTCGCAGCTTTATTTTTTGATTGGTTAACAAGGAAATAACCAAACCAAAGGCAACATTAACTTTTAGTATCGTAATTTGTTCGTTTCCTTTCCATAGTTAAAAAACATTATAATGTGATATCAACTACGCCAAGTCGTATCGAAACTTATTTGAAATGTATCGTGTGAAAGCGTTTATCGGAGAATGAGAGGGCAAAAAGCATTGTAGAAAATTGTTGTTTTCATTTCTGCTGATATACTACCAGTGCAGACGTTACAAACTGCAAAGTGCTGAAGCCATCCAGAATCATAACAAAAAATCCGGGGGTCGGGGCACAAACAAATTCGTGTTGCTAATGAAATTAAAGCATAAAAATTAACAATTATTGCGTTTATGATTTAGCTATAATATTTCCTTCCAAGAGTTATGGCCTTGTTTCAGTATCAAGATGCCGCTAAGGTACGTAATCAACATCAGCTGCTAACGCGTAAAGTTTCAAAGTGGAAATCATTATTATTTCTAAAAACTGTTGTTTTCGAATTATCATCAAAAACTTAACAAAATGCAAAATCTTAAACACATTTGAGTCTAAAAGTTGTGGAAAAATTTGCCAACCATATTAGAAAAATTATGCCCTTGGTCCTTGGCCTTGACCATTCCTGCCTTTAGCCTCGAACGTTCTGTCCTCAACTCCACCTCTGAAATATAGGTCATTTATTAATTGTTTCTACACTATCTTCCAAATTGCATGTACAGTAGTTAAAAGAGGTAATCTGTTTATTGCTATTAATTAAATAAGTAACCTTGAGTTTACTATATGAACTCGCACAACCAACAAATCTAATTAATAAAACTTGGCAAGAAATTCGATTTCTTGTACATCACTGCAACAAAGCTTCTTACCCGTAAAGTGTATACGCAGTGCCGCCGCTACAAAGGGGCCAGGTGGGATGTGCCCCCCTCCCCCCCCCCCCAACGACTGCTTGTGCCCCTTTATTTTGGTTAACTCAGAATACGTTTTTGGAACATTACGTAACGACAAGACAACAAGCAATATTGGAAAAAAGGAATAATAACGTTAAAAAATAATTCTCTTTTGTAGTTTTCTCGATTCTTTTCAAATTTGCTGGTCACCAACTGCTGTACAAAAATGTGACGCAATAATCCGTCTTATTAAGACGTTTTTACGGATGTGTCGCGGAATAGAGATGTATAAGTACATAGAATCGCTACCGGGACTTCGTTAGCGATTATGACCCGAAACATGATGAGAACACGTTGAAAAAAAGCAGCTGTTTTTGTTTTCTAGAGCACTCTAAAGTTTTTATTTTAGGCTGCTCGCAATCAATGGTGCGATCAAAAGGTAGGGGCTAAGGGGGCTTCAGCCCCTATTAGCCAAGTCATTTAGACGATTTAACCCAAAAATACATTTGTTTACAGATGTTTTGGACTTGACTTAAAGTATAAGGAGGGCAGAAAGGGCTAGGCAATTCACTTCTTTCAATGATTTCTGAATTTTAGCAATTTATTGTAGCTATTCATATAGCTTCAAAAACGTTCGAAATGTGATTAAAATGGCGTTAAAGATGTTATTTTGCCGCAAAATCACAAAAATTACCCGCGACTAGAGCCTCTGCCTCCTTTTGTGATACGATTAATTGAGTTGCATCATTTTGTTTAGCACGTGGCCTAAATTAGACAATTTTTATGCTAAAAAAAACAAACTTTTGGTTCAAGTCCCGTCTTTCTTAGCAAAATACTGGTTTGACTTTTGGTCGCATTTAGTGCTTCAGACAGATCTTTGAATCGATTATTTCAGCCAGATACGAAACAAGCTAAGACACGCAGCCGGCCTTATACGCCTCTCTTTTCAGACATGAATACAAAATTGTTAAAATAGCGCATGATTTGTAGCCGTAAAATATCAGTTTTTTTGAGCCAAAATTGTTTTTTATTTAATGCCATCCCCCCGCTTTCGGCTAGTGCCCCTCACTTTGGTTGCTCTGGCGATGGCACTGTGTATACGTAATTTCTAGGGCGCAGACACCTACTCCCCGCTGTTTAACCCTATGTATACCGGGCTATTTTTACACCCTATTTGTACCGGGGGGAGAGACAAATTTGCTCCCCTATCTAAAAACCGATTGGTAAGTGATAGAAGATTTTTTGCACGTTGAAGCTATTTTTTGTAAAATTTGTAAAAATAAAAATTTTGAGGTTCTGACATAAAGTAAACAATGATGACGTCATCAAAACCATTAAATAGTTGTAACAGCATGCAAATTTGTCTAAATGTTGCGAAATATTATTTTAGCTGGGACTTTGTTATTTCAAAATCATCTCTGATAAATCCAGCGCAGATGAAGACGTCACATACATGATGACGCCATCATGCATGATGATGTCATCTTTAACACATTGTGTTTATTATTATTTGTAATTTTTTGTAATTGAGATATTGCATAATTCACAAAATTTTGGAATACTAAAGTATTATTTTCAGTATATCATTCAACTGCTGATGAAAATGAATATTTTTTTATGCAAATGCAATTTATTTCGAGAACCAGCAGAAAAATCAATGTTTTTGAATTATGACGTCATCAACGACGTAAAGATGATGCAATACATTTATCTGTAAATAAAATATTTTATTCCAACTAAAGATTAGCATTGCTAATGAATACGCAGTACAATGAATAGAATAAGCGCACCGATAAACATGCATTGTGCTCAAAACTGCATAAAACTCCTTGGGTGATTTAACAAAAGCAAAAATGACGTCACTTTCGGTTGTCCCACTGACCCCAAACTTTCTGAAAATGTGTGTTAATAACTTTGGTTCAAAGTCAGGGTGCATCAAAGCAAATTTTTTTTTTTAGTTTAGGAGGTATAATAAAATAACTAAGAGGGGGGCAAATTTGCCCCCCCTCCCCCGGTACAAATAGGGTTAAACAGAGTTTGCTACTGACTGTTAGTTCATTCATGACGTCGTTCAATGCTAGCAAAGTTTTGAGGGTGTTATGCTGTTCAAAGCTTAATAACACCGCCTATCTGGTATAAGTTTTTGCAAAATTTTTAAAACTTTAGCTTGGTTGTATACTGCAGTATGTAATAATAACCAGAAAATTTGTGTTGCATTTTTCTTGTCGCTTGCTCTTTAATAGGTCATGCACAGTACATTCCTCACTGTTTTGTTATAGGGTTGTAAAAGATCAAATAATCAGACATTGTGACGTGGTAAACGTGGTAATCGAAGGTACTTCAAGGTTTTACAAAATGAAGAATTAAATCAATGCCAGAGATGTAATAATCAAGAAAGTGCATATCCGAACCCTCCAATCCATAATAGGTCCTTAACAAAGAAAATAATAAAAACTCATTCAAAATCAATAATTTTTTTTGAAAGGCCAAGGTGTCTTCACTTTAGATAGAAAAAAGAAAATATAAACAATTTTGCATTTCAAAAGCTAATTACTTTAGCTTAGGTTTTTGTTTACAAAACAAAATATCATGTATGTTTATTTTAAAGGGATTTGTTGATTCAACAGTGGAAAACAAAAAATGTGTCACAGTGAACTGAACAGAGATGAAATTATTCACGTGACGTACCTCTTTGTTAGTTTTGTAGACGTGCCTTTAGTTTGATGTTTAAGTGGAGACTCAAGATTACACTTATTATTGAAAAATACAATTATCACATCACAGTAGACGGGGCAGCTGTTTAAAAGTTTTTAGTTAAAGATTGGTTGTTTCACTCGTTTCAATGATCATTATGGGTGCTTGCCAAAGGTGAAACTAAAATTAAAATCAAAAATCAAAAAATTTGAAAGTTACTTTGCGTTTTCCGGTAAAAGAGGACCATTTTTATAGCTAAAGAAAATTTTTATATAATTATTAGCACTGTGATGTTCTCTTGCATGGATAGAACCGACGCTTTATTGTTTTATGCGTAAATGTTTATCTGCGGTTACTGTAAAAACTTTAATAATAAAACTTTAGCATTGAGTAAGTACATAACTTTTCTTAATTTTATAAAAAAAAGTTTGTTGCAAAAAATATAAACATACACTAGCCATAAAAGATATTGTACTGTTTTGCTCCAATTTTGGTTGAAATGTCCATAACTGTTCACTGAAATCTAGAAACACTCCTTTCCCTTTATCATTCGGCAACCTTCTTATTGCACTGAGTGGGACGGTAAAACTTCAATGGCTGGAAACCAAACGAAAATATACGACGGAGACCTTATTTCTGGCCTTTTATTTAATTTTTTTGTTTTATTAATCAAGCAATCAATCATATTTATTTTGTCTCAAAAATAGGAACAGTAGTACACAATATGCTACTGAGCGCAGACTGCAAGGGCTGCGAAGTGACCTGCCGGTCTTCGAGTCAAGCAGTCACCTAACTTTTGTTTGGTCAATAGTTCTGGCTTAACAACTATTGACTCGTGCTTTAATTGCAAAATTATGTTCAATTTAACGGAATTGATTTTTTACAACATTTTTGATTTAAATTTAATACTGCTTAGAGAAAAGACAAAGAAAATGAAACTGCTTTTTATTTTAGAAATCATGTCACTTGTAAGTTGTGAGATTAAATATTTTTTTGGTATTGTTTTGAAAGTTGAAACACTTTAAATTTCATTAACATAACCGCTTTAATCTATTGCATTCTAGCTGGGACAGAGCATTTTTTTAGAACCTGTTTTGGCCTTTTCTTGAAATTCGGAGCAAAAACACCATTGTTTCAGCTGGTTTTTTTATAGTTATCAATAGCTTTGATTTTTTCTTCCCCCTTTCAAAACCTTGCATACGTCCCTAACTGTATGTAATTAAATTTTAAATGATAGTAATTAACTTGCTGCGATGGATTTGAAAGATCTTTTTGAGAAAAAAAAGATTAGCCAACGTTAGTATGTCTAAACATGTTCAGTTTATTTTACAGACGTTTTGGTAAGTGGCTTTAATCATTGCAAATCTACAAATGAAAAGCAATAGCAACCATTAGAAGTTTAACGATGCGTACGCAGTGAACATAATAGAGGCAAAATTAAACCTTTAGATAAATAATATTTATGGATCTGGTATTTTGGTGAGTCTTTTGGTTTTAGTTACTTACAGATAATAATTAATTTGGTTATTTTTATGATTTACAGTTTTTTGATTTTTCAAGATGAGTTGAGCGTACATTGCGTAATAGTTAGACTTATGATAGTGTATAGTTAGACTTAGATAGCGTATATATAGTTAATTACGTCACTATTGTCCAATAGGGTTTTAACTTTGTCTTGATTATTTTCTGCACGTTTGTTGTTACACTTCTGACAGTGCCGTTTTTGTTTTTTTGTTTTTTTGTTTTTTTTTATTTGTGGATTGATGTAATGTTTAGAGTTACCAGCCGAAATTGGAACAAAATGTAGAAAAATTTGTGATATATTAGAGGAACGTAGCTAAAAAAAATTTTTTTTGGAGGGGCAATGTCTTCTTAAAAAAAGGTCTTTGGTGCGAAATGCCATTTTTTTCCGGATTTTGAGGTGATTTCCAAAAAAAAAAGGTCTTGACGCCTAAAAGCCTCTATCATCTACGATAAGATCTGCAATATTTCTATCATCTACGATATGATCTCCAGATCTCCATAGATTTGCATTTTAAGGTTCAGACGTTAAATTTATTTGGGAAGCAAACTAAAATTTTGAGGGAAGCTATTGCCCCGCTGATCCCCTTGGCTACGTCCCTGATATAATCTTGGCTTTTATTTTCTGAAATATATATATAAATAAGTTGTGCAAAAATTATCATACCCACGAATACTTCCTGTTTCATATGGCAACAAAAGCTAGTAAAAACCTCTTTCTAGGTTCAAACGAAGACAAATCAATTTAAAATAAATATTTTTGTCATTTCTGAGACTTATTTTACCTCTCAGTCACCTATATTTTGGTTTCTAGTCCAAATTATTTTCTTCAAAACGTGTCGCAAAGTATTCAAAAAATAAAGCGACTTGTTGCACAGTTTTGCTTGATGGTTATTTTTGTCATAACAAAGGCTTAAGCAAATTACTCAAAATAAAATAGGTGACACCTCAGGAAATACATGCATGTACTTTGTATTGTATAGTCGAGCATGACGTACTGAATGCATCACAAAAATAACATCTAAAAGAATCACTAAAATTTTATTCCTTTTTTCATTCTTGCTAAAACAGGTAAACTTTTTTTTGGTTTTGCAAGGTCGAATTGAATAATAATAAGTCAATTAAGATGTTTTTTTTGACGTTTGCAGGCCAGAGTTTTAATATTTTAATCGTTTTGCGTGCTTCTGGCCTAAAGGCTACCAGCTCGGAAGCCTAGGGAAGAGCCACCAGAACGGCGACTACTTAAAACAAGCAATGCAAAAAATTGTCTTCCCACAGGAATTGAACCTGCAGCCTTTGGATTACCGGTCCACTGCTCTACCACTTGAGCTAGAGAAGAAGCCTCCTCGCATCCTCAAACACAGTGTTGCAGGTTCGATTCCTGTGGGAAGACAATTTTTCGCATTGCTTGTTTTAAGTAGTCGCCGTTCTGGTGGCTCTTCCCTAGGCTTCCGAGCTGGTAGCCTTTAGGCCAGAAGCACGCAAAACGATTAAAACGAATTGAATAACTTAATTTTTAACTCTAGCATCACTTTAGGTACTGCATATTTATAACGCTATAATTTTTAATTTTACTTTGCAATACAAAACTGCAGACGTTAGACGCAGCTTTAAATTTCTCCAAAAGTGCATGAACTTTTGGAAATAGTATTTTGTTGTCGTAATTTTATATTCAATTGTACCTATTTCAAAAATAATGCCGTACTCAAAAATAGAAACAATAAAAAGTCTGGTTGGTGCGTAAGCTGTGTCAAAATTGCAACAGTTGTTACTTATAGTTCATTTTTTAATTTCAATTTTAGTAACGTTACTGGTGCGTAATTCTTGTAATGAAAAAAGTATTAGTTGTTATAATGAATTTAATTAAGTTACAAAAAAAGTCAAACTAGTCGGCTCTTATATAAACACAAAGCGATAACCGCTTTGGTCAGAGCAATTTGGTGCAGTAAAAGTATCAACTTAATAGTCTTTAATAATTTTTTTATAAAGAATTATACTGCAACCGGCCAGTTTGTCGAGTGGTAACGCCTTTGTATCTGGAGCGGGAGGTCTGAGGTTCAAATCTCGGGCCGGTCAAATCAAACACAGTGTTGCCAACGGCTCGCCACCGCTGCAACATTTCTTCGAAAGGAGCTGTGTTGCTCTGGCGCAATGACGCGGAGATGGGCCCCGCTAACTCGTTACACGCTTCGGCGTATTGCAGAGAGTATAATGAAAGATTTGATTTGATTTAAGAATTATACTCTATCATACAATAGAATGTCACTGGTAATCTCCAGTAATAACCGCGGTATATTGGTGGTCTTTGGCATCAGCGCTTTGGAAATACTGTATGTGAAGAACCCAAGGGGTGAAAGCGAAATAATTGCAAAGGGTCTATATAGTCTTTGATTCGTAAGATGTAGATAAATGAATAAATGCCGGCTATCTTGCTTGGCGAATTAACCGATCAGTGGTCGATTGGATAGTGCGTCTGCTACTGAAACAGTAAATACCAGGTTCGATTCCCGGTCAGGTCAAACTTAAAATCATAAACATTTGTGTTGACAGATTCCTTGATTTACGTTTAGCATTATAAGGAAGGTGAAAAGCCCACATCGTGTTTGGCAGACAGGTGGGCAGGTGGCAGCTTGACTCGAAGACCGAAAAGTTTTTTTTCGCTCTCTCCAGGCCAAAAAGGATGTAATTACAATTATTATTAATTGACAACTTCAAATTGGGTTAAAATAAGCTAGGTGTTGATGGATTGGTCAGCCTGCTATTGTCTCTGGAGCTCGCAATTTAGGATTCAAATCTCGGCCCATTCTAGCAGGATATAATGTTGTCATTGGCTCGCCAAAATTCAAACACAAAAAGCTTTAAAAATGCTTCTCTGCAAACCCGCTTCGAAGAAGAAGCTTCGACAGCATACATGTGCGTTCAACTCAGAGTGAAAATTTCGGTTAGAGGCGATAATGGGTCATCTGAACAGATTAGCAAGTCGGGCCGAGCATTTCAGGTCAGTTTCGGGCTTAAGATTGGCAAACTGCAGGGTTACTTCGGGATTCATATTACGTATTTGACAAGTGTTTTCGCCTGCTAATACAAAAGCGCAATTCAAATACCGTTGCTACACTGAATAACAATTTCATTTAGGCATAAATGCGATTATTATTTGGCAATTATTATAACTACGTCACAATTTATCAGCAACGAGCGGTTTCGTTACGAGCAAATAAGTAAATAACGGTACACATTTTTAGATGTAACATAATTTTCGTATCTTTTTCAGGTCTGGCTTCGGCTTCAGATCACTTTTAGGTTTTGGGTTTTGTTGAGGCTTATGTTTTCGAACTCTTTACTTGTCGGCCGCCGTTTACAACTCTGGTTTCGACTCGTCGCACTTTTTTCATTTTGGAAGTGTTATTGTGAAAGATCGACGTAACACCAACAAAACAAAATTTATTTCTTATCAGCGGCTACTATTGGTTAAATCGTTAGCTGCTTTTATTATAATTGAAAGGGTACCCATTCAATAACTATCTGTAAAAATCAGCCACGAAGTAATTGTTTTTTACCGTTTTGATAAACAGTTCCGGTTTCGGAAGCTGAAAAATCCGTTTTAACTAAAACAATCACGTAATAATCTTTCTATGATGATTCATAGTAGTCGCAAAATCTGTACTCATTTTCATCTTGCTTGAGTTTACTGTGGGTCAAGTAGCACGTCTATAATAAAGGTTATTTGTTGCCTATACAATCTGACACTAACCGTAGGAACATCTATAGCTTGGTATTTGGACTTAAATTACAATTTCATGCATTAAATCACAAAGGTCCTTTTGCTGTATCTTGGCAAAGGCAATATGGTGATTAAATGTAATTTCAAGTATAGAATTAATATTACGAATACATCTAATTACAATTACTACTTTGAGGTGTAGATTCTTTAATAGAAGAGTTCCTATTGAGTCTCCCGCAGCACTAATTTGATGACATAAAGGGTTAGTTTAGTTTATTGTTATATTTTGAAAATTTGAAATCAAAATAGTTGCAATGCCTAGGGCCCAAAAAAACCTTTCGATTTTTGAGTGATTAAATTCCGTGCGACAATTGAGTACAACCGCTTTATTTTTCTTATATTTTCAATGTGAACGTAAAGTTCTGAAAAATTCAGTTAAATCATTTTGCAAAAATTGTTGGTGAAGACTAAATGTCCAAAGTAGCCTTGTCTCTCTTCTCCATTGATAACCGTAACAAGAACCTTTTCCAACTGAATGCGCAAAAGTTTTTCTGTAATAATGTAGTCAAATTTTTATCATTTGCTTCGGTCTTATACAAACAAGTTTGCGTTTGACGTTGAAACCTATTTGAAAAGAAAAAGTTCTGTTTTGAAAATTTTTTGATTAAGCAAAATATTGACTATTTTATGTTTTCTGTTCTGTGCAATACCCTTACGCTATGTAGAATTTTAAATCAAAAACAAATTAGGATTTCGTTCCAGCCTCATAAAGTGTAATGTGCGCGTATATACCTTAATAGCACTGCTGCAAAACCATTTATAGAATCCATAAAAAGGATTGATTTAATTGCATAAAAAGCACTTATTTATTTGCATAAAAAACACATTTATCTATTAATTGCACAAAAGCATTTAATCGCTGCGTATAAAACATACAATTTGTCGCGCCCAAACGTTAACAAAATAGCTTAGTAGCTATAAACCGGGTTTTGCTGTTGGCAAAATAATATTAACAAAACACTTTGGAATTTATAAAAAAGGAAAAGAAAAACCGGTCAGGCTTTAGCACTTCAATAAAACCTAGCAATAACGTAAATTTGACGTCATCAAGTTTTTAGATTTTTGTCGCATAATATTGGTTTACGTACCAACTCTTAAACTTCGACTTATAAGAAATTATAGAAAATGAAGTTGGCCTTGCTGGTTGTGATTTCTTTGTCTGTTATCACTCTTTTTAGCACAGGTAAAGTTTATCAAAAAATAGTGCTTCGCAAGTTTACTGTTTATGCAACACATTACAGTATTTATCTTTCATTTCTTTTTTTTTTTTTTTGTGTGTGTGTGTGTGTGTGTGTGTGTGTGTGTGTGTGTGTGTGTGTGTGTGGACATTTTATCTCAATGTACACTAATAACTAGCAAATCACACCTTTTTTAAAATCTTTTTCTGTAAATTTTGCTAAATTAGCAAACCAACAAACAAAAAAAGCCAGTCTTAAATACTTCCGAATTTTGTTATTTTACAAGAACAAGTTAGTTTAAAAAGGCTGTTGTCAAATTGATCAACAACTATCAATGTAATATCATTGCTCGTATATTAGAGTGTTTAGAAACAAATAAGAAAAATTTTTTAAAAATTGCGAAAAAGTTAAGGGATGAGATAATAGTTTGTAGATGTATTTTTTACAAACACGAAACAAAAACAATTTTTTGTTTTCAGCAACAATTTCATCACAATCTGCTGATATTTCTGCACGCAATGAACAAATTTCCTATGCAACCTCTTATCCGCATACCCGAATAATGAATGAAATGACCACGAAAACTAATTCAGCAGTAAGTCGTGAGATTACTAACGAATTAATCCAAAAGAAGTAAGCAGGATAATGAAAAGTTGATTTACAGACTTTACGTAAAAAACGAACCGAGCGAAAAATGCTCTGTCAGAGAAAAGTAATATTGTTTCAAAAATATTCTGGAAACAATTTCCTGCTAAAAAAGGAATTAAACTTCCGCATTAGTTGCTTTCAGGTTGCTTTTCAAATTCGAACTTAAGATTGCGAAGTTTCAAATTAATGTAATCAAATTTGCGTCTTAATAAAACATTGCATAGGGGGTATTCGTAATTCTCACAATTTTTGATGCAAAAATATTACATTTTTAATCTCACAGAAATTTTTTTATGTATGTATTATAGGTATTATAGTCGATCAAAAAATGCTTTGGGAAACTATATATTTTGCCGTAAAATCAAAGTACTTTACAATTGATTTTAAAATATTAAAGGTAGTGACTATTTCACTAAAAATTTTCAAGTTAAAGAGAATGAAACGAAAATGAGAAATATTCATCCGCGCTTTTTTCGTTTGCTTTTTTAGGGGTTAAGATTAGGGTTTGTTTGGGAATAGTTTTAAAGTAAGCATTTTGAGTTTGGGCTAGATTTGAGCCGGAATTATTAAAAAACTGGATAAAAATTTCTGGTGAAATAAAGCTTTCCAATAATAAATTGTGGAAGAATTACTTTGCGTATGAGTACTTTACTTATGATGTTATAATAATTAATTGTGGAATAATTACTTTACTTATATTATAATAATATGTATACAGTACTTGACGTTTGCTTTGATAGAGTAAAGAATACTATTTTGTAATTGTGTTTGTAAAGCAACCAGGGCGAAAACCTAAGCAAACAAACGAGGAACTTTGTAAGACTGCATTGCGAAAAAGCTCAACTTTTATGCAATGTTTATTTTAAGTATGGTAGCCTTTCTAATGGCTCTCCCTGGCCTTCTATTTTATTGTTTACTCGGCATATACTTTTCAGTCCAAAAAGAATATAAGTGAACATTTATGAACTTTTTCATTCCTTGAAGTTTAATTACAAAATTTACTTTTTGCAGCCAAAATGCTCAGACTATTGTACTCGGAATATCCTCGGTCGTTACTCATTCAAATGCAATGAAGCTTTCGAAAAGAATACCCCAGGTAAAAACTATATGGGGCAATTATTCTCTTAATTTTAATGAATTAGTTATTCAAAAATAATTTTTTGGCAATTGTTGCACAAAACCTATTTAAAGTGAACAAACTTGTTTTTATAGAGCGGGACAGACAAGCAGTAGCATAGCCAGAAGGGGCTAGAACTCCCGTTTTTGGCCTCTCAACCAAACTGAACAATAAGAAATATACCACGTTTTTGCACTTCTCAGGCAGTCTTTTGTAATGAAGTTGACTCAAAAGTGGTTTAAAGCCATTTTTGAAACATTTGTTTAGAGGAGAACTAATATTGTCAAAAATAAAGCTTACAAATCAGTAAAAACTTTGAAAATGAGGAGAAATAAGCAATCAAATTTAATCGCTTGATGCAAAATGTTTAACTTATGCTTCATCACAAAAAATAAGAATGAGGGGGAATATTCAATATTTAGTTAAGTTAATTTCGAATCACTTCTCTGAAAAATCTCATTTCTTTAGACCCTGGCACAAAATATTTTGCTCTGAAAGATGCAAACGAATTAGGTTATATCCTTGTGAGTTTTTTTGAATTATAGGGTTTTAGTAATTTACCGGTTTGTGGTAAAAGAACTGAAATTTTTCAATTACGTTAATCACCGCTCTCACAGCCCATTTACGCAGCCAGTTTATTTATGTTTTGCTGGCAGTGCTTTAATTTCTATGCCCCGTTTTAAAGCTATAATTTTTCCAAAATAGGTCTAAATTTTTGTTTTTGCAAAAAAGTGGCAAAATGTCATAGCGTTGAGTGCTTTACCCACGGACCTCTTGCCTTTAGCGGCTGGAGACAGTGTCGCTAAAATCTCAGTCTGCAGCGGCTGGGGCTTTTCTTCAGACCCCTAATGGTTTCTTACGGCTGGTGGCTCCTCTGCCAGACCTCCAAAACAGTCCCGTCGCAACTTTCTGGCTACGCGCCTGCTTATAAGTAAGTTCTGGGATCATCATATTACAATTTTAGAGAAAGAACTATGAGTTCTTCGTTATCCGATCTTTTTCGATAGATTCGCACTTGGAGTTATACCTATTGTAATTTGCACAAATTTTGATTTGTGGTCCTCGCTAGCAACGTACTCTGTTAATCGCACACGCCTGTACTATTTAGTTAATTTATGGGGATTTTGAGAGGTAGGGATTGTGGGTTGCTGGAAAAGTTTTGTTTAAATGAGCAGAAACAACAAAATTCAGTCTTGAAAATAAAAACAACCAAATTTTAAAGCTTTTCATCACAGAAAATAAAAATGCATTACGTCACAAACTGCGTCTGCTTCAGGTAGTCGTAAAATGTCATTAACATTGTCTTTTCGAATTTCAGAGCTTCAAAAATGCAAGCGATGTAGGAGAAAGCTGAAATGCATCCGACAAGATAAAAATTCTAAACGAGTCGGCAAATTCAGGCCCAAAACCCAAAAATGATTTGAAGCCCAAACAAGGTCGAAAAAGTTAATTAAATTTTGAAATGTGTACGTATAAAACACGGATACGGCTCATTGTACCTTTCCTAATAACTTTAGACGGCTGTGACGAAGTAGAGCTACTTATTGATAATAAATTGTGAATTAATAAAAGTAATTGTATACTAATAATTGTTTTGATGCTTAAATGCATTGTTTTATGATTATGTAACAATCGTATTGATGCTTCATTTAGTGTCGCAAAGTTGTTTTGATTACGTTTTCAAAGTTGTTTAAAATACAAGACATCACCTATCAGATTTGCATGAGCCCGAAATTTTGATAACCTTCTATACTTTGTTTTTGGACGAATCCGCCCCTGCTAAGACCTTTTCAGTGACCCAATGTTCTTATCAATTTCTTCGAGCTCATCCATTAAATTTGCTGACAGATCAAAGCCATCTATTAAGCAGAGATATACACCGTGAACGTCTTTTCATAGACATCGTATCCGAGGATGCAGCATCGTGACTAGTGTACTGGTTGAACCTAGATCATAGGATTAATATCGTCGTAAAAACCGAAGGCTTTACATTCTCGACCACACTGGCAACAGAATAGGATGCATCATCCAGAAAAGCTGCAGATTTAATTCGAGGCGTTTTTTCTACCTTGAGAACGAGAAGTCTGCTCGATTTTTCGCTCCGGTTATATTGTATGAAATGTTGCCAGTGACGGCTTTTAACTGTAACTGTTACCAAATTTGCTTGAATAAATCTGTGTTGTTTAGGTTTAACAAAGCGGAAAGGAACTCAACAAACTCGTAACACACTTCGACATAAATACAAAAACAAACAATAAAGCTTTGTAGTAGAAGTTACAGTGTTTTCTTTTCCTGTTTTGTGTTGTGTCTTTAATTGTGCTTGTAATTCAAATTACGAAAAACATACATATTACGTTAGTTAAATTTACTGTATTATGGGACGGTTGGTATGATTTTTTTTATGTAGTGACACGTACTGCAAAGAATTAGTACTGTGACAAATACCTTATTAAAAAACTAAATGCTCTGAAAAACCAAACGTAAAAAATGCCAGTGATGTTCTCATACGTTGTTGTTCTCCGAGAAACGTTTGTTTTGTGTTTATGTATAAATTACGTAATGCTCTATGTGAGGCTGTAAGCTCGTTTTATGACGTATACTGTAGTTCTGGATTTTTTTTTTTTATTTTAGTTGAAACTTTTAAATGCAAAGTTAGTTTTTCTGTGCGACTTTTTTATAGTTGCATAGTATGACTTTCTTTACATTTTACTAGATTTATTTCGTATTACACAGGGAGTAATATCGTGATCGTAAGAGCGTTAACCTTATACAGTAGTTCATTTGACCCAACTGGCAGCTTTTCTAAATCCGATAAGGCGGTGCCCCGAGCGTTGCGAGTTTCTGATCTTATAAACTATATGCAAGAATACGCTCGTACATTCATGATTTTATGCCCAGTGTAGACCAAGCTCGGAAGAAATGATTGAATTTATTATTTTACGACAATTGAGGATGTACTGTCAATTAAGTAAGAAAACCAATAAATCTATGGTTACATATCGATTTTGACTATTTTTATTTGCGGTTTTGACGTTACGGTATTGTTCACTCGAACAAAATTGGATGACCTAACTTGTGTTAGTGATTCAACCAAAACCTGACCCGCCCAAGCAATGCAGCATGTTATCAGTGGCGTAACTTTAGGTTTATGCCTGGGAGAGGGGCAGGTTTCTAGAGGGAACCACTATTCGATGGAATTTAGATGAAAACCATATAAAGGTCTTCACCAAAAAATTGTAGTTTTATTCTTTTTTCCTTTGGATTTATTTCAAAACTTTTATCCAAAAATTAGTTTCACCTGGAAGACGGTACATTTCTTAATAGGAGTCCACATCTGGGGTGGCAACGGTACATATACCCTTATTCAAATATACCATCAACGGTACATATACCCTTATTCAAATAGAATCAAAATAAAGCATAATTAGCGCAAATATAAATAATATCAAAATAATCAATTAAACGAAATTTAGTAAAAGTAATCAAAAGTATTAATCGAAAGTATTAAGACAAACTTATGGCAACCAATTTACAACTCGCACTTCAGATGCGACAAATATGCTAAAATCCCAAACTCAAAATATTCTTATTTCTGCATTCGCTAAACCAAGTTACACAACAACACTTATAGCTCGACTCGTAGACTGCCATTTACGAATAATATAATCTCGAACAAGATCATGGAGTAAAACAGCAAGACTTCAATAATTTCTACACTCTCACAAACATTACAGTTTCTCAAATTTGTCGCTCTAGTTAACAAATGTGGTACCGGTAGTACAAATTAGATTTAGAGAGAAAAAGAGCTCGTCATACGTAATATGATATCACCAAAACAAACTTTTATGCAACTTTAAACCACACGCTGGCAAGCTTGATAATAAATGACCACGATAATAATTAGAGCAAACGTGGCAAAAACAATTCGAGAAAACAACTCATTATCATTATTATTATTATTGTGACACACTATTGGGTTGAAAAAAAAAAAAAAAATGGACGTGTTTATATAGCTTGCCTGATGCCCACATGGCTTTGGGCTCTTTGTGTTTGAATATAGCCCTGACTTGAACTAATACTTACTTCGGTACCGTAGTTTACAAGTGCTTTACTTTCGAAATGTGATAGATTTAAAATCAAATTTAAAAACGATTTTCCCAATAACTGTTATAGAGTACGTACGTCATTGGTGTTTATTTGGCAGCAATTATGCCTGCAAGAATTGTTATGCAATGAAAAAAAGTTGTTGATTTGCTTTAGGCGTGCACTAAATACGATTTTTTAGGCATTGTCGTAAACAAATGAAAGCACTTTCTTTCATTACATCACAATTTTTGCACTTGACCGTAACTGACACTTGATTCTTATAAAAACACCCAAATATTCGAACGGTTATTGAGAAAATTGCTTTCAATTGTTTTTAGATTTGCTTTCGAATCTATAACTTAAAAAGGCATTCAAGTCAAGTTTTTCAGCGTTGACAAAAATGTTGGGAAAAGCCTAAAATACATCTAATTCTCACCAAATATCTAATTTTCATTACAGGCAATTCCCACCAAATTTAAGCTTCCTATATGCCTTCCTGTTTTCAAAATATTGCAGTTCAGTGTTGCCATTTTGTCAGCATTTGTGACGGAAGATTAAGTTTTGGAAAGCTGTCTTACTTTTATTGAAAAACAGCTAAATTTACAGCTCTAAACCCTTGTCTTGTTTAACATTAACTCTGCAGCAAAACATTTATCGTAAATTAGACACATGCAGTAACATTTGAAATTTTGTTTCTAATTGGCAACCCTAGCAAAATTTTTAAGGGGAAAAAGGCTTTCTAAAGGAAAATCTAATCTTTTATATCTCAGGAAGAAAGGTCGTATAAAGCTCAAATTTGTTGAAGTTAGTTTTTAGATTTATTAATTTTTTTTTCGAGAGAAAATCAAGCAAACAATTTTCTAAACAGAATGCCCTTTTAATATTTCGTAGGTGGATGACCAGTTGATGTGGACTATGGTGCAGTAAGGAAGTTTTATTTCAAGTGCGGGCAATATTAAGACATAAGAAACCCAGATGCATTTTTAAGTCTTCCACGGGCCTCAATGAAGAATCAGAAATACGTTTGAAATACTAAATTATGGATTTAAAATCAAATTTAAAAATAATGAATAACGATTTGTTCGATAACTGTTAGAGTACGTATTTGTGATAATTCAAAGTATCGGTAGCAATGAGATGTAACTTATAATCAAGAGCAAGAATTGTTATGTAATGTAAGAAAGTTTTTTGATTTGTTTACTACGTTTCTTGAGGAAAATAGTCATTAAATCAAAGATTTGGTTTGAAGGCGTTCATGTCTAACATACGACAAAACTGCAAGATTAGCACGTATAATTTACAAAAGTTTCAGTTCCAGAGGTAAATGTTTAATAAACAACAAGCTCTAGGCAATTCATTTCTGACGCTAAGCACGTTTAATCAGCTTTAACTATAGCATTAAGTTAAAAAAAGAGAAACTTCTGAGCTCGGGTACGATTATATAAATGCGTAGTAGCAATTAGCTAATTGGCTTGATAGTCCACGGTTTTGACTTTGGAGAAAGCTGAAGTTTTCACACTATCATTTGTGATCAGTACACTAACGCAGTATTGCGAGGAAGATGGCAGGGCATCGATAGCAAATTGCGAACTCTGTTTATCAAAAGCGGCGGTTTAGCCAAACCACGGAAATTAGAGAGACTACGAGATTGGCCGATGATCTGCGGTTTAGCCAATCCACTAAGAATTGGAGAAATTTTTAAGTTGACCGATGGTTTGCTGTCGCTCACACATAATATGGGACAGTATTCTGTAAATTGACTTTTAAGAATGGTCTGCTCAAAAACCAGTCACCTGGACACTTGAAGACTTTGCTCTTCTTAAGGATACAGTGCCAAAAATCTCTCTGCACATGCTGCTACAAGCTATTTTTCCTAAAATGTCTATATTTCACAAAAAAATCACAAGATTAGGAAAAAATCGCTAGATTGAAAAAGTTTGCAAGTACAGGTACGTCACTTTCTGGCTGAAAAGGTATCAACTAAGATATTTGAAAATGATTTTCCATATGCCACTTTTTAGAATATGTCAATTTGAGGCCGTTAAATCTTTTTTCAATTCTTCTTTTCAGAACAATTGCTGGAAAATCACCAATGGTCGATTTTGCTGCAAAAATGCAGCTAATCGACTTATAAGTGCGTGAAAAACGAGCTACCAGATTGAGTTAATCAAGATGAGGTTGACTTAACCCTTATCAGAACATTGTTTTTGTGTACCTTAATCGGAACATATGTTGACAATTGTCAACATGCCGTTTCTATGGTGTTTTTTAATGCTAATGCGTGAAGTTTTCAGATATTTTGTTCTTGTGTGATGGAAATGCGCGATTGATCCCAATCCATTGATTGTACGTTTAATTTGAGTTTAAAAAACATTGCAATCTTTAATCTAAAATCCAGGGTAAGCTTTTTAATCAATATATAATTTGAGCTAATTTAACTCTTTGTTGAAGTACAACAAAATTTCAACAAACTTAGAGTGTAATACAAACACTAAAATACACAAACATGTAGTTCACCCTCAAATTGTTTAACATTTTAATCAGCAATATGTATTTTTTGGTATTTTTTTGTGTTGTGGGCAAACACGTCGGCGGCGAACCAAGCAAGCAAGCCAAGTATGCTTTCCAATCTATGACATCTTTCTCATTTGATGCCTTTTAACTGTACGTTTTTTTTTCTGCAAGTAGGCTACTGTTTCACCTCTCGATTTTCGGTTGCTTATGTATCGATGAGCAAACTGAAAGCTTGATTGCTAGGAAAAATTCTAGCTGAGGTACTCTAGTATTCGTGTATAGAACAGTAATATTCAGTGCTGCCTTCCTAAACAAAGACGTGGGTAGACTCCAACCAAAAGGAAGTGATGGGCTGTGACAACAAGAAGTGGTAGGCTCGAACTAAGAAGTGGGTAGGTTACAACAACTTCCGGCCATAGATTTGCGTTGAGTACCTTGTCTCCGTGGCTTTCTTTTGTGAAGTTTAGAAAAAAAAAGTTTTTCATAAAAATTCAGTAGTCTTTATTTGCGTAATGTAGTTGAAGACTAAAAGACTTCACCAAAATTCAATTGTGTTTTCCAAAAGTTTTCGTCAATTACAACCGCGCTCAGTGGGTTAGTAACTACTTGAGCCTACCCTGACAAAAAAGAAGGTTAGCCGAGCCTCAGTAGAAAGATTCAAGATAGCCTCGACGGTAGCACTGGTTGTATTAGTTAGTCCTTCAAGCCTAGTACACGCAGGGGTACTCAACTAGTTTTAGCAAAAGTCCAGATACGAAAGTTGAAAACTCATTCAGTGCAGACCGAAAAAAAGGTCTTCATCGCTATTTGGAACGGGTTTACGCGCTTCACGTGGCACAGGCAGACAGGGGCGCCGAGAGCCAAACGTGGGCCCGGGGTCAGCTCAAATATTACGCATCTCCAGTTTTGTAAACTCCAAAACGGACGGGGAATATGCCACGGTTTTGTCTGGATTTGATGGGATCTTCCCCCCCCCAAAAAAAAAGGTCTTCACGGAAAAATGCCACAGTTTTGTCCGGATTATGATTTGATCTCCAAAACAAAAAAAAAACGGTCTTCGGTCTTCCACATACTGATATCTCAGTGTCATTTCGATGGGCCCTCTGAAGCCCATGAGCCCTCTGCAGGGCCCCTTGAAGCCATCGGGTTCCATGATGGGCCCCCCAAAATCCATGGACTCTGGGATCATTGTCCCACCCTACCCCCCTCTCGTAGGCCCTGCAGGAAGACAACGAGTTCCCGCCCCAAGGAGTGTGGAGATCCAAATTTAGTACTCCGGAGGTCCGGATGTGGACCGCGGTTGGCATTATCGATCCGGAGGTCCGGATGTGGACTGCAGTCCGCCAGTTGAGTAGCCATGCTAGTACAGTTTATGACTATTCAATGATATTGATTTTATGTTCTAAATTCTGACAGGAACTAATATCTTGATAAGTATTTTGAAATGTACGTAGGCTGCTGCTACGTCTGAGATATAAGAACTGCTGATCGGAAACTTAACAACCTTCCGCCAAAAATCACTTCACTAACTGCAGTTGCAAATTTCTTGCAGTTGCTAGCTATACAGCTAATCATTAGCTGTAACAATAATTGTTTGGTTACAACTATAGCAACGGGCATTCATACTAATTTTAAACCTAAAAAGCCGTATATCTTTCTTAATCTGCTATTGTTTTTATTTGTTGACATTTGTCAACAGGTGTTCCGATTAAGATAAAACGCAAATAACTTATTGTAGAAACAATTTTGGAATTTTGTTTCTACAAATAGAAATTGTAGAAACAAATAAAACACTGGAGTAGGAAGCTATTAAGAAGTTTTCTTTCGTCAGTAAATGGCGATAAGCTAGCATATAGGGGGCGAGTGCAATTAAATAAAAAAAAAATCAATGTTGACAAAAGTCAACGGATGTTCTGATAAGGGTTATAGCGTTTTTAAAAAGTTTTAATACGAATAAAAAAAGTTAAAAACCGAAAGCAAAAAAGAAGTGAAAGTTTTAGGTAACACTAAATCGTCAATTAGATGGGAGCTTGCTAAGAAGCAATTTTAGTGAACGACCGACGCATGTTGAACCATGAGATTCTACAAAAATAAAACTTTCGCTTTCCGGTTAAAAAATTAATTACAAATATCTTTTGAGAAAAGAGGGTTTAGAATTTCAAACATTGTCAATACATATATGCAATTGACAACGTAGTGACTGATCATAATAAAAAACATCCTATCCAAACCTTAGCTGTTTGAACTATGAGAAAATATTTGTCTCTTGACCCTATATCTACCGGGCTATTTTTACACCCTATTTTTACCGGGAGGCAAATTCCCCTCCCTACCTAAAAACAGTTTGGTAAGTGATTATTATTATTAATGGGCAGCGGTGCAAGCAAATCTACTACCGTTAGGTAAAGACCACCTACACATTGCGTAGGCCTCATTCGGGCCCATTGCAACTGTTGCTGCTATGTTATTGTTTTGTTTGGTTACTGGGCGAATTTAGAAAGCCTTCCAGCTTCCTTTAAGTACGTGGCCAGTTAGTTAATGTTACATTTTGTTACCACATTGTGAACAGTGGTTTTAGTGATTCCAAAATATTTAACACGAATATCTTGATAAAGCTTGCAATTGCCTACGTGATGATGTGGTGTTTCATCCTCTAGGCTACATTTTGGACACAGAGAAGACTCAGCACTATCTGTAGTTTTCTTGTGCCGTTGTAGATTGAAGTGCCCAGTTAAAACTTGCATTACTCTATTTAATTGAGATCTCTTAAGGTTAAGGAGACGTATTGTTAGTCGAGAAGACGTCCAACCTACAGACTCCTTCACCCTCAAGCAGTCTTACCGTTTATTCCACATAGATTTCCTTCTAACTGTGGACCAGTCCTTAACCATGCTAACACAACTGGCATACGGGACTGTAATAAAAGGTTCAGGACCATGTATTTTTGATTTAGATCCTGATTTGGCGAGATAGTTTGCCACTTCATTACCATGTACCCCTGCATGTCCAGGAATCCAGGCAATACTGATGTGGTTTTGTTTACCTAACTGATTTAGGTTTCTAATGCAGTTGAGCACTGTAATTGATGTTACAGTGCACTTGATGAGTGCTTTGATAGCTGCTTGGCTATCAACCAGCACAACAATATTTTGATTTTGCATTTTTTCCCAGAGCAGGTTCTTTGCCACTTCTGAAATAGCTAAGACTTCTGCCTGGAAGACAGTACTGTAAATTCCAAGGTGAAAAAATGCTTGTTTGGGGGAGTTGTTTGGGTATTCTGCATAGAAACCCGCACCTATTCTCCCATCTAGTTTCGAACCATCAGTGTAAACCTTAACAGTGTTTTGATTTAGAACGCTTTCAAATCTAATAGCATTCTTTTTATCCATAACTTGACATTCAAATTTTTTCTCAAATACCTTTGTTTTCTTTATTCTGTCAGCTGGCATTTGCAGCAGAGGTAAGAACCTTCTTGCCTCATTGCAAACATTAACATGGCTTTTCGTTTTCCCAACGGAACCAATTCGGTTGACGTGCCAGAGCCCACTAACAGTGATTCTGTATGGCCCTCGCACTGCCTCAGCCAGTAGGAATTCCTCAGTGGGAGTTATATTGAGCAATATTTCCAGAGCACCAGTAGGGGTGCCAGGAAAAGCCAATGAAATCATCAGGCAAGCAAGTCTCTGCACCTTTGTGAGTTTCCTCACTAGATACTTTTTGTTGAGACTGCCTGCCCAGGACACACATGCATACGACATGATTGGACGTATCATAGCTGTGTACGAGGTGTGGCTAAAAAGAAACGGGACTTTTGAATTTAGAAGTTTATTTAGATGCATATCATGCAATGTCCACATTGTCTAACTCATACAAGTCTTAAGCCATCTCTACTTGTCCCCATCGAAATATTCCCCATTGGCTTTGATGCACTTTTCCATTCTTTTTGACCACGCTTTGTAGCACTGTGAAAATTGTTCTTTTGTGATGGTTTTGAGGTGTCTCGTCACGCTAGTCTTGATATCCTCGACTCCTTGGAAGCGTGTCCCCTTGAGAATCCCTTTCAGCTTTGGAAAAAGAAAGAAATCGCAAGGGGCTAAGTCCGGCGAATAAGGTGGATGATGTAACGTGGTGATTTCTTTCGAGACCAAGAACTGTTTGACGCTGAGGGCTGTGTGGGCAGGAGCATTGTCGTGATGCAAGATCCAAGTTTTTCCTGCCCAGGAAACTCTTCGTTTTTGACGAATTTTGTTGACAAGACGAGTCAGAACTTCCTTGTAAAAGTGTTGGTTAACTGTTTGCCCTTTAGGAACAAACTCATGATGCACCATTCCCTGATGGTCAAAGAAGGTGATCAGCATCACTTTCACTTGTGAACGTTGCATGCGGGCTTTTTTTGGTCTGGGTGAGGACGCACTTTTCCACTGACGACTCTGTCGTTTTGTTTCCGGATCATATTGAAAGACCCATGACTCGTCTCCTGTGATGACGTTTTCTAAGAGTTTTTCGTCTGCTTCCATCTGCTGAAGGATGTCTCGGCATGCATTCAATCGTTGAGCTTTCTGCTCCTCAGTCAAGAGCCTTGGCACCATTTTGGCACACACCTTTCGCATGCCCAAAGTGTCAACCAAAATGGTGCGGACCGTTTCTTTGTCCATCCCAACTTCATTGGCAATGACGCGAATTGTTAAGCGACGGTCACTGCGAACCAACTGCCGAACCTTTTCGATGTTGGTATCAGTTGTGGAAGTGCAAGGCCTCCCTGACTTCGGATCATCCTCCACATCCTCCCTGCCTTCCACAAATCGCTTGTGCCATTCAAAAACTCTTGTTCTGGACATGGAAGAATCTCCATAAACATCACGCAACATCTTCAAAGTCTCAGTCGCCGTTTTTCCAAGTTTGACACAAAATTTAATGTTAATTCTTTGCTCAATCGTCTTTCTGCAATTGAACTCCATATGGCCTAAAAATTCGATCAGATCTCGCACAGCAATTTTTTTCAACAAGTAATCAATCACATTCACCTATGGCTCCTAAAAAGCAAAAATAATTGCGATATTGTGTCAAAACAGCTGTTAAACAAAGAACACATGTTACGCCACACTGTAAAAGTGTTGATTACTGATGGTTAATCGTGTTGCGCAATCTGTGACCTCAGTCCCGTTTCTTTTTAGCCTTACCTCGTATATCCATTTCATCATAGATGGTTTTATTCCCCACGTTTTACCCACAATTTGTCTACATTGCATTAATGCTGTAGTTGCTTTGCGGGTAATTCGGATAATATGAGGTTTCCAAGTTAGCTTGCTGTCCAGAGTAACATCCAACAGCCTTGCTTCCTTGGAAAGTTCAAGTTTTTTACCATTCATTGACAAGGAACCCAAATCTGGATTCCGTTTGTGAGTGAACAGTATGATTTCAGTTTTCTTGCTGCTAAACTGTAGCTCTTGATCCAAAGCCCAATTTGCACCAATATTCATTGCTTTCTGAGCCATACCTCTGATCCAAAGCATATCAGCACCAGTGACCAACACTGCTAGATCATCGGCATAAGCTTGAACATAAAAGCCTCTGCTACGTAACTCTAGCAACAGGCTGTTCAAGACACAGTTCCACAGAAAAGGGGACAGGATACCACCTTGTGGGTTCCCCTTTACTACTTCCCTTTTAACTTTATCACCATATAATTCTACTTGGACTGTGCGATGTCTTAGTAGAATTTCTATCCATGAGGTGAGAATCTTAGACATACCCAGCTCTCGCAGAGCCGCAACAAAGCTACGGAAGGTGACATTGTCGAAGGCACCGACAATATTCAGGAAAATACCCAAAGCCGGCTTTTTTCTAACGAGACTATGCTCTACACGGCGCACAAATTCATGCAAGGCAGTTTCCGTAGAAACGCCAGCACGAAAACCATACTGCGATGCAGAAAGCTTTGCCTGCACGTTATTATCTTGATTAATATGATACAGAACTAGCCTTTCCAACCATTTCAGTTGGAAAGAAGTTAAAGTGATCATACGGAAGGATTTAGCTTCAAAATAGCTTTCCTTTCCGGGTTTGGGAAGAAATATACCTGTGCCTTCTTTCCATGCCAATGGCACATAGCTGTGTCTCAGGCATGCTTGAAAAATGACGTGGTAATATCCTTTCAGTTGATTCCAACCTTTCTGTTGCAGTACAGGATAGAGCCCGTCTGGCCCTGGTGCTTTGAATGGTTGAAATTCGTTAATAGCTGCTTCCATACGTTCAAATGAACATATGTTTGCAATCATTTCAGTGTCCTCAGGTCTTATGAATGGGTTATCCACTAAGTCGGACCTGGTTGCATGATTTTCTATCTGCTGGCTACCCGGTGATAAGATATCGAACAGATAGTTTAAAGTTTCTAGTGGAGACTTTGTGAATTCTCCGCTGTGTTTAATTACGTTGCTAACACGCACCGTTTCATTCCTTCGAATAATCTTAACCAGCCGAGCCGTTTGTGTTTGACTATTCATGCTCTCTACAAAGCTATGCCATGAATCGCGCTTTGCTTTTCTGACACCTTTTTTGAAATAAGATAATGCGAGCTTTTGAGCCTCCAAACCTTTTTCTTGTTTTGTTTTAATAGCTTTTTTCCAAGCTCGGCGAGCCTCTTTCCGAAGGCTTGCAAGCTCAGAATTCCACCAAATGTTATCTTTTTTACGAAGCGACTTTCGCATAGGGCAGCAGCTTCATATGATTTAGTAATAACGGAATGAACTCTGATTTTGTTGACATGTATCCGTAACAACGCAATCACAGCAGCCTGCTTGGGAAAGTTTGGTCTAGAATTGTTTTCTCAGAAACAGCTCAACCTCAAGGGCTGGAACCAAGGCAAATCAAGTTTGTCCCTCTTTAAACTGTAGTTGACGTTAACAAGAGCAAGCAGCCATAAAACACTCTTTTCAATATGGGAATTGATGACAAGCTCTAGAAACTTCATCCTGGCGAAGTTTTATTAGGATTTAATTTATTCGCCTACATTATTTTGTTTAGCCAGTGGAGTGGTTTAAAACACATTATCATTATGTTATAGCAAGTAGATCATGTCTCATAATAAAGATTTCGTTACTACAGTTTTGTGATGTGCTGTATATCAAGTAAGTTATATGCAAAATATGCCATGTATCACAAATCGCACCGTGTTGGCGTTTATTTTTTTTCATCTTCAATATGTTGCGTAGTACTCGCGATTTTGAAAATATTGATATCCTATTTGACACCCAGGAATCAAACCCGAGACCTACCGCACAGGAAGCGATGCCGTTAGCAACTATGCTATTGAGAGAACTATACGCAAGTTTGTTTCCAAACAACGATGTTAAATAATAATTTTTGTGAGTATTTAGCTATTACAAACAAAGTAGTTTTTTAACTACTAACGTAGTAAAATCACGAGCGTTATACTAGTAGTCTTCAAAAACTTAACAACTATTTTTTAACAGTTAGCATTGTAAAATTACAAAACTGTTTATATTAATCAAAAACTAAAATAAGAGTTTCTAAACAATTGTCATGTAAAATTACAAACTTTATTTGTATTTTTCAACAACTAACTTAAACGTTTTTTTACAATTAGATTCATAAATTTACAAATAATAAGTGTAAATCGTTAAGACAAATTTTGCGTAGATGAGTATAACATGTCGGTATGTAAAATTGATTAACATATTTTTTCGCTATAGATTGCTGCCAAGGATTTTCTGTAAAATCACAAAAAATTTCTTTACAGTGTACATGGTTCATCTTTGAGTTGATAGCAATAAGAGTTTCCCCGCATAAGTGAACCACAAGCTTTTAACTCTTGCCATATGGCGTATCACCGTATTACCATTTTACCAAAGCGGCTTCTAGCCGGCCTGGTAATACGTTGCCCCGAAAACCTAAATTATTAGCAAAGCTTTTTTGCATCCTTTAAGGCTTTACTAAACATTTTGCTACCAGTTTGGCATCAATTTTGGTCGAAATTTTGTAGATTTTAATCATAAAAATCACAGCCAATGTTATTGTAACAAGTTTATAGCAAACGTTTCGGCCCTCTTCTGGTGCCATTTTCAACGCACAGTAAAAAACTTACGCAAATTACATCCTGGTAGTGATTGAAATAATAACTAGAAATAGGCCTATGTCTTTCACGCATTAAAAAGGCGGAGTGGATAAGATGAGGAGTCGAGATTGAGATTAGGTTTGAGGAGTTGGATGTATAATGATTGTCACGAAATAATAATTTTGAATGCCTGATATATGATTATTTTCTGTATTTACTGCGTACGTGACTGATTCACTGCTTTTGACGTTTTGTTTTTTTTTTGATTCCGAATATTCTAGATATTTCCTTTCTAGTATTTTTTACAGTCTTCTGTTAGTTACCGGAATAATTAGTTGTTTACTTGTCTTAATTGCTATATTTAGACTTAAATTTGTGACGTCACAATCATGTCCAAATCTTATCGTAAGCTCGTGCATTTTTTACATTGTGACGTATCATGGATTGTTCCGGGATTTTCGATAGCTTTTACCTTGGTATAAATAAGCGAGTCGCTTTTGATATTATTATTCTAATATTCTGAAAGTGGATGATTTTTAGGTAGTAGTTTCGTAGGCATTTTTGCCGAGTGTGTGTATCTGTGGTTGGTTTGTGTAGCCGTATAGTTTGGCGATCTAAATTGGGCGATCGCGAGAGTGTGTAAGGTGCGATCTGAACCTGGTCGGTCGTGGTTAAGTCTATTACGATCTGAATCTGGTTGATCGTAAGAAGTGTTTGTGGAGCGATTTTGCTCAGTTAGAGTGGTTTTGTGTTTTCAATCTTAAATAGAAGTTTCAATTTGAGATTGGTGTGCTGCTTTCTGAGATTCACGAAGCTAAAGGAACTATCAATTGCCATTTTCGATTCGTCAATTAACATCTCAGTCGTTCTATAGTTTCAGCCGACGTGGGCAATTCTAGGGATTAAAGGTTGTACTCTAGCCAAGTATCAACGATCGCGAAATCTGGGGGCTCGTCCGGGATCACATTTGTTGGTTGACTATCATCAAGGCGAAGTTTGTTTCAGAAGCTTTCGAAGAATTAAAGAAGCAAGTGGAGTCTTTGGGCTTAGATGAGAAGTCTAGGAGTAAATTTCTGATGGAGGAATGGCGAAAAATGCTCGAAGCAGAGGCAGAAGATAAGAAGGCTGAGCGAGAGGCTGCGGCGGAAGAAAGGAGGTTGCTAGCCGAGCGAGAAGCAGCGGCGGAAGAAAGAAAGCTGCTTGCCGAGCGAGAGGCGGAAGAAAAGAGGGCCGAGCGAGAGGCGGAAGAAAAGAGGGCCGAGCGAGAGGCTGCGGCGGAAGAAAAGAGGGCTGAGCGTGAAGCAGAAGGGAGAAAAGCCGCCATGGAATTGGAACGGCTGAAACTGGAGTTAGAAGCCAAGAGGCTGGAAATTGCAGCTCGACCCACGGGGATTGCTGAAGAAGTGGTACGGCGGAGTGCTAGAATTGCACGATCGCCCGAGTTACCTGCCTTTGTTGATGGCAGAGACGATCTAGATAATTATGTTTTACGATTTGAGGGATATGCTACAGTTGCAGGCTGGGAAAAAGAGGAATGGGCTACCCAGCTGAGCCCGTTGTTATCGGGCCGGGCGTTGGAAGTTTATTCCAGGTTGTCACAAGACGAAGCGATGGACTATGAACGTCTAAAATTGGCGTTGTTGAAGAGATACGACTTTACAGAGTTCGGATACCGTAGAAGATTTCGTGATGCGAAGCCAAAAGGACAAAAAACCCCCGGCCAGTTTATAGTGCGATTGAAAAATTACCTCACCAAGTGGGTAAAGTTGGATAAAGTTGAAGAGTCTTTTGATGGAGTGGTGGAATTGATGGTACGAGAACAATTTACTAACGCGTGTCCAAAGGAGCTTTCAGTATATTTAAATGAGACGAGCCCAAAAACTTTGGATGAATTGGCGACATGGGCGGACCAATATTTAATGGCCCACAACAAAAAGTTGTCTAGCAAAAATGCGATTGGAAGAGGTAAAAATTTAAACGTTGACGAGAGCGAAAAGAGTCCGAAAAGACCCAGGGAACTTTTAAAG
Source organism: Trididemnum nubilum (assembly GCA_963965965.1). Lineage (NCBI taxonomy): Eukaryota > Metazoa > Chordata > Ascidiacea > Aplousobranchia > Didemnidae > Trididemnum > Trididemnum nubilum. The sequence goes on along the minus strand of OZ014484.1, from coordinate 9,436,739 downwards.
TGCTATCGGTGCGGAGGTGAAGGACATCGTGCAGTGGATTGCATGTCAAAAATACCGGATGGACGTCGTAAGAGTGGAGACCGAAGAATCTCGTGCTACAGATGTGGTGGACTTGGACATGAAGCGATAGACGGCAGGTCCAGGCTACCCAGTCAGCCTGGCCCACGATCTGGACCCATTGGAGCCAATCCTTCAGTGAAAGTTCATCGAGTGGGATGCGCCGTTCAGCTTCCCGAAGCGCCACCACAGGAGCCAACAGGAGACGGTCAGATCTTAGAACTGAAATTCGGAGGGTCAATCAAGGTGATACATTAGGGCAGACCCTTTTAAGGTCATTTTTTAATTTCAACTTGCATGGGTGTTAGATTTTTGCCTTGAACCAAAAAAATGAGCAATCCAAAATTTTTTTGAAATTGGACTTCGTTTAGATACTGCCCCCGGGGCTTTCCTGAATCGTGCCCCCTCAAATCTGAGAATACTCATAAAATTGGTTTTACTAGTGCTAGATATGCAATGTTGGTACTCATTTGTATTGTTTTTCAGAGAGGAAGACGATGGTGATCTTTAATTTAGCATTAAAGTTACTTTTAAGTTTTTGAATTTTTCTTTCAACTTAAGCTTTTCACAAGCACATTAATTTTTAACATTTTTTTTCAAGTTTTAACACAACTGTTTGCATGAAATGATGTATTAATAAAAAAATACACTTAATGCAATGCAAACAGCAATGATAGCCTTGATTTTATTGACTAGCATGAGCAGCTTTTCTTGTGACGTATTATTTTTTTTCCGATCCATTGCTTTTTTTCTTCCAGCAGTGGTACACAGTGCTTTACCAATCTGCCTTTTTGAGCCAACAATTCGTCCAGAGGCATATTTGGGGGGGGACCATGGTGCCATGCCCCCCCCCACTTTGGGTCGCCAAGATAGAATAATTAGCTTAAAATACTGTAGTATGCAAAATTGCAGCATGGCCACCTCGTTTGTATCTTGGGCAGAAAGTTTGAGCACACAAAAGGACAGAATCTGGGTAAAGACCTATTTCTTTTTATTTTTTATGTTTTTGGTCTTCACGTAATTTTGGGCCAAAAGCCGGACTAATATTGAGTGAAGACCTTTTTTTTGGTCTTCACCTAATTTTGGGCAAAAAACGGACTGATTGTGAGTGGAGAAATTTTTTTTGATCTTCATTATTTTCAAATTTCCTGGCCCATTCTCCCCCCCCCCCTTCGAAAATCCTGCGTACGCTACTGAATTTGTCCACTGTTGTTGTCATCTTCACAGCACCTTCCACAGACTGCGTATGATTTGGATAATTTAGGTGAAGTAGTTGCTTGACGAATTGCTCGATATATGTACAGCTTTTGATTGATGGAGGCTCATGCAACACTAAATATCTTTTTTGTGAGTAAGATAGGTGACACAATTCCCAGCCTGGCCCTTGTCTTTACGAGCTACCAGTGTATGATGTTTCTGCAAAATGCATCTGGGTTGATGAAATTCTCGGACTAGGTCTCATTCTCTTTCCTGATTTCCTTCTTCAGCATTTCTGATTTTTTACAACTATGATGTATCACTTCGCTCACATAACTGCTTTCCCATTAGGCCATTGTTTAATCAGCATCTGAATTCACACACAACCTATCATGGTAGCCCACCCGAACCTTCAAGTCACACACGAGAGCAGTTTCTGCGCTTGCCATCGTACCTTCTTCCCAGATTACTTCGATCAAAGTTTGACAAAAAGGTCACCAGAAAGAGGACTGTCATTCATTTACTCGTATGGGCATTGAGTGGCGTTGTTTATAGCAATTTGCTTTATTGGCAAGTAGGCTAATTTTGGCATTTTGGGTTCAAAATTTGCAGTAGGCATTTACCGAATTATGTACGCCTGACAATATCAAACAAGTTTGAAATATGCATACAGTGTATTAATGTTGTAAATTGCTTATGGGGTGTCATATATGGTGTCTATGCTTAGTCATGCTAGTGCTACGTGGTTGAGCTACGTGCAGTGCCAGTGTGAAAATGGTCAGGAATCATCTTTCTGGTGACCTTGTTGTCAAACTTTGATCGAAGTAATCTGGGAAGAAGGTACGATGGCAAGCGCAGAAACTGCTCTCGTGTGTGACTTGAAGGTTCGGGTGGGCTACCATGATAGGTTGTGTGTGAATTCAGATGCTGATTAAACAATGGCCTAATGGGAAAGCAGTTATGTGAGCGAAGTGATACATCATAGTTGTAAAAAATCAGAAACGCTGAAGAAGGAAATCAGGAAAGAGAATGAGACCTAGTCCGAGAATTTCATCAACCCAAATGCATCTTTGCAGAAACATCATACACTGGTAACACTTAAAGACAAGGACCAGGCTGGGAATGGTGTCACCTATCTTACTCACAAAAAAGATATTTAGTGTTGCATGAGCCTCCATCAATCAAAAGCTGTACATATATCGAGCAATTCGTCAAGCAACTACTTCACCTAAATTATCCAAATCATATGCAGTCTGTGAAAGGTGCTGTGAAGATGAAAACAACAGCAAGTGGACGAATTGTTGGCTCAAAAAGGCAGATTGGTAAAGCACTGTGTACCACTGCTGGAAGAAAAAAAGCAATGGATCGGAAAAAAAATAATACGTCACAAGAAAAGCTGCTCATGCTAGTCAATAAAATCAAGGCTGTCATTGCTGTTTGCATTGCATTAAGTGTATTTTTTTATTAATACATCATTTCATGCAAACAGTTGTGTTAAAACTTGAAAAAAAATGTTAAAAATTAATGTGCTTGTGAAAAGCTTAAGTTGAAAGAAAAATTCAAAAACTTAAAAGTAACTTTAATGCTAAATTAAAGATCACCATCGTCTTCCTCTCTGAAAAACAATACAAATGAGTACCAACATTGCATATCTAGCACTAGTAAAACCAATTTTATGAGTATTCTCAGATTTGAGGGGGCACGATTCAGGAAAGCCCCGGGGGCAGTATCTAAACGAAGTCCAATTTCAAAAAAATTTTGGATTGCTCATTTTTTTGGTTCAAGGCAAAAATCTAACACCCATGCAAGTTGAAATTAAAAAATGACCTTAAAAGGGTCTGCCCTAGTGATACATGCTACTGCGTGCGAGATACCGAATTCGAAAGACAAATTGCCATTGATAAATGGAAAGGTTGGTGGAAAGAGTGCAGAGGTGTTGCGTGATTCTGGATGCACCGGAGTGATCGTAAAGAAGGTTTGGTGAGTCAGGATCAGTTGTGTGGAACGTACGAATATGCGATGGTGTTTGATCGGTCTGTGATAAGAGCACCCATTGCGAAGATCAGAGTTGATACCCCGTATTACGTGGGAGAAGTGAATGCATTGTGTTTCCATGAACCAATTGTGAATTGATCATTGGAAATAATTCCTGGTGCTAGAGAGCCAGATGATCCAAATCCTACATGGGGATATGTTGTCCGCACGAAAGAAGAGGAAACACAGACGATGGAGAGGGACATAGCTGAGGATTTGGAAGCCGAGGAGGAGTGGTTCTAGTTGCCGGGAGAAGGAGAACAGTAGAACGCTGAGGTGAATGTCAATGAAGATCATGTTGCGGATTTTTCAGAGGATGAGGAGAAGGATTACTGTTCCGAGGATGGGAGAACCGTTGATGAGAGACGTCTGGAAGGGATAAAGACGACACCAAGACCAACGACTAAAAAAAAGGTTAGGTCGTTTTTAAAGCTTTTCAATTCTTACCGAGATGAGATTTCGTCATTTGCTGCCATTTCAGCGCCGCTGAGGGTCTTGGTCAGCAAAGGGCAGCCAAATAAAATCAAATGTGAAGAGGCGCAGGAAAGAGCTTTTCGAACTATGCAAGAGCGCCTGGTAAAGAAATGTGCTTCGAATTTGCCGACTAGTTAAGTCGAGTGATGGACTGAAGTATTTGCTGTATACATTTTTGTGTACTTTTGCTTGTGTTGCATGGCTACGATTTTTTTTTTGGGGTGATTTAGATTTGATTGCTTTGAAGTAAGACTGAATTTTACGGATGTGATTTTTCTAGATTTTTCTTGGAAGTGACGATCATAAATGGGATAAAAGCATAGATTGGGGTTGCATTCATTTTGCAATTATAGTTTGTGATGTTTTTGAATATGATTTACAATAATATTCTTAAGGTGGGGCGTATGTCACGAAATAATAATTTTGAATGCCTGATATATGATTATTTGCTGTATTTACTGCGTACGTGACTGATTCACTGCTTTTGACGTTTTTTTTTTTTTGATTCAGAATATTCTAGATATTTCCTTTCTAGTATTTTTTACTGTCTTCTGTTAGTTACCGGAATAATTAGTTGTTTACTTGTCTTAATTGCTATATTTAGACTTAAATTTGTGACGTCACAATCATGTCCAAATCTTATCGTAAGCTCGTGCATTTTTTACATTGTGACGTATCATGGATTGTTCCGGGATTTTCGATAGCTTTTACCTTGGTATAAATAAGCGAGTCGCTTTTGATATTATTATTCTAATATTCTGAAAGTGGATGATTTTTAGGTAGTAGTTTCGTAGGCATTTTTGCCGAGTGTGTGTATCTGTGGTTGGTTTGTGTAGCCGTACAGTTTGGCGATCTAAATTGGGCGATCGCGAGAGTGTGTAAGGTGCGATCTGAACCTGGTCGGTCGTGGTTAAGTCTATTGCGATCTGAATCTGCTTGATCGTAAGAAGTGTTAGTGGAGCGATTTTGCTCAGTTAGAGTGGTTTTGTGTTTTCAATCTTAAATAGAAGTTTCAATTTGAGATTGGTGTGCTGCTTTCTGAGATTCACGAAGCTAAAGGAACTATCAATTGCCATTTTCGATTCGTCAATTAACATCTCAGTCGTTCTATAGTTTCAGCCGACGTGGGCAATTCTAGGGATTAAAGGTTGCACTCTAGCCAAGTATCAACGATCGCGACAATGATTCTAGGATCAAAAGTTTGTGTTTGTCTGGGCAGGAGGTGAGTATTTGTGGATTACGAAAATCATAAACCTACCAAAACTAACCTACTAACCAAATACACATGCTTTTCCCCTCTTCATTACAAACGAAATCTAGTCAAGAACCTTTTACAACGATCTTATTCTATTTGCAATTTCTATACTACGATTGATTCCGAGTTCCAATCAATCAATCAATCAAAGACACCCTTCCAAAAAAGGGATACCCACTGAGTTTTATAGACAAATGCATCCGAGAAATTTTCAACAGAAAGTTCAACTCAAAACGCCCCAAACAAACCCAAACAAAACCTTCAACTTATGTGCTCTTTAAACTTCCTTATCTGGGCTCCATTTCCCACCACATCGAAAAAGAACTTCACCAATACACAAAAACTCACTTGCCAGACTCTAAGTTAAGGTTTATCCATAATACCAACAAACTTAAGCAACAATTTTTGATTAAAGATCGTCAACGACAACCAACAAGAAGCAATGTAGTGTATCGACTCAATTGCTCATGTGGATCTTTTTACATCGGACAAACCCGGAGAAATCTTGTAAAACGCCTGGAAGAACACCAATCAAGCCCCAACTCCGAAGTGTACAACCATCTCCAATCCAAGCCTTCCCACAAAGTTGATTTTCATAATCCACAAACACTCACCTCCTGCCCAGACAAACACAAACTTTTGATCCTAGAATCATTATACATCCAACTTCTTAAACCTAATCTCAATCTCGACTCCTCATCTTATCCACTCCGCCTTTTTAATGCGTGAAAGACATAGGCCTATTTCTAGTTATTATTTCAATCACTACCAGGATGTAATTTGCGTAAGTTTTTTACTGTGCGTTGAAAATGGCACCAGAAGAGGGCCGAAACGTTCGCAATAAATTTGTTACAATAACATTGGCTGTGATTTTTATGATTAAAATATTAGCCTCCTCGCAATTATACCGTTTTGTAAATTTGTATCACAAAAATACTAATGTTGGTTTTTAATTTCAAATAAATGCTTAATTTTCTAGTTTTTAGAGTTAAATAAAATTTTGCTCATTTTTACTCAAAACCTCCCAAAATCATAAATTTTTATCCGATTTTGAAAATTCGAAGTTTGTCGGATAGCATAGTTGTCTAGCCAACGGCCGTCATGCTTTGTTTGCTACGTAGCCATAATGCTTAGAAAAGAGAAAAAAATTCAAGACATTGTGACTTTGCGGTTCTTGAAAAATCAGAACTTCATTGCTTTTTGAGGCGATTTTATGCCAGCGAAACTTTTTGTTAAACTGAAAAAATAAAATTCTACACTAAAGCGTAGACTTTGGTCATCATTTTGCTGGAAAATTTATTTAAAAAGCAGTTATAAAGTGCTATTCAGAACTGAAAATATTTAGACACCCTGCAGAGTTTTTTCAGAACAAAAAAGTGTCCCTAACATTTGGCATCATTAATTTCGGTATATAATTGATCGAATTCCAAACTTCAAGTCGCTTATTTTTTCTTTCTCTAGAAATTTGCTGTTCAGTGATGTTACATTGGAGGTGTAAAGCTAGGGCCCGATAAAGTCAATAAAGCCAAATTATTTGTTAACACAATCAAACTTTTACTAAAATTGGTTTTAGTTGCTCAGGAGTTATTTTTGATAGGGTTTGTTGGTCAAAATAAGGTGAAAATTTTCAATAAAGTTAAAATTTGTCAAAATCATCACTCATCAAAAACTTCTCCAAAAAAAAACAAAAAAAATATTTCTTTCTTGATTTTTTTCTGGATTTAGAGCATTTGTCAATATTTTATACTCGTGGTATGTTGTTTTATAAAATTTGAAGAAAGTTTTTCAACTCAAAGTTAGGCCGGAATTGCACAAGCAAGTTTTTTAAGCTCTCATATCTAGACGCAATTTTCTTGCTGAACTTCTTGCCAAACGGAAGCGTCTGAGTTTTTCAGCAAACAAATTGCCGAAGCCGTCACGTACGTATTTTTTTTGCTGTAATGCTGTGAAAGCATTTAAGCAGTAGTAAAGGAATTTCTTTAAAATTTGCCGCGGTGATACATGCGTTTTGTCGATTCATTGTTATTTCTCATTTGCTAAAATGATGCAAGCACGTTCACAAAACCGAAAAGCTGCAGCTATAGTAATAAATAGCTATTTGAGTTTTGCTGTAAATGGCGTGAATTTTTTTCCACTTGCAATGAAATGAAATAGCTAAATGGAAAATGTCAAAATGCCTTTGTTTGTGTCGAACTCTTTAGCGTATAGCGTACTAGCTTATTTTATGCTATGTCATCTATGACCGATAACTTTGCATAACATTGCGTGATTGATCAAGTAATATTAAACCAGGTATATTCTTTCCGGTACTTGCGGTTACATAGAGCTCGATAATTGGATATCAGGGTAACTTGTAACTTTATTATTTTCAAATAACAATCAAAGCGTTTTTGCTTGGTTTCTAACCAAATCAGAAATAGCTGAAAATTATCAACTGAAATTTATCTTAACTGCTTAAAAATGCAACAGGCTATTTTGCCAGTAGACAAGTCAAAATTTAACCAAAGAATATTAAAATCATCAAAAATTCGGCATTAGCAAAAGCTGGGTCGGAAACTTTTTTTCGATCTGAGGGAAACTTTCAAAATCTTGATTAAAACCAGATCGCACATTGAATGCTTATTGCAACTATTTGCAGAAGTTTAAGTAACAAAATTTCATTCAAACATGTATAAAATTGTTCATAACTTTTCGTTGGTTCCTAAATATCCAAAAAAATGAAGAAAAAAATTTTATGTTTGCTTTTGCAAAAGAATTTTTGATCACACACATTTTTGACAAGTTTTAACCTAACCCAAAATTTTAACTTCATTTTGACCTATAAAATCTAAACTATGGTAATAGAGCACTCGAAACCAATGTTGGTATACGTTTGATGATATAATAGAGCCCTGAAAAAATTTTGATTTTATTGACTTTTGCGGGCCCTAGGTATAACACTGTATGTCATTGTCGACTAAATGAAAAGCGGTAAAATTTTTTTACAACATTTTTGCTTGATGATTGTGACGCATCTGTTTTTTGCGTTGACTTTGGCGGTATTTTTTTTGTATTCTGCGGTTCAGTATTTTCAAAGTCACGGCTAAAAGCTTAGTTTTCTTCGTTGAGGACGGCAGCTTTAAGAAAATTTGCTGGCAAAATAGAGCTCGGTTTTATTTCCTCGCAAGAACTTAGCAAGACTTTCTAGAATAGTGATGTGGAAGCAGTCAAATTTTTAATGCTTCCGCTTCTAGCTTCTCTTGAAGTTTTATGCTTTCGAGTTCGCTTCCGCTTCCTCACCTTTGAAATTTTTTGCTTCCGCTTCCGGCTCCGGATAGAATTAGTTGCTTCCTAGTTCGCTTACGCTTCCAGTCTTTTTAATCAAAGTGCTTTCGCTTTCGCATCCACAAATATTTAACTGCTTCCACCGCTTCCACATCTCTGCTCAGTATGCAACACCTAATTGTATTTGGTTTAAAAAACATTCCGGCAAGTTTACTTTGTAAGCTACTTCATTTGACTTGTGTTGTCGACAGGGCATAGAATGGAATGGAAGACAATTTTTCCATATTCCATACTGGCAATTTTTGTACATTCCATACTTCATTCCACACTAAAATTTTCTTCCATTTTCCATTCCCTACTTCCATACCAAAGAAAGTGTAGACTGGAAGCAATGCAACGCATATTTTGCTGCTTTGCATCTTTGCAATGTTGTAAGCAACCGCTCGTGAAAGTGCGTCAACAATTCTAAGATGCCAAAACCAGTGTCTGGTATGCGTGTTGCACATGGTTTAATGCATAGGCGTAGCCAAGATTTTGAATTGGGGTAAGGGATAAACCGTAAATCATATGCAATGACGTCATCAGAAATTTTCAAAAGAGAGACCTTTTTTGGGACAAAGAATGAAAGATTAAAAGCTGGGGGTCTTTAACACGTAACCAGGATTTGCTAAAGGGAAAAGACTAAAACCGCTAGTAAAAAAGTTTTACTAACGTATCAAAATTGGGAGAGATGGCGAGCAAATTAGTGCAAACCAAATGAGTCACAAACGGGACTTGGGTGCGAAGCCACCAGCCGCCGGAGGCTATGGGAGTCTGGAGGCGAAGCACCCAGTCGCTGGGCGATTTTTTGGAAAAAATGGCTATTTTAATGCCATTTGGATCACATTTCGCGCGTTTTTAGAGACATTTGAAAGAACAAAATTTTTGAGATTTGAGAGCCAATTGAGCAAATCCCTCTCTTTACTTCAATTCAAGTTCAAAAACACGTTTAAAATTGTTCATTTTGGGGTTAAATTTTGTGACTTGGCCTGGTCAGGGGAATCAAGGTACATTGCTTTCTGCAGCATTTTTAGCATTAAATCATTCACTCGAATATTTGCTGATTTTTGTTTTGTCATGAAACTAACCAGTTTTAGGAATATGTACGACCAGGAGCCCAAGCACCTTTGATTCAACTTCAATATAATTTGTTCAATAAGCATTTCCCCTAGCTAAGTTTTTTTTAAAAGCATTTTGTCGCGTAAAAACTGACGAGATGCAGGTTGGATTGTTATTTAAAGTTGGTAATTGGTGAAGGTGGAATTTAAACTTATTTCAAGTTGGTACATTAGACGCGATAAAGGGTTGCTAATCATGTTATCGCAATATTAAAGTTAGCTTGGGGCCTAAAACATATTATTGCGTAAAAAAGTTAGATGAGGGCCTGAGATTGCACCTTTTAGAACAAAAACACTGAATTTCTGCAGGCTTAGACATTTAAATTGGTGGGCAAAAATTTAAATTGAGAGAGCCCGGACCCCCTAGTTGTTAATATTAAGTTACTGCTAATTGCTGTTGTACGCATTTACTGTTGCGCCCAAAAAATTCTAAAAAAACTGAAGAATAAGGTTTTGTGTCATCATTTTTATCATTGGTAGCATTTCAATTGGGGAGGAGGCAGAGGTCCTGGGCCTCCCTGGTTACGCCTATGGTCTAATGATTACCGTCCAAGTTTGCTCTCATATCAACTATAAAATTTGTCATAACCAAACTGGTAAAGAACATTTACCGTAATAGAAATACCAAGCTTTAACTCCAAAAAGAATTATTGTAAGCTGAAAAACTAAAAATAGAACTAAAATTAAGCTGAAACTGGAATGAAATAACAAATACGAGTTTTCGTGAAGATGTAAGAAAACAAAATTTACGACTTGGCAAATCGCCAATCTCAAAAAAAAAACGAGTCAAACTTGTCAAAGTCGTCAACTATAACATTAATGCTGCAAATTGCAATGTATTTAGAATGATGCAATACGTACACTGTTTGCGCAATATAAACAACCAAAGTACCGCAATTTTTCGACAAATATTACCCGTAGATATTGAAGTTGAATACTTCTGTGACAATATCATTTATCACCACCCGACATCAGTAGGCCTATGTATTTTTCTGTAAATACAATGCACAAAATCTAGTATGAAATTGGTATGGAAGTATCGAAGATTGTCTTCCATTTCATTCTTGAAATCTTCCTCAGCAAAATTTCCGTTCCATTCCATTCCATTTTTCATTTCATTCCATAACATGCCTTGCATGGTTGTCGATTCTATATTATTATTGTTATTGTAACATTTTACCCCAATGGTTGTTGCCATGTTGAAAATCTGGAAGCGCCCGATTTTTAAAAAATTGCTTCCGCTTCCAGCTCCTTTTCAACACTTTCGCTTCCGAGTTCGCTTCCGCTTCCAACCTCTTTAATCAAAGTGCTTCCGCTTCCACAAAAATTAACTGCTTCCACCGCTTTCGCTTCCAGCTTCTGCTACCGATTCCACATTTTTGTTCTAGACACTGATTTTCATTCTCACACGGCTCTGCAATAAATTTGCGACAGGTGCCCGCAATAGTGAGTCATAAACTAGTGCAACCTTTTACACGATTGATGTGAGAAAGTTGCGCAAAACACTTGATCCTGTGATTCCGGGCTTCAGTAGAATTTCACAAATGTCACATAATTATGTGTTGCAATCAGGGTGTCGAACCGAACCTGAACCCGAACCGTAAACTCGAATGAACCGTTTCATTTTGGTGAACCCGAACCGAACCTGAACCAGCAAAATTTTACTTCAGTGAACCCGAACCAAACCTGAACCCTCAAAATTGTACTCAAGTGAACCCGAACCGAACCTGAACCCCTAACAAAAGTAAGAATATATTTTTTCCATATCCGGAAGCCGCTGACGCTGGTACACGCACAATAAGAGCAGTGGTGAACTTCAACAGGATCAACAATTTCTCCTTTTTTTTTTCTGGACGAAACGAGTAACGACAGTTAAATTTTACGTCAATAAACCCGAACCGAACCTGAACCAGTAATATTTTACTTGAGTGAAACTGAACCAAACCTGAACCTCGAAAATGGTGCTCAAGTGAACCCGAACCAAACCTGAACCGCTAAGATATTTTGAGCCGGAGCTAAACCTGAACCCGAACCGTTATTTGAAACGGTTCGACACCCTGGTTGCAATCAAGTTCGCAGTATAATTGCGTACGTAAATACACGTGAAAAACTTCGAATTCCCAGTTCTCATTGTTAAAACAAAAAGCATTATTGCAACATACGTACAGTCCTATAAAACTGTTACGCTCTCTATACATGCCCTTTTTGATATTGCATAGCTTGGAAAACTTGGTTGGATGAAAATGCCTGAACAAGCAAAATTGTCAACAGCGAAAGTTAGGGAAATATGCTCCAAATATCCAAATGAGTTTGGGAAACTCCAGCTGGCAATTTTTACGATGCAATTTTTGAGACGTATTGGTTAAATGTGACAAAAAAAAATTGTGGAGAGTCACCAAAAAAGTAAGCTTCAGTAAGCTAAATTGGTAACGAAAAACAGCTCTAAAAATAAGCCAACCCAACTCGATTGAGAGAACTTCAAGGAAAAAGTAATCTCCTTATGCCTAGCAGCATATATCGCACACCATAAACTAAATCAACCTGCTTTAAAATCGCTGTTTGTTGCAATAAAAAAACCTTTACCTTCTGAAACTACAGCCCGTGCAAGCGTTGCTCCATTAGCTTCCCAAAAAGAGGAGAATATTTGAGAACTACTTCGGAACAAAAAGTATTTTTGATTGTAAATAAAGCAGTAGTAGATTAGCAAAAATACATTAATGTACCAGTGGACAGATTGGATACCCCAAATGAAACATTTCTTATTGAGTGCCTTCCACTTAAAAGCAGTATCAATGTTGTTACGAATTAGATTTGGTCTACCGTCTGCTTCGAAAACTCGTAACTTGTTTGAAATTTTGTCCTTTATTTGTTGGCGTTTGCGTAAACGTTAGCGGAAGCGGTTTTGATGAATTTTTCAATGCAGGCTTAGAATTTCGTTTACGAATTCCAATTACGTAGATGTCGAATATTTAAACTGAAGCCTTGCTGATAACAAACTCTTAGCAGCTAATACTCACAAAGAAAAAGGTGGAGTTGGAAAATAATATTTCGAAGGATTGAGTCAGTGAACTATCTGATAGAAACCAATGGCAATTGGCACCCGAATCAAACTAATGGAAGACCAGCTGTCTTCAGTACGAATTGCTAAGGCAGCGATATCTCAAGTTTCAAATTGTAGTTCTTTGCTGATTAAACCTTTAAATTCAGTAACAAAAATTATCTTGGCTTACTGCAAATGCTCAACTGAATAATGTTTTGACATTGCAAGGTTCCAGCTTGCAAATTCTAAAATTTGCGTTCAAATAGGTCAGCACGAAAATTAGTAACCTACGTCATACAGTACAAAACAAAAATATCTTCACAGCAACCGGATTTAGCAGATTTCAACGTTTGCAGCAATTCAATAAATTAAATACATGTCTTGAGAAACGAGTCTTGGTCTCCAAATACAACTTAACGTAAATAATGAAACCGGGTTTGAAACTCGCACAAACGAAATAAATAGATAGAAAAAACAACAAAACAGCGCTACAATGTTATCAGAGGTGGGCAGCGCAAGTCATAAAAGTTGCTCCGCAAGCGCACGCGCAACTACTGCGAAAATCTTGCCCCGCAAGCGTTTCCGCAAGCCCAAAAAACTAATTGCCCCGCAAGCGCAAGTGTGACGTTTTGAAATGTATACTTCTAATTGACTCACTGCTTAAACCTCACTAAGTTACGGTATGAAACCAATACTCAAAACAAAATATGCAGGCTACCAAATTAGAAAACAAAAAAAAAGATTGATTTCCGTTAAAAAATACAAGCATTTGAAAATGCTCATCGTTTAACCACTTTGGGCGAAGAACATCTATATACCTAACCATAAAATTCTCTCACCACTCGTACTCAAGGAAACGCGGTGTTAAAAAATTCCACAAATAAAGTCTTCATGTGGTGGTAAGCGAACGACTTCGGAGTCACTGTTTTTTTTTCTAATGCCTCTTCAAAGAAATCCTTTACAAGCTTCGATAGATATTTTGTGCTTCTGGAGCAATGAGCATCACTCTCTGACAGTACTTAAACTGTGAAATTTTGCATGGGGGGACGCTTTTGGAGCCTTGACCAAACGCATTACAAATTCGAATGAAATTTAGTGGAAATTATGATTGAAGCTGTACTTCTTTCTCCTAAATTGAGTAAAGACCAAAAAAAGAAAAAGGTTTTTACTGCAATTTGGCACTATATTCGGCCGGAACTAATGGGATTCATTTGTGCTAATAGTCACTTTTTTGTCTAATCATCCAGCGCTGCAATCTCGTTGGGGGGACGTTAAATCTTGATGGTGGGACGCTGACTCTTGATGGGGGGTTTCTTACAATTTAAGTATTTCTCTCTGACATATGGACCACGCTAAAAACTCATCCTGTTTTTGCTTAGAGAAATTGAAACATTTAAGTATTACTTATAAGAGCTTTACCAATGCTGTAACTCCTGTTTGCAATATCTTTCAACTTTTCCCGGACTACCAAAAAAGTTGCAATCAATAATTTTTGTTGTTTTTTGTTTTTGAATTACGGTAAAAAAGAATTGTCACGAGTAACGCGGTTACTGCCCAAAGCAAGTTTAAGATTGTTTAAAAACGGCTGCGTATTTTTACAATACAAAGACAATTACAAAATCACTTTTTTTGTTTAAAATTTGATTTTACAACCATTTTTTAACTTACACAATTGGAATTTTTTTTTTTTGAATAATCGGCAAAAAATATTTTAGAGAGAGTTGTTTTAGCAAAAGATGAATTCTGCTGTAAATCCAATAAAAGTATTGCAAGCAATAAACGAATGGAATTTCCCATAAAGAAGCTTTTATGAACTTACCTTGTCATAAGCGTAGCCAGGGGGGATGGGGCTAAACCGTCTCCCCCCATTGAAATAACACCAATGATAAAAATAATAGCAACCAAGCGCTATGTTTGTTTCATTTTCAGTTTCTTTAAGCCTTTTCGCGTGCAACAGTTTACGTATACAACAGACTAATATTAACGATGAGGTAGGTGGCTCGGGCCCCCTCAAATCAAACTTGTGCTATCCAATTTAAATGTATAACCCGTAATCATGACAAAACAAAAATTTCCCATGGCAAACATTTGATTGATTAATTAGCTTACTGCTAAAAATATTGAAGGAGGCAATGTACTTTGCTTCTCCAAACTGGGCCAAATCACAAACAAAGTTTAACCCCCAAATTCAAGATTTTTAAACGTGTTTTGAACTTGATCTGTAATTAAGGAGAGGACTCACGAACTTGATTGTTTTAATTGGCTTTCAATTCTTTAAAATTTAGTGCTTTTAAATGACTCTAAAAACGTGCGAAATGTGATTCAAATGGCATTAAAATAGCTATTTTTTTACTAAAAGAATTCCAAACAATCACCCAGCGGCGGCCCCCTGACCCCCGTCTGTGATACGTTTGGATTAAACTAGTTTGCTCTCCTCGTCTCCCAACTCAGTCAACTTTGGAAATTTTTTGAACTTTAGGTTCAAGTCCTTTTTCTTTAACAAAACCTAGCTAGGCTACATGCAAACCCACGTTCCTGCTTCTCATTCTCCATTCTACGGTATCTTTGTTCCGTAAAAAGTTCTTCTTTTCGAAAAATTTAATGACGTTATTATGTGTGATTTGCGGTTTGGCCTCCCCTCCCCCCAATCAAAAATCCTGGCTACGCCTATGTACGTCGTCAATGCTTTTTTGTTAAGTTTAATCACATTTGATTGAAAAACAATCATTCATAATCGTATTTGACTTGCGCTTGCGCAATTGCGCTCAAAATTACTAAAATACTCGCGGCGCAAGAGTCAGCGCAACCGTTTAAGAATAATTGCGGCTCAAGCGCTATCGCAAGTGAAATTTTTGCGCCGCAAGCTTGCGCCGCAATTATTGCGACAAAAGTGCCCACCTCTGAATATTATTAATAGCAGTATTTTTCTACACACTGTGGATGACGTGTTGCGACAACTTGGCACCAAACGAAAAAATTTTACTCTTAGCAAAAAAAAAGTTACTCTTAGCAGATGCTGCTCGGTAAATGTCTGTGGCCCAAAAAACTTGAAAGGTATTATACCCTACTTTGATGCATGTTACTTGCATTGCACCCTTAATGCATAGCTGCGCTATGCGAGTTCGTGATTTCTTTAAAAATATTGATGACGTAGTGGCCACAATAAAGGCAACAGCAATCAAAAACAAAGATCGCGAAAATGGTTTTTGAGAAGCTGTTTTTTGTCTAATCATTTTTTGTCTAGTCACTTTTTTGTCTAATCATCCAGCGCTACAATCTCGGTGGGGACACGTTAAATCTGACTTAATAAGAATTGTGGTTATAGCGATACGGCAAACATTCCCTTGGTGATGACCGTAGGTGAACGCTATTGCCCATTTAAGATTGTAACGTGGTAAGTTTGTGCACACCGCCGTAAATCGCTTCAATAGATTTCGCCTTCGCGAAAGAGTTAAGAAGTTTTCTTTGCAACTTAATGATGATGGATCAAATATTCGCTTTTTGACGTATATTTTTTAAAAAATTGCGTCAAATTTAAGTTTTGACGTTTGATATGAATGGTCTAAGTGGAAGCGGAAGCGGTACATTTTACCGCTTCCAGCTTCCGCATCCACATTCCTGATTCAGATTATCAACTTTGAGGTTGTGCAGTGTTTGAGAAGAATCTTTTCAACTCTAGGTGTTACAGAGTGGTGTTCTCCGAACCGATTAACGCTCTGGCTCTTCCTCCTTTAACCTTATTTGTACCGTGGGGAGGGGGCAAACTTGCCCCCCACTCAGTTATTTTAATATAGCTCCTAAACAAAAAAAAAGTTTTGCTTTGATGCACTCTGAATTTAAATCAAATTTAATAACACAAATTTTTAGAAAGTTGGGGGTCAGCTGGACATCCGTAAGTGACGTCATTTTGCCTTTGCTAGAGGCACCTAAAAAGTTTCATAAAGTTTTTAGCACAATGCATGCTTATCAGTGCGCGTATTCTATTAATTGTACTGCGTAATCATTATCAATGCTAATCTTTAGCTCGAATCAAATATTTTATTTACTGATAAATGCATTTTATCATTATCTCGTCATTAATGACGTCATAATTCAAAAATATTGCCGCGTTTGCATTAACAAAATATTCATTTTCATCAGCTGTTGAATGACAAAATGAAAATAATACTGCAGTATTCTAAAATTTTGTGAATTATACTACAGTTCAGTAACAAAAAATTACAAATGATAATCAACACAATATATTAAAGATGACGTCATCATGCATGTGACGTCATCATCTTCAGTGAGTTTATCAGAGATGTCTTTCAAATAACAAAAGTCCAAACTGAAAAGAATATTTCGCAACATTTAGGAAAAATTGCATGCAGTTATTAGGATTTACTGGTTTTGATGACGTCATCATCGCTTTCGTGACGCCACAACCTTAAAACACTTATTTTTAAAAATTTAACAAAAACAATAGCTTCAACAAGCAAAAAATCTTACTTCTGTCTCTTACCAATATTGGTTTTTAGAAACAAGGGGCAAATTTGCCCCCCTCCGGTACAAATAGGGTTAACAACCAATCCACTCCATCACCAATCAAACTTCAACAAAAACAAAGATGAAGAAGGCAGATTACGTAACTGCTCCCATTGATGACGTCACAAATCAAATCCAGCATACAAAATTACAAGAAATTAAATTTAAGCCCAATACAGAGCCTTATAAAGCAATCCAGACCATTAAATCCGAGGCTATGCTACTAAGCCGGTTAAACGCAATTGGGACCCGTCCTTTTGACCTCGATGGTGAAAAATTTCATTTCTTGGTTTTATTTGTTTAATGTTACGTACTACGCTCCAATAACGAATGGATTAACAAATTGTAGTAGGATATCTGAAAACTAACTTTTGTCAGACCCAGGGTGCACAGCACGAGCATGTGGTATTAGAATTATTGCAAATTAAAATTTAATCAAAAACATAACACAGCAGCCAAAATACCGTGGAAAATATTTATTAACACGTGTCGGTTATTTGCTTTATACCAGCGGTTCTCCATTCATTTTGAAGCTTGCATCCCTTCGAAAAGGAAAAATTATATTTGCACCTCTTGCACAACTTTTATAAAAAAAGAAAATAAACAAACAATTCAATAAATGCAAATAAACAAAACGCATGTACTAATTTGAGGATTTTACACCCAAAGCAGGATTTTGCACTAAACTTCGACGAAGACCAAAAAAAAAAGAAAAAAAGGTCTTCATGGGCTGAAAAACTGAATTTCTCCCGAAAATCAGGTGAAGACCAAAAAAAGGTCCTTACGGTCTGCGGTCGAGATAAAAACCAAACTTAGAGTGGAAACTGAAAAACCAATTATAGCCGTTATGGTCACAAATTTATCATAGCTGGCATTGCGATTTGGGGGGCAGGGTCCCCTGGACCTATGGTCCGATGTAACATAAATCAAACTACAGTTTGGAAAAAAGTTTGCACCTCAAGAAGTCCCTTCTCGCACCTCCAGAAATCTCTTCTCGCATCCTAAAGTGAGAACCGCTGCTTTAAACCATTGTCAATCTAGAACGGAACTGCCCATATCCGGTTTCGTTAGCCGCGTAATAAGATTTCCTGTCCGCGAGTGATTTCTAGATAAATTAGCAGAAAAATGTTGCAAGTAACTACATCAATTTTTTTTAGTTTCGATTGGACACCACCTAAAATTCCAACAAAAGTCAGATCAAAATGCGACGAAGACCATTCGTTTTCTTTTTCTTCTTCACCTAAATTTCTTCCGGTTTTTGCATCAAATTTCACTACAAACCGTTTTCTGGGTCGGGAAGGAACTGATTATGCGTCCCGCTCAAAGTCACTGCGGCTCGTTCCTCAAAAAGTTTGGCCAATCCTAATCTAAAGCATAACAATAAAATCACAACTGACTCTTTAGAGAAAATTTCAGCCTCAACGTGTAAAATTGAATTTTTTAATTACAAGACATGTAATGTAAACGTGATGGAATCTTATTTAAAATTAATACGTTCATTGACTTTTTATTTATATCTGTGTGATAAAATTAGCATTTTCCTTTTTTAAAGATAAACGTTTCGTGACTATAGGCTGCGGGATACAAAACAGTTTTTAATTTTGCACTGCTTTGATTCGAAATAAACCCTATCGCTGCCGTACGCAACTATTCAAATTGTATGGTACGATGCCATACGCGACCAAATTTTTTCAGATTAAAAAAACTGTCGCGCCTAGAATACCTTCATGAATGAGTGCCGCTGTCGTCTAAAGTCGCCAAAATTATCGATTCGTGCTTTTTTTTCCTTTTTTCCGGATGACTGTCACTTTGCCATTTGTTGCATTGAAAGTCTACTGTTCTCGGCTTCTTTTTTCCTTTTTTTTGGAATGCCGCTTCATTGTTTTATCCAAGCATTATTATGGAATTTTGAAAGAAAAAATTATAAACTTGTGCAATACAAAGTGACCTTTTATAAAAAAAAAAATTTATCCAAAAGTCGGGATTTTTTTTTTTTTTTTTTTGGTGGCTTTTCCGGCATTTAGAGACTAGCGCGATTTTGCACTTCCAGCACTGAATGGGTTAAATCGCTCATAATATTCTTTAAAAAAACTCAATTCCTATGCGTCATCGGAACGAAAACGTTTTGTGTTTTAACTTCGAGGTAAAGCAGGATTAAATTGAAAACTGTTTTGTATACCACAGTATAGTCACCAAACGTTTGTCTTTAAAATAAGACAATGCTAAGTTTACCACATAAATAAAAATAAAAAAATGAATGAGCTCATATTAATTTTACGTAAACTCCTCTAAAACGTAGCACAGCATAAATATAGACAAGTAAAAGCAGTTTTGTTGTGGTTGGCCTCACATACTATAGTATCCGGCAGTGTTGTGCTGTTCCTTATTGCCGGTGCCTTCTCAACCAAAAACTTGTTTGTTGTTGCAGCTAAGTGATAAGAAATCGAATCTTTCATTATGCTCACTGTAATATGCCGAAGGGTGTAACGAGTTGGCGGGGACCATCTCCGCGTCATTGTGCCCGGGCAACACAGCTCCATTCGAAGAAATGTCGCAGCGGTGGTACGCCAATTTGATCGGACAGAGATTTGAGCCTGTGATCTCCCTCTCCAGAGACGGACGCGTTACCGCTCGACCAACTGGCCGGTTTTATTTTCGTTCTGTTTGAATGAGTAATTTAAATATGTCATTTTAGCAAATCATAAACTTTTTTCGGGGCATGGTTGAGCCACGTTTTTGTAATGTTAAGCAAAAAGAAAGTGATATTCGTCATTAACGTGCAAAAGTCCATCACTTTTAACATCTGGTATTTGCCAATAAAAAAGATCATAACTCTATATAGTGTACGTTCTATTTCAAGCCAACATTGTTTTTCTGTTAATGTTTTGATTTGTTTTTTCAAAAATATACGTTTGCTGACTAAGTTGTGGTATAAGTTATAAAACAGTTTCCGCACGTTTTTTGTTTAAGAACGCATATCAGTCTCTCACGCAACTGCTCTAGGTGTGGCGTTATATCAGATCCGGTATGCAAAAAATCATAATGATAATACCGGTACTTAGCTATTACTCTCTCCAATTCTGCTTATCGGTTTTTGTTTCACCATTATCTTCTGATGTGGCTGAAATCCTCTTTGCAGCAGTTCAAATTGTACTGGACCAGGCGAAATTTTTTGATTAATTGCCCTGGGGGGGATCGATTCGACATAACACATTCAAACGTTAATTACTCCCAAATTATATAAGATGAAAAAAAAAACGTTTTTGCTCCACGAGAAGCTCAACTTTTTGGCACAAAGTATAAACTTTTTGACATTATATTTGCTATGTTTATCTCCAATTAATTTCAACATAACTCAAAAACTATCAGAAGCGTTCAGTTCGCTTTTCATCTGCATAATCTTGATAAGCGTTTAAGTGCCCTGGAGTTTTATTCAGTAACTCAGAGATAATTACGGACTAAATTAAAAGATTATTTGTATTGTGCTAAAATATCTAAGTTATTAGTTTGTTGCGTGAATTAATTGCAAGCTGAATATTTGTTACTGTTCTAGTTCCTTTTGCAAAACACAAAATGTGGTATTTTTTTGCACAAAATTTATAAAAGAACAAGCATCAAACCAATATTTTTTCTCATTTACATTTTGCGTGTAAATGTTTATGACATGGCTGTAACACAATATGTCAATAAAATTGGTTGAATTTTTAATGTAGTTTTTGGTGTGCTGAAGATTTGTAGTGTAATATAATATTTTTTAAGGGTTTTCACGCGGAAAACTTCATTCCCATGTCAATGGGGATGAAGTCAAATTGCATTTGTTGCTGCTCTTGCTAAACCTAATCAAAAGTACAGCATTGCATTTAGTTAATAACAACACTGATTATCTTATCATTTTTTATTACGAGTCGAGTGGATAAAGCGTCTGTTGTTGATACAATGGATTTGGCTTCGATTTCCAGCTTGGTCAAAGCAAAACCTGAAAACAGTTTGTATTCATTCCTGAAGTGAAATAGGCAGAACTAATTTAATAGTTCACAGAGACATCACTTCTTACAATCCTACTTCATTTGACAACACCTTAATGCTGTCTCCGCGTCGAAATGGGTAATTATTTCAACCCCTAGTGACGCAGGTGAGGCGGAGCCCCCTATAGCGGGAGCATTCCCGTGTTTCGAAGTCAACTGACTTCATCATCAGTGTGAAGAGGAGTCTACACAATGCAGAGAATTTTGATCCCTGAATTAGGCTAACTCAACCGGTAAATTTGAATAACCAAGCTATCGGTATAGGCTAACGTCTGCATCTCGTAACTTCAGCTGCTAAAAAGGCAGACCCAATTTTTTTTTCCGACGTACTGCTCTGGACTCGAGTTTCGCGTAATACCAACGCTCATCGGCAGAGCTGACGTTCCAACCGAAATTCAAAAACTAAACTAAGCTTGTCTGCAAACCGAAATTCAAAAACTAAACTAAGCTTGCCTGTAAACCAAAATTCAAAATCTGAGTAAACTAGCCCATAAAGTTAAAATCAAAATAAGATTGTGAAACACAATCGCAATTGTGACCAAGGTAACCCGGAAAAAAAAAAAACTCTGGACATGGGACCAAGTGGGCTAATAGACAGGGATGAAAAATTAGGTACATAAAATGGGCAAGGGGTCCAAGTGGATAAGGGGGGGGGGGGGGGGGGGAGAGTTAAAGGACAAAGATCAACAATTCACCCAGTGCGAATACAATATTTTTTTATAGGCAGAACTAATTCAATAGTTCACAAGACATCGCGTCACATATCCTAAATGATATTGCACCCATGCTGTTTCTGCAGTGGACAATCTCTCAATTTCTGCAGTTAGCAGTGGACAATTTGTATTCACATCCAGCTTCCCGTCTAAATATTAACAATAAAATGAGCAGAGTGAAGCTTTCACCGTGTGTGGTAGATTACTGGACAAGCGACAGCCTTTTCTCAAAAAATAAACCATTTTTTCGCTGTCTGTAGACAACTTGGTAAATAAAAATGCAATTACTTCGAACTTACGAAAAAAACTTTCACAATGTGTCGGACGGACTGTAGTAAATGTTAATTTTTCAAATTATTTTTTGTGCAATTTTTTACGTACTTTTGAATTATAAAACAAAGAAATTGGTCTAACTTGATACTTTGATTCTTAGTTCATTTTTTAGAATAATAGCTTGGATAATTTAAAGTACTGTAATAGGTTTTGGCGTCGGAATGTTGTTTTTTTTGCTTACTTTGCAAAAGATTACGTTGTCTAATATAGGAGGGTATTTTTTCTCAAAAATTCAAAAATTCTGCAGTTTTGTGATGTTTATATAAGAAACCCTAAATTAATTTGGTCATTGCTCAACATTAGATTTCCCAAAATTTTATATAAAGATCAAAAATTTATAGAGCAAACTGTAAAAACGGCAGCAGTGTCGGTCATTTTTTTTTTTCGTAAAACTTGGACCTAAATATGATTCCTGTTTTCGCTTGAATTAGGTGTTTCACATTCGTTCTGCATCGTGTTGGACCATCATACAAATGTAACATCTATAACTTTTAGCGCAGACTATGAAGCAAAAAAGTAATAATTACCCAAAAGTTTTTAAACATAAAAAATCTCCATAATGTTTACGGAAAAAAATAGGCGACATTGATTTACAGTAGGATTTGTTGTGATCTGGTAATCATGGCCTACAGCGCTCTACAATTAATAGGTGAATCGTGAAAAGCAGAGAGCAATAAGATATAATTAGAAACAGTACCTGCATAAAAAAGACATTGCGTTGTTTCAGAATTAGCCTAATAAAGAATACGAAATACTGATATAAAACAGCAAATAATATTTAGCCTTCCAAAAAATATTTACTTCCAATTTTTATTTTTTATACAGCGCAATTTTATTTAGAAAACTGTGCTGCATATGTTTTAACGTCAATGCAGCAATTCACGGATGCGTATTCATTCGTGTACTAGCAATTTGCTTTTGCATTTGCCTTCGAGGTTACCACTAATACGAGGATATACCAAAAATTTTTAAAAGGTCAAGTTCAATTATTTTGTAATAGTGATTTTATGACAATAATCTCAGTTTTTGATTTGAGCTATAACAGAATAAACGACATGAGCAAGAAATAACATACCGGGGTAACTTTAAAAACAATAAAAATTTACTATTTTTTAAAATTGGGAACCTTGCAGCAGCTTTTGGCATTTTGGTCCGATTTGCAAAATATGATTGCAGCATACTGGCTTTCCACATTTTTGGCATCGATTTTTGGAAGCTGGTATATTGACTTTGCTTTCTTTGTAGCCAGGACCACAAGCATTTGACACGCCAACATAGCACCGTTTTCTGGTTTCGGATTTTGGTGAATAGTGTGAACGGGAAGTTGAAGTTTGGCTTTGTATTACAACATTGTATTTAATTACAATTAATTTCAATTAATGGTTATACTGATCGAAATACCTTTTTGTTATTACTATTTATTCGTATCATTCTACAAAGACTGTCTAATTCTCAAACCCAACGACTTTATTTTGATAATCTTTCAGATTTTGTTTCAGGGGTGGCTTTATAACAAAGGTGTTTAGTCTGCGGCCGTACAGTTGCATGCAGCCGTCAATGAAAATTTACGCGGCCGTTAACACGTAATTCAATATTCATGTTTTGGCGGCCGTGCTGGCAGTTGGCATGCGGTACATTAAAGTAAAACAGAAGTAATGCAAAAACAAATCAGTCTACACGAGGTATAACAATCTGAATGGTGATGTCACATAAAAATATAAGAATGAATGTAACACCTGAGTTGGCATGTACTATGCGAGTTGTGGAAACATAACAAATTGATACATATACTGTGCATTGAGGCTTCATTGGAACGACCGACGCTCGCGTCGCGTGTTCTTCTGCTTTTACTCGGCATTTTCCAACTAACGAGTGCGAAATTTCAGACTTTTGCTTATAACTCGAGAACTGTTGGGTCTAGCAACATGAAATTTGGACAGCAGTTTGAGATTAATGAGGTGTATGTTTGTACCAAATTTCGAGGAAATAGGTCACGTGAATTCGGTTTTAGAACCCAAAAACCGCCCCGCAAGTTTGGCGTAAAAAGCGGTTTCAGTCAAAAACGGCTTAAGTACGGCAAAAAATATTTCATAAGGTTGTATGTCTCAAGATACCCTTTCATCCCAACCAACCCGCTTTTGGCCGCGATGAGGTTTATTTCTTTTTTTTTCCTTTTTTTCCTTTTTTTTTCCTTTTTTTTTCCTTTTTTTTTCTTCCTAATTTTTGTACGCTCTTCTTCTCCTAAACCACAAAACATGGAAATCTAATTTTTGTGTAAAGTTGTTGAGCTGCAACTGCAATTTTTTCTCCCGAAATTTTTTGGGGCAACTCCACCGGGAACCCCCCAAAATGGGGCCCCAAAAAATCCATTTTTTGAACAGCTCAAGCTAGGGTGCTAGTTGTTTTTGATATCAGTAGATATTTAACAAACAAATATTTTGACATAGTTTGGGGGTAGCACCCCCCCGGAAACCCCCCCAAATGGACCCCCCAAAAATCAATTTTTTGAACGGCTTAACTTAGAGTGCTAGTGTTTTATGATATCAGCAGATATTTAACAGACAAATATTTTGACATAGTTTGGGGGTGCCACCCCCCCGGGAACCCCCCGAATGGACCCCCCAAAAATCAATTTTTTGAACGGCTCAAGGTAGAGTTCTACTTTTTTTGATATCAGCAGATATTTAACCATAGGTGGGCACGGTACTTTGCAAAAGTACCGCGGTACCGGTACTCGGTACTTTGCTAAAATTAGTACCGTGATACCGGTACCGGTACTTTCAAATTAAAAGTACCGCGGTAGTACCGCGGTACTTTTGCGGTACTTTTTTAAAAAATTAAAAGAAAAAAAATTGGACTGATTAACCTCGTTTACTGGATTGTAAATCATCACTTTTAGCAATTTGGTTCGTTTCCGCGACTAGTGCGAACTCCGTAGACCTACAGTTCGTTTTAGAGAAAGTTTGCCGTAGAATAGTAAGCAGTTGCAGTATTAGTATTACTACAATAGTGAGTACAGTACTAGCTAGTGATGAAATTGACTCGATAAAGTATCTAACTTATACCAACTACGGTCACCGGGCTACTTATTGTTCTAGACTTAGAGTATCTTGTGCCCAATAATAACCAAACAGCAGTCATCTCTTAAGCATCACGTACGTAAGTTGACACTGAAGGATACTCTGACGATCATCAGCTCCCAATTATTGCACAAGTGACATTTACACAAAACTTAAAAACTGGGGGATAAATTGCACTTTTGGCAAAGTGAGCTGTTTTGATTTGTTTTTAGTTGATTCATTGCTGCAGTTACTTTTTGGATTTCTCATTTAAAGCTAGATGGGAGCTTACCAGTTGCCAGCCTAAAACGAACGACGCACGTTAATGGTGACTTCTAAAAAATTCTTTTGTTTCCCCGTAATGAGAACAATTTCAAAATTACAGCATTTTTGTTGCTGTTGTGTAGCATATTTTTTCTCTTGTCACAACATAGCGTTAGACGCTAATTATTGCACAATCCGCACACTTTCATTGTGATATTTACTTCGTGCCTGGAGGAATTTGCACCTGCTTAAGAGTTTCTAGTTTTCCAATGTCCCGTGAATTTCGATTTCTTACCACTGAATTTCTGGCTAGTTCGAAGCCACAAGCAGAGATAATCATCGTAAAGCGCTCAATCCAAGGACGCAACAATGTAACCAGTGTGTGGGTTGAACACAGATTATGCAATTAGAGTTGTTGCAAAAAAGCTTTAGCACTTTTGGCAATGCTTTTGGGGGACTCTCAAGAAGATTCTTTGTCTCTTCTGATTATAAAAAAAATTAGCTTTTTGGCTAAAGCCGTTAAAATACAGGGTGAGCCAAAAGTAGGTGGACAGCAAAAAAAATTAAGTGTAACATAGTAATAGAAAACAGGTAAAATTAAAACAAATTTTAGTACTAAAATTGTAATTATATACCACAAATAACATAGTTGTAACAAAGTTAAAATGAACAATTCAATTAAACTAACTGAGGCATAAATCTATTCCATACGCCGTCCACCTACTTTTGGCTCACCCTGTATTTATTTTTTGTTATGTTCAATTTCGGGTGTTCTAAAAGAGGTGCAATCATAAAAATTGATTTCTTGGGGATTAATTTGTGCGGTTTCTGGGGAGGTGGCACCCAAAAATTTCCAGAGACAAAACCGTGTTTTTTACTCGACAATTTTGTGCAAAAATTAGATTGCGTTGTTTTGCCCTGTAGAACTTATTAGAAGAGCGTACAATGTTTAGGAAGAAAAAACCTCATCGCGGCCAAAGCCAAAGTGGGGTTGGTGCAGATGAAAGGATTTTTGAGATAATTTTTCTGTATAAGTATTACCGGGTGAAATACTTTTGGCTGTATTATACACCGTTTGTGAATGAAAACATCTTCTTCGCCAAACGTTCCAGGTATATTTAAAGTCGAAAGCTAATATAAATGGATACCGGCAGTAACGTGCAGTAAATTTTTCTTCAAGCATGCCCGTAACCAAAAATTTGCAATGGGGGGACGTTGCGGGGGTCTGGGGGTGGATCCCCCAAACACCGGAGGCAATTGGGGTCGGGGGCAAGGCCCCCAGCCACCGGAGGCATAGGGTGTAGGGGCGGATCCCCCAGCTCTCGAAAAATTTTTATTTTTTTGGCAAAAATAACTTAATTTTAGGCCTATTTTGATAAAAATCAATGCTATTAATACGTGGCATAAAATTAGCAGTGCTAAAAATCATTATACCGTACTAGTTACATAAATGGTTTATGTGGGAGGTAGCTATTGCTAGAATTTCAGTTCTCTTATTTACAAGTTGGTAAATCATAAAATCCTATTTCGGTAGTTTAGTAAACCTCACAAGAAGTAATCTATTTCAGCTAAATTTTATAGTGAAAGACGTATGCATATATGGGGGCCAATCGAAGGAAGGTCGAGAAAAGTTGTTGAGCATTTTTCAAAAAGCGATCAAATTTGATTACCAATTTTCGGCTATTCTTTATAGTCTTTTTTCTGATTTATAAGTTTTATGTTTGACAAATTAGCTCCCTCCCCCCTTCAATAAACATTTCAAAATTTTGGAGCATAACGGTCGGAGTTTCTGCTTAATCTAAGAACAAAAACGATTGCCAATATAGAACTAAGCATAACAATTTATTAGACGCGTTTCGCTTTAACTTAAAGCATCATCAGTAGAATGAATTTGCAAAGTAAGAAGCACGAATTTATATAAAATAGCCACCCATTAATTCAGGTGGCCATCTACCAATCTACTAATTTCTACAACAAACAACACGGAAATGTTGGCATTTCTCCCGAAGAAATGGAAGCCCTCAATTCTCTGAAAAAAGACAAATCCATAATCATTTGTAAAGCTGACAAAGGTAACGCAGTAGTTCTACTCAACAAGTTAGATTATATCAATAAAATGAACTGCGTTTTATCGGACACGAAACGGTTTAAACAGGTTAATTATGACAATAATATTCATAATTTGGACAAATTTCAAAAGTGCTTATACTATTTGAAACGAAAAGGCAGCTTAGAACAAGAAATTTATGATCGCATCAGGCCATCAGTTGCAGTTACTCCAACTCTATACGGACTGCCAAAAATTCATAAAGAGAACTGTCCTTGCCGCCCTGTTTTGGCTTCAACTGACTGCTACACTTATGAGTGCGCATCATGGCTCAGTGAAATTTTGAGCCCGTTAAGGCAACATCCAACAAATCTTAAAGACACGTTTGAGTTTGTAGATCGAATGCAGCAAGTAAAATTCAAAAACAATTCGGTTATGGTGTCATTTGATGTAAAAAGCCTGTTCACCAATATTCCTGTGGACTTCGTTACGGACATAATTTTAAAAGAAATTTAGTTATGGCAGTGATTCGACGAAAAAAGTTTACGGTTTGACTAAGCGACAATTCAAGAACCTTCTGGTGTGGACTACGAAACGCACTACTCTAAATTTTAATGGTAGTTTTTATGAACAAATTGATGGCGTAGGTATGGGATCTCCAATCGCTCCGGCTTTTGCTGACATTTAATGAATTATGTGATTGAAAAAACAAAAGAGTTTAATATGCAACCGGACGTGTTTTTTCGGTATGTGGATGATTGTTTTGCAGTATTTCCAGATTTTGAAAGTGCTATGTTGTTTTGTAGAAAATTAAACCAGATTCACAGTAATGTTAATTTTACCTACGAACTTGAAAACAACAAACAGTTGCCCTTCCTGGACGTCAATGTTGACAATTCAAAAGATAAATTAGAGTTATCCATTTATAGAAAACCTACACACACTGGGCTGTATAATAAGTGGAGTAGTTTGGCTCCCACTAAATACAAAATAAATTTGATTAGATCATTAGTCAATAGAGCTATTAAAGTTAGCAGCAATCGACAATTATTGTTTCTTGAGTGTGAGAAAATTACCAAAATGTTGCAACAAAATGAATATCCTACCAAAACTATTCGGAATGTTATTCGCAAAGCCATAAACAGAAATCAAAAACCGGATGCCAAACTTTACCCTAACCAACAACAGTCTACGAAGCATTGTGTCTTTTTTAAATTGCAGTTTATTGATCGTATTTCTATGCAAATTGAAAAAGAAATTCGTGAATTTTTATGCCCGTATGATATCAAATTGATAATGTCTCATCGTAACTTTACCTTTGGCAAACTATTTTCGTATAAAGATCGTCAATCGTTATTACATTCGTCAGGTGTTGTGTATCAATTAACTTGTAGTTGTGGTCAAAATTATATTGGCCAAACCAAACGGAACCTAATTACTCGCCTCAATGAACATCGCACGTGTGAAGATTCTGAAGTTTGCAAACATTTGCTCAATAATCCCAACCACGTAATTAATTTTGACTCACCCAAAATTTTGGACAGAAGTAATCACGTAACTAAATTACGCATCAAAGAAACTCTACATATTTCCAAAACAGAACCACAACTGAATGTCGACAATCAATCTTTGCCCCTGTATCTTTTCAATGCTTAATTGTTTTAAATTGTTGTTTAAAATGACGTCGCTATTCCGCTGTGTTTTCTTGTGTGTTTAAACCTATGACCTGTCTCTCTTTTAGTCAATTATGACAAATCTTAAGCCGTGCCGTGGCCACCTGAATTAATGGGTGGCTATTGTATATAAATTCGTGCTTCTTACTTTGCAAATTCATTCTACTGATGATGCTTTAAGTTAAAGCGAAACGCGTCTAATAAATTGTTATGCTTAGTTCTATATTGGCAATCGTTTTTGTTCTTAGATTTCAAAATATGCTTTAAATAATTTTTTGAATCTATTCTAGAGCAAAAGACAGTATCAGAAGTGCTAACAACGTAGTATTTTTCTTATTCTGCATTTTGGTCGGCAGGCCAATGTATTCACCCCGCGCCCCCTGGCTACGCTATTGTATTCACGCCTGATGTGATGAGTATTCATTGCGTAAGTCGTCTCTTAGAATTTTTTCTTAGCGATTTTGCTTTTGTTTCGCCGGTGCATGAATACTGGTAATGTATTATTTCGCCATTGCAAGAAAACGTCAATTTTTCAAATCGGCCAGCAAACTGCAAACGCTAAGTCCCTGCAGTAGTAGTAGCGAGTTAGACCAACAGTTAAACACTAAATTAAGAAAAAAGATTGGTTGTTTATCCAATTTATTTGCAAGCATTTTTACAACGTTTCAAGTTTTTAATGGTCCGTTCTTAAAATCCGTACTAAAAAATGAAAAAAAACTAAAGTACCGGTACGGTACCGCGGTACTTTGCTATTTTTTGGCGGTACCGGTACCGGTTCCACAAAAGTACCGACGGTACCGGTACCGGTACCAAAAAAGTACCGCGGTACCGGTACCGCGGTACTTTAGTACCGCGGTACTGCCCACCTATGTATTTAACAGACAAATATTTTGACATAGTTTGGGGTGCCACCCCCTAGGGAACCCCCCTAAATGGACCTCCCAAAAATCAATTTTTTGAATGGCTCAAGCTAGAGTTCTACTTTTTTTTGATATCAGTAGATGTTTAACAGAAAAATATTTTGACATAGTTTGGGGGTGCCACCTTCCCAGGAACCCCCCAAATGGACCCCCCAAAAATCAATTTTTTGAATAGCTCAACTTGGGTGCCTGTCTGTTTTGATATCAGCAGACATTTAACAAACAAATATTTTGACATAGTTTGGGGCTGCTACCCCCCCAGGGACCCCCCAAATAGACTCCCAAAAATCAATTTTTTGAACGGCTCAAGCTAGGGTGCCTGTGTTTTATGATATCAGGAGATATTTCACTGACAAATATTTTGACTCTACTTTTCTGGAGGTTCCATAATCAGATATTTTTAAATAATTGCTGATTTTACGGTAGACAAAAAGTACTTTTGAGCGTCAGAGCATTAGCTATGCGTCGGTCGTTCACTGGGTTTGCTGGCAAACTCCCATCTAGTTTAAGTGTGGTGGGTGTTGATAGCTATTTCATTGTAAACCGTCTAGATCAAATAGCTACCGTAAGTAATTTAGACTTTAGATTCTAAATCATTTTAACATTTTGTAAGCAATACTATTGCATTATGTCCTTAAAGCGGAAAAGAACTGTAGCAGAAGAGAAAAGAGTAATTAATTCCAAATGGGAGTTGGACTACTTCATGATCGAGACCGAAGCGCATATCATGATGTGTCTAAGATGCAATCAAGTTGTTAAAACAGCGAAAGGAGATAATGCAAAGCAAAATTTTTTTAGTCATGGTCACACTCTTATGCAAAATTGGAAGGCGAGTCAAAAAAGATTTGTGTAGAAAATTTAAAGAAAAGTTTACGACAGCAGACATCTTGCATGTCCACTTTCATGAAGCCTACTAATAATCGCTGCGAAGCTTCCTATGGAGTTGCGTATCATCTTGGTGTGGCGGGGAAACCTTATTCCGATGGAGAGCTCGTTTAGCGATGTCTTATAGACGTTGTTAAGTGCATTCATCCCGGTAAGGAAGCTGACTATTCATCATTTGCTCTTTCGCGTAATACCATTCAACGTCGGCAACATGATATTGCCAAACAGCTGTCTCTCTCCCTGCAGACAAAAGTTAACAAAGAAGCAAGTTTATTTTTTCTGGCTGTTTACGAATCGACTGACATTACGGACTCTGCACAGCTACTAGTATTTATACGTTCTCTGTCTCCAACTTTTGAGTTGTTCGAGGATCTTTTTTCCATGGAAACACTCTCTTCTCGCACCTGTGGTGAAGACATATTTGTTGCAGCAAAGAATGCCTGCATTAGAAATAGACTTGAATTGAAAAATCTGCGTGGTATTTGCATGGATGGAGCACCTGCAATGACAGGTAACATAAAAGGCTTTTTGGCAAGATTTTCAGAATATTTGTCAAAAGAGTATGACAATAAGCGGTTGACTAACCTTCATTGCATTATTCACCAAGAAGCTCTGTGTGTCAAATCTATTGCTTTAAATGACACTTTGAAAGAGGTGAATCGCATCATCTTGTACATTCGTGCAAATGCTCTTCATCATCGACAATTTCGAGAAATTTTGCAATTGAGTGAAACGTCTGCAGACGACATTCTGTATCACACTGCAGTCCGTTGGTTGTCTCAGAGAGAAACATCTTGCCGTGTTCTGCACTTGCGCAAAGAAATAACAGATTACTATTCCACAAAAAACAAAAATTGCCCATTAAAAAATTCCAGCTTCCTTAGATCTTTGGCGTTTCTGGTGGATTTTCTGTCCCACGTGAACAATATAAATCATAGCCTACAAGGAAAAGCAACAACAGTGTGTAGCATGTACAAAAAAGTATTGGCTTTTCATGACAAATGTCGTCTGCTTAAAAATCATCTTCAACAGCACAATTTTTTCCATTTTCCTCAACTGACGTCTTTGGTCGACAGCAACGAAATACAGGTTGACAACATTCCAATCACTGTCTTCTCTGGCGTATTCGATACGGTGTTTTGAGGATTTCGCTGATTGTTTTCAAGACTTTGAGAAAATTTCGCAAAACATTAAGACTCGTCGCCTTTCCTCATCTGGTTGACACCGAAAGTGCTCCGTTACGTCTTCAGACAGGAACTGGTGGAGTTGAAAAATAATAAAAACCTTGTGGCAAAATTTAACCAAGAAGAAAATTTGGTAGAAACGTGGAAAAGTGCTACGGAATATCGATTGCTACGAGAATTGGCAAGAGAAACTCTTGTACTTTTTGGAAGCACTAACGTTTGCGAATCAGCATGTTCAGTGATGAAGTACTTGAAAAACGAGTATCGCACACGATTGTTGGATGGAAATCTGGAATTTCAACTAAAGCTGATGGTATCCAGAGAGGTTCCTGTCTTCGCAAGATTATTTGCTCGTAAGCAAGATCAAGGAAGCCATTAATTGTAACGATGTCTTACCATGCTACTTTTATTGAATAAATTCGTTTAAAAAATAATGTTTGACGTTTCATTGTATTTTTAGGCACAGTACGTTTAGGAGACGCACGTAGATATAATTATCTTTACTTAGCTACAGTACCGCAATTAATGATAAAAAATCTATTACGCGGCCGCACTTCATAGAAGTAATCATAATGCGGCCGGCAATATCAAAAAGGTTGTACACCCCTGCAGCAGGCACTCAACCAAGATACGATTTCAAGTAAATTAATCCCATTTATTGTAAAATTCTACTTTGAATTTAGCTTCATTTTTGGACTGCTTTTTA
The DNA here is from genome assembly GCA_963965965.1 of Trididemnum nubilum. Lineage (NCBI taxonomy): Eukaryota > Metazoa > Chordata > Ascidiacea > Aplousobranchia > Didemnidae > Trididemnum > Trididemnum nubilum. The sequence continues at coordinate 9,403,928 of OZ014484.1, read as the reverse complement.
CTTTGGAACTCACAATAACTTATTATGACAATTTTGTTTTTTCATGTCCTTGCACTGACTCATGTAACTTTAATTAAATTTGGATTTGCTGTATTTTGAATGAAAAGTTTCAAATCACATAAGTTTTCCACTTATGCTCAAAAATGCATTTTCGATAGATAGTGTATGAAAAAATTTTCGATTTATTTATATCGTAAAAGTTTCGACTTAGAAATTTACAGTATAGACAACGCTTTTTTTGATTATTTGTTTACCGGTATGTATAGAAATTATTCCTTTTATCTGTAACACATCTATCTTGATGCTAATGAATATATGCTGGATAATACTTGCCCATGCCATTTTGCCTGTTTGGTAAACAGTTTTAGTTTCTTTTTAAAGCGGAAGTTTTTGACGAAAAAGTTTTTGTTTTGAAAAAAAGCTTTCAATTTCTATACGTTACACTTCATAAGTTGTAGGTGATGCAATTCCTCCAATTACGCTTTTGTCCAAAAAAAAAAAAACAGTGGAAAACTTCCAAGCGTGGGTGCGAATTCATGAAGCACCTAGCTATATTTTATTTAAACTACTTAGCAATATTTCTTTATTGTTATTTAGTCTACAACAAATAACTAACTGAACTGAAAAAAATTGAAAATTGAGCATATCCCATAGCGCCACAATCGCTTTCGTAAAAAAGAGGATACAGATGAAGCAAGCAAAAAACAATAGAATAGGCTAATTTAAAGCCAAATAAATAGGTCGTTACAACATTTACAAAAACACGTTCTTTCTGGCTTTTTCGTTGTGATCGATGAGATGATATTTGTTATTTTTATTCAAAAATTTATTGCAAACTTTGGCAGCATAATCAAGAACTGGCGAAAACCACGCAAATTTGAAGAATATTTAAACGAGCTTGCGAACAGGGATGTAAAGAAAAAATAAAATGGTTAATATCAGTGGCGTAGGAGATTAGGGGGGAGGGGGGGCAGGGGGACACTGTCCCCCCGCTTGTTTTTGAGGTGTCGATCGCGAGTCAAAATTTTGGACAATTTCATGTTTTTCGGGCATTTATGCTCAACATTTACATTTTGATGTAATCAATGTTGGTCAGCTGGGTATTTCATTTTTTGTTTAATAAGTTAGTCTAGTTAATAACCTAATATCTAGGCTAAATATCTAGGCTGCATCGGTAAGTGTCATATTATACCTTTATTGGACACTAAATTTCGGGTCAATTTAATATTTTTCGGGCAGTTTTTCTCACTAGTAATCATATTTTTATATTTTCAGTTCTGGCTATTTCATTTTGTGGTCAAATAGCTTTCTAGGCTATTTTTGTTGCACCGGTAAGTGGCATGTTATGGTCTGTTTTGATTTAGTAGCAAATTTTTGGGCAATTTATTTTTTGGACATTTTTGTTCAGCATTTTTTCATCATATTTTTGTAGCTATTAGGCTACCTAGTGATGGCTAATTTACTTTTGTGATTAAATAGTTTTATAGGCTATTTACGATTTGCCATAAGTCAAGGGTCATTTTTGAATGTGCAGTAAAATTTTGGGCAGTTTCATGTTTTAAGAAGATTTGCGTCATATTTTTGTTGTCGGCAACTTTTTTGCTTTTCAGTTTTGTGGCCAACTGTCAAATAGGCCTGCTATTTAGTCAATCTTGCCATATTCATATCTTTGAGGATTGCAAACCTAATTTTTGTGCAATTTTGCTCAGTTTTTAATTATATACAGTATTTTATAGTCAGTGCTGGCTTCTTTTTAGTTTTCAGCTTTGTGGTCACATAATTTTCTAATCTATTTTGCTGTGTCATCAAAGAAATAATATAGATCAATGATTCAAATTCACCACCCGGACTTCATAAGCTTCAATAAGCCAACATTAATGGCACAGTAAAATTTTGGGCAATTGCGTATTTCTCTGATTTTGCCTAGCATAACACATGTCTTGTTGATATAATGACTTGTTGACTAAATTCAGAATTGACAGATTGACCAGTTACTTTGGTGGTGTAATCATATAGTTTTTTCAGTTAATGTTCTGTGAAGCCTCTTTTCATTGGCTACCTCTTTAGTTATTTTTGTTGTTTGTGCAGGCTTCCACTTTCCTGGAAATTTCTTCTGACAGAACCAAGTATTTTTCTCATTCAGCTTTCATCAAATTGTGAGCAATATTCAATTTTCGAGTGAACAGCAATCAATGACCAATTGACTTGCAGTGATTGTCAAAGTGTATCACATTTCTTTTTCAGTAGATATGGCAATTAACTTTGATATTGTTTTAAATCTTTGCTTTGGTTGAACTTTTTCGTTAAAAGCCTTATTACACTTAGTTAATTAGCTTGTAATAATGTTAGCTGTATCTATTTGCGTCATAAAAATCAATTATTTTTTGGCAGCTTGTCATTGTGTGAGCAAGTTTGATTTTTATATGAATAATCACCGACCAAGTTATTTGTATGATTGACCAAAATAACGACAGTATTAACAGCAATTAAGTTGCCAATAATGCTACACAGTTGTTGTTGTTTTTTTGTCCATTGTGTTTTTCTCAAAAGTATATTAACTTTGCATCTTTTTAACCATTTTTAAATGGTGCTGGAAAAGTTGTCCAAATTTACATAATGGTTACATACATTTTGACCCTTGTTTAAAACAATAATTTCTTTTTAACCGTTTAGTTCAACTACTGTAGCTACAGCAGCATGCTTCAAATTATGTCAAGCACTGGGCATGGTGTAAAGCTCACTTAGTCCATGTTCATTTAAGTACTGTACGTTAAGGAAAAAAAATAGGTATAAACTTGTGTTCGCCATATCACTTGTTCAGTTGTCTTGATAAGATATCTTATAGTTGTCAAGATGTAAATACTTTATGGAAAGTTTTGTCTCATTCAAAAAATGCACAAGTGATGTTACCAGTATAATAATCAGCTAGTTGGGACAAAGCTAGTACCATTGTCATGTATTTTACACTAAACAGGTAATGAGTTCAGATATTTTTAAAAGACCTAAAAATCAGATGCTTTATAATAATTTGGAACATGAAAATATTGCTAGTTTAGTTACCAGTTTTCATGAATAACGTTGCTTTAACTTCTCTCTTTCAGATTTGTTACTTGTTACATGCTTCGACGTATTACAGCGAGTATAATGAAAGATTTGATTTGAACATTTGTTACCAAATTGCTAAATGACTAGCTTTCCTTAGTAAGTTAGTCTACTAACTGTATAGCTAAGAGGTTTGCATAATTCAGGTTTTTTAATGTGCGCATTTTTTTAAGCAAAAAAATGCAGGTGACCAATTTATTTTTCTGGCAGAATTCAATTTATCATATCATATTTCGGGAAAAAGTTTGGAGCCTTCCCAAACCATTTTGAGCTCCTACGCCCATCGTTACACCAGTCTTATGCCTCAGGCACGGAACCTCATGGGTCGTGCGAAAGTGCCATATCGTAGCTCCGGCACTGTCATGGGCCACCGCGATGACAATATAAACTTAGAGAACATTATCATATACGGACTCTCATTTTAGATAATCCATTACTTTCTACTGTAGTTTAAAAAAAGATATTTTTGGCATAGAACGATAAAGATAAAAACGGTTGTTCATTTTTGGCTAAAAAATATCATTAATAATAATCGAACTTACTATAATACATTCAAGACATGGTAGATTTATAAATATGCAAAGGGGAAACTAAGTTGCGCAACTTATGAGGCCCATGATCATTAACACTTAAACAAGATGAGCGCATTATCGTCCATCAAAGATATATGCATCCACTAAATCATAGGCAATCAGATCGAAATCAAATTGAAGATGGACCCCGGCTTGCTAGCAACTTTTTTGTTATATATTTTTTTTTAGTCGTTGAAAAAGTGACGTCATTTTTTTAATATGGCTGTAACGTCACAATGATGACGTCATCAACTTAGAATCAACTTTTCTTAAAATAATTAGTAAACACCAAACCGCATTACAAATTTATTGCTCCCATAACTTATGGTTTTTCATGATTTTTGACTGAGACTTCCGGCTAAAATACGTCAGTCAAAATATAGCCCATGTAAAACAGGGTTAACCCCACAGAGAAACGTGAAAAGATCAAAAAGTTTATGGCCTTTGCAGAACCTCAGAAGATTAATATTTTTTTCTTAAATTTTACATGCTGATTCATATGACCCTACTTGGTCTTTTTCGTGCTATTACTGCAAAAAAAATTTGAAAGCTTATTTTTTAACTCCACCTTATTATGCATTGCATTGTCATGGTGATTTAACCAGATCCCAGATTATGCTCTATTTACGCAGCTAAAAACAACTTTTGTCTCTTATAACACATAACAACACCATATCTATGCATGTGTTATTGAATACTGTCCAATATTTTTACTTTACGTTGCATCACATTTGTCGCGTCATTATAGCGCAATGCAACATTAATTTAATATCTGTAGTAAAACTATTTGCTTTACAGGTGAAAACTTTTCTAATGTGAAAGTTTTTTTGTATTTGAACTTGAGAGAGCCACATGTACATTAGTTTACCACAAGGTGGTTACGGTGGGTTCATTACTTGCAAATTAACAATAAAAAACTCATACTGGTTTAAAATAAAACATTTATTTCTACTAATTAGTGATAGGCAGAGTTGTAAACGGGCCGGCAAGTAGGAGCCTGAACCCTGCCCGAACCCAAACTGCAAAGCCCGGCCAGATTTACAACTCTAAGCCCGACGAACGCGTTGTACTACTCGACCAACTGGACGGTATAAAAGATTTCAATCTGATCAAATTCACTTTTTTGGTGATTTCCAGCCATACTCATTATTAAACAAGCTATCTCTAAACAAGGTGATCATTGTAGATATATTCAATTGGTAAGAAAGATATTGAAGATTGTCTCTGAAAACAAAATGCGATAGTTTTTGCAATCAAATTAAAACAGACGGAACTACTTATCATTTTCTATGCTAAAATCATAATTTGATTGTATAATCTAAAGAAAGTTAAATGTAGGCCAAAATTTTGGGGATTAAATCAAAAATCTTGCACGGGATTTTTTTAGGATTTCCATTGCGTAATCCCGGGATTTTTTGGAATCGACGTAGCAAGAGCGCAAACGACTACCCTGTAAAATAAGCAAAGTTTCCGGCACTTCGATTAAATAAAATAATTCATCTCGCAGATAAATGGCTAATTAAACTTAGAAGGCCGTGTTTTTATCCGATTTAAAAAAAACAAATACATCATTTGCATTTTAACCTTTTTACAGGAATTTTACCCGACTTAGTTTTGAAATCTTAGTGTTTACTACGATCTTAGTGTTTACTGCAATATTATTTCCTTTTGAATTTCAAATCCTGCAGTTTTTAAGAACACTGGGCTCAAATTCAAACTTTGATTTATTTCTTGTTATACAATATAGGAAAACGTTTTGTTCCAATTTCAATTTTCTTGCAGATCTTCATCCAATTTCAATTTAAATTTACTTTTTGTGGGACCTGAGCTTGCGTGGAATATGAACCCAGGTCTACAACAATTGTGGGCCTGGGTTCGATTCACCACGAGACCAAGCCAAAGACTATAAAAGTGGTATTTCCAACTTCTCTGCTTTAACGGTTAGTATTAAAATGACAAAAGAATGAACCATTTTTCGTCTGCAAAGTTTGAGAATTGCCTACAGCTTTTTTTTGTTTTTTTTTTTACCATCACTGGGGAACAAAAGTGTAGGAGCTATCTTAAATAATTTTTTGACTCAGGTTTGGTTGTCCACCATTTTGGAGTTTGTACGCTATAGGACAAATAGCATGATATGGTCAAAGGAGAAGACACTAACGTTTGTAGCATTGTAGACCAGTGGGCAAGTGGCAATTTGAAGTATCGAAGACTGCAACGTCGTTTTGTTTTGTTGGCCACGCTATTTGGTAAGCAACAACAAAATAATCCTATCTATTCACAAACATTTTGTGAATTGTTGAATTGGTTATGGTCGTCTTATTAAATAATAATCTTTTTTATTAGATATGAATGTTAATTTCTTATATATCGTAACATGAATATTCTGCAGCATTCTTGTATGAAATATTGCTAACGAAAAGCATTGAGTGAAAAATTCAATAGCAAGGATAGGTATGGAAGAGTTAGCCCAAGTAAAAACTCATATTTTACTTTATTTTTATCAGATTACGAACAGTGTGCTGCTAAGCAATTCGAGAATTGGATGACGTTTTGCATGGGCGGTGAGCAATTTTCATTTCTAATCAGTCGACAGTGTAACCGAGAAAATAATGACTTCGCTTTTAAAACGACCCTGATTTTATGATTTGGGTTCAACCCACACCCAGGTCATGTTGTTAGCGTTCATGGATAGAACGCTTTACGATGACTATCTTTGCTTGGTAGTTTCGAACAAGCAACAAACTCAATGTGCAAAAATTCACAAAAACATTGGATCCTTGGAAACTCTTATGCAGGTGCGGATTTCTCCAAACACGAAGTACTTATCGCAATCAATAGTGTGTAGATTGTCTAACAGTTACCCTCTGATGCTGCCGAATGAGAGTAAGATAAGTACACAACTACACCGAAAAACTCCAGTAGGTTGTCTCAATAAAATGCATACAGAATCTGAAATGATCAAAACACCAACATTATTTATGATGGAAAAAGCTTTCTTAAATTATCGCTAAATCGACTTAGTTTACTTTAAAGAACTTAAAACTAGAACTGAAAACTGTGCTTCTTATCGATCACCTATAACCACAACTAAGGAAAAAAACCAACTGAGATCTATTAACTGAAAACCAAGTATTTAAATTGCAAATTAAATGTAAATTAAACTTTGCACTCAACGTTCAAAAATAAAGGAAACGGAGATCGAGCTCGTAATCACCGCAAGTCCCGCGGCAAGCAAGACGGGCCGCGCGCATCACATCTCACCAACCCGAGCGCTTGCAGAGACCACGAGTTCAAAACTCAACACAAGAATTGTAAGCAAAATGAAACATAGCCACAAAATCAGCGTACTGTAACAACCATAAATATGAAATTAGTTGTTACGCTATTTTACAAATTTTCAGACTTTTCATTTTTTTAGAAGATTTTAATCCTATATTTTACACAAGCTTATTTGGCCGTTTATTGAAGGTAGTATTCCTTTTTAAAGCGGATGTTTTTGAAGAAATAGTTTCTAATTTTTATACGTTTCATGAGTTGTGAGTAGAGCAATTCCCCAAAATACGCTTTTTTCCTAAAAAAACACTGTGGAATTTTTAAGCGTGGGTGCGAGCTCATCCAGCACTTAGCTATGAGCTATATTTTTTATTGTTATTCAGTTTACGACAATTAAACAATCGAATTGAAAAAAATGAAAATTTAGCATATATGGCATGGCGCCACAATCTCTTTCTCAAAAAAGAGGTCAAAGATGAAGCAAGCAAAGAGCAATAGTATAGGCTAATTTTAAGTCAAAAAAAGCAGGTCGTTACAACGTCTCCAAAAAATTCTCTTTCTGGCGCTTTCCTTGACAAAGTGATCGATAAGGCAATTTTTGTTAATTTTATTCAAAGCTTTTATTGCAAACTTTGTGTACATTAAAAAGAACGGTCAAAACCACGCAACTTTAAAGAATCTCCAAACGAGCTTGCGAACAGTGATGTGAAGAAAAATATAAAATGGTTATAACAGTTTTATATGCCTCAGATGCGGAAGCTCATACATTGTGCCAAAGTGCCATATTGTAACTACGGCAGTGTCATGAGCTACTGCGATGACAACGAAAACTTTGAGAACATTATTATTATACTGACCCTCATTGTAGATCATTAGTTTTTACTGCAGTTTACAAAAAAAATTTTTTTTTTGGCCCAAAAAGTAAAGATGAAAAAGGTTGTTCATCTTTGGCGAAAAAATATTGCAAATAAACGAACTTGCTAATGCATTCAAGTTATGGTAGACTATAGAATAAGCAACGGGAATACTAAGTTGCGCGACTTTTGAGGCCCATGATCATTTTCATTTAAACAAGATGAGCACATTATCATCGATTAAAGATTATGCATCCATTAAATCATAAGCAATCGGATAGAATCCAAATTGAGGATGAAGCTCTCAATGGTTGAGATTGTATTTAAATTTCAAAAAAATTTGCTACTTTAGGTCAGATTTTAGGCAAATTTGTAACTGCCTTACTAACATGTAAAATGGTTAATCGTTTTCAAGTACCTATTTTGAAAAAAAATTTTAAAAAGGAGAGAAAAATATTTTAGAGAAAAGAGAAGGTCTTGATGTACTGAACTTTTTTTGATGTGCAGAAGATGATCGGAATTTTTCATCAAAGAAAGAATTTTCAAAATTTAGAAATAGACTTTCGCATAAAAATTATTTTTACGTCTTTATTATGTCAGTGGTAGGCCATTTTCAAAGAACTTTTTTTTTTTTTTCACCGCAAAGTTTGTCTGTCATTGCTCATTTGTGTTGGATTTTCTTATACATGTTTGGTTCGGGGGAAAATTTGATAATCCGGTATGGTATTCTAAAATGTTTTAGTCCATACCGTGATTCATTCCTCCACATAATATGGTTTCTTAAGCCGCTTTTACCGAAAGTCCGTATTTACGCATATGCGTAAAAAAATACGGATATGCGTATAAAAATACGCATATGCGCATAAAATTTTTACTCTCGTTGGTTTATTTTATATTGCCTTTTACCGAATATGCGTATTTACGCATGCGTATATCTGCATGCGTTTTTTTACGCTTGGCAAAGAATAAAATACGGATACGGTATGCGTATTTTTCAGGCTTTTATAAAGAAATTTTTTTGCGGTGTGACGTCACAAGGTTGCTTGGTGTAGTGGTTTTGATACTTGTCTTTGAAACTTTTAACCTGAGTTCGATTCTCACCAAAATCAAAACTTTTATTTTTGCACAAACGTAAGAGATTTTTTTTCAATCATTTTTTTGGATCTTTTGTTTGGAAATTTTTACAAAGTTTCTACAACTAGGCCTAAAGTACTTGACTAGTCGACGTTTTTCTTTAATTGCTTAGTTCCTCATCAAATCATATCTTTCGTTCTCGCTGCAATACGCCGAAGCGTGAAACAAGTTGGCGGGGCCTATCTGTTTGGCAGTGAAAGGTTACTTGTAGCCTACTACTACAGCATTTTTGCTTGCAGATCAAACTGAATTCTACGGAAGCAACTCAGTCAATGTTTTGATGTTTGAGATAAAGTAGTTGCTCTCACGGTAAATCACTAACTAGGCATTTTCAAGTTTTAGTTGGTCAGCGAACCACAAACAAATCAACCACAATTCATAACAAGATGCTATCATTGTTTTTCTTAATATCCTTTGCTGTTGCAAGCATTTAAATCACGCAATTGTGCACTAGTTGAGTGAAGTTCGAGTGGACGAATATATACGTGTCAAGGTAGTACTTTGCTTTTGTTCTGGTTTGGACTTTTAGGTTCGAACACCACCGAGAGCAGCAACTTTTTTACTATTAGTTACAGAATTTTAGAAAATAAAAGGTTGTTTTTTAAAACGATGAATGAAATTAGGATGAAACAAGTTTAAGGAGAAATTATTCAAGAAAAGTTTTTAATGTTCTGTTGCTCGTTTCAGGTTTTGTCATACCGGTATTCCAAGGCCAAAAAAAGTTTGGCCCATGGCCCAACTTTGGGCCTAGCATAACCCTTAAAAATCAGAAGCTTAAAACCAAAGTAATAATGTACCTTGGAATTGAAGAGCTTAGTACTAAAAGTGACTAAGTCACAAAATAACACTTTCGAGTTATGAGCAATTGAAGTTTTTAAGTCCATGTTTAAATACCACCAAATAGTATTTTTGAGAGTCCAATCATTTTTTCAAACGTTGATGGTCACCAAAGAGTTGTCCCCACTCTTAGTTTTTATTTATCGGTTTTTATTAAATTTTTAATAAACAAACAAACTTTTGGACTTAGTCACTTTTACTGCAAACTGTGGACTTCGTTACTTTTAATTCTAAATTGCGCCAATCAGATATTTTGTAAAATAAACTTAAAGCATGTTTTGGTTAAAAACAATTTGTGAAAGTGCCCAGATGGAAAAGCTGCAATATTTCTGACTTAGTAGAAGAAGAACTGGGTTTGATTCGCGCGCTGGTCGGGCAGGTTTAATGTCGCGTTCCTTGGCAAAAACATTTTTCTTTTTGGGAACCCTAATTTTTTGCAAAAATGAAAAGGGTTTTCGAATGGCTAAATTCGTTAAGGTCGAAGTAAAAATATTTTAAATAGTCAATGCAACAAAAGAGAGGTTTTCCACTTGGATAGCATTTTAATGAACAGTCGAAAAATAAAGCATAAAGCAACAATAAACTTTCTTCATGCAAATTCATGCCTACTAGCTATTGTTCTGCTCCGTATCCATTGTCTATTCAAACTCATCTTCTGGTTCATCTTCAACAACATCAATATCGGCTTTTAACACACTATAAAAAGTAGCATGTTCAGGCAAGTGAACGTAGTGGAGGAGCTGTTTAAAATCAGCTAGTTTGGCGGCTTTAATAGGCAAAAAAGACTGATAGGCTCTCCGTAAGACCAGAGGGTTGAGGGCATTGACCAAGAATTTTATCTTTTGTCCTTTTTTTAAAAAAGTTACGTCGGTGTCGCAAGTCCCTGTCATAGAATATCAAGAAGTAAGGCCCTCATTACATTTGTTGTACTGTTGTAGGCCTACTGAATAACGATAAAGTAAATTGCTTCATGCTTGAAATGAGAGACCAAGCTTCCAGTTGGTTGGTGCCGGTAAGTAGCCTATTTATCATCCCTTCATCTGTTCATCACCAGATTACCCGTACCACTTGAAAAGATAGACATAATAAGTACTGTAACTACATCTAACAATCTTGTTGAGCAAGAGTTTTCTATATTTTTATATGCAAAGCCTAATCTACTCAAAGCCTGTATCTGGAACTTTATTTTCCTCATTATCATATCTGTATACTGTCAGATATCCTGACTCTACCGGTACCAGTCTACTAGAAACCAGTTCATTATTCGCACTCACTGCCGAGTGCAGACATGCGTACTGCGCATGCGCAGATATCAGCTGTTTGGACTTCGTCACTTCTTCGTCAAAACAGTTGGACTTCAGCACTTTTAGCACTAAATTTGCGTCAACAATTGAAATTGCCGAGTCTGGCAGATGGACTTCAGCACATTTCAGCGAAAAAAAATGGCTCCTCACATGTTCACTGAACCAAGTAAAATGCATTGTGGGTGATATCTCAATTTTGGCAAAATGTGACTTAGTCACTTTTAATACTAAGCTCTTCAATTATTGCAAAGGGCTTCAGGCTGCGAATTCGATTAAAGATTTATGCTAGGCTTTTATAACATGTAACGATAGGCTACAGCGTTGAAGCTCCCAGTAGGCTAGTGCTCAGGCGGGCAACGAGGTTGCTAAGGGAAAGGAGATTTGCATCCAAAGGGTCCCAGTTGAGAAGACTGTTGAGCAAAGTAACGCAACTAAAGTTTTTAATTACGGAGGCTTGAGGGCGGAGCGCCAAGCCGTTGGAGACCATGGCTTGTGCCGTTACTTACAGCCAAGGCCTCATAGAGAAATTTTGCCAAGGATTACAGTATCTATACGGAGACTGAAAATTACGATTATGTTTCGCCGGAAATGAGTGCTATGATGAATGATCATGCTGTGAGTATCACTACCACTAATTTAGTGCGTCGACTTAAACCGGTAAGATTTTTCGCCGACCCCTTGACCCGGATCGATGCGCTTCCTGAACCCCCCTTTCGTAGGCCTTGATTACAGTTGCACGTAGGCCTTGATTACAGTTGCACCGGTATGCTATGTGTACAACTGTAACAAAACTTGCTGCTTTGAAAATGTGCTGTTATGGTTAGTTTTCAAGTAGGCCGACAGCTTTATTAATTAACTGCCCTACATTTTTTCTGAAGTCACCAGGTACGCTATTTATTTTAATGAAAAATAAAATATTGTCTAAGCTAATTTTTTTTTTTTTTGCTACTGTAATATCCACGGTCAATAATAGAACACCCAGTGAGATGCAGCTCTCGAGTGAGCAAACAACAGAGAAGTTGGTGGAATTGGTTCGGCCACATGTTTTCATTTATAATAGCAAAAGCGACAAACACAGGGACGCACAACGGCTACTGAACGTTTGGGAAAGCATCAGCATGGAAATGCGAGTTGATGGCATGGATGGTAAGTGCCGCTGTGACCACGCAAGAGTGAGACTAAAGGAGCTCAAGTCTAACCAGGGCCGTTGAAAAAGATTCATTGTGGACCTGGGGATAGATCCAGAAAAGAAGTATAATTCTATCCAACTGCCATTTTATTTCTCGGTCTTACGATGACAACAAAATAAAATTTATCTCAGAAAATTTCGGAACTAATAATATATTCTTAATACTACAAATTCGTCTGCCGCAATTTTTTTGTTTGATAAATTGTAATAGCTACAGAATGCCATCATTTTACATTCCTTCGTGTGATCGTCGACTAAAAGATTGAAAAGTTTTTTATTTATTTTTTCTTTAATGGTTCATATACCAGCTGCAATGTCTGTACAACGTATACAATTCTACATAACACAAATTCAAAAAGCAACAACAGCACCGTAAACGTTTTTGGTGTGCTTCATCTATTTGGTTTACTTATAGCAAAATCATGGAAATCGATGAAAAACTGTAATTTCGTCTCGAATTTCATCTAGCAATGTATAAAATTGTTCACGATTACATCGAAAATACTTTTGAAACATTTCATCATCAATACCCAACTCTTGCACCAACGTGTAATAAGCACCCATACTGCTTCTCTTTTGGTTTAAAGGTTGAACAGCCCATCTCCTACGGCCGCGTAATCTCCTTGCGACGATAAAGGCTCCCAAAGCAATAATTGCGTCGTCAGCAGTTTCCGATTGAGATGTTATCAGCGACATTTCAACAATCAAATAAAAGGTTATACGAAACTCACAAGCCATTCATTTTTTGCTTTTGAGATACGCTCGCTGAAATACGCATACGCGTATTTCCGCATGTCAATAAATCACCCTGCGTAAATACGCATATCCGTATTTACGGATATGCGTTTTTTATACGCATATGCGTAAATACGGACTTTCGGTAAAAGCGGCTTTATTCGTAGTTGTATTCAAAATACGTATTTTGCAATTTTTTTGTTACAACATAATAAGCTTGTGAATAAGCTTGATTATAACTACAGTAATTTTACATAATTTCTTTTTGAAATAAAAGTGACTAAATATTTTCACTTTACCGAACATTTTAACGTTTTATTTTTATTAGTTTTACCAAGTACCCGAGATTACCTGATGGGCCAGTTACTTGTACTATAGTTGTAAGTTTTAAAGTCTTAAATGCCGCCGTGGTAATTCATTGACATGCAGATGAACCATTGTAATGGTCTTGACAATCTTTTTTCTAAACATCGCATCACTTCACTATGATTTCGGTGTTGATAGCTGTTCCATCGCAACCAATTACTTTTCTAGAGGTTCAAGCTGTCTTTGCACTCATTTAGATGGTTAATTAAGGATTCTACGATGTCTTTACTTAATCCAGTATTGTGAGAGAAGTGGCCAAATACTCGGACCGCGGTTTGCCAACAATCGTTTTGTTACATGCTTTTCAGTAGCAATTAAGTCTTCGATGGTATTTCTCTTGAAAAATGTTTTCTAGCGTCTCATTTTTTTATCATTAAAAACTATGCTTTGAATATTTTCATGTTGCGTGTTTGAAAAAATGCAGTCTCTCAAATCTCGAGCACGTCTGACTATGCTTCTATGAGTGACCTTAGATGTGTTCATAGTAGATACAACATCAACATCACATAAGACTGCTGTTGCTAATGATGCAGCACCGCAATCTGAAATCCTGCGTCTATCACAGGCTTTAGCGAGTTGCAGCAGCTTTAGCCTCATTTGTTAATTTGGTTTTGGGATGGTGAGGAGAGTTGATTGTGCTTTCCGAATCTTTGTCACTACAGTCGGTGGTACTGTTATTATTGCTTCTACTGTAGCGGCGTTTTTTCTTGAGATTATTGCATTTTCTTCGTTTGAGAGGAAGTTCTTCCACCAATTTTTGTTTCCTCAATTCCATCAATCGCCCACTTTCTACAAGATCTGCTGCACCAATAAACAAATTTCAATCGTGTTTTTGGTCAACAAGAAAAGAACCTTATTTTTTTTCTAGTGTCGTCAAACGTACTGGTATTTGGTAGTTTTTATGCCAAAATTTTTGAGGTACCTCACAAACGTCAGCTTTTGAGGCAGGAAGAGTTAGAATGTCCAAAAAGCAGCAACGTTTCGAAACCTATGAAATTTGCTACTTATTTCAACTAAAATCCCGAATACAAATAAAATTGATTTGAAAAAAATTGCATCTTTATTCCTATTCGCTTATTCATTCTAACTCCCTTTAAAAAACATTTTTCCTTCAAATTAGCTTGATTTTGAGTAAGATTTATTTACGAAAGACCCCTGAAAAATTCAATTCGCAAAGGTAAGGAAAAGCTTCCCAATTTCAAGGTTTGTCAAAGTCACTTTCCGAAATCTGAGCAGTTTTTGGTCCCTAATGACGTCATAAGATATATTTGTGACGCAACCACTTTGACTTAAGCATTTCATATATCCATTTGAAAAACCAAACAAACATCAGAAATTGGACCGCCTATAACGTCACTGAAAGTGGTGTCATTTTTTAAAAATTATGGCTGTGACCTAAAGTTTATGGTCTTTGCGGAACTCTAGAAAGTTAATATTTTTTTTCTTAAATTCTACATGCTATCTTATATGATCCTACTACGTCTTTTTCGTGCTGTTACTGCCAAAATTTGAAAGTTTATTTTTTCACTCCATCCTATTATGCATTGCATTATTATCGTGATTTATCCACATTTCAGATTATGCTATTTTTACTCTGGTACTAACAATTTTTTCGTTTATAACGCGCACTCACACCACATCTATGCATGTGTTATTGAACATCGTACAATATTTTTACTTTAACTTGTACACTAACTTTCCAGTTTTTAAAGTGCTCAATGAACATGGGCCAGAGCCAGTTAATGGTACATGAAGATGAGTTTTATATTTAAAATTTAAAAATTTAAATTTAAAAACCAAAATTTAAATTATTCAAATTTAAATTTCTATCTAATCAAATGACGTAACGCTTTGGAAATAGATGTTAGAAAACTTCGGTCAAATCAGAGTTTACGATTTGAAGGAAAATGTGCATCTGGAAAAGAAATAAATTACAGTTTTGTTTTTCTTGTTGAAGCTGCCGAAGTTATTGTTTTTGAAATATTTAAATTTATCCGTTTGTCACAAAGCAGCTTCAAACGCTAACTATAGGACAATCCGCAACCTTTTTTGATTGCGATAAGTACTTTGCTTTTAACAAATCCGCCCTTGCTTTGGCATTTTCAATGACCCAACGTTCCTGTAAATTTTCTTCGCGCTTATCCATTGAATTTGCTGTCAGACCGAAGCCACCTATGAAGCAGAGTTATACACCGTGATCGTCTTGTCGTGGACATCATATCCAAAGATACAGCATCGTGACCAGTGTACTAGTTGAACCAGGATCGTGAGATTAATATCGACGTAAAAACCGAAGGCTTTACACTCTCGGCCTCGCAGCCAACAGAATAGCTTGCATCATCCAGAAAAGCACCAGATATAGATCGAGAACGAGAAATCTGTTTGATGTTTTGCTCCGGTTTTATTGTATAAAGTGTTACCAGTAACGGCTTTTAGCTGTAACTGTTGCCAAATTACTTTGAAAAAATTTGTGTTCTTTAGGTTTAACGAAGCTGAAAGAACTCAGCAAACTCGTAACACTCTTCGGCATAAATACAATAACAACAATAAAACTTTGTGGTAGAAATTACAGCATTTTCTTTTCCTGTTTTGTGTTTTATCTTTAGTTGTGTTGGTAATTCAAGTTACTATAAAGACAAACGTTTTACATTAGTTTGATTTACTGTAGTTATGGAACGGTTGATAAGAACTTTTTTCTACTTAGTGAAAAGCATAAGCGTAGCCAGGGGGGGGGGGGGGGTGGGGTCGGGGGCCCGGGCCCCCCCAAATGAAATACCACCAATGATAAAAAAAAATTATGACAACATAGCCTAGATGTTTAATTGCAGTTACGGACGATGAGGGAGGCCCGGGCCCCTAACTAACGACCAGGAAACCCCAGGACTACTAACTAATGACTAGGGGCCCTGGGGCCCCTAACCGACAACCAGGGAGCCCCGTGGTCCCTAACTGACAAGCAGGAGGCCTTGGGGGCCCCTAATTGACAACCAGGAGCCCCCAGGGCTCCTAAGTAACAACCAGGGGGCCCCGGGGCGCCTAACTGACGACCAGGGGGTCTTGGGTCCCCTAACTGATGACCAAGGGTCCCGGGCCAGGGGCCCCGCAATTCAACTTTTTGACAAAATATACGCAAAACCTGTAAAAAATCTAAAATTTTTGTGCTAAAAGTTGCAATCCTCGGCCCTCGTTTAACGTTATTATGAACTTAATGCTATAACACAGGCGGTAATGCAAACCCCTACTGAAATACTACCAATAATAAATATAATGAGAGCATTGCCAGTATGTTGTCCTCGTCCGGAATTGCAGTTTTTTTAACCCGAATCTGCCCAGCGTGCCATATTTGGCACGCTGTATAGTAGAACAATACTTCTGAAAAATAATTGTTGCTTCAAGCACTGCAAATACAGCAATTGTGTTAATCTTATTAGCAAACAATGTCTTTGTGACCAATAATGAAGTCACAGTGTTTTGGTCAATTTAAAGTGATCACTGAATCATTCAAAGTAGAACTTCGTTTTCAAAGTGAAAAAAATGGCGGAAAATGAAAGGTAAGTTTATGATTTGTTTTATTTTTCATATTTGAACTGATGTTAGTAATGAAATTTTGCTAAAACACAAAGATAATGCTTCTACCTAAAAATTGTTGAAACTGAAACATATGGTACTAGTAAATATTTGATGCAGCAACGCTCCGTTTTGTCTGTGCCACATGTGCTACGCTGGGCACTATCAAGTACTTCAAAAATGACTTGCTTATTTTTTGCAGATTTTATACAACTCACGATATAATATCGATGCTAGAAGATGAAAACGTGGGCGCAAATATTTTTATCGAACCAAATGGTGGTGATGTTACGGATGAAGACTCGGGGGAGGAAGATGGGGGTGGATTTTTGAACAACTTATCAGGAAAACAACTCAACGCTCCGGCTGAACTAGTCATTTCTAGCCAAAGATACAGTTCGATTGGTGCATCTGCTCATTCACTAGAAACGCCCAGCTGTTCAGATTCGCATACGAATATTTCCGACAGCATCCCTCATCAACATGAAAACGAAGAGCCTAAAGAGAATAGCTACCAAACCCCCAAATGGAGAAAAAATACATCTTTTCCGGAAGTAAATGTGGTATTTCCGGAAGCAGATTACTCAAAATATAGAGATTTTTCTCCAGCTGAACTGTTTGAATTATTTTTTGACGATGAGTTATTTGAGTTAGTGGTTCAACAGTCTATTCTGTATGCGCATAGCAAAGGAGAAACAAATTTTTTTGTCACGAAAAACGAGATAAAAGTTTTTTTAGGAATACTGATGGTATCTGGATTATGCCCTGCTCCGTCTCGGAGACTCTATTGGAAAATAGATTCAGTTTGCCAAAACAATTTTGCAAGCAATGCAATGAGGCGAAATAGATTTGAAAAAATTATGCAATATTTTCACTTTGCCGACAATTCAACATTGAATGAAAGCTCTGATAAATACGCCAAAATTCGACCATTAGCAAAACTACTACTTACAAGATTTGGACAACATTTTCAACCGGAAGAAAATTTATCTCATGACGAGGCTATGATAGAATACTTTGGAAGGCAGGGATGCAAGCAGTGCATCCGAGGAAAACCTATTCGATTCGGTTACAAGGTTTGGTGTTTGAATACTTCTGAAGGATATTTGGCAAGCTTTGATTTGTACCAAGGGAAGACGTATGAAGGAAATAAAGAAAATGAAGAGTTGTTTGGAAAGTGCGGGGCAACTGTTTTAAAAAATCTAGACTCTCTTCCTGCTAATAAGCAAAAATTACCATTTAAGCTCTATTTCGATAATTTGTTTACATCATTGCAGTTGCTACAACATCTGAAATGTTCTGGGTATGGTGCAACTGGTACCTTGCGAGAAAATCGTGGTAAAAAATGCCCTTTGACCCCTGTTAACAACATGAAAAAGTTGCCCAGAGGCTCTGCGGAATACGTGACGGACACTGCAAACCAAATTGTTGTATGTAGATGGATGGATAACTCTGTCGTCACCATTGCGTCTACTTGTCATACGAACCAGAATTCAAGTAAGGTGTTCCGTTATTCTCAAAAGGAAAAGAAACGGATTCAAATCGACTGTCCAGAAGTGATCAAAAAGTATAACAAGCATATGGGGGGACTGACCGACAAGATCAACATATTGCGAAATATCGCATATCGTTTCGGGGTAAAAAATGGTACTGGTGCATTTTTACGTGGCTTTTGGAAATATCAATTCAAAATGCTTGGATCCTTCACCAAAAATGTGGAGGAAGCATACCTCAATTTGATTTCAAAGAATACATAACTTTATCTTATTTGCAACGATACGGTACCCCTCCGCAACTACCAGGGCCTTCATGTCCAAAGCGTAAAAGGGTTATAGATGATGTTCGTTACGACGGTTTTAAACATTATCTCGTAGAAATTCCAAAACGAAGGCGATGTGCAGGGGAATTTTGTTCAAAACGGCCCTTTACGCAATGCTGTAAATGTGACGTAGGTCTTTGTGTAGGATGCAACTTGGACTATCACACAAAATAACAAAATGCTAATTTTTGAAGAGTCACAAACTCTGCTGTTTGATTTATTGTTGGTTTGTTTTGTTGTTTATTCAGTTTGTTGTGTGTTACACTAACTTTTGATGTTTCTGCAATTACAGCGTAAGATTTCAACCAACGTTGAGTGGTTTATTTGGTTAATGATATTAGTTTGCTTCTTATACTTGGTACGCCTAAGCACATCGCAAGTTGTTAGTTTTATAAACACGAAGAAATGATACATGTTGCAACGAAAAATGTCATTCTACTTTCACCAATAATAAAGTTTATTTATTATGACGTCATAATAAGTAAAAAGTGGTAAAGGTAATGATGCCCCACTGCCCCTCTCTTATCTCTTTCACTGAAACGGGATAAACCACTGCAACAGAAATATGCATGCAAGTATTCAAGTTGAGTTATAATAATTATTATCAAATCAAAACAACGCTAAAAAAAACAATTAACGTAAATCACTTATGCCCAGCGTGCCAAATATGGCACACCAAATATGGGGAGTTACAAAAATGGGGGCTCAAAAAAAATCGCATCATGAGTTTAAACTGACCAAATTCAATAAATATATTAGAAAGAAAAGTCAATTTTACAAAAAAATAATTCTGGGCAGATAAGGGTTAATTTAGGATTTACGCAAACAAAAGCAAGTAATAATAATGACGATCACATGTCCACGTCATGATAATGTCATGCAAATCTTGGACGTTTGAAAAAACTGTCAAGTGACTTGACTCGAGTCCTCCACGTTTTGGAAAAAAAGTTATATTAATCTTGCTTTAAATGTTTTTTTTATGAAAGAACTTAAGGGCGCAATCTTATCTCAAAATCATAGGCGTAGCCAGGGGGGTGGCCCAAGGGGCCCGGGCCCCCTCAATTGAAATGCCACCTATGACAAAAATTTGACAAAAAAGCCTTGTTTCTTCATTTTCAGTTTCTTTTAGCATCTTTGCGTACAACAGTACACGCGTACAACAGTAATTAACAATAAATAATATTGACGACCTGGGGGCCCGGAGCACCCCCTTAATTCAAATTTTCCAACCAATTTAAACGTATAACCAGAGTGAAATCAAGGGTTTTTGGCCTAAAAATTGCAACCTCAGGCCTTCATCTAAACTTTTTATGAACGTAATGGAATAACCAGCGCTGTATTTGCCATATGGCACAGCGCCAGGGCCCATTGCTTAGATGGCATGAATTTTTTTGGTCTTCATTTATATTCGGCAGGAAGATGTTGCAAAAATCCCCTAAGTGCCAGGTACCCCGCGCAATGTAAATCCGGCCCAGGAATAACGTGTTTAGTAAGCCTAACCATCTATTGTAGCATTTTTTAATAACGCTTCAACTCTACCTCGCCAGTTTTTACGCACAAAATATTTAAAAAAAAAAAAAAAAAGCTAGTGAAAATGCTCATTGAACAAATTTTTAAATTTCAATTGAGGGGGCCTGGGCCCCCTGGCCGTACATGTACTCCTATAACTGGTTAAATTCATAACAAAACAAAAATCTTAAAGGAAAATCTTCGAATGGATTACTATTTATTGCTAAAATATTGCCGGAGGCAATGAGCTTTACTTACCCCTACATGGACCAAAACACTTAGAATTAAAATTTTACACCACAATTCAAGATTTTAAACGTGTTTTGGACTTTAATTGCAAGTAAAAGGAGGACTGAACAGTTAAATTATTTCGATTGGCTTTGAAATGCTACAAATCTAGTTCTTTCAAATGGCTTTGAACACGTGCGAAATGTGATCCAATGGGATTAAAATAGCTTTTTTTTTCCAAAAATTTACAAAAATCGCCCAGCGGCTGGGGGCTTTGCCCCCAGACCCCCATAGCCACCGGCGGCTGGGGGCTCCGCCCCCAGACCCCCATCTGTGATACGTTTGAGTACACTAGCTTACTCAACACGTCTGTTCAGTTGGACATTTTGCACTTTCTAACGAATGGTTTTCGCCCTTTCTCTTCACCAAAGTCCTGGTTAAGTGCCAACAGACTACAGCTTCAGATCTTCTATTCTGCGATATCTTTGCCCCCACAAAAGGTTCCTTTTTTGATAATTTCTGATGACTTATTGCATGTGATTTGTGGTTTGGGCCGCCCCAATCAAAAATCCTGGCTACGCCTATGGTGAAAAGTACTGCAAAAAATTAGTTCTGTGAGTGACAAAAACTTCATGAAATACTAAATGCTCTGAAACACTAAACGTAAAAAATGCGGGTGATGTTTTCATAGGTTGTTGCTCTTTGGGGAAACGCTTGTTTTGTGTTTATTTATAAATTACGCAACGCTGTATGTGCGGCTGTAAGCTCGTTTTACGACTTAAACTGTTTTTTTTTTGTCTTTAGTTAAAATTTTTGAATGTGAAGTTAGTTTTTCTGTGCGAATTTTTTGTTGTTGCATAGTATGACTTTCTTGACATATCACTAAATGTATTTTGAACTGTTAAGTGTTAATTATACTGTTGTAAAGTACTGTAAGACTCGGTTTACACTGGGAGTAAAATCATGAGCGAACGAGCGTTTTCCTTAGTTCATTTGAACCAACTGGCAGCTTGCACAAAATTGGTGAGGCAGTACTCGGGCGTTGCGAGTTTTTGTTATTATTATAGAATATATAAAAAGAGGCTCGCACATTCACGATTTTATGCCCAGTGTAGACCGAGCTTGCAAGAAATGATTGAATGTAGTATTTTACGGAAATTGAGGATACATTGTCAATTAAGTACGAAACCCAATATATCTATGGCTATGTTTCAATTTTCATTATTCTTATTTGCGGTTTTGACGTTATGTTATTGTTCACTCGAACAAAATTAGATGACGTGATTTGTATTAGAGATTCAACCAAAACCTGACCCGCCCTAGCAATGCAGCATATTGTCAATGGTGTAACTTAAGGTTTATGCCTGAGAGGAGGGCAGGTTTTTAGGGCAGGCCCACTATTCGACGGAATTTAGATGAAAACCATGAAATGATTTTCACCGAAAAAATGCTGTTTTATTCTTTTTTCTATTGGATTTAGTTTAAAACTTTTATCCATAATTTTTTTTCACTTGGGGGACGGTACATTGCTAAAAAGGGGTCCACATCTGGGAGGGCAAAAGTCCCCCTCCCCCTTGTCATTTATGCCAGTGAAAGTTTTTGGTGAAAGAAAAGTTTGTAATTTTAATTACATTTTATTCACCCAGTTGCCTTGACCAGGAGACAGCGAAGGGATATTTCGATCTTCGAGTCAAGCTGCTACCTGCCCACCTGTCTACCATACACGATTGAGGCTTTACACTGTCCCTTTAATTGCTGAAAGTCAAGCAGAGAAGCTGTGAATACTAATTTCTATAGTATTTGGTTTGACCCGATCAGGAATCGAACCTGAGTCTACCGTTTTAGTCGCAGACGCTTTATCCACTCGACCATTGATCGACCTTTGTACGTTGGAAATAAACCTTCAACAATATTTCTGATCAAAATCCTTTGTACATAGTCAATGGTGGTGTAATTGAGCGCAACGAAGCTTTTAGAATAAACACCAACCTACAAAAATTATTTAACTCATCGATGAATTAGTCAGCAATCGTACTGACGACGAGCTACCAAGTTGAACGTTTATAGATAAAGTCTGAGTTTGTGGAAATTAGCAATACAAAAATAAGTTTGTGCCGAAACTTAATTGTACGTCGATAGGCCTCCCCCGTTCACAACTATTGCTTCAAGCTTTTAGGGCAGTATTGAAGGGAATATTTTCCCCAGGACAAGCAAAAGCCCCTCCCCCTCTAGCATTTGCCTAATGTGTCATGATATCTGCCTAACATATGAACTAAGAACAGCCAAAGAATAAAAAATATAAAGGTTACAAAAAAGTGCTGAAGACATAAAAGATCTTTAGAACTATTTGAAAACACTATTGGGTTGAAAAAAAAAAATGGATGTGTTTATATACTTTGCCTGATGCCCAAATGACTTTGGGTTCTTTGTGTTTAAATGTAGCCCTGACCTGAACTAATATACCTACTTCGGTACCGTAGTTTACAAGTATTTTACCTTTGAAATGTGATATATTTAAAATCAAATTTAAAAACTTTTAAAAGGGATTTTTCCGTTAACTGTTTTAGAGTACGTCATTGGTATTTTTTGGCAGCAATAAAACGTATGTTTGCTAGAATTGTTAAGTAATAAAAGAAAGTAGTTGATTTGTTTTAGGCGTTCACTAAATACGATTTTTTAGGTATCGTCGTAAACAAATGAAAACACTTTCTTTCATTACATCACAATTTTTGCTCTTGACCATAACTGACCTCTGACTCCAATAAAAAAACACAAATGTTCGAACGAAAAAAACACAAATGTTCGAACTTTTATTGAGAAAACTGCTTTCAATCGTTTTTAGATAGGATTTTGAGTTCATAACTTAAAAGGGCATTCAAGTCAAGTTTCTCAGTATTGACAAAAATGCTGGGAAAAGCCTAAAATACATCTAATTCTCATCAAATGCCAAATTCTCACTAAAGCCAATTCTACCCAAATTTAAACTTTCTATGCCTTTCTGTTTCAATATATTACAGTTCAGTGTTGCCATTTTGTCAGTATTGTGACGGAAGATAAAGTTTTGGAAAGCTGGTTTACTTTTATTGAAAAACATCTAAATTTACAGTTCTAAGCCTTTGCTTTGTTTCACAATAACCCTGCAGCAAAACATTTATTGAGAATTAGAAACATGCAGTAACATTTGAAATTTCGTTTCTAATTGGCAACCTTGGTAAAATTTTTAAAGAGAAAAAGGCTTTGTAAAAGGAAATCTAATCTTTTATATCTCGGGAACAAAAGGTCGCAGAAAGCTCAAATTTGGTGAAGTACGTTTTCAGATCTGTCAGTTTTTTTTCGAGAGAAAATCAAGTAAAATTTATTTAAACAAAATGCCCTTTTAATATTTCGTAGGTAGATGATCAGTACTGTAAACTATGGTACAGCAAGTAAGTTTTATTTCAAGTCCAGGCAATATTAAGACACAACTAACGACAGATGCATAATTAAGTCCTCCACGAGAGCCAATGAAAGATCAGGAATACGTTCGCAACACTAAATTATGGATTTAAAATCAAATTTAAAAACAAAGAATAGCGATGTTCTCAATAACTGTTAGAGTAGGTTTTGTGATAGTTTATAGCACCGGTAGTAATGAGATGCAAATTATGATCAAGAGCAAGAATTGTTATGTAATGCAAGAAAGTATTTTGATTTGTTTACCACGATTCCTAAGAAAAATCGTCATTAAATCAAAGATTTGATTTGATCGCGTTCATGTCTGACGTACGACAAAACTGCAAGATTAGCACGTACTAACAAAAGTTTCAGTTTTATAGGTATATTTTTAATAAACAACAAGCTCTAGAAAATTCATTTCTGACGCTAAGCACGTTTAATCAGCTGCAGCTACAACATTAAGTAAAAAAAAAAAAAAGCTTCTGGCCTCGAGTACGAGTATATAAACGCTTAGCAGCAATTAGCAAATTGACTTGACAGTCCACAGTTTTGACTTTGGAGAAAGCCGAAGTTTTCACACTATCGTTTGTGATCAGTACACTAACGCGGTATAGCGGGAAAGGTGGGAGAGCATCGATAGCAAATTGCAAACACTGCTAATTAAAAGCGGCGGTTTAGCCAAGCCACTGAAATTAGGGAGATTACGAAATTGGCGGATGATCTGCGGTTAAGCCAATCCACTGAGAATTGAAAAAATTTTTATGTTGACCGATGGTCTGCGTTCGCTCACACATAATGTGAAGCAGTCGACTGTAGACCGGCATTAAAGATTGGTCTGTTCAAAAATTAGTTACTTCGGCATTTGAAGACTTTGGTCTTCGCAAGGATACAGTGCAAAAAATCTCTCTGCCTATGCTTCTACAAGCTATTTTCCTAAAACTTCTAGATTTCACAAAAAAAATCACAAGAATAAGACAAAAATCACTAGATTGAAAAAGTTTGCAAGTAAGTCACTTTCTGGCTTAAAAGGTGTCAGTTGTGTATTTTGAAAATGATTTTGCATTTGCCATTTCTTAGAATAAGTCAATTTGAGGCCGTTAAATCTTTTTCTAACTTGCGTTTGATTCTTTTCAGAACAATTGCAGCAAAATCACCAGTGCGTCGCTAAGAATGGTGATATCCGGGGCGGAATTTCGTGGTGTCACCCCTCATAATGCATTTTAGGCGGCAAAAGGTTATATCTGAAAGATAGTGGTACTACTTCATTGCTGTAGGTAGCGGTTGTTATTTGGCAAACTCAATAAGCTCTCATTGCAAGATTCTAAAACTTGGAAATATGAGCAGTACGCGTCTAGTATCAGGAGGGTAACCAGAAATCTGCTCTAGGGAAGAGGATGTGTTCGTGGGTTTGGGGTCAGAGTTCCAAGCACTGGAAAAATTTTAATTTTTTTGCAAAAATAACTTAATTTTAGGGTTATTTTGATAAAAATTAATGCTTTTGAAACGTGGCATCAGGGAGAACCCTGCTGGCATAAACATCAGCAGTGCAAAAATTTGATTAGATTCAGGCGCGTAGCCAGAAATCTACAATGGGGAGGCTATTTTGGGGGTATGAGAACAAAGCCCTCATTGTTCGAAAATTTTGTATTTTTTTTGGCAAAAATAACTTAATGTTAGACCTATTTTAACAATTTTTTTTTGAAATGTGACGCAAATATTAGCGGTGCAAAACCATTATTAAACTGGTTGCATAAATGGGCAACGGCTATGCCGGAGATGACTAATGTTAAAATTTCAGTTTTCTTATTTACAAGATGGTTTAAATATGCCCACTGAACAAATTAAACATTGGTTTTTACCTTTAGTCACTTTCCATATAGCCACTGCCCATGTATGCAACCAGTTTAATGATGCTTTTCACCGCTAATTCCTTTGCCACATTTCAAAAGCATCAATTTTTATCGAAACAGACCTAAAATTAAGTTATTCTTGAAAAAAATACAAAATTTTTGAGCGCTGGGCTCCGCCCCCATACCCCCAGAACAGCCCCATTGCAGATATCTGGTTAAGAGTCTAACCATGTTTTTGCTCATTTCTATGCTACCAAAATTCTCCCTGATGCCACGTTTTAAAAGCATTTTATCAAAATAAGCCTAAAATTAAGTTATTTTTGCAAAAAAAAATTTAAATTTTTTGAGTGCTCGGAGCTCTACGCCTAGACCACCAATGGCCTACGGCGGAGCTTACAGACCCCCAAAACAGCCTCTTCCCCATTGCAGATTTCTAGTTACACACCTGAATATAAACGTGTGCTGCCACGGTGCTGCTCATACTCCTAAGTTACCGAATCTTACAATGAAAATTTATTGAGCTAGCCAAATAACAACCGCTATCTACGGAGATGAAGTAGTACCGTTATCTTTAAAATAACACCTTTTGCAGCTTGCTATACATTATAAAGGGTGACACCACAAAATTCCATCCCGAGTGTCACTATCCTTAGCGACGCCACTGCGAATTGTTGTGAAATAAACCAGTCAGTGAGTAAGAAAGTAGCAGAGTAGCCATTCTACCTTAACTACCGAAACTTCCGCATTTTATTCTCTCAGCAAGCAATTGTTAGGTCTATGTAGCTCAAAAGAAGCACAGTACCTAACCAAATCTTGAAAAACCATTTAAGTATTCTCAATCATCTAAAAACTACAATTACATATAATAAAAACAAAAAAACAAGGTAAAAAAACGCCCTTCAAAAATAACCGTTTTTTTACAACACTAGTTTCAGCAAACGATCGAATTTGATTGCTTAGTGTTAGCAATTTTTCGAAGTTTCACTAATTTGTGGTCTGTATTTTTGACAAATTAGCGCCCTTGTTCTAAATAAAGGTTTCAAAACATACTTTTAATTATTTTTAGTTCTTTCCATTGTGCTAAACATTTTCAATGATGTTAAATATATTGTTGTTTTCTGTTTTATTCCATTGGTATCATAAAATGGTGTCAACCCAAAATGGTGAAACGCGGGGCGGGCCGCCCCTAACGCCCCCCCTTAGGGACGCCACAGGTGGTCGACTTTGCTGCAAAAATGCTGCTACGCGACCAATAGGTGCGTAGAAAACGAACTTCCAGGTTGAGTTAATCGAGCTGAGGTTGAAAGGTTTTATCACGAATAAAAAGAGTTGAAAACCAAAAGACAAAAAGAGATGAAGGTTTTTGGTTACACTGAATCATTAATTAATGAAGTCCTGTAGGCAATGAACATGCGATTAAAAAATGCTTGAAAAAATTGCCAGTTGGTTGATTGAACGGTAACACGTTCGTCACTGGAGCAAGAGGTTTGAGGTTCAAACCTCGGTCTGGTCAAATCAGTTACAATGTTGCCAACGGCTTGCCACCGTTTCGATATTCTTCCACCTGGTCTGTGTTGCCTAGACGCAATGACGCGAAAATGGGCCCCGCCAACTCATCACACATTTTTGTGCAATACAACAAGTTTGCGTAATGAACGATTTGATCTTACCCTTTTTTCATTATACATTGCTGCATATATCGCGCTGAAACGTGTAACGAGTTTACGGAGGCCATTCTCCGCATCATTGCGCTCAGGCAATCCAGCTTTTTTTGAACAAATGTTGCAGCGGTGGCGAGTCGTTGTCAACGTTGTGTCCAATTTGACGGCCCGAGATTTGAACCTTAGACCTCTTGCTCCAGAGGCAAACGCGTTAGCGCTTGATTAATTGATTTGATTTGAAAATTTAATCAAAATAGAGAAGAGTAGAAAAGTTACGTGTCAACTGGAAAAACTGCAGGGGCGATGTTTTTAACTTTCCTATGAAAAGCTTCAGCAACGATAGGTTTTAGAAAGCTGAACTTTTGTAGAGCTTTAAATGTTTCTTTACTTTTTGCATCTAATCGTAGCTGGAAGTTTTACTCCAACGTATTTTGTAACAATTGGTCTATATAACCTACGTTGTAGAATATACAATGTTTAAACTTTATACAATGCGGGATCAAATTTTTTTTCAGCAGTGCAATTGCAATTGTCGAACTAGAAAAATTAGGTTAAATTTTGTATAAGATTTCAAGCTTAAAATAGCAATGAAAGCGTTTTTTTGGCTGCATTTCCTGTCATTGGCAAGTGTTGTCGCTCATCTATGCAATGCAGGTATGAGGTTTTCATTCTTACTAGTTTCGGTTGTGTTTCAATTTATGTGATTACTATACTGTAAATTATATCTAGGTATTTACATGGCTGTAGTAATTTTTAAAAAGTAAAGATTGCAGAATAAAAATTAATCATTATTTGCTGTATTGTGCAATTAAACAATTTTCGCTTATATTAAGGTTCGGTTAAAATTGAATATGTTCAAATGATATTTAGTATAGTTGAGGTTAAAAAAAGGAACTAGACAATGTATTCTGACAACAGAGAAACAAGTTAAGTACTTTCTTTGCATTTTTGAGCTCCTTTTTGGAGGAGTTCGACAACCGGCCGAATTAGTTTAGGGAGCAAACTCACCTCAAAATAACCTCTGAAAAAAAAAAGGTTTGCTAAACATACGGGCATTAAATAAAACGAGCGTCGCAGCTACAAAAATAAAAAAAGAATAAAAATGTTAAATGCTAAAAATCGTAAAAATGCTCTAAAGCACAAGTGGATTTGTTTAAAAAGACACTGATATTTCAAAAATTGACTTATGTAAAAAATAGCCATTTTAAAATTTGTGCAGCGGACGGACGCCAGGTTTTTGGTTTTTATGTAACTTCTGCTTGAAGTTTACTTGAGATGTATAAAATTACTTCCATATGGCATAAAAAATATTTGTGCAAAAATCATAAAAGTTGTATAGAGCCTGGAGGTTATCAAAAATCGCAACAAGGAAAAAAATTAAAGAAAATTAATTAAACGTAGCATTTTTTTGCGAAAACGCGGTTAGGAACTTAAACCATAGTCATGACCTGTTCACTATAAGTTCCTCAAGAAACTCACGCTTTTTTGGAAGCACGTAGGCAAACTAAGAGCATATACTTAGGCCTTGTGTTTCACGTAAGTTTGGTATTCTTGTTAACTCTAATCACCCATGATGTCCCTCGCTGGCTCAGAGTTGTAAACGGGCCGAATAGTACAAACCCGAACCCGGCCCGAACCCGAAAACTAATTTGAAGCCCAAATTATGCCGAAAAAAAACGAAAGTTAATTTAGGTCTGAAAATTTTAGCAATGTTGCCAAGTTATTTTAATGATATTTTTTTGCACCTGAGACAAAAGCACGTCTCAGACCCGAATTAAGTCCGAGATTTTGTCAACTTTAGGCCTGAACCCGGCCCGAACCCGAACCCATCCCGAAAAGCAAGGCCCGACTTACAACTCTGCACTGGCTAGTCTGGAAGCCTGTAACTAAAACTCTGAAAATTTTCAAATTCAAGTTTTGGTTCTATAAACATCGAAAACATTATGATGGCTAATGATACGTTAACCCTATTCGGCCCAGGGGGGGATCGATTAGCTCCCCCCCCCCCCTTCACTTATTTTGAAATTTTGTTATGAAGCAGTTAAGCCATAATAATCAAATTTCGTGACTTTTCCTAAAATTTACTGCTTCAACTTTCATTTATAAAACCATTGTCGTATGACAAGTAGATTCGGAGTTATTAAACGTTTCTCAAGGTCGACCCTGCGTTTCTGGCAAAATTTTCGAAAAATTAATTTAACTTTGTTAGTCCCAATTGTTCTGTCGTAATTAATAATTTTACGCTTTTTCGAACGTAAATCCAGTGACCACTTGAACGGCTTTTGTTTCTATCGATGTTCTAAAAGAGCTGTGACAATAGATTTTTATTTACTAGTTTGCCTGAGGCATTGTAATTTTCATTATGATTTATAAAGCTCACAGCTGAATTTCTGTGATAATTTTGTATAGTTTTACCAAATTTCATACTAAGCTTTATTTTTAGCGTTTCGCTAATAAGTAAGAATTGCGATTTAGCAAAATAAAGGTATTTATTGATAAAAGAATTAGAGGCCAACATAAGCGTAAATCCTTTTGTTTTTTGCCTGTATTTTATTTTCACATTGCTGATGTACGAGTAGTACAGTAGTCAAAAGTGTCCATAAGTTATCAAGTGTGTGGCATGTAGCATGAATTTCGGTAGTCTTTATGTTGGAAATTTGTTTTTGGTCACTAAAAAAAAGAAAAATGGCGCAAATTTTAAATAAATTTTTAGTTTCTGCTAAGTGGCAGTATCAGTAGAAAGATGTTCATTTCATTTTTCACAAAAACATACGCATAATTTTGACTGCCTAAAGTTTTTTCATGAAGTTCAAGTGATAGCATCCAAAACAGAAATTTGCCCGAGTGTCTTTGCGCGTGATGTAGCAGCACACTGATGACTTCATTGTGCGCATACGCTTTGTTTTCACCAAATTGCAACATTTCATACGAGAATGCTTTTGCGATATTCAATAACATTGCAAGAAGTAGAGAATTTTTGATAATACTTGTTTCGGAATCATTATTTTCAATTTTTACCTTTTTTGTTATTCAAGGTTATTATTACTAAAATCTTTGCGTAAAAAATGCTTTTCGAAGCAATACCCAATAACTAGTGTAAAATGGTATCAATTTTTTATAAAATTCCCATCAAACTAAACAATAATTATTGAGTATGTACAATGTACGTTGTAAAATGTGCTATTTCATGTGGTATATTCTACTTGCTACCGCATTTATTTTTGTATTAGATGCTACTACAGGCCTACAGCATGGCATATACTGTTGCAGATATTACTGAGTTTCACATTGATTTTTCATTTGTGGTCTATAATGATAGGTGGCAACCGTGGCATGCGGAATTTGAAAAATTTATGTTGCTTCGTTACTTTTCAATTTTCGGTTTTATGTGTGTACATTCACAACCAACAAAAAATATGTTTGTAGATAGAAAATAGAAAAACGGAAAGCAAATTCTCTACTAGTAGACTTTGCATGTAACAATCCGATTAGCTGACCGTTTAGTAAATAAATTTATTCTGATTTTTTTTGTGATTATAAATAAGATATCTAAATTCACTGATGTCGTTAGCAAATTTTTATAATGTTTCTAATTTGCTGCAACTGTCTAACGGCTTTATCGCATACAAACAATATTGTTGGTTCTGGATGTAAGCACCAGGGGCGTATTTAGGGGGGACATGGTGCAATGGCCACCCCCTTTGGGTCGTCAGTATAGTATAATTAGCATAGAATAGTATGCAAAATTGCGGCATGCCCCCCTATTTGTTATTTAGGCAGAAAGTTTGAGCACAAAAACGGACAAAATCTGACTAATAACCTTTTTTTTCTATCTTCACCTAATTTTGGGCAGAAAAACGGACTGATTCTGAGTGGAGAAATTTTTCTTTCGGTCTTCATTATTCTCAAATTTCCTGGCACCCCCACCCCCCTCTTTGAAAATTCTGTGTACGCTAGTGGTGAGGACAATAGGAGTAGAATAGCTTTGAAGACTTTGATCAAAGATGAGAACTGACAAATAAATTTCTAGCCTTGGGATTATACTATCTTTTTTAATGTTTTTTCTAACCTTATTCAGCACTAATCCCAGTAACAACCAAAGTTTGCAACAATTTGTTATAAGCCATCTCTGAAATAAAATCTGAAAGATTATCAAGACAAAATTGTTACGTTTAAAAATTAGACATTCTTTGTAGAATGATACGAATAGTGATAAAAACAATGGTATTTCGATCAGTACAACCATTAATTGTAATTACAATGTAGGAAACAATTGTAATTTTTGCTTTTTAGTTCTGAAATCATTTATGATAATACACTAGAAGGTAAGCCATTTGGGTACTATATAAGATTTTCGAAAATCTTATGACGAGCAATAATCAAATTAATTTAGGTTTTCTTATATAAACGTCATAAAAACTGCAGAATTTTTGAATTTTTGAGAAAAAATTATTCTCCAATATTAGACAACGTAATCTTTCACAACGTAAGCAATAAAAAAAAAATTATTCGGACGCTAAAACCTATTACAGTACTCCAAATTATCCAAACTTTATTCTAAAAATTAACCAAGAATCCGCCTACCAAGTTAGATCAATTTCTTTTTTTTTCTTATAATTCAAAAGTCCGCGAAAAATCGTACAAAAAATAGTTTCAAAAAATCAACATATACTACACTCCGTGCGACACATTTTAAAAGTTTTTTTCGTAAGTTCGAAGTAATTGCATTTTGATTTACCAAGTTGTATAGAGGCAGCGAAAAAATCGTACTTTTTTTTAGAAAAGGCTGTCGTTTGACCACCTGTCTACCACACGCGGTGAAAGCTTCTAATTGCCCACTTTATTGCTAATATTTAGCCGGGAAACTGAATGTAAATACAAACTTTTTTCAAATTTTGGTTTGACCAGAGCGGTATTCGAACCCAAATTTACTGTATCAGCAGCAGACGCTTATCAACTCGACTAATGATAAAAATGTTGTTATAAAAAATTTTTATAACAGTGTTGTTATATACAGAATGCTATGCTGCACTTTTGATTAGGTTTAGCATTGCCAGATATACCATTATGAGAATGAAACCCATAGTACAAGTTTTCCAAGTGAAAACTCTTACTATATTATATTAGACTGCGAATCATCAGCTTACCAAAAATTACATCAAAATTCAACCAATTTTATTGACGTTTGTTACAGTTATGTTATTTACATTTACACACAAAATGTAAATGAGAAAAATCAGTGGTTTGATGCTTGTTCTTTTATAAACTTTTGTACAAAAGATACCATATTTTGTAGTGTTTAGCAAAAGGAACTACAAGAGTAACAAATATTCAGCTTGCAATTAATCCAGCAACAAACTAATGTTTTAGATATTTTAGCACAATAGAAACGATCTTTTAATTTAATCCGTAATTATCTCGGAGTTACTGAATAAAACTCCAGCTGCGATGCCGCGTCACGGCAATCAAACGCTTATTAACATTGTGCAGATAAAAAGCGAACCGATCGCTTCTGATAGTCCTTGACTTATGTTCAAATTAATTGAAGATCAAGGTTGCAAACATAATGACAAAAAGTTTGGACTATTTGTTAGAAAATTGAGCTTCTCGAGAAGCAAAAACGGATTTTTTATCTTTCGTAGTTCGGGAGTTATTAACGTTTGAATTTCTTGTGTTGAATCGATCCCCCCTGGGCCAATAATCAAAAAATTTTGCCTGGTCCGAATAGGGTTAAGCGTCCGGTAGCATTGGGACAAGTAAGGATGACGGTCATGATTTTGAATGATAGTGACGTAATAAACTAAAAATGTGTTTGCATCAGAGTTGTAAGTTGGGCCGGGCTTTTCGGGTCGGGTTCGGGCCGGATTCGGGCCTAAAGTTGACAAAAATTTCGAGCTTAATTCGGGCCTTAGACGCGCTTTTTGTTTTAGGTGCACAAAAATGTAATTAAAATAACTTGGCAAAATAGCTAAATTTTTCGGACGTAACTTAACTTTCGGATTTTTTCGGGCATGATTTGGGCTTCAAATTAAATTTCGGGTTCGGGTCGGGTTCGGGCTTATTTTTTCGGGTTTAGGCCGGGTTCGGGCCTGAACTTGTCGACCCGTTTACAACTCTGGTTTGCATAATGAGGAATAATAGGAGTGGTGATGGGATCAGCATGCATTATCTTGAAACTCTAATAGGATTTGGCTTATTCTTTGTCATCACTAAACCAACTCGGGTCACTGTAACATCGCAAACATTAATCGATCATATTTTTACTAACGTAACAGCTCGAACTGTAACATCAGGTATTTACCAATATGATATAACTGACCACTTTCCTACATTCTGTTAAATCAATAACAACGCACCAAAACATAAAATACTGTATTTAATAAACGAGGGCTTTACCGAGATTATGCAGCTGTTAATCAAACATTATTTGAAGAAGACATAAACGCTATTTTTGAAAATGAGTCTGTTTTAGCGGCTATTAATTGGCAAACGTCTGGCAGGAAAAATGGAAAGTAACAGCTGTCAAAGTGTAACTAGGTATTTAACCGATGGGGTATCCTCCTTAATATTTCTTGAACCGGTTGAGGAAAGAGAAAAAATAAGCACAATTAATTTATTACCTATGAAAAAATCAGTTGGGCACGATAATATTCCTGTCACTTTTATTATACTGGTTGTTAAAATAATAGCACCTTTTTTGATTAAAGTAATTAATGCATCGCTTGAATTACGCATGTTTCCAAATATTCATAAAATTGCTAAAGTAATTCCTATTTACAAGTCTGGAGAAAAACAAATCGTCAATAACTATCGCCCTATATCTTTGTTTTCCCCGTTCTCTAAAATACACGAAAAATTAATTTTTAATCGTTTCTTCAAATTTCTAGATAAAAAATCGATCTTTATACCAATACAATACGGGTTTCGTCCTCACCATTCAACACAACATGCAATTTTAGATATTATAGCAACTGCCTACCATAACATTGAGAAAAAGATTTCACTGCGCTGATAACTCT
Organism: Trididemnum nubilum; assembly: GCA_963965965.1. Classification (NCBI taxonomy): domain Eukaryota; kingdom Metazoa; phylum Chordata; class Ascidiacea; order Aplousobranchia; family Didemnidae; genus Trididemnum; species Trididemnum nubilum. The sequence continues at coordinate 9,369,474 of OZ014484.1, read as the reverse complement.
TGATTTAACTAAAGCTTTCGATGCGGTCTGTCACGAAAGACTATTATTTAAGCTCCATCAGCACTACGGTTTTCGAGGAAAAGCACATCAGCTAATTGCTTCTTATCTCTCGAATCGAAAACAATATGTTAGTTTTGGTGATATTAGCTCCTCACTACAGCATATCCAGCTAGGAGTGCCTCAAGGTTCTTCATTAGGGCCACTTTTTTTTTTACTATACATTAATGATCTTCCTAATGCCACTGATATCCTCCCTAGATTTTTTGCGGATGTCACATGTTTAATTCTCAGTCACGCATCTTTTGCCCAGTCGGAAAAAAATATAAATCAAGAGCTAGCCAATGTTTCCAGATGAGCAAAAATTAGTAAATCAACGATAAATCCAACCAAATCCCAGCACTTACTTGTTGCTTCACAATACTTAAACAAACCATCACCTGAGGCACTCATCACACTAGATTCATCTATTCTAAAAGTAGAGAAAAGCATAAAATACTTGGTTATAAATGTTGATAATCAGTTTCTTTATGGTAATCATATCAATCAACTTAGAACTACTGCTTCTCGTGCAGTTGGCATTATGACGAAGATAAGGCAATTTGTTCCCTTACGAATACTTAAACAAATTTATTTTGCCTTCATTCATTCTCATCTCACATATGGCATTATAGTGTGGGGAGCAACATATCCCTCATACCTAACTCAGCTAAAATCTTTGCAAAATAGAGCAATTAAATTACTTTCTGGAGCAACTCGGTTTCAGAGTGCGCATTTAGTCTACAAAGATCACAACATACTTAATTTAAATAGTTTATTAAGTCAAGAAACAGCCAAATGTATGTATAAATTCATTCACAAGCAACTTCCCGTTCAATTCGATAACTATTTTAATAGTATCTTGGCAATTAACAAAAGAAGTACGAGAGCTTCACAAAAGAAAAATCAACTTTGTATTCCTAGATTTCGCACAAACAGATTACAAAGATCCATCAAATATAGAGAAGTTAAAGTATGGAACGATATACCTAACGAAATTAAGAATAACAACGGTAATTTATAAACTTTCAAAAAAATTCACAAAGAGCACTTAATCTCACAAGTGATATGATTTCTGCAAGGATAAAAAATATCTGTTCAACTTTTTCCTCGACAGTATGCAACTTGACATAAAATTATTGTTTAAAATCGATTTCGTTAAATTAACATAACATTGAAGTAAAGCACGAGCTAATAGTCATTAAGCAATAACTATTGACCAATAAACGTTAGGTGGCTACTTGACTCGAAAACCGGAAGGTCACTTCGCAGCCCTCCTAGTCTACTACACTTAATACATATGAACTGATCTCGTGTATTGTTTTAATTTTGTGACAAAAATAAATATGATTGATTGATTGCAGTGCTGAACTGATTATGCCACAAACTTAAAATCTAAACAGCTGTTTTTAACCTTGTGTTTTTATCTGCTTCTTTCTCAAATTTTTATGATTCAATTAATAACCCAGCCTAAAATTAATGCGTAAAAATATCTTTTAAAAGCCCTGTTTCCATTTGGCTTGCATTGTATGAACCCACACCTTTTTTCTAACCCTTACCTAAATTTTGGTAAAATGCTTCATTTAAAGTTTGTATTTTTCAATGTATAATTGCTGAAGGTGATCTTACACAGTATTCGTTTTTCGTCCGTTTTCGTCCTTTCTTTTTTTGCGTTTTTGGTTTTTCTTGAAAAAGCATGCGCTTTTTTATCTGCATTTTTATAAGTTCATATCCTCCCTAAGTCGATTGTTGTATATAGGTCAAAATTTTGATCAAAAATTTTGTGCATGAACGATAAGAGCAATATTTCAAAATAGAGCTGGACCTCTTCACAAAAATTTTTTTTGGAAAACTGTTTTTCAGTATGTGACAATCTGGTTAGTGCGGATATGGACTTATAAAAATGTGGATTAAAAAGCGCGTACTTTTTCAAGAAAAAGCAAAAACGTAAAAAAACGGACGAAAACGGATACTGTGTAAACTCACCTTAAGTAAATCATTTTGAACTACATTACAACATTTCTTATTGTAGCCGGGCTTTTGCTTTTACTGCAGTAAAAACCTTAACCCTATTTGTACCGGGGGGGGGGGGGGGCAAATTTGCCCCCCCCTCTTAATTATTTTAATATAGCTTCTAACCTAAAAAAAAATTTTGCTTTAATGCTCCCTAACTTTGAATCAAATTTATTAACACACATTTTCAGAAAGTTTAAGGTCAGCGAGACGAGCGGAAGTGACGTCATTTTTGCCTTTGTTAGACGCACCCAACGAGTTTTACGCAATTTTGAGCACAATGCATGCTTATCAGTGCGCATATTCTATTCATTGTACTGCGTATTCATCATTGATGCTAATCTTTAGCTGGATTGAAATATTTTATTTACTGATACATGCATTGCATCATCATTACGTCATTGATGACGTCATAATTCAAAAATATTGCTTTTTCTGCTGTTTCTCGAAAAAAATTGCGTTTGCATAATAAGTTATTCATTTTCATCAGCTGTTGAATGATGTAATGAAAATAATACTGCAGTATTCTAAAATTTTGTAAATTATACAACATTTCAGTTACAAAAAATTACAAATAATAATAAACAAAATATACTAAAGTTGACATCATGCATGATGACGTCATCATGTATGTGACGTCAACATCTGCGGTAAATTTATCAGAGATGTCTTCAAAATAACAAAAATTCCAGTTGAAAATAATATTTTGCAACATTTAGACAAATTTGCATGCTGTTATAAGGATTTACTGGTTTTGATGACGTCATCGTTGTTTGCGTGACGTCACGACCTCAAAATTTTTATTTTTACAAATTTAACAAAAAATAGCTTCAACATGCCAAAAATCTTGCTTCTACCACTTACCAATCGGTTTTTAGGTAGGGGGGGCAAATTTGCCCCCCCCCCCCCCGGTACAAATAGGGTGTAAAAATAGCCCGGTACAAATAGGGTTAAATCCAATTTTTGCACAAATTGCGTGACATAAACATAAATTGTGTGCAAAGCAGTATAGGTTTCTAAATGTCGACCGAAAAAAATTTTTTTTTCGTTGATTTTTGACAAGCTTTGTTCACCACTAATAGTGGATTTACGCTGTATGCGTTTTTCGTCCGCTTTGGTACGTTTTTTCTTATTCATGAAAAAATATGTTCTTTTTCGTTCGCATTTTTAAATGTCCATATCCGCAATAACTATAAACTGTCACATACTGGACAAACGTTTTCGGAAAAACAGTTTTGTTGACGTGTTCTAATAGTCCGATTTTGAAACACCATCATTACACAAAATTTTTGAACAAAATCTTCATCGATATGCAGCATTTTCTCTAGTGCGGCTATAGACTTATAAAAATGCGGACGGAATATATATTCGTTTCTTATAAAGGAGCAAAAACGTTAAAACAACGGAAATTGTGTAAATTCATCTCAACGCCGGCTAAAACGCATGACGGCGTGAAGTTTTTGATTTTGTTCATTCTAATTCCATATCTTGAAAAGTCAAAACGAGTTGTCGAGCCACAATATGGCAGATGTACAGCAGTTGTTTATTTTTGTGATAATTCACACAAATCATATTATTGTTCAGAATGCTCGTCATTTGTCCATCCGGAGAAGCGTTTAGATTGTGGTGAACCAGAAATATCGCAACAAGAATGCAAGAACAAAGGTTGTTGTTGGGATAGCAGCACGAAGAATACAACTTGGTGCTTCCAAAGAGAAGGTAGAATCTTGATTCCGATTCTAAATAAAAATGGATTTTGATTATTGAAATCTAGATATCTGGGGTGTATCATAACATCTTAAAAATAACCGGTCTAGGTAGGGTTTCCATACGTCGTGTTCTAGCCGGGACACTCTTGTTCTTGTGGCATTGTCCCGGTGTCCAACCCGGTAAACTATTTCTTTCGGAACACTTTATTAGTTCCGGGTTTTTTTGGTATTTTACCAAAACACTAATTCCTTGAGGCAAAAATGTTTTTTGTTTGTTTGCTTGGTAAGGATCTCTAAAATCCCCCAAATATTGCAGCAAAGGTAAAGGTTTTTTTTTGGTATTCACTTTAAATCCGCAAAAAGTTGCAGTATTTTAACCATGTCTCGATTTTCTATTTCAGAAATATATGGCAATTCTGCAATCCAATAGTATGTGAACTTACAAAGTTTATTAAGTACATCTGACTACCCGCAACACCAGTTTGTTCAAGGGGGAATCATATGATGTTGCTACAAAACCAATCATTTGCAATATTAATATGGTTTGGAAGCAAATACATGGTATTTTATGTTTTTTGACAATAGCAGCTCTTTCCTAAATTGGACCAATTGATTAACATTGTATAATCCATTTTGTAATGTGATTTGTTGTTCAGAATGCTCGATTGTTCCTGTGCTGGAGCGTGTAGATTGTGGTCACGAACACATAACGCAACAACAATGCTTGGATAATGGCTGTTGCTGGAATAATACTATTTCCAATAGCATTTGGTGCTTTCGAAAAAAAGGTAAACTCTTGCTTCCAGAATAAGTTATGAATATGCATAAGTAAATATTTTCAAAAATTTTGTTGGTCGAGCTGTAACACGTTCGTGTTTCGTGCGATGATTTGAGGCTTAAATCTTTGGTCGGTCAATTCCTATACAGTGTTGCCTACGGCATGCCACAGCTTCGATATTTCTTTTGAATGTGCAGTGTCAGAGTTGTAAACGAGCCGTATAGTGACAGGACCGAACCCCAAAAGTGATCTGAAGCCAAAACCAGGCCAGAAAAAGCCCGAAAGTGAGATTAGGTCTAAATAATGATAATTGTTTAACAATAACTTATTGATGCTTAAACAAAGTTGTTGTTCAGTGTTGCAAAATTATTTGAATTACGTTTTTACAGTACCTAAAAGGCTAAAACACAAGGCAAGTACTTACATCAATCTCGAATTAAGTTTGACATTTTGTCACTCTTAAAATCTTTTTCTTCCTGCGCATTTGGTAAATTGCAAATACGCTATTGCTTGATTGATTGATTAAAACCAGAATAGTAAACTTATAAAACCGAAACACAAAGTGGACTGGGAATGGCGGGGAAGAGCATTTACAGCTGTCGGCAGGGTGGCTTAAAATGTAATTACGCCATTTTTACGACAACTCTGATCGTATGATCTCCTGAGTCGGAACCCTGTTCAGCGGTCACGTTACTGCGATTTTTAATGCGATGTTTCGGATATAATATTTTACAGTGAATAACTCTGCTTGGTGGTTTTTAACAAGAAGCAAAATCAGTGAACAAAAAACTCAAAGTCGGCAGCGTGGCCGAATGGGTAAAGGCGTCGTTTTTACGACGACCCTGATCGAATGATCTGGGTTCAACCCGCAACCTGGTCGCGTTGTTGCGCCCTTGGATAAGACGCTTTGCGATGATTATCTCTGCTTGGTGGCTCTGAACAAGCAGCAAATTCAGTTGACAAGAATTCGAAGAAATCCACAGGAACATTAAATCATCGGAAACTCCTAAGCAGGTGCGGATTCCTCCAATCAAAAAGTAGTCATGGTAATGAAAAGTGTGCGGATCGTCCAACAAGTTGGCGTTTACCGCTGTCCGGTGACAGGAGAATAGATATGCGCTACAGCACTACAACAAAGAAATCCACAGAAACTTTGATTAAAAAACTAGAAACTATTGAACAAGTGCGGATTTTTCCAAGCACAAACTCATGGCAATAAAAAGCTTGCATATAATCCAATAGCTAGTTAGAATCTGACTCTGCTGTCATGTGCAACTACGCGACAACAATATTGTAACTTTCAACCGTCAACGCAGATGCCTATATTAATCTCATTCATTCATTTAACCCTTTTTTGCAATACTATCATGCCTTTCCCTGTAAAACTTAAAACTCATTAATAAAAAAACTTGGAAATACTTTAATAATTTCAAGGGTTAATGCATTTTTACAATAGATTAAAGCATCAGTGCCGCAAAAAGTAGTTCAGAAACGCAATCTAACAATGGAAAGATAGTTTTCTTCCAAGACAAAATGCAATATAAGAAAGTAAACTAATCACACGACAAAAGTTGCCACAGTTCAGTTTTATTTTGGCAAACAAAAGATTCACGTGATTTAAATCAAATCTTTTATTAATATTAGCTGTATTACGCCGAAGCGTGAAACAAGTTTGCAGGGCCATATCCACTTCATTGCGCCTGAAACTAACACAGCAGCTCCTATGAAGAAATGTTGCATCGGTGGCGAGCAGTTGACAACACTTTGACCGGCTCGAGATTTGAACATCGGATCTCCCACTCCAGAGACAAACGCATTGTCGCTCGACCAACTACCCTGTATAATTAAAAGCAAACTTTGATAAATTATAACACGAGCAGTTTTCATGAGAAGTCCATATGTTGACTTTTGATTATCCCCAGCAGGTTTCGAGACGATTCATAATCAAATATTATGAAACAAAAATTACTCTTTTGTGTATGCCTGGTTTTGGATACCTTTTCAGTGTTTTCTCCAATAAAAAAAGGCAAAAAAAAAAATCAGCCGAATTAAGAGCAAAACAAAAAAAAGAGAGAATGATATATCTGAATTGTGGAAAATGATAGTAATGGGGGTGCTGCCGAATTATACACCGGAGAAGTGCCAGGTGACGTGGCGATAAAATTTGCGTTGAGATTTTGCTATGGCCTGTTTACACCGGACACAAAGCAACGCAAAGCGACGAGAAGCAACCAAAATTTGACATCAATTAACAACTTGCGAAAGGTTTCAACTTGTCGCAAACTTCGCAAGCGTTTGCAAAACTTTACTTGCACAAAATTGTTTTTGAATGGTTGGCGTATATTTTGAGCAAGTGACGTAATCGACCACTCGCAAAGGTTACCAATCTTGGTGTTGCTTCGCTTCCAATGCAAACAGGGGTGCCGAGAGCCAAACGTGGGCCCGGGGTCAGCTCAAATATTACGCATCTCCGGTTTTGTAAACTCCAAAACAGACGGGAAAAATGCCACACTTTTGTCTGAATTTTGATGTGATTTAAAAAAAAAAGGTCTTCGGTCTTCCACATATTGATTTCTCAGCGTCATTTAGTTTGGCCCTCTGAAGCCCATGGGCCCTCTACTGGGCCCCCTGAAACCAACGGGCCCAATAATGGGCTCCCCTGAAGCTCATGGGCCCCCTAAAGTCCAGGGGCCCCGGGGTCATTGTCCCCCCTGCCCCCCCTCTCGTGGGCTCTGATTGTAATGAAACTTTAATTTGATTAGGTTTTAGTTTTGCTTTTTTTTTCTTCTTTTGGAAATAACTACAACTTTAGCGCAAACTAAAACTTCTTCCGAAAGTAATTTGATAGAAAGGATTACAAGTTCTTCCTCGATATGTCCGAATGGAGTTGGAAATTTGAAACGATTTATCTATGTAAGTTTACATTGTGTAAAGTGTAATGGTACGGTTTATAATTTTTTTAACTTAACATATGCAATGCCATACTCATAATGGTATTAAACCTAAAAGTTTTTCATTTGTGCAATTTGAAATAACTGAAAATCTTCGATCTATGGTGATACATAATTTATTTTCTAACACATAACGAGCAATCGAAGAGCAGTTCACCAATTGCAAAAATTTCTTTCTCTCTTGTTTTTTTCCGTTTTTTTTTCAGTAATTTAACTACTGTAAGCTCTAATTGGTCATATTTCAGTGGTCGAGTAGATAGAGCATCTGCTAGTGAAACCATAGACCAAGGTTCGACTCCCGGTCGGGTTAAACAAAAAAATGTAAGCCGAAAGGTGGCAGCTTGACTCGTCGAAGACTCAAAGGTCACTTTGCTGTCTCATGGCCAAGGCAACTTGATGGATAAACTGTAATTACAATTACATGATAATTATAGCCTTTTGCTGTTGGCAAATATACCGAGATAAAAAAAAGTTTTTCTACTCTCTACAAACGCAATAATTTTCAAATCTGGCGTGACTATTTCATCCGAAAATTTTAATTTACAAAGGGCAAAACATCCAGTTATGGTTATGAGCAAACAGTAGAGAATAATTTAAAACATATGCCTTCACCAAATTTGAACTTTCTACGACTTGTTTTCACAGGGATATTTCATTTCCAAGTTCCAAGGCATCTTTTGCGACTGTTTTGAAACCACCTGAATACAAAAGTTTCAGCATGAATTGGTGTTACAACAGAAATACTTTTCAAGTTAGGTATATTATCCTAACAATTTCAAGGAAATTATATTTTAAATAGCAACAGTGTTGGGGAGACCGATTTAACTTTGAAACAAAATATCTCAAAAACAATAAGTAGTAGAAAACTGGAATTTTATGAAGATGTGTTTTAGATTATTCTTTACCTTTTGCACATATTCCTAGCTCAGTGGTTCTCAACCTTTTTCTACCGTGACCCAGATTAATGCAGAAAATTTTCCGTGGTCCATCTTTCAAAGTGTTACTGAACTGCAATTTTCCGAAATTCTGCGATAAGTTTGTGGTCTCGGAAAAAAAATTAACGCACCAGGTAACCCAATTTTCTTGGTATTTTCAATTAAAAAAAAAAAAGTCCAGGCACTAGGGAATGCAATTTTCTGGGTATTTTCGAGCGATCACCCCCCAAAAAATGTCTTCGCGCCAGACACCGCATTTTTTCTGCAAGGTTTGTGACGATTGCCGGAAAAAAGCTGGTAGTCGCGCAAATACAACTTTTTTAAATCAAATATCTAAGATTTTAAATGGCTTTGTGGCCCACCGCAAAATGCTCCTATGGTCCTTAAGTTGAAAACCGCTGTCCTAACTGGATGCCTTATCCCTTTGAAAGAAAATAAAACAAAAATGAGGAAAATTCACTTTCAAATAACGGCAACACTTTTTTTTTTTATCAGAGCACGTGTGAAAAATATTGCAAAAGAAATATTGAAGGCAAATACATAATCCGATGCAGACAAACATATGGACTGAATAGTGCAGGTAAAAATTATCACAATTTTGCAGCGTAAAACTTGGTTTTACGACGTAGTATGAGTTTCTGGAAAAATCTAATTCAGCACTGTTTAGAACTAATACTTTGTGTTGTAATGGCAGCAATTATTATAGAGATGGTAATAAGTTAGATAAATACTGGTTCAACTATAAAATCACAGTAAATCTACTGCTTTAATCACGTCGTTGACCAGGAACAAATTAACTTCGGATGTTGAGCACTCTAGTTAAATCTACTGTTTTAATTACAACATGGACTTGGAACAATTTAGCTTCGGATAACTTCTAACTGTGATTTTATAGTTGTATTTTGCTCTGATTTTACTTTGTATATCGTCAAGCACTGTTTCAGAAGATCAACTATCAGCAATTTTCTAAATACTGATTCATAATAACAATTAAATTCATAACTTTTGTTGGATTAATAAACAAAAGTAAGCAACATTTTCAAATTTGCGCGAGTCATTTTTCTTACGAACGAGCTTTCGAAAGCATAGCACTTTTTTTCATCAGGTTCTGATTTTAATAGAATTGCTTTCGAATTAATTACGCTCGCATGCATTTGACGTCTGTTTTGTTGGTATAGAATGAAGACTGAAAAGTCAGCTTGGAAAGTGTTACCTGTACCACTGTTGTTTATTACTTTCTAATTTGAACAAAGTTACACAACTTTTAGTATAATTTGATGTAATATCTTTCATTATGCTGTGCTACGCCGAAGCGAGTCAAGAGTTGTCAGGTCTGCATCAGTGTCGTAAAGCACGGGTAACCTTCGCTCGCTCGACCAATCGCCCGGTTATTACTAGTAACGATAAATTGTGATAATGATGATTTTATAAGACCATATCATTTTATTGTTTTGCTTAACCCATGAATCAAGCAATGTAATGGTGATTTGAGGGTTGCACTGTTCTGTGCTTCTTTGTAATAATTATCATTTTCAGTGTAAAGGTTTTTCTGCTATGCATTTATATGTAAGATAGTGCGTTTCAGTGCTTAGATTTAGCCAAGGTTTACCGCACAAACATTTATTTTGTGCTTAGGATCAGATCAGTGCGTCCTTCGTGTACTTATTAGGGTTTTAAATCAAAGTCTGACTGGCAGCTTTCTTAGAACTTTTGCTCTTTTAAGTTCAGGCTTAGTTGGGTTTTCCTGCCTGCTTCTTGGCACTTCCTTTGTTCATTCGAAGTTGAAACGTAATCACCTACTAACTAGTAAAATGCATTTTCACCAAATTTGAACTTTCTACGTCTTCCAGGTTTTAAGATTTTGCCGTTTGAAGTCAAAACAATTTCCTCTGACTTCAGTGTGGCTATTTTGCCAGTTTTGTGACAGAATATTAACTTTTGGAAAATTGGCTTACATTTTCTTGTAAAGCAGCTAATTTGCCAATTCTGACCCTTTACTTTGCTTTGAAAACAACGCAGCTTTGAAACAATTATTGAAAGTTAGAAACATGAAGTCATGCAGTAACTTTTTGAAATTTTGTTTCTATAATGGGCAACCGTGGCACAATTTATAAACAATCTTAAGAATTTTTAAGGGAAAATCTAAACTTCCATATCTTGAAAACGGAAGATCGTAGAAGGCTCAAATTTACAAAGGCATTCTTAAGAGCTGTCAAAACTTTTTGAAAGAAAACCAAGTTAAAAGATTTCCGACTTAAATACCTTAAGTCTTAAACTATAAAAAATACAGGACAGAAAAGATATAATTTTATTCACAGTCGAATGTAAAAACCCTTAACAGTCTGTTTTACTCTTAACGGAATCATCAAAAGAGAACTTCTAAACAACATGACAGAAAGAATATATCTCTCACGTATTCTAAATTTATCAGTGCAAGAAAACCGATTGACGTTTAGCAAATGATTTGCTATATAGCACTGCACTGCATAATTATTTCATCATACAGCACAATTTTATTGTCTAAGTACCATCGCAAACTAAAATGCTTTATACCAAACTTTTAAAAATTCATTTACGAGTGGTGTAATCATCATCAACTTGTATTTATGAACACAACTGAAAACTGCTGAGAAGTTGTTGGCAGCTGATGAGCTTTGAAAAACTGATAAGCTATCTCGAAGCAATATATTTTTAATTATTTTTCAGAGCACTGCGAATGCAAGAAGTGTAGAAAACTTGATTGCAAGGTTAATGGAACTTCTCCAACGTAATCACTCATTTTAGGTCCCAACCGAACGTTATGGACCTATTTATTTATAACATTACATAAGATTGTTTTTTTTTTTTTTTGCGGTTGTGCTTATTTTGCTTTTTGCTATGAATTTTAGCTGTGGTTAGGCAACAACAATTTTTATAAATGGTTCTGATGAATGAACTTTAATACTACTAAATGCTCTTGCTTACTTTAAATTTTATTTAATTGATGATAACTCTATTGTCAAAACTTGAACTTAGTCAATAATTGCTTTGACTCTCGTTTATATCGCTTATGTTTTCTTAGTTTTATTTTGGATTTCAAGAGTTTTGTATGAAATTGTACAGTACCCCGATATACCAAATTGAATCACAAGTTTTTCTGCCAAATTTAAGCAATGTTTAACTCTATTTTACCCCAGGTGCAACTCGGATCAAAACAAATTTATTCAAAAGTTACCTCTGGAAGTTTAAAAGATAGACAAAAGTCATTTTTTCTTACCTCTCCCCCCTATAAAAATGCGTTAGATAATTTGCACAAAACATAAGTATGCTCTATTTCGTTCGTATTTTTATTTATTTTGCGATGTTTTTGTGAACTATGTTGTTGTTGTTGCTGTTGTAGCACATATTTATCTTCAGGTCACCGGACAGCGGCTGACGTTAAATATTGGATGATCCTTACACTTTTCATTGCCATGACTATACTTTGTGATTGGAGGAATCCGCATCTGTTTAGGAGTTTCCAGTTATCCAATGTTTCTGCAGATTTCTTCGAATTCTTGTCAACTGAATTTGCTGCTTGTTCGAAGCCACCAAGAGGTCACCGGACAGCGGCTGACGTTAAATATTGGATGATCCTTACACTTTTCATTGCCATGACTATACTTTGTGATTGGAGGAATCCGCATCTGTTTAGGAGTTTCCAGTTATCCAATGTTTCTGCAGATTTCTTCGAATTCTTGTCAACTGAATTTGCTGCTTGTTCGAAGCCACCAAGCAGAGATAATCATCGTAAAGCTTCTTATCCAAATACGCAACAACGCGACCAGGGTGCGGGTTGAACCCAAATCATTCGATCAGGGTCGTCATGAAAACGACGCCTTTACCCTCTCGGCCACGCTGCTGACTTATATACCGCGACGGATAAAAGAAAATACGAATGTGGAGTATACTGTCAAAGCAGGCCAACGTTAATATGTAGACTTTTAAATTTTCTGTGTAGTCTTGTTTCTTTCTATTCAATTTCGGTCTATGTGATGATCTTTAAGTGTCATTTGCTGAAAATAAATATATCTATTATTGCATGAATTGCAAAAAATGCAGTGTAAATTGTGTGATTTTACAGAAATTATTTTGAATTCATTTTTGAATAATAATACTATTATTATTAAGCTATAGACAGTATCTAGAGTCTTATAATGTACTATTACAGTATTAACAACCTAGTAGTTTTGTGAAGAAACACTTCAATAATACAGTAGGGCGCATTGCATTCCACACTGTTCCGTATAAGGTTGTAAAAAATCAAGAAAACAAGCATTGTGACGTGGTAAACGTGGTTGTCGAAGATACTTCAAGATTTCACAAAATAAGCAGTTAAATCAGTGCCAGAGCCGTAATAATTAAGAAGGTCCATAGTAGGTTCTTAATGATGAAAACAATAAAAGCTCATTCAAAATCACTATTTTTTTGGAAATGCGAAGATATTGTCTTCACTTTAGTTCAATTTATAGAAAAAACAAAAATAAAGGCAATTTTGCATTTTTAAAGCTAATAACTTGAGCTAAGGCCTGTTTAAAAAACGAAATATGATGTTTGTTTATTTTAACGTGATTTGTTGACGCAATAGTGGAAAAAAAAGGAATGTGTCAGGGTGATACTCGTGTTACTCGTGTGACGCGCTCTTTGCAAGTTTTATAAACCTGCCTTTTATAAGTTGATGTTTAAGCGGTAATTTGAGATTACGCGTATTTTGAAAAATATAGTTCTCACATCACAGTAGACGGGACAGCTGTGTAAAACTTTTAAATTAAAAATTGGTTGATTCACCCGTTTCAAGGATTATTATGGGTGCCTGCTAATGGTAAAACTAAAATTAATATCAAAAGCCAAAAAAATTGAAATTTACTTTGCGTTTTCCGGTAAAAGAGGACCACCTTTAAAGCTTAAGTAAATTTTTTTTTAATAATAGCATTGTGATGATCTCTTGTATGGATAGAACCGAAACTTTATTGTGTTGTAAGTTAAATATTTATTTGCGATTACTGTGAAAATTTTAATAATAAAAGTTATAAGTAGGGCGATTCACGGTCAATAAAGTCAATTTTTTTTGGATGTAGAGAATAACTCTAAAACTGTGGAAACAAAATTTTACGGTCGTAGGATCAGTATTGACGAAGTTATAAAGTCAACAAATGTCAATTTTTTGCTTTTTAGGTCAATTTTTTTTAATTAGTCAATTTCGCTTTCTTGCTTTTTTTGCGCGATTCTACTTTATACTGAAAAAGAAATGACTCAAATAATTTAGAGAAGGAGGTTCCTAACCGTTAGTGGTACCAGGTAGGTATATGTTACCGGTATTACAGTTTTACACATGCTTAATTTATTAATGTCTGATGTGATTTGATTGATTTGGATTGTAAAGATCCTTTCAGACAGCTTTGCAACATTGCAATAATAGCAAAATTGGCTCATGAATATGATGAAATAAGCTTTTCGTTGTGTTTTCATTTGTTACATATTTTTGTCGCTACGTACGTGTAGTCAAAAACATTAGAATTAAAAATACAATGCATTAGTTATTCGAACATACTTTGATGTTGCAAAGATTGCAAAACAGCGAACAGCGAAACACTGAATACGACTCTGGATTCTGCGCAATCATGCAGAGCAGTTAAGCATGTCGTTATTCAATATTTTATGTAATTGTTGCGCAATCACAATGCTTCTGTTACGTTGCCCAATATAACAGATGTAGGACTAAAAAATAAGTTTTTGTTGCGGTTACCTAGTTGGTAACCTGTACAAGTGTACAGTTTTACAAGAGTCAGATGGAACGAAAAGGCATAAGAGACTAGTGAGGTAGGTTTAGAGATCACCTCCTATATTTTTTATCTATGCACTGTTTATGTGTTAATGAGTAAGTTTGTAAATTATGCAACATATAGATAGGCTAAACGATGGCTATAAACTGGCTGCAGCCTACTTTGGAGATACCGTGACATCTGCAGCCTACTTCAGAGATACCGTGACATCTGCAGCCTAGGCTACTTCAGAGATGGGTCACACCGTTCCAGTATTGTTTGCTTTTGGGGAGCTTTGTATTGAGTGTGTACTGTATTTTTCTTAATCTTTCTATTCCATAAAAAATGTCCAAAATAAAAACTAAAGTTTCTTATTGTTTTGCTGGGTCACTTTTGTTAACTATCAGCAGTTTAGGAAAACGAAGTTAAATATTGGTCAAGCTAAACATGGTTAGTGTAGTTGAACTTGTGGTATAATTGAGTATTCTCTTTCAATGTCGGAAAATATCGTACAAATTATATCGGTTCCATTGCAGTCTACTAATTCAGATATTTTTTAGAGTTGAGTTTATTTTGACAAGTTTATTCAGCTGTCATTATGCCAAAGATTAGGAAGTCATTGCTTTCGAAGATCAATAATATAATTACAAGATATCCTACTGAATTTGGTAAGACTCCAATCCCACAACTTTTTTGCAATATTTGTAACTGTGTTGTGAAGTATGACAAGCAATTTCTGGTTGACAACCACAGAGAACTGCAAAGCATCAAAAACAATTGAAGCACGTTTTGGCAAAAGTTGATAAGTCGCATTTAGCCGTTTCGAGAAAATCGCGTTTAAAGTTTTTAACTTTTTTTGGCTTTGTTGTCAAGTGCAACATAAAAAGCTATATTTTACCGCAAAATAATTGAAAATAAAAATAAGTTTTTTCTCAGGTAAAACATTTTTAGTAAATAACTTGAAAAATACGAAAACTCATTTTTTAGAAAATGTCACTTATCAATTTTTGCCACAACATGCTTCAATTACCATCGTCATTCACATCACCACCACAATCCCAATCTTTCATACTATTGGGCCCCAAGGATTTCACTGAATCGGTTACCAGAGCCTTCTTATCTGCAGATATACCTCTAAAAAAGTTGCAAAACAAAGAATTGAAGCAGTTGTTCAAAGATTTTGGAAAAACTTTGCCATCAGAGTCTGCATGTCGGCGCAAAGCAGCTAAAATAGGAGAAAGAGAAATTGATCGAGTAAAGAATTTAATTCACGAACAGAAAATAGTTTTGGTGGTAGATGAAAGTGAAATATCTGGCATTAAATATCTAAACGTTCTTGTTGGATTACTGGATGAGCCTGACAAAACATATCTGACTGCTTGCAAAGTACTTCCAAAATCTCCTACTGCACAGAGTATTTGTCAAGAAATAGATGATTGCTTACGATTTTTAGATGTTACCAGAAATAAATTCTCTTTACTTTTGTCTGATGCTGCCAGATGCATGCAAGCTGCAGGTAAAACGTTAAAAATATGTACTCCCAACTGTTCCATGTCACTTGTGTAGCCCATCTTTTGCACAACTGTGCATTACGTGTAAAAGCCAGGTACCCAGCAGTCGATGATCTATCTTATTGCTTGAGTAAAAAGCAGCCACAATTTAGAACAAAACTCGGCAAGCAATGTTCGAAGCGATTGGAAAGCCACCACAACCTGTTACAACAAGGTGGGCAAGTTGGTTGCAAGCGACTTTTTACTACGCCACCAATCTTCCATCTGTAAGAGATATCGTGGACAGATTCGAAGGTTTTAGTCTTTTAGTGGAGCGAGCCAAGGTCAGTATCAATGCACAAAGCCTACCTCAAGACTTAATGAAAATAAACACAGAATATAAGAGTTTGGCTAGCTTAGTATTACAAATGGAAAACACTAAATACACAATCCGAGCAGCCTACAATGATTTGACCAAACTTTGTTTAGGCGACGACAGTTGTGCCATCGCAGCATTTATCAGGAAGAGGTTGGAGAAAAATGACTTGTCGGAAATAATGGCCATGAATCGTCAGGAAATTTCTCCAACTGTTTACGGCTTACTCCAACATTGCCAACCCACAACGGCTTCAGTGGAACGCAGCTTTTCGATGCTAAATCAGCTGCTGGCCAAGGACCGAAACTTTCTGCCAGAAAACGTGCGGCATTATATGTGCGTACTTTAAAATCTAAGCACTAACTGAAGTGACTTTGGTGCTTTTTTTCTTATGGACTGGTTCTCTCATTTCGTTTTTACGTTAGGTCAATAAAGTCAATTTTTTGATAAAATAAGGTCAATTTTTTGAGGTTTTTAGGTCAATAAAAAATCGCCCTAATAATAACAAATAATCGTAACTTTTGTTTGATTAATAAACAAAAAGTAAGCAACATCTTCAAATCTGAA
Source organism: Trididemnum nubilum (assembly GCA_963965965.1). Lineage (NCBI taxonomy): Eukaryota > Metazoa > Chordata > Ascidiacea > Aplousobranchia > Didemnidae > Trididemnum > Trididemnum nubilum. The sequence continues at coordinate 9,352,839 of OZ014484.1, read as the reverse complement.
CGATTCATTTTTTTACGAACGAGCTTTCGAAAGCATAACACTTTTTTTTATCAGGTTCTGATTTAAATAGAATTGCTTTCAAACTAATTGAGCTTGTTATGCATTTGAAATTTTTTTTGTTTGTAAAATAAAGACTTAAGAGTTAGCTTTGAAAGCGTTACTTATACTTTACTGTTGTTTATTGCTTTCTAATTCAAACAAAGTTCTAGTATTTTTATTGTATATTTGTTTCCGAATCTTTCATTAAACACGCTGTGTTACGTCGAAGCGTGTAAGGAGTTGTTGGGCCTACCTCTGTGTCATTGCGCGCGGTCAACACAGCTCCATCAGAAGAAAGGTCGCAGCGGTAGCAAGCCGTAGACAACAACGTATCCGATTTGACCGGTTCCAGATTGGAACCTTATATTTCCCGTTCCAGAGGCAAACACGTAAACGCTCGACCAATTGGCCGGCTATAAATAGTAGTTACAATAAATTGCGACAATAATGATTTTATATTTTCATATTTTGGTTTTTTGTTTTTCTTACCTCAAGCGATAAAACGGTAATTTGAGAAATGCACTGTTCTGTGCTTCTTTGTAATAATTATCATTTTAAGTGTTAAGGTTTTTTTGCTATGTATTTAGATGTGGGATATCGCATTGCTGTGTTCAGGTTTAACCAAGATTACTACACAAAAATTTTTATTTGGTGTTTGGATCAGATCAATGCATGTTTCGTGTACTTGAGTGTCTTATATTAAAGTCTGACTGGCAGTTTCTTAGAACTTTTGCTCTTTTAAGTTCAGACTTACTGTAGTTGGGTTTTCTTGTCTTCTTACTGGCACTTTCTTTGTTCATTCGAAGTTGAAACGTTTATTATACTGTATGATTGCATAGTTTAAGTACCATCGCAAACTGAAGTGCCTGTTATCTGACTATTAAAAAATTCTTTGTCGCGTGGTGCAGTCATATTCAAGACTGTATCTATGTACACATCCAAAAACTCCTGAAAAATTGTACGCAACTGACGAGCCTTGAAAAACTGCTGAGCTACGTATCGCGAATTAGTATATTTTTAATTAGTTTTCAGAACACTGCGACTGCAAGAAATGCAGAAAAGAATTATGATTGCAAGTTTCTTGGAGGTTCTGAAACTTAATCATTTATTCTTGGCACCAACGAAACATTTTGGTCTTAGTTATTCACAGCATCAACTGAATTATAATTTTTCTTCTTTCTAGCGTTTGTGTTTACATTTCCTTTTGCTCTGCACTTGTTGCGAGTTTTTTGAGGAACAAAAAAAATAAATTCTGTTCTGTTCTTTCTTAGAAAATAATAGTTTCCATAAGTTGTTCTGAGGAACGAATTTTGATAATACTCATTGTTTTAGCTTACTTTTACTTATTTTGATTGTTGTTCTCTTGTACAGATCATGTCTTTTTATGTAGTTGATGAGAACCATATTGTCAAAACTTCAACTTAGTTATAAATTGCTTTGACTCACATTTATGTTGCTTCTATTTTCACATTTTCATTTTGCATATACGAGATTTGTATGAAATTGTACAGTATGTCAACTTAAATCATAAGTTGTTTTGCCAGTTTGAGTAAATTTTCATTCTATTTTACACGAGGAATAGGCGGAGCAAACAAGTTTATTCAAAAATAATTTCTAAAAAGATTAAGATCTATGCAGGTGACATTTTTGCTCCCCCCATATAAAATGCGTTGTACAAACAGCCAACAGTAGAAAGCGTAAACTTACGTTTTTGCTTTATTACTCTGTTTATTCGTTCATATTTTCAGTATTTATTTTGCAATGTTTTTGTGAATCTAATTTATTGCCCGTTTGAAATTAATGTAAAGTAGTAGTAGAGAATTTTTACCAATCAAGCGCATTTAGGTACGTAAATGCTATTATAATGTTATTACAAAATAAAATTAGATTATAAAAGAAAATGGTGTTATAGTTAAGTTAAGTATAGCTGATAATCGCGACGGATAAAAGAATGAAAATGTCGAATTTAAAGTAAAAGTTAAACGTAGCCATTAAATTTTTTTATTGTGTTGTTTCTTTTTATTTAATTTAGGTTTATGTGAAAGTTTTTAAAGGTTGTTTGCTGAAGATGAAAAATTTATTTTTGCTTGCATTGTAAGAAATTCACTGCATGGAATTTGGGTTGTATTACAGTAATTGTTTTGAATTCATTTTTGAATAAAAATACAATTAATAATAATACTGTAGTTTTGTGAAAATAAAATCTTCGTTATTAGGGCACAGTACATTCCTCAATGTTCTGTTATTAGGTTGTAAAAGATCATGTTACCAGACACCGTAACGTGGCAAACGTGGTAGTCGAAGGTACTTTAAGATTTTACAAAATTAGGAGTTAAATCAGTGCAGAGCCGTAATAATTAAGAGGGTGCATTTGCTCCGAGCCTTCCCCCGCAACAGGTCCTTATGAAAGAAAACAATAAAACTTATTCATTTTTAATAATAATTACTCTTTTTCAATGCCAAGATGTCTTCATTTTAGTTCACTTTGAAGAAAAAACAAAATATAAACAATTTTGTAATTCTGAAGCTGATAACTGGAGCTAAGGACTGTTTACAAGACAAAAAAATTGAAAATCATGTTTGTTTATTTCAAGGTGATTTGTTAACGCAAGTGTAAAAAAACAGAAGGTATCAGGGTCAATTGAACAGGGATGAACTTATTTGCGTAATGCGCCCCAATGCTTGTTTTGAAAACCTATCTTTTGGTTGATATTAAAGTAGACACTCCAGATTACATTTAATACTGAAAATAATCACATCACAGTATGAAAATGGCTGCTTTGTGAAAATTAAAAATTGACTGTTTCATCCGTTTTGTTGGGATCATTAATGGGCGTCTGCTAATGGTAAAACTAAATTTAAAATCAAAAACAATCACTTTTTTTAGTTCGCATCGTGAATTTACTTTGTACTTTTCGGTAAAAGAAAACCACCTTTGTGCTGTAGCATAAGAAATTTTTTAAAAATTAATAGTACTTGTTGTAATTACTTATATACGTGAAAGCAACTGTTTTATAGTTTTCTATACGTTAGATCTTTATCGGTGATTACTGCACAAACTTTAATGATAAAATTTAAGCACTGAATAATTAAATAACTTTTCTTAACTTTACATAAAACTTTGTAGCAAAAAATAAATAAAACATATTAATTATAAAATAAACTCTTATGAAGAGAAATAAAAATGCAACCTTTTACAGCAAAATGGCCGGCTTGTATTTTTAGAACATTTATGTCATGCTACCTCTAGAAAGATCTACTCAAAGATTACTCTTTGAGAAAGATTTTTACTTTTCTTGAAACCATGAACGTGCTTTATGAAAGTGCTTATTTGCTTTGTATATTAATTTATTTTGCAAAAAAAATTTATTACGACATAATGTCACAAACGCTTCTGTATGGAGTAGCGAATATTTGGGTGGCATTGTGCCATGCCTCCTCCTTTTGCTTGTTTTGCCCCAATTTTTGTTAAAATGACCGAATAACTATTCACTAATATCAAAAAACGCCCCCTTTTCTTTATCATTCGGCAACCCTCTTATTGCACTGAGTGGTACGGTAAATTTTTTTGATCAAAATCAAACGCAAATATGGAAAAGAACTAATTTCTGGCTTGTTAAAATTCAATAAAAAAACTGCTATACTCTATTGCAGTGTAGCTGGGATGGGACAATGTTTTAGGACATGTTTTGGCCTTGGCTTTAAATTTGAAGCAAAAATATCTTTGTTTCAGCTTTTTTTAAAGTTATCAATGACTTTGATATCGCCTCCCTCTTCCTCCTTCTTTCAAAATCCCCCACGCCCGTAACCGTATAAAATTAAAAATTAAATAATAGTACTGTAACTTTAGTGCATTTGCAATGGATTTAAAACATCTTTTTGAAAAAAACATAACCAAGGTTTTTATGTTTGAACATATTCTGTTTTATTAGAGACATTTCGGATAGTAGCTATAACCATCACCAATCTACAAATGAAAAACAATGGCAAAAGTTAGAAGTTTGACGATGCGCACGCAGTAAACATAATAGAGGCAAAATTAAAACCTTGGATAAATGGATCTGCTATTTTGGTAAGTCTTTTGGTTTTGGTTGCTTGCAGATAATTGGTAAGGTTATTTTTAGGTTTTGCAGTATTTTGATTTTCAAGATGAGTTAAACGTAGATAGCGTGTTGTTAGACTTAAATAGCGCTTAGTTAATTACGTCATTATTTTTAAATAATGTTTTACATTTGTCTCCAATTTTTACAACACGCTATTGTTGTTGCACATCTAACGTCTGATTAATGCCGCTTTTTTTTTATTTGTAGACTGATAATAGTTAGAGTTACAAAACGAAATGTTTTAGGAATAAAATAAAGAACAATTCGAGTTGAACATTTATAGTCTTGGATTTTGTTTTCTTAAACAAATATAAATGAGCTGTGCAAAAAGCATCATTTACCCACTAATACTTTTCTTTCATATGGCTCCAAAATATCGTAGATACCTCTTTCTATGGTCAAGCGAAGACAAATCAATTTAAAACAAACATTTTTCCCATTTCTGAGACGTAATGTACCTCTCAACCACCTATATTTTGGATTCCAGATCCAATTTACTTTCTTCAAAACATGTCGCTGAGTTTTCAAAAAATAAGACGACTAGCCGCATATTTTTGACAGCTATTTTAGATATAACAAAGGTTTACAAAACTTGCACAGTATAGAATAGGCGACACATCAGGAACTATAATGCATGAACCGTATTGTTGAGCAGAACGTACTGAATGCATCACAAAATAATGTTTACAAAGCAATTACTAAAATTCTATTCCTTTTTTCATTTTTGCGAAAACTGGTAAAATCTTTTTAGGTTTGTAAAGTTAAATTGAATAATTTATTTTTGGAAATTACTTTAGGATATATATAATAAAGATAGTGCTTAATTTTACTTGCAAAACCAAACCGCGGACGTTAGAGACAGCATTGAATTGCTCCAAAAATGCACGAACTTTTGGACAAGTAGTGCCGTGCTCGAAAAAATTGAAAAGTCTGGCTGGTGTGTACGATGAGTCAAAATTAAGGTAGTTGTTATAGTTTCTTTTGTTATTTTAATTATAGTAACAATACTGGTGCGAAGTTCCTATGAGGAAAAAAAGCACTAGTTGCTTTAATGAGATCAATTAAGTGACTAAAAAAAGTCAAAAAGAGGCTACACTTCGATAAACACAAAGCGATGATCGATTCAGTCGAGGCAAGTTGGTTCAGTAAAAGCTTGAATTTTAAATTCTTTACTAAATCTACTATAAAAAAATTATACTGTGTCGTAGGATGTCAGTGGCAATCTATCGTAATTTTCACAGTATATTGACGGTCTATATCAGGAGTCTGTAACCTTTTTGCCAACGCAGCCCACAACCCCACCCAGCAAGGTTCCAACGGCCGCAATAAATTTCGAAATAGATTTAACCCTAAATTTGAGGCAATTTTTGTCTGAATTATTGGTAAAGACCAAAAAAAGGTTCACCAAATGTTAATGTAGCTTCAGTGCCGGATTTAGATGCGTGGCCAACGATTTCGGAAAGTCATGTAAGGACTTTCATCAAAAATCAACCTGGCGGATGGATCAATGAGATCGCCGACCGAAGTTAAAATGTCGTGGGCCAGATGAAATATCTTGGCGGGCGGATTTGCCCGGCGTCCGTAGGTTGCCGACCACTGATTTATAGTACATTTTACAGTGAACTATAAGGATAAGTTACTGTAACAATGAAGTGATCTCTTATTTTTTTAGACGTTTGAACTCCGTAGCCCTGTTCATGATCATATATAAACTGATTAAATCAAAGATACCATACCGGTACTGCTTGCGATCAGTTTTATTAAAGAAATAAAAACTGCGTGGGGTAATAAAAGATGCACAAACCTTCTTTTATATACTATTTCCCTTTTCCGCAAACATAGAGCTAATGCTTTTTACCGTGTTCCACTGGCAACCCTGCGTTTTGAAATTTTGTGATATCAGAAAAAAAAATACTTTGCAAAATTTTGTGCAAAATCAGCGACGCAATGTTTGATGATGGAACATCACGTTGCTTATTCTGCAAAAATTTTGCAAATTGTAAGTTTGTTGCAGCAATATTGTGCAAGAAATTTTGCAAAGCCATCCTTTTCTGATGTCGCTAATGTTTGAAACGCAGGGTTGCCAATGGTACGGAGTCAAACGGATTAAACTTTTTTTCGTGGATATGGGGAATACAGTAGTAGAACTAGGTTTAGTGGACCTCTTTTCTATCATAAACTTATACTTCTGATTTCCTCAAAAAAAAAACGATCTCGAGCAGTAAGCCTATCTCTTTAAAAAAGTTGTAGCATACTTTTTTGTTTTCTACGTGACCGGCCAGTTGGTCGAGCGGTAACGCGCTCATCTCTGGAAAGGGAGGTCTGAGCTCCAAATCTCAGGCGGTCAAATTGGAAACTGAGTTGTCAAAGGCTCGCCACCGCTGAGCGCTGTTTGAACTTTCTTCGAAAAAAGTTGTGTTGCTTGCAAGTGCAATGCCGCGTATGGGTCTCCGCAAACTTGATAGTAATAAGCTTGGGAGCAATACAGCGAGTAAAAGGAAGCGTTTAATTTGATTGATTTATTTTTCTACGTTGTTTCATTATTTGCAATTTTGCATGCTTTCTTTGTAATGCTACAGGCTATGGCGGCCAAATTGCAAAAAACTATTTTGCATTTAGATTTGCCAGATTGGCCGATTGGCTTCAAGAAACTGCCCTTAAGCCTGGTTTTTGCCCAAATCACAGCATTTTTTGTTTTTTTTTGCATTTTTGGGCTCAATTGAGCCATAGTGTGGACTGCTGCCGTCCTAAACAAATAAGTGGGTAGGCGTATATAGTGTACAACTGTAGATTCTATTGTAGGTCGACACTGTGTATCTTTTTATGCTTTAATATGTTATTTCAAAAACGTACGTTTGCTGACTAAGTTATGTTACAAAACAGTGTTTAATTTAACCCTATTTTGACCCAAATCTAAAGGGTGCACATTTTTTGTTCGAAGAGGCATATTAGCCTCTTATATAACTGCTTCAAGGAATGACTCATTTATCAACTTCAGTATACAAAACAGCAAGAAACGTTACTCAAATCCAGAAGCATATGCCTAATGCAGCAAACCAGACTACAAGCTCTGAGGTTGGAACTGGGAGGTGTTTTTTCAACCCTGGATGCTATACAGTAGTGATTGGTGTTCCCCGAAGTGATTGACACTCAGGTCCTTCCTCCTTCAACAACCAATCCACTCCTTCACCAATCAAACTTCAACAAAAACAAGCAAGAAGGAAGCACATCACGTAACTGCTCTAATTGATGACGTCAAGAATCAAATCCAGCATACAAAATTGCAAGAAGCAAAATTTAAGCCCAGAAACAGAGCCTTAAAAAGTAATCTGCACCATAGTCGAAAGTTATGCAACCTAGTCGGTCGAACGCAATCGGGACCCGCTCTCTTGTCCTCGATGGTAAAAGGTTTCATTTCTTAGTTCTATTTGTTAAATGTTCTTTGCTACACTCTAGTAAAGAAATAGATTAAACAAGTTATAAGGTAATTTCTGAAAACTTTTTTTGTCAGACCCATAGAGCACGGCATGAGCTTATGGTATTTGAATTATTGCAAATTACCATTTAATCAAAAAAGTACAGCTAAAACACTGTGGAACACCTTTATTGAGACGGGTCAATTAATTTTTTTAAACAATTATAAATGGAGAACAGAGCTGCCCGTATCCGGTTTTTCATATCTATATCCGTTTAGCGGGCTGCGTAATAAGATTTTGCGGCCCGCGAGTGCTTCGGAATAAATTAGCAGAGAACTTTTTACTAGACAATAAATCAATTTTTTTAGTTTCGTTTTGGCATCACCTATAATCCGACAAAATTCAAATCAAAATACGACGAAGACCAATCTTTTTTTTTTCTTTATCACCTAAATTTCTACCAGTTGTCACATCAAACCTCATTAGAAACCATTTTCTAATTCGGGCAGGCACTGATTATGCGCCCCGCTCAAAGTCACTGCGGCTCCATCGTTTTTCAAAAAGTTTGGGCAACCCTAATCTAAAAGATGAAAATAAAATTACAACTGATTTTTAAGGGAAAATCGCAGACTCAACGAGTAAAATAGGATTTTTTGATTGCGAGACATGTAATATATACTTGATGTAAGCTGGTATAAAATTAACATGTTTATTAATTTTTTATTTTTATCTGTGTGGTAAAATTAGAATTTTCCTATTTTAAAGATAAACGTTTTGTGACTAGGCTATGGGATACAAAACAGTTTTCAATTTACCCTTGCTTTGATTTGAAATTAAATTGCGCAAAATGTTCTTTTAAAAAATTCAATTCCTACCGTATGTGTCATCGAAACGAAAACGTGATGTTTTTCAATTTCGAATTAAAGCAGGATAAAATTGAAAACTGTTTTGTATCCCGCAAAATAGTCACCAAACGTTTATCTTTAAAATAAAAAATGCTAAGTTTATCACATAAATAACAAAATGATTAAGTGCATATTAATTTTACATAAACTTCCTCTAAAACGTAGCACACTATAACGTACATAAAAGTACGAGCAGTTTTGTTGTGTTTGGCTTCACATACCACAGTATCGAACAGAATAGCGCTGCTCCTTATTGCCTGTGCCTTCTAAATGAAAAAGCTGTTTTTTGTTACAGCTAAATCATAATAAATCAAATTTATGAAAAGTTTTATTATACTCGCTGTATTACGCCGAAGCGTGTAACGAGTTGGCGGCGCTCATTTCCGTCAATGCGCCTGGCAAACCTTCTGACTTCCCGCTGCAGAGACGAACGCGTCACCGCTCAACCAGCTGGCCAGTTTTGTTTTCGTTCTGTTTTAATGATAATTTGATCATGATGTTACTGTGAATCATAAGATTTTTTGTGGCATGAGTGCGCCTGGTTTTGGTAATGTTAAGCAAAAAGAAAGTGATATTCGTCATTGCCGTGCAAAAGTTCATAACTTCCAACATCAGGCATTTGCAGACAAAAAAATCATAACCCTAGCGTACATTCTATAGTTAGGCCGACGTTGTTTATTTGTTAAAGCTTTGTTTTGTTATTTCAAAAATTTACGTTGGCTGACTATGTTGTGGGACAAGTTATGAAACTATATCAGCACGTCTTTTGTTTGATGGCGCATATCAGTCTCTCACGCAACTGCTCCAAATGTGGCGCCATACCAAACTCGGTATACAGGTACAAAAAATCATAATATTAATACTTAATCATTGCTCTCACCCAATCTTCTTGTCGGGTTTTGTTTTACCATTGTCTTTTGATGTGGTTGGAATCCGCAGTGCACTTCAAATTGCCGTTTAATAAGCTTCAACTGCGCTAATATAGTTTATTTTTAGAGTTTGCTACATGTTTGTGTAATACTATTTTATTGCATTGCGTTCAATTAAACAAACTGAACTATTGTTGTTTATCGAGTTAAAAAGTCTTTGAAAAGAAGAGTAGAAAGGACTAAACTTACTTTATAATGACCTCACAACATAACACAGTGCACGTTATTTTTTTCAGTTTTTTTTTACTTTTTAAAATTTTTTTTCATTTTTAAAAATTTTTTAATTCTTAATTTTTAAATTTTAGATTTTAAACTCTCTGTTACTTTTGACAGACACCCCTGACGAGCCTGATTACGGATGAAACAGACTGTAGGGTTTTAAATTTTTGACGCGTACTGTGTTAAGTTATGATATTCGCTCTGGTCTACACTGCAGAGCACTTTTTTTGAATCAGTTGAATTCAAACTCCAATCTTTATAATGACCTCAAGTAATTTTCATGAGCTACTGCTAAAAAACAAATTGCAAGATTTTACCCTTGCTTAAATTAATCTGAACACTTGCAAAAAAGAGTCAATTTTTGAAAGTTTTCGTTTTATTTTAAAAATAACAAAAGTACAAGCTGTTTCTGAAATAATCAGTAGTTAATATGTCTACCTTTATTCTCTAGCACTGATTTCACTCGTTTTTTCACAGATAAAACCAAGGTTTTGCAAATTTTTTTGATTTCTTCATCATGGAACCAAACATGAATTACAGCTTCAATTAGCTTGATTTTAGTGGTGCAATCCATTTTCCTCAGGCGATTTTTAACAATCGACCACAAATTTTCTATAGGATTTAAATTTGGCGAGTTCCCTGGCCAGTACAGTACTGTTATTTTCATTTTTTTGAAGCAATTTGTTATGATTTTAGCCTTGTGGCAGGGTGCAGAGTCTTGCTGAAAAATGGCCTGTGGGTGGAGTTTAGACAATTCTGTGGAATCTTTTCTTTCGATGATTAGCAAATAAGCTTTGCTGTTCATCATGCCCTCGACCGGCACAAGCACTCCAGGTCCGTTAATAGAAAAGCAACCCCAGAACATCTTTTTGTCTGGGTGCTTTACTGTTTGCACAAAATGTCCTTCTCGCAGCTTCACGTTGGGAGAACAGCGAATGAATTTAGGATTGAATCCCTGAACAAAAAAATGACTTTCGTCTGAAAAGAGGACACGGCTCCAATCATCTTCAGACCAGTCTTGGTGTTTTTTTTGCCCAGTTGAATCGTTTCTGTTTCACCGCGGAGGTTAACAGTTGCTTCTTTTTTGGTCTTCTCGCTTTCTTTCCATTCTCCAGCAATCGTCGTCGAACGGTAGCTTAGATGAAGACACATGCACACCACTGTCATCCATATCCCTCTTCAATTCTTCACTGGTTTTCCGTGGATTCAATTTGCTTTTGCGTAAAAGAGTCAAACCATAGCGTTTGGTAGTTTTTCTTTTCCTTCCACATCTTCCTTTTCGTTGAACCTCAACATTTTCAGTTTCTCTTTTTTGTTTAAGGATGCTGCTGACGGACTCCAAACTGTCGCCCACAGTTTCATCAACTTTTCTTTGAGGCATTGTGATGTGCACACGAAGTGTAACGATTTTAGCTCGTTTTCTTGGAGTAATATCCATGATACACCCTTTCTACACAACAGTTTCAGCAAGATATTTTTATTCCGATAAAGAATAGTATATGCAATCCGTAAAAAAGGTCAATGTTTATGTGAAATTAAAAAAAATTCTACACTTTTTGTACTTTGAAAAATCATCTAAACTTTTTATAATTTTACGGTTTACCTTTCCAAATGCATTCGTCACCTTTAAGGAATAGTATCACCCCAATTATAAGAGAGATTTGTACCTCAATTACAACTGATTTGTGGCGAAAAATATGCATTGTGACTAAACAAAATGCATTGTTCAAAAAAAATACTGAATTTTTTTATTAATTTGAGGAGTGTTCACATTAATTAGCACAAGGGTGTACTTTACGACTTCAAACAACAACTAAAAACGATTAAATACGTAACTTCCTTTTCTTTCATGGTTCTGGACTTTTTCGACAAACAATCTCACAAACTAATTTTTCGTGTTAGATCCTAAACATGTAGTTTAATAACAGCATGAGTTATATTGACAAAAAAATTTAAACTGAGTGCAGCTGTGGCCAATAAGATGTAATTTGAATCTCATTTATCTATGCTGTGACAATTACAAAAATATGTTTGATGTGTGGGTTTCAACGTTGGTTTGGATAAAACTCATTTTTGACATTGCGCATGCCTCTAAGAAATATAGTGTAGTATAGACCTACCCTAAACAAGGCCAATAGCAGCTATTCGGAGAGAAAAGGCCTCATCATCCATCCCGATGCGACGGCACTAGTTGTTCATCAGCAACTTCATTAGTGTTGATCTTTATGTTTAAATAATCGAGAATTACCTTGACCAAACTTTACAACTTGCAACACTAGCCATGTAGCCAGTTAGATAAAGATGGCTCAATCTCGTTTTTTCAAATGTAATTGAACAATTTTAAGTAAAAAATTTTGGTGTTTTCGTTTGTGAAGTTGTTAAAATTGTCCAAAATTTCCAGATATTGACCATATGTATTGTTAATAGCATCGAAATTGAAAAAAGTTTCATTTGCTGCGACAATGAGCACTAAGCATGCAATATCTACATAATCAGAAATTATCTATTTTTCGGGTCCGGTTTCGGTTCTTGATTTTAATTGTTTGGTCCTTTCTTTTTTCTTTTTTATGAGTACACCAAAACGTAAGTGCAAAAAATGACTTAAAGAAAGATGAAAACATCAGCAATTCGTTAGTTTAGCTAGGCATAAATTGCCTTTTCCTATGTCATAAACTTCGATCATTATAAAACTTGTTTAAAACAAAACTATCATCATCTTGAAAAGACCTTCTGCTATTTTTTTTTATGCACATGAGCTATAAACACTTTGCGTCTATCTGGAATCACACCAACACAAAGCATCCCTTGTCAGAAGAAAAGACCATCTGTCAGAAAAGACCAATTTCCAAATAAAAATATTGGGACAATAAGTCCCTAAATATTCTCTAAATGCAAGGGTGGGCAAGTTACTTTGTAAATGTAACTGAGTTACAGTTACAGTTACTCGGCAAAAAGGTAACTAAGTTACAGTTACCATTTTGAAAAAGTAAGTAGTTAAAGTTACAGTTACTTTTAATAAATTTAATTGGGACTTTGCGCGCGCATAGGACCTTTGTTTTTACTCGGCCATTTTGATAGATAAGCAGCGAAATTTATTGATTCGCTTATAACTAAAAAACGGTTCAACGTAGAAAGTTGGATTTTGGATGTAATATGACAATAATTAAAAGCATCATGTATGCCAATTTTGAGTAACCTAGGTCACTTGATCGTAATTTAGAAGCTCTAAATTTGAGAAGAAACTGCATGTTTGTCCCAAAAATTTATTACTTCGCTTATAGCTATAAATTTGCAAAACGTGGAACGCTGAAATTTGAACACAACTAGGGTGCAGATAAAGACCGTATGCGCACCAAGTTTGGAGGTGCCCAGTCACGTGATCGCAATTTCAGAGGCCAAAAATCAGCAAAAGTGGACAGTTTTAAACCGGTATATCTCGGTAACTACCAATATTACCGAAAAAAATTTGCGTTTTTTGAACTTACTATTTACGATCTCTTTCATGGTCATATTGATTTATTTTGCCTTGGATAAAATTTTTCCTTATTTTTTTTTCCTTTTTTTCTTCTATCACTATTTCCTTGTAAACCCCAAACTACACATGGTTCATATTATGAGCTATTATAGCTATCCAAAAGTACTGGTACCCGCCTGAAATTGGGGTTGCTACATTGGGGGGTTCCCCCCAAACGGGCCTTCCAAAATTTAAACTTTTTTATCTTTAAAGTTAGACCAATCAAAGTTTGAAGGTAGGTAAATATAAGGAAAATATAAAATTTGCCAAAATTTAGGGGTACCAGAATGAGGGGGTCCCTTTCAAACAAGGCCGCCAAGATTTAAATTTTTTAACTTTTTAAGCTAGACTCATGTAATTTTCAGGGTAGGCAAACATAAACAAAAGATAAAATTTGACAAAATTTGGGAATAAAAAAATGAGGGAGTTCTCTTCAAACGGGGCCGCCAAAATTCAAACTTTTAAACCATTCAAATTAGACTGATAAAATTTTCAGAATATTTAAATATAAAAAATGTGTCATATGCCATAATTTGGATGTACCATAAAGGGGTCCTCCTCAAACGAGGATGAAATTTGACAAAACTGTGGGGTATTACATTGGAGAGGTCCTCCTCAAACAACACTGCCAAAATTAATAGTTTTTATTCACTTAAGCTAGACGCATGTAATTTTCAGAATAAGTAAATATAACAGAAAGTTATAATATAACAAAATTTGGGGGTACCAAAATGGCGGTCCCCAAATAGGTCCTCAAAAAATAAACATTTTAACCACTTAAGCTATGCTTAAGAAAGATTAGAAATAGAAAGAAAATATAAAGTTATGACTAATTTCAATTGCTTCAAATTGGGTAGTCCTCCTCAAATATGTCTTTCAAAATTTTTAACCACTCAAGCTTAAAGAAAATAAAATTTTCAACAAAGGTAATACGAGATGTGTCCAAAAAGTAACGAGACAGCAACCGCTGCTCGCTTGCTTGAATGAATTTTGACAAATTTATTGCATCGCACGTCAGCACTGTCAAGGCAATGTCGCAGGGTGAAAACAAGTTCATTTCCCGCGCTTTCTGATTGAAGTGTCTCTTTTCGTTTGCCTTGTGTTTCTTACGTTTCGTCGTACTGCTTGAAAAGCCTCATTTTTTACGCTTTTTACGGTGAGAATACCCTCCAAACGTGAATACTGTAGAGCAAAGAATTAATTTAAAATTTTTAGCCAAGCTTGGTAAGACACCTTCGGAATGTTTTGCGTTGCTACAGCAAGTTTACAAAGAAGAATAACAATGTTGAGAGCTCGTGCTTTTGAATGGCACACACGATTCCGAGAGGGTCGAAAAAAATGTGAGGACGATCAAAGATCTGGCAAGCCGGTGACACGCTGGACGGATAGCAACGTCGATCGTGTGAAACAACTGGTGCGTGCAGATCCTTGACTGACTGTAAGAATGATTTGTGAGGAGCTTTCCATTGGCAGAGACGCAGTGTGGAAAATTCTGACTAAAAACTTGAAAATGCGCAAATTGTGTGCAAAAATGGTTCCAAAGATTCTCTCCGAATACCAAAGACAACGAAGATTCGCAGTTTGCCAAGACATTACCGAGCGTCTGGAGGCTGAACCAGACTTGCTCAACTATGTCATAACTGGGAATGAAACATGGGTGTTCGAATACGATCCAGAAACGAAGAGACAGATTCGTGAATGGAAAAGTTATGGATCTCCAAGGCCAATGAAAGTAAGGAAGTCGAAGTCAAAAGTAAAAGTGATGCTCATTGTGTTCTTCGATATTCAAGGCATCGTTCATTTTGAATTCCTACCCCAAGACCAAGCAGTGAACCAAACCATCTATAAAGAGATTCTTCGGCGTCTCGTAAGATCAGTGCGTGACAAGAGGCGGAGCCTTTGGGAAGCCAACGCATGGGCGCTCCATCACGATAACGCTCCTGCTCACACAGCCCTGAGTATTTGTCAGTTTCTTGCAGAAATGAACATTGCAACTTTGGAACACCCCCCATATTCCCCCGATCTGGCCCCATGTGACTTTTTCCTCTTCCCCAAGATCAAATCTGCTTTGAAGGGAACCCATTTCTCTGACATCGATTCCATCAAAAAGGCCGTGACGACGGAGCTCAAGAAGATCCCAGAAAATACCTTCCAAGAACGTTTTGAATCATGGAAAAAGCGAATGCACAAGTGTTTACGAGTGGAAGGGGATTACTTTGGTATATTTCAATATTTTTCAATAAACTTTTTATAACAACAGTCTCGTTACTTTTCGGACACACCTTGTAAGATTACATGAAAAATTTTTCGGATGCCATACTATAGAGGTCCTCCAATTTGTTGACACCTGCCCCCATTAACAACAAAAGCTAAACAAATTAATCTGTTGAATAAGTTTATATGAATCCAAAATTAAGGGTAACAAAATTTGGTGGACCACATTGAAAAGATCATGCCAAATGGGCCCTGTAAGCTAATCGTATTCCAATTTTTCAGTGTATAACTCATGTAAGCATTATAGCATCCCAATTGCCATTCTTGTTTGAGAAATTATTAAATCAATCGTTTTATGCCGGAAGCTTTTTCTCTACGCCGTCATTTTGATGCCCTCATCTGTCAACAAGATTGTAAATAGACAATACTTTGTCGATTTTATCTAAACAAAGACACATAACCAACCGAAGTTCGAGCAGAAAAGACATATTACTTGACGGCAAGAATAGCTTGCTAGTGGTCGACAATATTTTTGAGTTAATTTACCATTGTCCTATAGTTCTTAGTACTTTACTAATAAGTCGTGTTTTTAATTATAGAAAGTAATTATGGGAATTTAACGTAAAATTTTGAAAGCCGTTAACCACAAGCCTGATCAAGTTAATGGAACAATATGAAGTTCGAAAGCAGAGTATTTCAGATCTGACTATCAGCAATCATAAACACGCTTCACGCAGTTGTAAAGTTCTTTAGTTTTGTAAAGTAAGATACTTTCGCAAAGTCTTCAGATATCGCTTGCTATGTCACATACTAGTTACCGGTATGAATTAAGTATCGAAAATGTTGCTTTTGTACTTTGAAACCGGTATTAACAGATTTCTTTCTTTATTTATTTTCTAATTTTTATGTGGTACCTCTACACGCGCTGCTTATGGCTATTATTGCTGTTTTTATAACAAAAATACACAACATACCGTAACACATTGATGCACTTTATTTAATTGCCTTTCAAGAAAGCGAGCCTATCAAAATGTTCATCGCTGAGACCTGAACGTTTGGGCTTTGAAATGTGTTTTCCCGTGCTGTCTTTGTGTTTCAAAATGTCTTTTCAAAACGAAAAGCAACAAAAGAGGTTAAGTGGCTCGTATTAACAATATCGTTATCTGCTGAACGAACACTATACGCTATCGGTAAAAATAACGCAATCAAAACAATTCCTGCAGGGAAATTATTAGAACGTAACTTATTAGATTGCTAAAAGAAGGTCTTTAATTTAAAAACGTTCTAATATCTTTTCACAGCATGGTTAGGGTTGCCACGTTAGAGCACAATAAAAAATCTCTAATCCGTAGCGCCGACAAGGATTACATAGAAGTGTTTCTTTTAACCAAATCTAACGATTAAAGAATCTTTTTTAACAGGACCAAAACTAAAAGTGACTGTAACTAGTAACTTTTTAATGTCTCCAAATAGTAACTAGTTTCCACTTTTGTTACTTTTTTGAAAAAGTAACTAATTTACAGTTACTAAAAAAGTAACTTGTTGCAGTAACTAGTACTAGTAACTAATTACTGCCCACCTCTGTCTAAATGCCATTACTGATCAAAAGTTACTTTTAAAGTTTTAGTGGAACAAATTCAAAACTTTGACGTTTGTTTGAGCTTATAACGACCTAAGCCAAAGTTCCGAAATATGAAAAAAATTTTATTAATAAAAGTCACATCAATGAAGTCAGTAGCGCACTAGCTAGGGAGAGGGACAATCGCACCCCCTCCTCTATTGGATTGTCGATTATAAATGCAGAATAAGGAAAATATCTAGTTTTTAGCACTTCTGAGACAGTCTTGAGCACTGGAATAAATTAAAAAAGGTTTAAAGCATATTTCAAAACATTTCTTTAGGGGGTTAATTAGTCAAAAATAAAGCTCACAAATCAGTAAAAACTTTGAAAAATGGCCAAAAATAAGCTTATTAAATTTATTCACTTGTTAAAAAATACTTAACATAGGTTTCATCAAAATTGTATAAGCTCAAGAATAGGGGTAGTCTATTTAGTACATGTTAATTACCAATCACTTCTCTCAAATCTTATTCCAATAGCCCCCTCCCCCAATTATCATTCTCTATAAAATATAAGCAAAAAAAAGATTACTCCTTGTTAGTTTCATCAAACTGCAGTATAGGATTTTATAAGTTGCCAGCTCGTAAATACAGTAAAAGAATTATCAAAGTCTACCATTAGCCACCTCCCACATTGCTAGTATAATCATGTTTTTGCACTACCAACTTTGATGCCACGTTTTAAAAGTATTAATTTTTATCAAAATAAGCCTATAACGTTAAGTTATTTTTGCCAAAAAAAGTACAAAATTTTTGAGCGCTAGGAGCTCAGATCTAACCAGTAATTTTGCAAGTTTTTTATCGCTATCATCCTCGTTTATGCTTTATAACCTTTGGTAAATTCAAAAGTGTAATCTTATTACAACAAATTGTTTCATCAAATGGTTTTTGGTAATCTTAGAAACAGAAGTGTATATGCTAGCAATGTGTGCAAGAGCAACTGATGTGATACTGTACAACTGAAGCAAAAAAAAATGTTTAATCATTTTCAAAGTAAATTTTTTTTCAACTGTACGAGTTTGCTAAGTAAGTTAGGGCTATCTAATCACAAAAAACCTTACCCCAAAATGCTTCCTCACAACTTTTAAGTTAAATGCGAACAAACTTCAGTTTTTTGTCTTTCGTTGAGCTCTCAAAATAAATAGATTCAAGGTCGTTGCCAGACGCGTGTTGTTCGGGCGAGGCTTAACACCATATGTAAGACTGTAATTATTATAAGTAGCAGCTAACAGTTATACTGAGTGAAAGTTTACAGATTGTACCCTAGCGTTTTTAAGCTGAACCAAATGTGTCCGTTTGCCCCATCTGGCTGCAATTCTTCATGGATAGACTGCATAAGGCTTCATTGAAGCGGTCTGAATAAATTACATACGAAACATTAAGGTGAAAATTATAATGGGCGTACAAAACTGGTCATGTGATGATCTACTCTAAATACTAGAAATTTCTAAGTTTCGGAAGCTTATGAGTGTAAAATCACAATAGCAGTAGAGCTGACCCAAGATTTTGAAATTTAATGAATTGAAAAATTTAAAGTCATCTTTACGTGGCGCGTAAAAAAGTTACGCCGCAACTAAAATCAACGTAAATTTAAATATTGAAACATTGTAATGTCTATGCAAAATAACGTAAAATGCGAGAACTGAAAGGAAAAACTACTGCAATGAGTAAAGCGCAACAAAATTAACAAAAAAAATGAATTTTTGCCATATTGAGCTTTTTCCTAAAACACAATGGAAGCAAAACAATTGCGCAAAAAAATCAATGATAATTTTAAATAATAAAGCTTTTTTTGATTGATTGTTACCAAATAATCTAAAAAATTTGATATTTTGGCCAAATCTTTTACTGGCCTTGCCTAAATTAGCTAAAATGTGTTTAAACTCGAACGTCAGTGTCTACCTAATTGTAATTATAACTACATCTTTATTCGCCAAGTCGCATTGACCAGGAGCCAGTGAAAGAATTTTTTTTCGATTCTTCACTCAAGATACCACCTTCCTACCTGTTCACCCCACTCGGTAGAGGCTTTACACTGTATGCTAATCGTCAAGAAAAAAAACTGTAAATGGTAATTTTTATAATCTTTGGTTTGACCAGACCAGAAATCGAACCAAAATCTACCGTTTTAATAGCAGACACTCTATCAACATGACCAATGTTCAGTTAATCTTACTAAGATTTACCTAAAACAGGAAAATTTGACACAAATGGTTACAGATCAAATTTAAACAAAAGCCCACTTTCGGCCAAATCGTTTAAACACCAATTAAAAACAAGGCATTCACGCTTTGAAATCCGTGTTTGAGAAGCTGAGACGACTAGAATCTCCTTATAACTTTAATTCACAAAACGCGTTGTTGCGCAATGCGCAGATACCCGCATATTATAATGCATTGCTGGGTGTTACGGTGTTTGCTTAATCCTTTACCGTACGTGCGTTTGATCCTAAAAAACAATTACTGCAATTAATGAAAATATGGCAATTCTTTATTGATTTGTTCAAAGATTCATTAAGCTTTTGATTCAACATTGTTTCCGTTTTTCAAGCATATGCTACACATATTTTGAAGGTGCAAGTTTTCTAAACATAAGTTGTATATGAACGTTCAAGGGTTTTATTTGAATTTGGCATTAACTTTATTTTCACGAGGATGGGGCATTTTTGACCCCTTTTGGTTTTTTTGTGATAAATCCTTTAGAAAAAAATGAGTTTTAGTTCAAATCAATTTGACTTTGAGTCAACTTTCGTCACAAATAATATTTGAAGCTACATAGGCAAAGAAAAATTTCCAAATTTTGAGGTTTCGCGGGATCACTTCCCAAACTCTGAGCATTTTTTGCCCAAGCTTTAACTAAATGACGTCCTAGACGTTTTTATGATATAAGTACTTTGACTTTGACGGTTTTTAATTCATTATTAAAAAAAACTATTTACAAAGTTTAAACCTCTTGTGACGTCATTGAAAAATGACGCTATGTTTTTGAAAACACTGCCGTGACGTCACATTGATGATATTATCAACTCTAAACCATTTTTTTTCGAAAAATTTTGGTGAACACCAACCCGCAAGCTAAATTTGGTGTTCTCATAAGTTTTCATTTAAGAGATAGATAGGGGTATATTTTTGGCTACACCACATAAAACGCGTTGGTCAAATACCCTGTGTAAACTAGAGTTAACACTAGAAGCCCGGACCGGTCATTTTTGACCGGTTTTGAAGTTTAACGTTCAATATTTTTCGCGCTGTTGCGATTTGCACTCTCATACTCCTTGACTTTTCCTGACTTTGGATGAACTTTTAGCAGCTGCAAGAATTTTTTGTTTATCCCTTTTGTAGACGGAGTAGTTTGTACACCTACCTAGAAACCCGAACCGGTCAAAAATGACCGGTCCTTTACTAAGGGATTTATCTGTTTCGCAAGTACGAACGAAAGCGTGAGAAAAATAGTAACAATGGTCTCAAGCAACAATGCGACAGCAGTTGACCTGATTTACGATTTACTTCTGAGAAGTGCGAAGAGGTTTGTTGCTGTTTGATATAGTCTAACTCCAGACAGTTCCATTTTACTGGCTGTTCAGTAGTTTATAGTTGCAAGGATTATCTTAACAGCACAAAGCAGTTGTACATAATGCAGATGGTGAGTAATTTACGTACTGCTCAGATACTTAGCATGTTTATTTAGCTGTACAAGACTGCTATATCATTATTCCTAGCCAATATATCTTAGTCTATACAGATATCTATACGTATAGCTGAGTTTAGTAGCTAGTTTAGCTTTCATTTATTGCTCATTTGTTTTCAAACACTGTTATGGCTCGTGGAAACAACTATTCTGTGCAACATGTGCTACAACGGCTCAGAACAGATCAGCTTGATGATTCGTGTGATGAAGAGGAAGAAAATGATTTGCAAGATGAAGATTTTATTCCCACTTACGTTGCTGCAGGTGAACTATCTGACAGTGATACAGACAGCGATGAAGACATTCTGGCTTCATCATCTACTGCTGCATTAGACACCCCTTCTGCAGGAATAATAACACCTCTGCTATTCCAGACATTCCTGGTCAGTTGAGAGCACGAAATGGAACTCTTTGGAAAAATATAACAGGTGCTACAGCTGTAGGAAAAGCTTGTGCAGCTATTGTGTTTTCAGAGCGTCTTGGTCCAACATTATATTGCCACAGGTGCATTGTGCACGGTAGCCCTACAGTGCTTTTCACTTGTTTGTTGACGAACATATCCTGAAGTGCGTTCAAAAGCACACAATCAACCAAGGAAAAATTGATGATAGCTATTTCAATTTGCACTTGAATAAACTGGAGAGTTTCATTGGTCTCCAACTTGCTTGAGTTGTGTTGGTTGGAAGAAATACATCTATCAAACACCTTTGAAGCAAAGAATGGGGACAACCGATTTTCCGTAATACCTTGAGTCGTCACAGATACGCGAAAATTATGAAACATTTGGGTTTTGGTGACTTCCAGAGAAGGCAAAGGAAGAGAAACCGAAAAGTTTTGCTTGATTTCTGAGGTGTGGAATAGTTTTATAGAAAACTGTAAGAAATATTACGTGCCGAACTTTGATTTGGCTATTGACGAACAACTTTTTCCTTACAAAACTAGATGCCCCTTCATTTAGTACATGGCAAACAAGCCAGACAAATTTGGTATAAAGTTTTGGCTATTGGCTGATGCGCAGACAAAATACTTATGCAATGGAAAACCATATTTAGGAAAAGATCTCACTCGAAGCAGATGTACAGATCTCCCGGAAGATGTTTGCTTGAATCTATTGCTACCGTACTTTGGAAAAGGTTACAACGTGACCACTGATAGTTACCGTTCTTTACTAGCCTAAAGTTAGCAGAAGAATTGATGACAAAGAAAACAACCGTCTTAGGAACTATTAGAAAACAACAACGAGAGGTGCCGAACACGGAGTCCTTGATGAAAGATAAACTATCGCACGATTCTGAGATCTTTTCTTCTCCATCTAATTGCAGCTTGACAGTGTACAAGGCTAAAACAAAGAAAATCGTTTGCATCTTGAGTTCTACGCACAAACATGTAAAAGTTGATGAGAGCCACAAAAAGAAGCTGCCAGAAACGGTTCAGTATTACAAGAAATCTAAGGTAGGCGTTGATGTGCTGAATCAAATGGCTAGATATCACACGTGCAAGAGTTCAAGCAGGCAATGGCCTGTTGCAGTGTTTTTCAATATCCTTGATTGAACAATCGGTATCAAGTTGGCAAAGTTGTGTAAAAGTCTGTTGCGGCAAACACACATTTGAAAAAGTGACATTCGTGACATGCAAAAATTGTAAAAATTAAAATTGAAGAAGTGTTCTGTTGTGTTTCAATAAAATGATATGATGCTGCATAAAATTCAAAAAATATGCTAATTTGAGTTGTTTTATCATCAAATAATGAAACCTCGTTATTCCAAATTACGCAAAACTGATCATTTCCCGGCAATTGATGACTGAGGAACAGCTTTGCTTTCTTATTTATGGCAATTTCGGTGATAAAATTTTAGTTTTTTTTGATTTTCTAAATACCTCTTTTAACCGGAATTTGCCTTAATTTTTTGAAACCTAGTTAAACCGACACTTTATTTAAGCTACCTAACAATCGTCAAGATGAATGTGTATGATAAAGCATATTGGAGAATTAATTTAAACAAAAAAACTGCTTACAAACTGATTTACTGGCAACCGGTCAAAAATGACCGCTACCGTCCTTCTAGGTAGGGAGAAATTTCAGGGTTTCTAGTGTTAACTGGATCTATGGTATTGCAATTTATGGAAAAATAATGTCGGTTTTACTTACAGATTGCTCAAACTCTAGAAATGCGCATTTTAGCTTCGCATTCAGTCGAACCTCCCTTAACAAAAGGTCTTTGATTTGTTTAAAAGTTTATTTTCAGCATAAAATAATAAAAAAAGACGAAAACAATTCAACAAAATAAGAAGACTTTAAATACGTTTTAGGCATTTTGGGTGAAAAATAGAAAACTATGTACAAGAAAATAAGTAAAAAAGTACTCAGACAATGAAACTTAGGTTGGAGTTAAGCTGAAACTATAATCATTCTCTATCTAACTGAAGAAATTCATTTAAGCCATAAATTAATCCAGAAAATCTACGCAATCATATTAACAGCTGCGTCTATAATTTTGGCAAGGCGGCTGAAAAACGCCATTTTGAAAGTTACCATAGCTTTTTTTTAGATTTGAATTCTATAATAATGAACAAAACAATCACGATATGAATAAACAGAATTAAAGCTTTGAGAATTAATGGTTTCTACTTGACATTGCTTTTATTTGGCGTTGCGCTTATTATTTCGTTACTAAGTTTTGGTTCTCTGATATAACGTCGGGTAGGTTATCGAAACGTTGCTGGTTTCCGGTTCGATTCTCAAACTGATATTGTGTCATTTCTCATGATAATTTCAAATTAATAAAAAACGATGCCAATCAATGAGTTGAGCCAAAATATCACCTGAAGAATATAGATTTCAAAATTAACTCTTCGATTTGGCGTGAACAGACAAAATCCCGAAATTGAAAAAATCCCGAAGCACAAAATTCTGAATTGGACAAAATCCCGATTCTCGATTTGGACTGTTTTTTTTTTGCAAATAAGAAGGTACCGGATCCAAAAACTGGGCCTGAAAAATGGACATGTTGAAGCGCTATATACAGATGTATCTTCAGAGGAGGTAAAGGAGAATTCAAATCAAATCTTTCACTATATTCGCTGTATGTACGTAGAAGCGTGTAATGAGTTTGATCGAAAACAATTTGATTATAATCCCTAACTTTTTACTCATAATCAGCTAAATGTCAGAACCGCATTTACGCCTAATTAATAAACAGCGTGCTGAGACAAAAATAATTACTTGAGCGTGAAAGAAGTAAATTTCTTTCGCATGCATAAACTCAAAACCAGTTTAGAAGAACTTAGTATACTTTTAATTTTTCGAGAGAATTTTACGAATCGGTATTTTTTTTCAAATCAATTAAGTTTCTACGGAATTTTGAATATGCTAATTAGTTTTGACGCATGATTTTGCCAATCAAGTACAATAATTAATCATGCAAAAGCATTGCAAAGTTTATTGAAAACAAGAAATAATCCTGTTAGTAAATGTATATATGAGAGCCGAAAGCGTAATGAATTGACAAACAATACTCGAAAACAGCAATATTAAACGAGCAAACTTAAAGTGGCAGTATTTTGCAGTAGAATAATATTGTTTTAAAGTAGGAGTTATTGTTAGGTCAAGTTAGATCAGCTTATTTTTATTTTTCTTGCAAGTGAAAAAGTTATTGCAAAAAACAATGAATTATGAGTAGGGATCGTAGAAATCAATAAAATCAAAAAATTTTTAGATCATTAAACGTACACCTACAGTTGTTTCGGGTGCTCTGAAACCAATTTAAGTAGATTTTCCCAGTCGGAAAAATTTTGCTGGTTCGAGGATAAAATATCCACGAACTATCCTTGTGCCACAGATAAAATCAAGGCTATTACAAGGATGTTTCCTTGACTTATGCACCGAAATAAGACAGGCCAGGCATAAAACGAGGATAAAATTAGAGGATATTGCTTAGGATAAATCGATGATACATCCATGTTAGTCGATGATACATCCATGGTAATCGATGATACATCCATGGTAATCAATGATAATTCGAGGAACTAACCGTGGAAAAATTTTCCTGGTTCGAGGATAAAATATCCACAAACTATCCTTGTGTCACGGACAAAATCAAGGCTATTACAAGGATGTTTCCTTGATTTATGCACCGAAATTTGACAGGCCAGACATAAAACGAGGATAAAATTAGAGGATATTGCTTAGGATAAATCGATGATACATCCGTGGTAATCTATGATAATTCGAGGAACTATCCGTGGCAAAAAGTAATCTTTATTGATTTATACATATTTTTTCCGCGACTTTAGTATAATACATTCTTGATTTATATTTAAATCCTAGAATTCAGCCACGGATAAATTAATTTCTACAATGAGTATATTCTGCTAATCAAAATAACATACGAGATTAACTAAATTTGTTTTGTTGTTTGAAACGAAGTTTATTCAAAAATTAATATACATTTATACAATCAAACGCAGCACAGTACTATTAAAGTCATGTTAAGATCGTCAACACTTGACGCACAACCGTTAGCGAAACTTTTGCTAATTTTAACCAAAAACTTTGCGCACCGGTAAGCTAGTTGATAATGCAAAATCCATAGCGTACTGAATTTTTGCTTAAACTAAACACAGAGTACGCTCGATTGCTTACGGTTGGTTGTATGCCAAATGCAAACCGAACCGCGAAAGCATCATGTGCATTAATAGTATAAATACAATTCAAGCCCACAAAAATGAATTGCAAATGCAAAATACAATTGTGCATAAATAACTAAACACATTTCAAGCTCACAAAAATTAAAAAAGATGGTGCATTAATAGTATAAATGCAATTAAAGCCCACAAAAATAAATTGCTAATGCAAACTAAAATTGTGCTTAAATAACTGAATATATTTCAAGCCCACAAAAATTAAAGGGGGTGTGTCATCCAGCTAGGGTTATGTGCAAAAGACAAAGAAAATCCCAAAATCTATCTTCACCAAATTCCAGGTTTCTTTCACATAGCGTTTCTGAGACAAAGCATTAAGAGATCTCCCCAGCAGTGTTGCCAGATGAAACATAATTTTCTAGAAATTGGGATGGCCTACCTAACCTGAAAAAGTGTTTCTGGTGTAGCACTGATTCAAACTGAAGCCTTACATTCAGATGCTTTCAATCCAGATGAGAAAGATAATCTGAACATTATTTTTAAAAAGATGAAATGTATACAGGCAACACTGTTGGAGAAATCTGCAAAAACTTTGAATTATCTCAGAAATGATAGGTTGTAGAAATCTGAAATTTGGTGAAAATATATTTTAGCACATAATCCTAAATGGATGACATACTTCCTTCACTTGTATATACAAAACAAATAACTTCATGGTACCCATCACTCAGTATGCTTTAAGTAATTCTATGCAAAATATGCTCTTTGGTTTACATTCGAAAATTAAATAATCAATAAAACTTTCACCCTACATATTTTAATTCTGAAGCTTTTAACAATAAGTTACGTGGAATTAAAAAGACCCCCCAAAACTTACGTGAATTAAATAAGTTTTTCCAGACAAATGTTTCAATTTGTAAAATTATTTGCTCCCCAAAACTTTTAACATGAAAAATTTTTTGCCCATGAATTTCTGCCCCATAACTTTTGTTCGCCCACCATCTTTTCTATATAGCTGTTTTGTTCTTTTTGCCCCTTAACTTTTAACCCCAACACATTATCCTCAAAACTCATCTTTTCAAGATTTTTGAAATCATATTGAATCCAGCATATTTTTGATCTCCAAAACTTCTGATCTTGAGGAAATTTTCGAACATTTGTATTCAAACTTTTGTCAACGTGATTTTTGCACCCCAAAAAATTTTGTTTTGTATGATTAATCAAAATCTTGCCTCAAAAATCTTTTTGCATTGGAACTCTTGACCATCAAAACCTTCTGTAACATTAAAAAAAAATCCCCTCACAATTTTTTGTTTCAAAGTTAGCTCCAAAACTGTAGTATCAGCAGCTCAATGCCTGAAACGTTTGAGCTCCAAAGTTGTTTGCGCAACCGCACATCTAAATTCAAGAAGGGAGATGCATACAACCTCTCAAAACAAAAATTGTTCAAAACATTCAACAAATAGTAAAAAGTTACTTTGGGGCTCTGCCTTTCCACTACAGACTTAAGGCGTTGGAAGTATTCCTTGGAGTTCAGAGGCAACATTGACATTTGGTGCATTAGACTGAACTTCATCTGACGCAGTATCAGTTTGTAAAGTGCTACTGTCGAGTCGTTTGTTTCTTCCCCCATTCCAGTCGCTAGTTTGACAGAGTACAATACCAACAGCCGTGCCAACGCTTTGGTCGGACACGGCAGCATGCGGTGTATGCGATAAACAATCTGCAAAACATAATAGACAGTTAATAACAATATGCACTTCAAACCAAACATCAGCATCACTTTATATTTTCTTCTACAGACAGAGTTCTACGAAGTGGTAAGGTGGTAGAATTACATTCTAGTTGAGTAGTAAACTGCAAAAGCGGTCAAACAATCAGTTGAAACAAGATATTTACTGGAAAATTGCATCAAGTACTTCACACAAAAATTGTTTCAT
Organism: Trididemnum nubilum; assembly: GCA_963965965.1. NCBI lineage: Eukaryota > Metazoa > Chordata > Ascidiacea > Aplousobranchia > Didemnidae > Trididemnum > Trididemnum nubilum. The sequence continues at coordinate 9,325,612 of OZ014484.1, read as the reverse complement.
CACTTCTTCAGAAAAGAACAGCAACAATTGGGACTTCCGCGACGCTTAGACACGGAAGTCCGTTTAATTTTTTCCTTGAAAATTTACGAATTCCGCAATCAGAGCCCGAAATCGCTCCAACTTTAAAAAGGCTGAAGGCGTAGAAACTTCAACTTTAAATCTTAAATGGGGTATACTGTATATGAAACAACTACACGCAAATTTTGGAGACAATCGGTCACGTGATACGAGTTTCCAAGCAAAAAAACTGAAATGTCAATCGGAGGTTTAAACCGCTTTACCTCGAAAACTAATTGAAGGAGAACAAAATTTTTTAATTTGGAAGCGCTGAAAATGCAGTTTCAGCTCCCAGATATAAATTATGACAATTCTGAATTTTTTTTTCTTAAATTTATTTGTTTTTTTTCCTTTTTTTTATAAAGAACTTTTTTATTAGACACAAAAAATCCAAAACCACTTAAGCTAGAAACTTGAAATTTGGAGATATTATAAGCAGAGGTGGAGTCGAGGACACAAGGCTCGAGGCCAAGGACACAAAAAAAATCCGAGGCCAAGGACAGCCTTTCCGAGGACAGACACTCTCGAGGCCATGGACAGGAATGCTCGAGGCCAAGGACCAAGCGCAAGTGCCCTCCAAAAAAAAAAGGTCTTCACAAAAATTTTTCAGGCGATCTCCAAAAAAAAAAAAAAAGATCTTCAAAGATTTTTCAAGCGATCTCTACAAAAAAACGTGTTCCAAAAAATTTTTCAAGCGCTCCACCAAATTTTAACAATTCAAAAAATACAAGCCAATTTTCGAGGACTTAAGGCCTCGAGGCCAAGGACTTCAAAATCTGTCCTCGAGGACTCCACCTCTGATTATAAGTCTATATATGAAGTTGTCCACCTGCATTTTTGGAGAAGCTACGTCACGTGGTTTGGGGCAGACGCGCAAAAATTTCAGGTAACAAAGTTTAATACATGATTGTAATAATTGATATTCGTCACGTAAGGCACATGTGCTGCTGCGGACGAGTGGTTAAAAGCGTCAGCATATGAAACCATTGTGATTGAATAGACTGGGTTCGATCATCTAGTTGACCATCAGTTTTCTCATTTCAAAATAATATCGAATCCAGCATTTTTTTTTTTGTTGAATAGGACTAAATCTATTTTAACAACAGGATTAACAATGCTTATCAACGACAGGATTGCCAATAAAAAATACTAAAATTTCCATTAGCGTCACCGACGTGGTGTTTCAAGTAGATATTCTCTAGAATAGATGGGTTAAAAAGGATGGAGTCAAAGCTAACCTAGTCGTATGCGATTGGCCTAACGTTAGATGCACTCACTGATTTTGCCCTTAGTCCTCGTTTAAAGGTGTATTTTTTTGATATCAGTAGATATTCAACAAATATTTGGACATAGTTTGGGGGTACCACCCCCCCAGAAATCTCCACATGAACCCCACAAAAATTAATTTCTTTTTAAACGGTTTAAGCTCAGGCTCAAGTTTCTTTTGATATCAGTAGATATTCAACGAACAAACATTTTGAGATAATTTGGGGATACCATCTCACAGGAAACCCCCCAAAAAACACTTTTTGAACAGTTAGGCTAGAGCGCTAGTTTTTTTTTTCATATGGAGAGATTTTGAATGAAAAGATATTTTGACATAGTTTGGGGGTACCAACCACCAAAATGGATGCCCCCAAAATCAAGTTTTTTAACAGGTTAAGTTAGGGCGCTATTTATTTATATCAATAGACATTTAACAGACAAATACTTGGACATAAACTGGGGGTACCAAGCCCCCAGAAACCCCCAACAATCAATTTGATGAATGGCATTAGCTAATACTTTAGTTTTTATTGATATCAGGAGATATTTAAGATACAAAAATTGTGAGGTACCACCCCTCCAGAACCTTTCTAAATGGATCCCCAAAATCAATTTTTTAAATGGCTTGAGCTAGGCACTCCTTTTTGGATACCAGTAGATATTTAAGAGACAATTTTTTTACATAGTTTGAGGGTAACAACTCTCCCAAAAAACATTTTTTAAAAACGAAATTAAATGATTGATTTTAGTCAGCTGGGTTGTACTGGCATAATGGTTAAAAATGCCAGTGTTCGGAATTGTCGTGATTGCACAGAGCTGGGTTCAAACACTTAGTCAAACATCCGTTTTACGCAAACCACAAATGATTTAAAATTAACATTTTTTTTCATCAGATAAAATCACTTTCTTTGGATTGCATACGATTGACTTTTACAGAAATATCGGTGACCTTCAAACTATGAAAGGGAGAATGCTGGTGAAAGAGAACTGGTGGAAGTCCAGTATTATTTTTCTCCGCGACAATAAACATCTAGTATTAAATATCGCAATGCACTTCAAAGGGGGGTGAAGCATTTAGCTAGGGTTATGTGATAAAATGAATAAACATCAACACATATTATCACCAAATTTCAACTTTCTATGACCGATCGTTTCTGAGATATATCATTTCAAAACTTGGGTATCTACCCAACAGCGTTGCCAGTCACAATTTCATTATTTTTAAAATAATGTTTAAGGGACCTTTCACTACTGGTTTGAAAACATCTGAATACAAGACTTAAGCATGAATTAGTGTTACAATAGAAATACTGTTTAAGTTAGGTAGGATATCACAATTCCTAGGAAACTAGATTTTAACCGCCAACACTGTTGGGAGATCTCAAACTTTGAAATGAAACATCTCAAAAATAATAGGTAGTAGAAAGATGAACTTTGGTGAAGATATGTTTTCGATTATTTTTTATTTTTGCACATAATCCTAGCTAGATACTTCATCCTCTTTACACTTTTATTAAAAGCTAAGATATAAACAAGTACAACTGTAACCATTCAGCTACGTTATTTTATTAAAACATCCTACAAAATGCTATGGCTTTAACTAGTCCCTCTTGTACTGCAATTTGGTATGAAGTTAAGTCGAGCTGTTACACTTTCGCTTAATTTTTCCACTTGTTTAATTTAACTGATGTTGAAATTGCATGTCAAACTTGACAGCAATATTTAAAATACGTTGTGATATTTGGGTGACAGTGTTTTGTAACAGTTGCCATTAGTAAAATGTAGACGCAATATCTTCACAAAATACGAATTCATTTTTCAGTAAAATATCGTAAAATTGAATCAAGTTTACCTTTCAGCAAACCAAACGCTTCAGTGTCTTTAAAGGATAGTTTAGTTTTTTTTCTTCCGGCATCAAAACCGGACCATGAATATTTCATTGCTAAATCCTTGGTCATCAACAAGCGCAGAAACAGCCTTACACTGCCTCGAAGATCCTTGTGATTAATTCTTTTTCCGATTTCTTTGACATCCTGCAAAATGTACAAAACTATTGCAAAAACCCTTCAAATGTTCGGTAGACCGTGAGTATGAATCAGGCACTCTGCATCTGTCTAAACAAATCAATGCAGAGCACTTTTTGGGAGATCTATTTACAGGTCCTTGGTCAGGCTTGGCCACCATAAATGGTAGATTGCTTGGGCGCAAAAAGAAATAAGCGTAGGAGTGTCTTTCCCAAGGACAAAACTATGGATTGCCACTTCAAATATGGAACTGGGGGCCAGCAACCTTTGGATTATAAACCAAACGCTCTTCCAATTGAGCAATTGGCGACGCCCTTTAAATGATATGTTAAATAAACTGATCTATCATGAGTCGTGACATTTATCTTGAGATTCTTTTTCTTCTGCACTTATTCAATTTTTTTGGTCAACATTATTGGCCCGTAATTAAGCATCAAGTTATCCTGTAAAAGCATGGCTAAAAAACGTGGTGTAGCTCAGTAAGAAAGTGTGGTGAGTGAGTATTCACAAGATTGACGGCAAAGGCTTAATTTTCGACCTGGTGATGCGTCGTTGCCTTCCTTGAGAACATGCCAACTTCAAATTAGTTTCAAATCACGGCTAAGCAGTTACCTGTTGTGTTGGTCAGACCTCTCAAAAAACTTGCAAACTGAACCCCAGAAAGTTGCTATGTGTTAAAAGGTTCAAACTGGAACATAGAGTCTGGTTCATGTGCAATTACAGATAGATGATAAAAAGGTAATAATACAGTGCTACCTCTAAGATAGAAAACAACTACACCTTAATAGGTTTAAGTGAAAGTTTTGTCTGAAGAATACAGGGATGTTAGGAGTCACCATGTCATAGGTTTTCGCCAAACTGAAGGCGAAATTCGCGAAGCAATATATCTGCAATTCCGCACACATTCCGAGCAAAAAGAAACAGGCTTGTTATTCTCATACCTCAAGTTTCTCATTTTTTTCTCCAAAGAAAATTAAGTTTTAACAGAATGATGTCAAAACACAACAAATAAGCATACCTGTATCTCTTTTACAACCAATTTCAGCTCTTCTTCCGATTTTGCAGGAATGAAGTCAACTTTCTCATCTGTATCGGTATCTAATTGTGGTGTTTTTACAATGCTCAACTCTGAGTAAATCTCATCTAATCTTTTGCACTGAGCTGTTAACCTTTCTTCAATCGAAAAAATGCTGCTTCTTATTCCACGCAAAAGATGGCTGACGTTTGCAGCAGTATCAGCTTGCACAATGTGTCTCTTCGCATTACGCGAAATAGAAACCGCAGGCCTAAACAAGTAAATTATAAGTGTAACGTTATCGTAAGTAAATATTCTCCAATGTCAAAATAGGAAATTTCTTTTAGAGTAGCTTGTCCTACTTCTAAACAGTATCACAAGCTTGACAGGCTATTCAACCCTGTCGTTGGCAAGAGAAAAATTCCGTGAAAAGAAGTCAAAAACAAATGAACCATCCCATGAGTTACATCACATGTCTGTCATGATAGCCCTGCCACAAAGCATAGTAGCTTGGTACAGCTGCTTTCCAAAGTAAAGTCACCTCTTGTTAGCTAGGCTTGCTAGGTAAGTCTATCAACCCTCAGATGACTGCCATGCTACATTTTAGCAGCTTGCAGAATCATTGGAGTCATGGAAACCCACTTAACAACCGAAAATAGAAAAGATGCTGCCCGTGAGAGACCCCAGGAAGATAATTAACTGGTAAGCAGCAAAATCAACACGCCATCATATCCGATAGATTATAATGCCAACAAAGCCGTTGAATTATTACGCATGTAGTTTTCCATTCATATGGCCATATGAATGGTAAACTACATGTGTTATAACTTATAATTAAACAGTTATGTTGGCATCACAATCTAGCGAATAAGGTGGCAAATCGATTTTGTAGCCTACCAGTTAATTATCTCCAGGTGGTCCCCCACGAACGCCATCTCTTTTATTTTTGGTTGTTAAGTGGGTTTCCATGATTCCAATAATTGTTGCAAGTTGCTAAAATGTCGCATGATAGTTGTTTGAGGATTGATAGACCTACCTAGCTAGCCTAGCTGACGCGAGGTGATATTCCATAAAAAAGTAACTGTACTAGGCTGCTGTTTAATGGGTGGGCTATCATGACAGACATGTGGTGCAAGTTATGAGGTGGTTCATTCATTTTCGACTTTTTTTCAGTGAATAGTAGTAATAGCAAGTGGAACACCAATTTTACCTAGATACACTCCACTAGGAAATTCACTTATTTGCAAAATTCTACTTATTTAAACTATTAAAAAAACTACTAAAATCCAAAAAATACTAATTCAGCTTGCACAGTGCACAAACACTACTGCACTGCTAAAGCTTTCAATGAGTGTGCTATCAAACCTAATCAAAACTAGTACAGGTAAAAAGAACTAAGCAACATTTTTTTGCAAAATCTTCAAATAATGCAACAATTTTGCATTTAAAACAACTCATCTATCACAAAACTATCTCACCTTTTCCGCATAGTATTCATTTCCTTTGGAATTCGGAAAGTTCTTTCCAAAGGAGAAGGGGTAGATTCACATATCGAAACAGTATCGAGTGACAGTAAGTTTCCTAACAACTTTGTTCATGGGATCTGGATCCTGTACTGGATTGGCAATAACAAACGTTTCTGATGATGTTGAATCCGAATTAAAATCATTCATTAGTGATAGTGAGATAACATGATCTTCATCACTACAATCATTACCAGGGTTAACCAACATGGAACCTTCAAAATCTGAAATATTAATATCAGCTTCATCTTGCTCTTGCACACTGACAGCAGTATCAATCCAGCAACTGCCTTTATTAGATGATGAAGGCCTGGACATCAAACTTGCTTTTGACTGTTTTTTTCTCAACCATTGCTGCTGCCTTGATAACAAGTTATAAGGCTTATAATATGTTCGGTTACATTGTCTGCGCAACATTGTTCAATAGTAATGGACAAAATTGTCACTGCTATCCTTGCCTTAGCAGGGTTTCAAGTCCTGCAACAATGTTATATGCGTAATTGTAGAATATACCAACACTGCAACCAAACAACTTGATTGTTGTAACAGAAAAACATGAATCCATGCAGCATTGAAAACAATGAATAAATGCAAGCAGTCACTCAAACAAGTAGGTTAAAGTCCCTTCTTGAATCATATATCCAGAGGCGCCCGCAGAAATTTTTTCAAGGGAGGGCTAGCGATGTATCCAGTATCTAATGGATAAAATAAAACCTTACAGCTGCAACCAGGATTTTGCTAAGGGATTTGAACCAAAAGTTAACATGTCCCTGTCAAAACAAAATCTTGCAATTTGGGCGGCATGTTGAGCAAACTAATGCAATTCAAGTGTATTATGAACAGGGGTCTGGGGGCAAATCCCCCAGTTGCTGGTCAATTTTTGCAATTTCTGGAAAAAAATAACCACTTTAACATCATTTGAATCTCATTTCCATCGTTTTTTAAGGCTATTGGATAGAAAAAAGTTGCTGATATTAAGAATCTACATGAAATTCTTTGATTACCTAGCCCTTTCAGCCCTCTTTAATTGCAGATCAAATTCAAACCACGTTTAAGTGTTCGTAGCCAAAAATTTGCAATGGGGGGAAGGTTGTTTTGGGAGACTGGGGACAGAGCCGCCGAAAGCCATTAGTGTCCAGAAGCTAAACCCCCAGCTGCCGAAGGCAGGAGGTCAGGGGGCAAAGTCTACAGCCACCAAAAGCATGGAGGTCTGGGGGCAGAGCCCCCAACGCTTGAAAACTTTGCATTTCTTTTCAAAAATAACTTAATTTTAGGGCTGTTTCGATAAAAATAATGCTTTTAAAACGTGGCATAGAAATTAGCAGTGCAAACATGATCAAACTAATTGCTTAAATGGTCTATGTGGGTGGTGGCTAAGGTAAAATTTTAGTTCTCCTAGCATGCTGGCAAATCATAAAATTCTATTGTTCAATAAAACTCATACGGAATAATCTATTTTGTCTGTACTTCATACAGCAAAATAATTGGGAGGGGGGCTAATGAAAAGATATTTGAGAGAAGTAATTGGTAATTTAACTAATCCTGAATAGCCCCACTTTCCCTATCCTGAGTTTACAATATTTTTGTTGATGAAACGATGTTCAGCAATTTTACGCTAACGATCAACTCTGATTGCTTGTTTTTGGACATTTTTCAAGGTTTGTATTGCTTTGTGAGTTTTATTTTTGACAAATAAGCCCTTCTAAATACATGCTTCAAAAGATGCTATAAATCACTTTTTAGTTTATTTTAGTGATTAAAACATTTTCAGAAGTGCTAAAAATGTGGTATTTTCCTTAATCGCCATTTTGGTCGACTAGCCAAATGGGGGGGGAGGGGTAGGGCTATCTATAACCACCCCCCTCCCCAACCTGACTACACTACTGTATGTGAGATAAGTTTTCCAAGTGACTTGGAAAAAGGGAGGCTAAGCTCCCTTAGCCTCCTTGGCTGCTCCACTGATTGCACCCTAAATTTTGTTTAGGGGGAAAGGGTGATGAATCTAGATTGAATTTTTTTTGCAAAATGCCTCAATTGGGCAGCGTACCTAGCAAACAGGTGCAATTAAAGCATATCACAGGCCGTGATTTTGGGACAAAACTCTAGCTGCTGGGCAAATTTGGTGATATTTCAAAAAAAAATAGCCATTTTACTGCTATTCAAATCAAACTTTGCATCTTTTTAGAGCCATTCAAAAAACCAAATTGATATTCTTTGAAAGCCATTTAAAAGAATTAAATAGCTCAGCCCCTTCAAACCCCAACGTTACTCATAGGTCAAGTCCAAAACTCTTGGTAATTACATAAAGTATATGCTGAATAGCCCTCCTATACTTCTTTTACTGCATGAAGCTTACGTTAAGCATTTTGCATTAAGCGATCAATTTTGACTGCTAGTTTTTAGCCATGTTTTGAAGTTTTTATCGATTAATTTGTTTGCTGTATTTTTGATAAATAAGTTAATACCCCCCAAAAAAACTAAAGATTTTAATTAGAATAATAGTAATACTAATAATAAATGTTTAAAAAGTGGCTTTGAACAACTTTAGAGGCCATATTATGGCAAAAAATACCTTAGAAGGCCAAAAATTGAGTAATTTTTCTTATCGTGCACTTTGGTCTACAGCAGGCCAATGCAGGTGGGCACAGTCCCCCTGGCTATGCTATTGATGGCAAGTTTGGTTTTGATTTTGGATCTGGGCAAAATTAATTTAATGGCAGAGTAATAATTATTTTAGTGTTTATATAAGTGCAGCATAAATTTGAAATATTAAACACCATTGTATTTAGATCCTAATAAGAGCTCATTGACAGAATGCAGAAACGTTTGATATTGATAATTATTTTATTAAACAGTTTAATGCTTAATCTTTGAACATTGCTTATGCTCGCTTTTAGGAAAATGCTGTATAATTGATGTAAAATGGGTGAGAAAGGCTTTATTTCACCAGAAATTCTTATCTCTTTTTCTATTAATTCTGACTCAAATCTAACCCAAACTCAAATGCTTACTCTAAAATTATCCCCAAATTGAACCCAAACCCTAACCTTTACCCCAAAAAAGCAAATAAAAAAGCGCGGATGAATATTTCTCATTTTTGCTTTATTTCCTTTAACTTGAAAATTTTTGGTGAAATAGTCACTACCAACGAGCAATCCCATTTCTCCTGCCCCCGCCCTCTGCACCTTGGCAAAAAAGGTAAAAAAGCTCCACAAAGGGTTGTTTTCTTAGTTTAGATAGATAAATTTGACTTAATTTGCAAATTTAAACATAAAAATTCTTGACATTCTAATTTTCAGGGGGAGGGGGCAAGTGCATGCCTATATTTTGTAATTTATATTTTGAATATATTTTATATTTTGAAATTTTTAAACTTTATATTTTGAAACCCTGCATATATTTTGAAATTTTTAAACCAATTTTGCATGCCACCAGTAAAAGTTAAACTAAAAATAAAAATTAGTGACAATTACTGATAAGTGATGCAACAATATGCAGCTCTGGTTCCAGTTTGACATCTGGTATTTTTCTGATATCCAGCCTCAAGTCAAAACCAAGACACATCTAACCAATAAGCCAAACGTTAACGTAGATAGTTGAAGCACCATTTTTATATAGGCAGTGTCTGCAGCACCGGCGCGGTTTCCAACATCTAATCGCTGCTGCACCGGCGGCGCTGGTCTTTTCCTTTTGCTGTTCAATTTACTATCTCTCAAGCTGGCATTGCTGCCCAAACCTTAACTTTATTCGTGAGGTTTTAGAGAAAAAAAAAAAAATTTTCAAGCGAAATAGCTCTCTATCGCTAATTCTGCCAAGCAGGTTCGGCTAGAATAGATATCCTGACCTTCGGGTCGTTAGGCATGTGTGCATACCACTACACCGTCTGGGCTGTGCAATTCACGCGTCAAAATGGCGTATTTAAATCAAAGCAATGAGAAAATAGCAATATAACAGGCTGCCGACGCAGCAGCGACTTGGTGTCCAAAAGCGAACCGGTGATGTAGACACTTCCTATTTTTTTAGTTATGACAGTTCCAGTTGCTGAGGCCATAAGTGTTACGTTCAGCCTACAAGTACAAGCACTTTTCTTGCTTAAATCTGGCGGAAGTGACAAGTAAAAATGATTCAACAACATTCAAAGTCGCCCCGGTTGACGATAAGTGATCTGTGATTAGCCTAACCCATACGCTGACTGCTCTGTGCTAAGCCAAATATAACCAAAATGCACTAAGATTATAAAAATACACTGATGCATACTAAAAGCTTTTTTAGATAATTAGGCTTAGTCAGCATAACAGTCAACTCCATTTTATACCCTATCAAGTCTACTGTTTACCGTACCTACAATAAGTTTCAGTTTTATTGTTCCGTTAATGAGTTTACCAGTTTACAGACTTAACTAATAACTTAGATTATTTTAATGGCAGTGGCTATTTTGCCTCTAGAGGCAACATACCACCATATTATTTTGCCATTTGGAGGCAAAATAGTCCTAGCGGCTATTTTGCCGCAAGTGCCAAAATAGCCCTAAGCCTAATCCTAACCCAAACTCTAACCCTAATCCCAACCCCAAGCCTAACCTAAACAGAGGAAAAACACTATTTTGCCTCTGGAGGCAAAATAGCCACTTCCTTCCTATACACCCCGATGGACTGCAATAACTAGCCTACTGCTTGACCTAATACTGTACTCCATACTTTCAAAGAAATTTCTAAAGCAATCCAGAATCCTATTCAAAATCGCGTGTCCTGGATGTAACTATGAGTATTCAAAATTGAGTGATGTTCGATAAAAAATAATCACTTTCTTACAAGCCTGTTTTAGGGTAGAACCAAAATTTTTAGCCTAGGCTATGGAAATAGAACAAGTGATGGTGAATTTTTATTTCTGGCTCACCAGACTGCCAGAGCAACGTTTAAGACAAAAAAAGCATACTACCAAACCAGAAAAAGGAAAACAGCGACAAAACTTTTGAGGAATTTAATATCCTAGCCTAACCGCTGTCAACAGTTCTGCAAGAAGTTTAGTTGCCTTCAAAAAATTCTGGGCTTTGACACTCTGTCTACCCTACTAGGTAACGTCTGTTCTGAAAAAGTACAATTAATCATAAATTTTCAAAAGAAATTTGGTGCCTGCAAAGGTACTAGCGCTATTGATTTTGTAAATTATTATTTTATTTGATTTTTGTAAGGTTTTATTGTAAATTTTATTGCCGCTTATTGACTTTTTCTTAAATTGGCTTACTTTCTTTCAGCGAAAGTAAAATATCTTGTAGATTGTTAAATAATAAACTAAACGTTTTGGCAATTTTTTGTTTAGAAAACAACAAAGAAAAAGAAAGCGTGCTGGTAACGCAAAGCACCGCTACGTACTGTAGGCCACAAAACACAACTATTTTTCAGAATTATAAAAACATCTCAGTTCATCGAGTATGGTTTTTTGCAAAGAACAAAGTGCTTGACCAAGGTTAAAAGTTTTCAATGAAAACAGTGGTGTAGTTCAGTAGGCAGCCGCGGCCTTCGTGGATCGCTGGAAAATGCCCGTGCTGAAAATGCCGATACTGGAACATGCCAGTCCTGGAAAATGCTAGGACTGAAAATGCTAATTCTGGAAAATGCCAGTGCTGAAAATTCCGGCACTGAAAAATGCCGGTACTGGAAAAGGTCAGAAATGGAAAATGGATGTACTCAGTGTTGTTATGGAAAATGAATTTCTACTATTTTTCGTGTTCGGGGGGTCTTTTATATCACCCCCAGATGATACAGACTATCCGACAACCCCCGAACATACCCTTACCCCAAAAGTCAGACATGCCAAAACAAAGAATCCCCTTAAATATTGCATTTGTTACTTTTAGAATGGAAACAGTGAGTAGTGCCTTTTTCCAGCGCAGGAATTTTCAGTACTACCATTTTCCGGAAGCCTATTGCTATTTTGCAATACCCAAATTTTTTTGCGCTGCCATTTTCTAGTGACATTTTCTGGACCATTTTTCTGTCTCTTTTGCCTATGAACAAAATATTGCCTGGTTTGCAAACGATTGCAACTATAACAAAAAAACTGCATTATCAATTTTTATAGTATACCGCAGCAAATTTTGTTACTGCCAGTTAACGAAACAAAATAAATGTGATTTAGAAACTGGCAGGGTGTCGAACCGTTTCAAATAACGGTTCTGGTTCAGGTTTAGCTCGAGCTCAAAATATTTTAGCGGCTCAGGTTTGGTTCGGGTTCACTTGAGCACCATTTTCGAGGTTCAGGTTCACTCAAATAAAATATTACTGGTTCAGGTTCGGTTCGGGTTCATTGACTTAAAATTTAACTGTCGTTACTCATTTCATCCAGAAAAAAAAAAGAAGAAATTGCTGATCCTGTTGATGATCACCACTTCTCTTATTGTGCGTGTACCAGCGCCAGCGGCATCCGGATATGGAAAATATATCTTACTTTTGTTTGGGGTTCAGGTTCGGTTTGGGTTCACTTGAGCACAATTTTGAGGGTTCAGGTTCGGTTCAGGTTCACTGAAGTAAAATTTTGCTGGTTCAGGTTCGGTTCAGGTTCGGTTCGACTCCCTAGAAACTGGTTTAAAAAATAAATATCAATGTTGAATCATGCATTGTCCAAATCATGATTCTAGGATAAAGTTGTTTACATCGGCTGTGTCAAAAAAAATATGTTAGAAACAAGAATGTTTCATGGATGATTTGCTACTTCTGATTTGTTTGCAAATATCAAGGATAAAACAAACAAGATGCAAGCATGATTATTAAATGTCGGCCAAGGAAAAAATACGAGACAAATTCTAACTTGAAACAAGCTTGGCCAAGGATAAACCTAGGAAAATTTCCGACTGGGTTATAGATCAAAATAAAGTCAAAATTTTGGGTTAGGTCAAAATTTGTCAAAATTGTATGTGATCAAAATTTATTTTTCAAAAGCAAGCAAAAGATTTTTTTCTGGATATTTTAGAACCAATGAAACCTTATAGCAATTTTATACATGTTTGAATGAAGTTTTGCCACTCAAACTTCTGCAAATAGTTGCAATTTGCCGGAATACACTTGCCTGGGTTAACTTCTTTATAAAAATAATTTTGTAATAACGCGAAACTCATTCTTTTGAATTAAAACAAATTAAAATAATTACGAACACTACAAGACCGAATTCAAAAATTAAAAAGTCAATTTTTTATACAGCACCGTATATCACAATGAATTAACCCGATTTTCGAATTCTTAGAACTGTACTGTTTTGCTTTCACAGCTTCAGCAATCGAAGAAAATTTTACACAGCCCAACTTTTTATCATGCAAGATTGAAATTGTGTCAATGTATTTTCCAAAAAAAATTTAAGAATACATCAGGCCGAAAATTCTTGAAAATTTAAGTACATCAACTTTCAATCGAAAATTTACTGGTTATAAAAAAGTGTGGTTGATATGGAAACGTGTGCAGATTTTTAGGTTTTTGTCCTGCACTTTAATCATAAGACTGACTGATTGATATTTCTTTCTAAATGGTTTTAATGCAAATCGAAGAAGGTTACCTACTTCAAACTTAGATAAATTGCGAATGACAAAACTTTTTTTTTAATCAAAATTTGGAGCTCAATAAGGCTAAAACGGTTTAGTTCAAAATAAAGACAAAATTTAGCTAAAATAAAGTCAAAAATAATTATTTTAAGTCAAAATAAAAATGGTTCCAATTATAAGTTAAAATTTTGATACTGCAGTAGCAAAAAAAGATCAACATTGTATTTTTCAATATTGCAGTTTTTATATTTCTCGGTCACCACAGACCTTCCCCTATGAATGATCGGTTTGATGGACGGCAAAGCCCCCGAATGCTGTCCAGCATACACATCAGTCGACATAAAGAAATGCGGATTCAAGCAAATCTTGAGAACATGACATAATAAAGACACGTAAATGTTCAAAAAATTTGTTACCGGTACACAGAAAACCGATATAGGTTAAGATAGGAATGTGTTGAAACGCCAAAAGTGGGAATCTAAATGTTGAACACGTTAAAACTTGAAATATGACAACAGAAATATTTTCTGTGTCTATGAGACAAGAAATAAATTACGTTGTCGTTCCATTTAGAACGACATAGCGCATTTTAGCGCAAAAAAAATGAAAAATAACACAATGCAAAATATAAGTATGCGGCTTTTCTCTTGCCCTTAAACGTAGCATAACCATTAAAAAAATCATCGAGACTTTGTTCGGAATATAGTAATATAACAATGCGCAATATAACAACGACAATATAAAATATTCAACAACTCCGCTGGCCGCACAAGATATTTCACTGATTCAAGGCTTTGCCACATCCTTCAATTCGCTGTAAACGCTTGAACTGGAAAAAAGTGTAATTGCCGTAACATAGGTTTTAACGCAGAGAAATTCAATTCATTTCAAAGAGTTGAGGAAAAAAATGCAAATAGAATTATGCACGTCGGAAAGGATAACTATAGGACACCCATATCGGCAGAACATTTCTTGTAAGTTTTATCTGTAGTACGGTACGTATATACAAGTCAGGATTGATAATGATAAAATTGACTAGCTACATATTCAGAAATTCGCATTATACAGAAAAATACTTCAGCCTTAATTCAAATATACAGCTCTTTAATCAATTACGTTTTCTCAAATTGTAAGATTCTGAAAAAAAAAATTACACGTAAATTTTAGGTAAATATGCAAATAAAATGTTACTCGTAATTATGCAAAAAAATGATGTGCAGAAAAAAAAGAAATTAAAAGTCTGTACCGTCTTTTCCTCCAAAGTTTCTTCTTCAGGGTTTCCGTACGCTTTCGAACAACATTCCCGGGAACTTTTAAACTGCACTTCTGGGCACTTTCAAACGGAACTCGAACAGTTTTAAAAAACGCTTTTCGTTCTGTTTCGGAACAGTTTTGTGGGCTCTTCTCGAACTCTTCTCCGACTCTACTCGAACTTTTCTTCGACTCTTCTCGAGCAATTAAGCAATTCTGCAGCCTAATTGCTTCACTTAGAGTTTTTCTTTTTTTTATAATCTACTGTAAAAAGCTTATTGTTGAAGCTTTGGTTCTGCGTAGACTCACACTCAGTGCCAATTTGGTGAGCGCCCCTTCGGGCACTCCTCACACGGGGCACCAGTTTAGTGAGTTTGTAGGCGATGAGTCTCGACACGTAGTTCTTTAATATCAACAAGCAGTATTTAATAAACCAATAATAATAACAAATTGAAGCAGAAATATACATACAGCGAGTAAACAAAGAAAAGCGAGAACTAAAACAACATCAATTAAATTCTTTTTGTCTCGCAATATCCGTTCACTATGCAATACCACCCATAACAATGAGCGATATGTGCCAATAACCGGATATCGCAGAAAAAATTACCCAAGGACAAAATACATTAATTCACTTGTCACCACACCCTAAAAGCCCATCCTGAAACGCATTAACTTAACTATAGTAGCATAAACGATTATGATAGTAGGAGCAGGCCCGGCGCCAATGGGGGGCATTTCGGGGCTGTGCCCCCAATTCACTGCTTGTGTCTTCCAAGCGAGAATTGCA
Organism: Trididemnum nubilum; assembly: GCA_963965965.1. NCBI lineage: Eukaryota > Metazoa > Chordata > Ascidiacea > Aplousobranchia > Didemnidae > Trididemnum > Trididemnum nubilum. Next base: position 9,310,155 of record OZ014484.1, on the reverse strand, counting down.
CCTCCCCAAAACAGGATTGTGCCCCGAAAGAAAGTTACAGGTCCGTAGCCACTGGAGTGCATTATGGGGCATGCGCCTCCCCCAAGAGTGAGTAAAGTTTCGTTCCAGGACGAGAAACACGAGTGAACGCCATAACTAAACCTAAGGTTTCGCATCGAAGACCTTTTTTTGGTCTACGCTTGAGTTTGTGGACAAGAGGCGATATTTGCACCATTAATTCCGCCGCGCCCCGCCCGGTATTTTTTTCTTGGTCTTCCATCCCAAAGATGAGAGCGAAATTTATCAGATAAATAGATGAGAGCGATATTTATCAGATAATCCCAAAGATGAGAGCGAAATTTACAGATTGTGTACACCCCAAATATTTTTCTGCCCCCTTCCCCCCCCCCCAGTCACGCTACTCTGGCACCGGGCCTGGTAGGAAGCAAACATAACCAAATGAAAGCCCCACTCAAAGCAAAAAAACAACTTGAAGGGATAACATTTGCGTACATCCGTGCAAAAGAAAAACTAATAATAGTATTTCAGATCACAATCATGCAGAAACCAACACACAATAAACATACCACCCAGAAAAAAAAACTCTTCTAGTCCTCTTTTAGGATTTTTTTTTAAGAAGGCTGATACTGTATATTCAAGTAACAAAAACTAGCAAAAGAGAGGATGGCTCTTTACAAGCATAATTTTGGCGATTTGAACCCAGTATTATGATGTTAATAAAAATTTAATTTTACCTGAAAGCGTGTCAAAATCTGTGCCTGCAAAACTCTGGCCTGCAAACGTCAAAACATCACAATTAAATTATTATCAATATCATAAAACTGAGATTAAATTGCCAAAATTAAGAATGCAAAAAGACATCTTCTATTATTTCTCTAGTGGTAGAGCAGTGTACCCGTAATCTAAAGGCTGCAGGTTTGAATCCTGGGGGAGAATAACTTTTTCGCATTGCTTGTTTTTAAGTAGTCGCCATTCTAGAGTCTTTTCCCTAGGCTTCCGCTCTGGTATAGCATTTGGGCCAGAAGCACGGTAAACCATTAAAAAACTTTTTGTTAGCATTTTATAACAGGTTTTCATGTCAATCTGAATAATTTTTTAAGGGTTTCACTGCAAAGAAAGTTCTGAAAACGCTACGTTAAACAGCAAGATCTTCGACCTTTTCTGCTTGCAAAAAAAACAAAAACAGTTTAACGCTTTCAAATGCATACCTTAGCGAAAACGCCAAAATATTAATTGAACGGGCATCATATAATTGGCAAATTTTAAAATGCATGAATTTCCTAAGCGCAAAAATTTCAGAAATTACCCTTTACAAACAGTGGTCTAGCGGTAACGCGTTCGCCTTTGGAGCGGGAGGTCTGAGGTTTAAATCCCGGGCCGGTCAAATTGAACATAGTGTTAGCAACGGCTCGCCACTGCTGCGACATTTCTTCTAAAGGGGATGTGTTGCCCGCAGGCGCAGTGACGCGGAAATGGGCCCCGCCAACTCGTTACTCACTTCGACGTAATACAGCAAGTACAATGAAAAGATTTGATTTGAAGTGAAGTTTTTTAACCTAACATCTACATGTAATATAACAATCCATGAAATTGCTAAGCACCCATCCGGATAGAACCAATTCTCATAGCAAAGAACCCATGAAATCGCGAAAATCACATGGTGAGATCGATGCTCCCATTCCATTTAACTGTATATGCACATGATGGTCATAACTATAAGAAGTACAAAAATATTTGTGAAAGCTTGACGTTCAACAATTTTTGAAAGCTTGCAATTATTTTGCAAAAAACTACATTTTGCTATGTTTCATGTTTAGTACGAAATATTTATTAGACTTTGTTCAACGAATTGTAAATTTTCGATAAGTCAAACTAATTACTTTGAAAGAAATTAGTGTCATCAAGGTGAAAGAGATGAAACTGTTTTTGTTAGTCGTGTTGTCACTCTGCGTATTCGCACTCTCCAATGCAGGTACAGTATTATGGATTTTAAACTGATAATCTTTTCTCGGTATTTTTGTTGCTAATTGAACCTCTTCGTAGCTCAACGCCAAATCTGATTGAGTGTTTTTGCTTGCAGTGTTATGATTATCGCGATATCAAGAGGTAGAGCAATAAATCTGATTTGTGCTACGTTTGGTAAGAGCTGCAACATAGTAAGTTTTCTTTGTTTTAAAGAGTTTACGACGGCGTAATCCTTGTAATGTGTTGCATAACAATCCTATAAATTGTTCTAATTATGACAAAGCATAATTTTCGAAAGTTCAAACAACTTGGCAGAGAATAATTAAATTTATTCGTTTGTCGCAAAATAATCAAAACATAAAAAGCTTAAATTATTTTCCTCAAATAAGTGAAGCTGCAAACATTTGCTTTATTTAATTATTGCTTTCTTTAACATTGATCGATTAACTCAACCGCGCTTTAAATCTATTTTGATATACAGTATTTGAGCTACAGTACTTTCTTTTTCAAAGACAACTGTTAAAATCTCAGGAATAGGCTAAAAGCGCAACAGTCTGTTTCGTCTTAAAGACTCATCAGATGCTACTCTAATCTTATGCAACTATAAAATCCTTCTTGCGTATCATCAACCACTGTTTCAAAACATTGCTCATCAACAATTTTCTGTTTTTTAAAAAAATGAGTTTCCAGACTATTCAGGGTCTTTCTTTCAACAACTATAAAGTCGAGTTGCATCTTTAGGTTATTATGTCAACTTTATTTTTAAACAAAAGCGAGTATTTTAAACAAAACCGATTTGATCGATTCGAGTTATTTTTGGAAAAGGAGAAAAGGACTCAAGTCGAGTCACGAAATAACCGACTCGAGTCTTGAATTATTATTTAGGACTCAGGACTCCGCCTATATATTGTGATCACACCACTTCCAAAAGCAAATTTTCTTAACATACAAAATTGTTGGCACAAACCATTTTGTTGTTTAGAATGCCCGATATTTGTTCGTCCGGAAGAGCGTTTAGATTGTGGTGAACCAGAAATATCGCAACAAGAATGCGAGAACAAAGGTTGTTGCTGGGATAGTAGCACGAAGAATACAATTTGGTGCTTCCAGAAAAAAGGTAAACAGCTGTTTTCTAAAAAGATTTTGTGCCCAATTCTAGAAATCTAGGAATTTAGCGCTTCCAAAAAAAAGTAGGCAGCTGTTTTCTAAAAAAATTTGATTTCGATTTTAGAAATCTTGGATTTAGATTCTTGAAATCTAGATTTCTGGGTGTATCATAACATCTCAAAAATAACTGGTCCAGGTAAGGTTTCCATACGTCCAGTTCTAGCTGGGACATTTCCATTTTTGTGACGTTGTCCCGGTGTCCCATCCGGTTGACCATTCGTTCCCGAACGCTTTATTAGTTCCGGAATTTTGATATTTTACAAAAAGCCCGACACCCTGAGGCAAAAATCTTTTTTTGGTTTGGTACTGATCTCTTAAATCCCCCAAAAATTGCAGCAGAGCTGAAGCAGATTTGTAAGTCGGGCCGGGCTTTTCGAGTCAGGCTCGAGCCAGGTCTGATCCTGAACTAGTCGGCCCGTTTACAACTCTAAGGTGAAGGCTTTTTTTGGTATTCACCTTAAATCCGCAAAAAATTGCGGTTTTCTCACCATGTCTCGAATTTCTGCTTCAAAAATACATTGCAACTCTGTAATCCCATAATTTTGGGTACTTATACTGTTCTTCAGGCACATCTGACAACCTGTAGCACCAGTTTGTACAAAGGAGAATCATACAATGATGTTGCTAAAGCCATGCATTTGCAATATTAATATGGTCAGGAAACAAAAATAGCCTATTTTATGTTTTTTTGACATTATTACCAGCCTATTTCCTATGTCAGACCAATTGATTAACATCGTGTAATCTATTTTAAAATGTGATTTGTTGTTCAGAGTGCTCGATTGTTCCCGTGCAGGAGCGTAAAGATTGTGGTCAAGAGCGCATAACAAAAAGCCAATGTATGGACAAGGGCTGTTGCTGGGATAACACCGTTTCCAATAGTATTTGGTGCTTTCAAAAACAAGGTAAACGTTTGCTGCGAGAAAGAGTTATTAATATCCACATGTGATCCTCTATTTTAAAAATGAGAAACTTCTAAGTTTCGAAAGCTGATAAGAGTAAAATTACTGACCCAGAAGTTTAAAATTTAATTAATCGAAAAATTTAAAGTTATCTTTATGTAGAGTGTAAAAAAATGTACGCCGCGACTGAAATCAACATAAATTTTGATATTCAAATACTGCGTATGCGACAGAACGTATAGTGCGAGAACTGAAAGGGAAAACTACTGTAACATAAGATGCGACAAAATTAACAAAAAAATTGAATTTTTTGCCAAATTGGGCTTTTTTTCTAAAATATAATGGAAGCAAAACAATGGTGCAAAATAATCAATGATAATTAAAAAATATTGAAGCTTTTTTTAATCGATTGCTACCAAAGTAATCACAGAAATCTGATATTTTGGCCAAATCTTTAATTGGCCTTGCTAGAATTAGCTAAACCGTGTTTAAACTAAACGTCAGTGTCTACCTATTTATAATTATAATTATAATTACGTCTTTTTTTGCCAAAGCGCGTTGACCAGTAACGAGAGAAGGGATTTTTTTCGGTCCTCCAGTCTAGCTACCATCTTCCTACCTGCTCACCACACGCGGTGGAGGCTTTACACTGAATGCTAATCGTCAAGCAAGAAAGCTTTGAATTTTAATTTTTATGGTCAATGGCTTGACCCGACCACAAATCCAATTAAAATCTACCGTTCCAATAGCAGACACTGTATTAACTAGAACAATGATTAGTTAAATTAACTAAAATTTAGCTGAAACAGGAAAATTTGACACAAATGGTTGCGGATCACATTTAAACAAAAGCCCATAAAGACCAATAAAAACAAAGCATTCACGCTCTAAATTCCGTGATGGAAAAGCTGAGACGACTCCCATCTTCCTATAACTTTAATTTACTAAATGCGTTGTAGCGCAATCACTAAATTGCAGATACCCTGTCACGAATAATAATTTTGAATTCCTGAGATATGATTATTTGCTGTATTTTAATGCGTACGTGACTGATTTACTACTTTTGCCGTTTTTTTGATTTAGAATATTCGCGATATTTGAGATAACTTCTTTTTAGTACATTCTGCTATTTTCTGCAGTTGTCGGTGTTTGGTATGTTTACGACTCTTAACACTAGAAACCCGGAAATTTCTCCCTACCTAGAAGGACGGTAGCGGTCATTTTTGACCGGTTGCCAGTAAATCAGTTTGTAAGCAGTTTTTTTTGTTTAAATTAATTCTCCAATATGCTTTATCATACACATTCATCTTGACGATTGTTAGGTAGCTTAAATAAAGTGTCGGTTTAACGAGGTTTCAAAAAATTAAGGTAACTTCCGGTTAAAAGAAGTATGTAGAAAATCAAAAAAAAAAACTAAAATTTTATCACCGAAATTGCCATAAATAAGAAAGCAAAGCTGTTCCTGAGTCATCAATTGCCGGAAAATGATCAGTTTTGCGTAATTCGGAATAACGAGGTTTCATTATTTGATGATAAAACAACTTAAATTAGCATATTTTTTGAATTTTATGCAACATCAGATCATTTTATTGAAGCACAACAGAATACTTCTTCAATTTTATTTTTACAATTTTTGCATGTCACGAATGTCACTTTTTCAAATGTGTTTGCTGCAACAGACTTTACACAATTTTGCCAACTTGATACTGATTTGTTGCCACATGGTGTAAATTGACATTCTCTTCTTTTTCTGCTTCGTTGAACCTCGACAGGGTTTGAAGTGCTGGGTGTTTCAGTTGGAACTCGGCGTGGAGCTGATGAATCCATGCGATCTTTTGACTTGCAAAGCTCTATTATGAGCTCCAGTAGAAACTGCCTCCTTTTCAACTTTGTTTTTGTAACAAGGGAGTAAATGATGAATGAATTGATGCACCCGCAATCAAGGATATTGAAAAACACTGCAACAGGCCATCGCTTGCTTGAACTCTTGCACGTGTGATATCTAGCCATTTGATTCAGCACATCAACGCCTACCTTAGATTTCTTGTAATACTGAACAGTTTCTAGTAGCTTTTTTTTGTGGCTCTCATCAACTTTTACGTGTTTGTGCGTAGAACTCGAGATGCAAACGATTTTCTTTGTTTTAGCCTTGTACACTGTCAAGCTGCAATCACATGGAGAAGAAAAGATCTCAGAATCGTGCAATAGTTTGTCTTTCATCAAGGACTCCGTGTTCGGCATCTCTCGTTGTTGTTTTCTAATAGTTCCTAAGATGGTTGTTTTCTTTGTCATCAATTCTTCTGCTAACTTTAGGCTAGTAAAGTAATTATCAGTGGTCACGTTGTAACCTTTTCCAAAGTACGGTAGCAATAGATTCAAGCAAACATCTCCCGGGAGATCTGTACATCTGCTTCGAGTGGGGTCTTTTCCTAAATATGGTTTTCCATTGCATAAGTATTTTGTCTGCGCATCAGCCAATAGCCAAAACTTTATACCAAATTTGTCTGGCTTATTTGCCATGTACTGAATGAAGGGGCATCTAGTATAGTAAGGAAAAAGTTGTTCGTCAATAGTCAAATCAAAGTTCGGCAAGTAATACTTCTTACAGTTTTCTATAAAACTATTCCACATCTCAGAAATCAAGCAAAACTTGTCGGTTTCTCTTCTTCTGTCTTCTTCTCTGGAAGTCATCAAACCTCAAATGTTTCATAATTTTCGCGTATCTGTCACGACTCATGGTATTACGGAAAATCGGTTGTCCCCATTCTTTGCTCCAAAGCTGTTTGATTGGAGTATTTCTTCCAACCAACACACCTCAGGCAAATTGGAGACCAATGAAACTCTACAGTTTATCCAAGTGCAAATTGAAATAGCTATCATTAATTTTTCCGTGGTTGATCGTGTGCTTTTGAACACACTTCAGGATGTGTTTGTCAACAAACAAGTGAAAAGCACTGTAAGGGCTACCGTGCACAATGCACCTGTGGCAATATGATGTTGGACCAGGACGCTCTGAAAACACATTAGCTGCACAAGCTTTTCCTACAGCTGTAGCACCTGTTATATTTTTCCGAAGACTTCCATTTTGTGCTCTCAACTGACCAGGAATGTCTGGAATAGCAGAGGTGTTATTATTACTTCCAGAAGGGGCGTCTAATGCAGCAGTAGATGATGAAGCCAGGACGTCTTCATCGCTGTCTGTATCACTGTCAGATAGTTCACCTGCAGCAACGTTAGTGGGAATAAAATCTTTATCTTGCAGATCATTTTCTTCCTTTTCATGACACGAATCATCAATCTGATCTGTTCTGAGCCGTTGTAGCACTTGTTGCACAGAATAGTTGTTTCCATGAGCCATAACAGTGTTTGAAAACAAATGAGCAATAAATGAAAACTAAACTAGCTATTAAACTCAGCTACGTACAGATATCTGTATAGTCTAAGATATATTGGCTGGGAATAATGATACAGCAGTCTTGTACAGCTAAATAAACATGCTAAATATCTGAGCAGTACGTAAATTACTCACCATCTGCATTATGTACCACTGCTATGTGCTGCAAAGATAATCCTTGCAACTATAAACTTCTGAACAGCCAGTAAAATGAAACTGTCTGGAATTTAGACTATATCAAACAATAACAGCAACAAACCCCTTCGCACTTCTCAGAAGTAAATCGTAAATCAGGTCAATTGCTGTCACAATGTTGCTTGAGACCATTGTTACTATTTTTCTCACGCTTTCGTTCGTACTTGCGAAACAGATAAATCCCTTAGTAAAGGACCGGTCATTTCTGACCGGTTCGGGTTTCTAGGTAGGTGTACAAACTACTCCGTCTACAAAGGGATAAACAAAAAAATTCTTGCAGCTGCTAAAAGTTCATCCAAATTCAGGAAAAGTCAAGGAGTATGAGAGTGCAAATCGCAACAGCGCGAAAAATATTGAACGTTAAACTTCAAAACCGGTCAAAAATGACCGGTCTGGGCTTCTAGTGTTAATTGCTATATTTAGACTTGAAGTTTGTGACGTCATAATTTATTCAAAATTTGTTTATCGTAAGCGGGTGTATTTTTTCTGTTGTGACGTATCAAGGATTTTTCTGGGATATTCGATAGCCTTTGTCGTAGTATAAATAGGCGGGTCGTTTTTCGTTTATTATTCTAATATTCTAAGAGTGGATGATTTTAGGTATTAGTTTTGTAGGTAGTTAAGCCGAGTTTCTGTATCTGGGGTTGGCTCGTATAGCCATTTAGTAAGAGGTGTGAGTGGAGCGATTTTGCTTGGTGAGTTGGTTTGTGTTTCAATCTTAAATAGAAGTTTTAATTTAAGATTGGTGTGCTGCTTTCTGAGATTCAAGAAGCCAAAGGAACTATCAACTGCCATTTTTGATTCGTCAATCAACATCTCAGTCGTTCTCTAGTTTCAGCCGACGTGGGCAATTCTAGAGATTAAAGGTTGTACTCTAGCCAAGTATTAACAATCGCGACATACCCTATGTTAAGCATTTTTCAACACGCGACCAAATTTGATTGCTTATTTTTGGCGTTTTTTCAAAGTTTCTACTGATTTGTTAATTTTATTTTGACAAATTTCCTTCTAAACAAATGCTTTAAAACATGCTTTTAATCACTTTTTAGTCTATTGCAGTGCACAAGACTGTCTCAGAAGTGCTAAAAACGTGGTGTTTTCCTTATTCTGAATTTTGGTCGACAGTTCAATGGGGAAGGAGAGCGAAAACCCTTTCCTCGTTTGGCTACGCTACAGAACTTATTATTGTAACTTTTATCAATTGATTTTTTTATTTTTCTGAATTTTGGCTAAAGAATTTAAGCTCAAACAAACACCAAAGTTTTGAATTTGTGACACTAAAAGCAACTTATGAGCAATATAGCATTTAGAGAATATTTAGGGGCTTTTTGTCTCAAAATTTTTATTTTGGAAACTGGCCTTTACTAATGGAATGATACTTTCTGTTGTTGTGATTCTAAATAGAGCCAAAGTGTTTATAGTTCGTGTGCACTAAAAATGATGGCAGAAGATGTAGTCAAATGATGGTAGATTTTTTGCCAAAAAAAGTGTTATATGATCAAAGTTTATGACATTCGAGGAGAAGACGATTTACGATTAGCCAAAATAAAGAATTGCCAATATTTTGTCGTTCTTTATTTTTTCGCACTTACGTCTTGGTATGCTGATGAAAACGAAACAAAAAAGAAAAAAAAAAATTAAATCAAAAACCGAAACTGGATCTAAGAAAAATAAAAACTTTGTTACGCAAATAGTGTCATATGCATAGTGCTTAATGTCCCAGTAAATGAACCTTGTTTCAATTTAGACTCTTTTGAGACTACATGCGGTTGAAAACTGAAAATCTCGAAAAATTTTAACAGCGTTACAAACCGAAACACAAAAATTTTACATTATCGTGTGAAAATGTTTAATTACGTTTGAAAAGGCGAATTGAGCAAATGCGACCTAACTAACGATATGACAGAGTTGCAGTTGCAAATTTGGTCAGGCAAATACCCAATTATTTAAGCAAACATATCAACTAATTTAGTTGTAGTAGAACAGCTAGTGCCGTCGTTTTGGGATGGCTGAAGTACCGTCGCTACAGGGGCGCCAGGAGGGCCGTGTCAGCTCCTAATGACTGCTTGTGTCCCCCATTTTAGTTTACTCAGAATACGTTTTTGGCACATCACGTAACGATAAGAAAGCAGACAATAATGGAAAAAGGAACAATAGCGTTCAAACATACTTCTCGTTTGAAGTATTCTCGATTCTTTCGCAAAATTGTTAGCCATTGACTGCTGTGCATAAATGTGATGCAATTATCCGTCTTATTAACACGTCCCTACGGATGTGCTGCGGAAGAGAGATGCATAAGCCTACAAAATCGGTACCGGTACTTTGTTAGCGATTATGACCTGAAACAATACGTAAAAACTTTTTTTTTACGACCAGCAGCTTTTGTTTTTCTGGAGCAATCGCAAGATTTTTTTAAAGGTCGCAGTCAGTGGCGCAACCACGGGGAAGGGGCCAAAGGGCTTCAGCCCCCTTCATCAAAGTCATTGAGAAAATATAACCCGAAAATACAAGCATTTGAGCACGTTTTGGACTTAACATAAAGTATAAGGAGATAGAAGGGGATAGCCAATTTAGTTTTTTCATGACTTTTGAATTTTAGCAATTTACTGTGGTTAATTATATTGCTTCAAAAACGTGCAAAGTGTGATTAAAATTGCGTTAAAATCGTTATTTTTGCCGCAAAATTATAAAATCGCCCGCCAGATGAAGGCTCTGCTCCTCCCATCCCCCAGGCCCAGTCTCTGATACGCATGAGTTGCACCAGTTTGTTCAACGCGGGGTCTAAATTAGACAATTTTTGAGGAAAAAATTTTACTTTTGGCTCAAACCTTCTCCCTCTTAAAAAAATCCTGTTTGCGCTTTTGATAGCATTAACTGCTGTAGACAGATTTTTCAAGCCATGATATGGGCCAGATACGAAATGAACAAGTTAAGAAACGCTGGCGGGCTTCAATGTTTTTTTTTTTTTTTCAGACATGAATGTAAAATTGTTAAAATAGCGAATAATTTGTAGCCGTAAAATATCAAGTTTTTATGAGCAAAATTTCAGTTTATTTTAGTGCCCCCTTCCCCCAATTTCGGCTAGTGCTCCATCACTTAGTTGCTTTGGCGATGGCACTAAGTGGATAAGGAGGCCTTTTTTCTTCAAGCAAATGCTTTTGGTCCGGTTTATGGTTGGTCTGAACTATAAAATATTTATTTAGAGTTATGGGCAATGACAGAGAATGAATTTTATCCAAAACCAAATTTCAAACCCACAACTCATGCAGCTCTGCTACGGTTTAGAGAAAGTTTATTTAAAATAATATGCGCTTATTCTTTTCTTTCTTTTAATTTATGTGGTAAACTTAGCATTTTCCTATTTTAAGGATAAACGTTTGGTGACTATGCTGTTAAATGCAAAACAGTTTTCAAGTTAATCCTGCTTTAATTCGAACAAAGAACAACACGTTTTTGTTTAAACAAAAGAACGACACGTTTTTGTTTCGATGACGCATTGGAATTTAGTATTTTAAAAGAACAATTTGAGCGAATTAATTTCGGGTCAAAGCAAGGGTAATTAAAAACTGTTTTGTATCCTACAGCCTAGTCACACAACGTTTGAATGAACGTTTCGCCGAAAGTGATTGAAAACCAAAAAATAAGGTCTTCGCCGACGGTTGAAATGTTTTCCCTCGAAATCAATTTTCTCCCGCAATTTTGTACTATATATTCGGCCGTAATTTGTAGGATTTATTCATGCTGGTTGGCTCTTTTTCATCTGATCATCCAGCGCATTAACCTCGATGGGGGAACACCTAAATCTCGATAGGGGACGCTAAATCTCGATGGGGGGACGCTAAATATCAATGGGGGGACGCACCCCCCTCCCACGTCACCCCACCAATTTTAGTACTGAATACACGCAACACTTTGCTTTTGTCTGCAGCTAGTGAAGATCACAAATTGTCAGATGGTGTGGTTTTTTGACCGAATTGCAAAAGACACATTTTTTTTTCTAATTTCAGACTGCGTTTTTTGCAATACATCCTACATAACTGTAACAATAGAATCGACGTATCGATTATACAGGGATAGTCGCTCAAATAGCGAAAAATTTGTCAGACAGCTATTTATTTCTACAAAGAAAATCTTTTACGAAGTTTTTTCGAAAGGCATATATTATTATATTACACTCATAGATGCTCAAAATGTTGTTCGTGCACTTCAGAGCAGTGTCTTAACCTAAAAATCCAAGCTGTGTTGCGTTTTGAAGGTTGAATTGCGAAGTATCTTTCTAAGCTCGTTTTCAAATTATCAAAAGAGTGTGTGTCACGTCGACAGTTCTGAAGCTCCATTACTAACACGCTCCGGATGTAGTAATCCATAACATTTAAACCTGGTCTTTTGGAGGGCCAATCTTCCGGATTAATGAAATTAGGAGGAGATTGCTCAAGCAATTGATCCGAAGCCCTTGCTTTGTGAGCTCTGGCACCATCCTGCTTCCATGTTCACGTTTGGTCATCCATTGCATTTACGTATATCGCTGAACATCCGTGGGTACATCAGAACATCTGTGGGTACAGCTCCTTACAATAAACTTGTTGGTTTACCGTTGTTTTGTTTTTTTGTTCGTTTTTTTATGTTTATTGTATGGTGTTATTTTTTTTTGCTTTTTTTTTTCCGCTTTTCTAACAACCACCCTGTATTAGTGATGTCATGGCAAATGTGACTGTGGCTCAGGTAAATTAGCCTTTAGCTTTACGACGACAAAATCTATCAAAAACTGCATTAATGTTTGTAAACAAGACATAAGAAAAATGAAGAGCAACAGGGCCTGAGGAGGAGATGGTGTACCAGCATTAGACAATACAATACGGCTTTTTACTAAGATTTCTGCATGTTAAGCTTACTCTTGTGGTCAATATTGCTATAGTACAACTAGCAATCTTAAACACTTGGGCTCAGGTGCAGAGTTGTAAGTCGGGCCGGGCTTTTTGGGTCGGGTTCAGGCCGGGTTTGGGCCGAAAGTAAGAGTTTGGGCCGGGTTCGGGCTTATATTTTCGGGTTCGGGCCTGAACTAGTCAGCCCGTTTACAACTCTGCTCAGGTGTGTCCAAAGCAAAGCTGGCTGGCCATTTGCGGTCCGCAATGAATTTTTATCCGGTCCATTTTTGGTCTTCACCAATCTTATTTTCCGACCGAAATAGCCTTGCGAACAAATCACCTATTTTTGCCACTTAAAAATATCCCAAAATTGTAATTTCGCCCAAAGTTCCTCTAACTAGCATTTTAAATCTTTTGTCTTCATTTCTGTAAATTTGCTTCAAAAATCAGCAAAGCACGATTAAAGCAGTAATATGAATAAACTACTTTACTAACATTTTTTATTATTTTTCCTATAATTTGGGAGAAGTTATCGTTTTTTGCGAGAAGTACTGTAGTAGTATGTGAATTATGCAAAAGTATGCGAATTATAAAATACTGTAAATTAGTAAGCGAAAAAATTTTCTTTATCCAAACACTGGCACAGTGTATGGCGTCCCTGATTAGCGATTACCGTAAAACCTCTACTTGAACGCGACTTCTATTTGAGCGCCACCTCTAACAAAACGCCACTAAAAAAAGAGTTGAGAAACAGAGCGCCACCCTATAATTGAACGCTACCTCTAAAAGACCGCCACCTTGATATTCATTATGGTAATTACTAATTAGTAATCAAAAGTTTCCTACACTACTGAAGCATCATGCCATGTATTTGATCACACATCCAACATTACCGGTGAGAGTGAAATTATTCAACAACTTGACGTTGATGCGGAAGTGTTGAAACTGACGAGACGGCTACAAAAGCGACTTGTCCGTTGATTTTCACCAATGAATTTTTTATTACTTGCGAGTAACTGTGTTACGTTTGATGTTTCTTCTTTTTTTAGATGTTAGATCTTAATTGTGCGGGCAGATGTTTTTTCTTTTCATTAATAAAAACTTTTCCTCCCAAAATTCTGACCAGCTAGTCGAAAGCTAGAGCGCCACCCTATATTTGAGCGCCACCTCTAATAAAACGCCCCAAAAAAATGGTTAAAAAATAGAGCGCCATGGCGCTTAAATAGAGGTTTTACGGTAACCTCGAGTTAAATTATTTAGGGTGGTTGTATAAAGTTAATTAGTTTTTGATTGAGGCAGTTACAGTTATGCACTACATAGGCCGTTCAACCAGCTCCTCACTTTTTTGTTTTGACCCTATTTTACGCGGGGCATTTGACCAACGCATTTTACACGGAGGGGGGCGAAAATGCTCCCTATGTAACTCCTAAACCAGAATTTCATACATAGATAAACCAAAATTTCATATACAGGTGGTTCAAATTTCATACATAGGTTTGTTTTTTAATATTGAATCATAAAATGCCCAAGTTAACGTATTTACATCACAAAAATAGCTTATGGCGTCATTTAAGTTAAGAATTGGCCAAAAAAAGCTCAGATTTTGAAAAGTGTCATTAGAAAACCTCAAAATTTTGACGACGCAAAGTCAAGTTGAATACAAAACAAAACAATTTTTTTGAAGAGATTTATTGCAAAAAAAACAAGAAGCTGTGTAAAATTGGTTGAAGAAAATGTCATTCTTTCAAATGGAGTTCAAAAGGCGCTCCTCGAGATTGGTTTTGTTGAGAGATATACGTATATACTCGAGTTAATAACGAGGGGTAATTTCCAAACCTAGTTTCGTTATTCCCCTTATCCGCAAAAACAGATTTAATCCGTTTGACTACGCTTTACCAAACGCTACTTGCAACCCTGTGTTTCTAAATTTCCGTCAAGGAACAAAATGCTATTGCAAAACAACTTGCAGAAGAAAGCATCGAGATGGCTGTTGGAAACATGTAGGCCAGGGGTGCACAAGGATTTAAAACCTGAGGCCGTAAAAGTATTTTTTGCGGCAGTGAAATTGTAATTCAAAGTGCTCGTTGCGGTGGCCGTGCATTGATTAAAATGCTTTGCTAGACAACTGTTACGAAACAACTGTTAGAAACAGTTAAGATTTTGCTATTTGTGCAGTTATTTGAGACGATAATATGCCAGTGTTGTAGGTTTATTTACCGATGCGAAACTATAGCGCTTACATTTGTGTAGCCGGGTCCTTTCAAAAAGTTCCTTTTCGATGGTTGCGCAACTTTTCAACGTCACTCTTTGTTTCACTAGTTCATTTCCAAAACTTTATCATAGTCATTAAATAATTACCCTAGTTTAATGCCGTGTACAAATTTCCGATTGTGACGTTGCAATGATAATCATAATGATAAAAACATGCGAGTTAGTTTTTCTTAAGACTTTTCGAAATTGTTCCTTCTGCCTATATATAACCGGAATAATCTTGACTTAGAGAGTAGAAGTGAGATTAAAGCTTTGAAGTAAAACTGCTGCTAAATTACGTTCGAAGTAAGGCCCGTTTATACTGAGCGCGAACCCGAACTCGAACTAAGCGGAAAACCAGGCAATTTTCTGCGCGAATTGCTGTTCTAATAGAAAACGGTTTTCCGCACGAAAACCGCATTTCCTTGTATAATACAGTAAAACTTGATTATTTGTCAATGTAAATTATTATAATTAACAAACTATTGATTAAAAAGACGGTTTGTTTGTCACGGCGAATTCTATCATATTGTAGAAGTTGTAACCTATTTGAAATTTTGATCAATTTTGAGAATATTAATTTTGAGAATTTTGATTTCCATATAGCTTGCAGTTTATTGTGTTTACCAAGCACAATATGCTGCTGTAGTTACTGACTGATCTGGAAAGTACCGAAATAAATTATTTGCTTAAAAAATCTAGCAAAACAATACGTAAATAGTTAAAAATACTAAATACTCAAAAATACCACCAAGGAAAATGCACCGATAAAATCTTAGTTAAATACCATCGATACCATCAATACCAGCAAGAAAAATTCAGTAATAAAATATTACTTGAGCAAACGTATCTAATGGTCTTACGTTGAACTTAAATGTTCTTGATTAACGATATTTAAATTGTTGTAGGTGATATTATCATTTTTTCTAATCGATTATTATCTAATCAAATCGCCGAAGCGTAAGTTTGCAGGCGTATTTTGCGAAATTTTTTCTGAGGGCAACGCAGCTCCTTTTGAAGGAATGCTACAAGGATGGTCACTGGTCAGCAATGCAACATCGAGAATGATTTAACCAACCTATGATTTAAAATTATGCTTCCCGTTTCAGATACGAACGTGTTTCCGTTTGACCATTTGCACTGTTCGTATTCTGCTTTTAACTCGAGCATTGTTAAACTATATTAATTGGTTTTTGCTCCACTTGAAGACTATAGTTTCTTGGCAGCGCTGTCTGATGGGAATTGTGCTTTTGTATTGCGAAAGCGTTCAGGTTTTGTTTTGGTTTAGAGCAAACGTTGAAAACAGCTAGCGACCAGCGCGAAAAATGCATTTAGCCAGTACAATTTTAAGCAAAATTCAATTAGATAGGCTCAATCTGGCACCTAAACTAGGAAAATGGAAGCACATGTCTTCAACAAGCCCCCAATTTCAAAATGCCACAAAGGGACATTAGGATTCAGTTAAAATGTTTCCACCCAAGCTTAACAAAATCAACAAGTTTTCAAATTGAAGTCGTTCTTGGCTGACATCATTGGGACTTCTCGTGAGCGCGCAACACCTTTAGTGTTAAGTTTGGCTACGTAAAGTCACCAAAATTTTAAAGATGGCTCTGAGTTATTTCATAATAAAAGTGAAAAACTGTAACGAACTCCTAACAGCTTTTTGATTGACGTTGCTTGATTCTTTTGATAACTTTTAGAGACTTTTAAAGGTTTAGAGCGACTAACCTTACAGCTGTTAGAATTACCTAAAAAGAGAGTAATGTGCAAAACAAGTCGTAAAGTTAGGCTTTGCAATATTACTTATAAATTTAAACAATTTGATTTTTGTTGCTAAATTTTGTTTGTGTAAGTATGTTTTTCCAAGCTAATTGCTAACAATTGCATTGCGCTGCTAAGTGAGAATTTAACTAACTCCTTAAAAGTTGAAACGAAAACTAATAAATATTTATAGATACCTTTTCTAGACAGTTAAATTTTGAAAGCCGTTAACCACATGATACCTGATCAAGTTATTGGAACATTATGAAATTTCGAAAGCGATGAATTTGTAGCCTATTTGAGTTTGTAGACCCTTTGGATTTGTAGACCCTTTGGGGGTTCGCGTAACGACTTTAAGGGGTCGCAGAGAGTATGCCAATTTTACAAAGTGTAAAATTGTTATACTCTTAGCGACCACTGGTTGTCGTTAAAAACTTATGCAAATCTGCAAAATGTCATTCTTAACTTAGCCGTAGATTCTACTTAAATAGGCGCTATTAAATAGGGAGACTTTGTTAAACAATGTATCATATAAGAAGATAAGGCAGCATAAAAACTTTTTTTCCATTCGCATCACGTAGCACAGCTGGATGCCTAATTTTTTTGGTTTCGTCACTTTGATTTATGAGATAATAGAACTATGCAGACCAAATTCAATGCTTGTATAGTGCTGTAGTAGTGGTAGTTTAGCAGAGAAGTTGGAGCGTAATATACTGTACATATCAGTGCCGTTATTGCGAGAGGGCCGTGGCCCCGTAACGATTGTTTATGCCACCATTTCGGCTCACTCAGAATACGTTTTTGGAAGACCACGTAACGACAAGACAACAAATAATAATGGAAGAAGAAACAACAACGTTCAAACATAATTCTCGTTTAAAGTTTTCTCCATTCTTTGCGGAATTGCTTGCCACCAACTGCTGTAAATAAATGTAACGCAATATTTTGTCTTATTCACACGCCTTAATGAATGTGTCGCGGAATAGAGATGTAAGCCTATAGAATCGTTTCCTGTACCGGTGCTTCGTTAGTGATTATGACCTGAACAAATCGTGAAAACAGTTTTTGAAAGATTAGCTGTTTTTGTTTTTTTTAAAGCGCACTCAAAATTTTTTTAGGTCGCTGTCGAATGCGCGACAATGGGAAATGGGCTAATAGCCAAGTTATTCGGAAAATTTAACCCCACCGTTTAAACGTGTTTTTGACTTCACCTTAAGTATACGCAATTTAATTCTTTCAGTGACTTCTGAATTTTAGCAATTTACTGTAGCTATTCATATGGCTTCAAAAACGTGCCAAATATGATTAAAATGGCGTTAAAATCGCTATTTTTCGCCACAAAATCACAAAAATCACCCAGAGGCTGAAGGCTCTGCCCCCAGGCCACTTTTGTGATGCGCTTGTTTTGCATCAGTTTGTTCAGCACGGGGTATAAATTAGACAATTTTTGTGCAAAAAAAATTTACTTTTGGTTCAAGCCCTCTCCCTCTTAGCAAAATCTGGTTGCGCTTCTGGTCGCATTCATTGCTGCAGACAGATATTTCAAGCTATTATGATGGGCCGCATACGAAAAGAGCTAAGAAATTTTGCCGGCCTTATGCGTCTTTTTTTTCAGACATAAATACAAAATTTTTAAAATAGCTCATAATTTGTAGCCGTAAAATATCAGTTTTCTGTGGAAAAGCTAAGTCTATTTTAGTGCCTCCTTACTTTGTTAGCTCTAGCGACGGCACTGATATAAAGTTGAGTAGAGTTTTAACTACCATACTACTACTGCTGGTTAGGTTTCAATCAATGAATAGCTTGTTAAAAAAGTCGAACAATAACGGTAAGATAAGCCTACTGCAGATGATGATGAAGCAGCAGTAAAGGCAAATGCAAACGGGATGTTTATAAATGTGTTTGTGTTTTGTACCTACGTGTAAACTAGAAGATTTTGGGTACCAGTGCCTTGTTCGCAGGGTTCATTATTTTAACCGTTAAATTAGGGGTCGCGGAAATTTTTAGAAGATTAAAGGGAGTCGCGAGCAAAAAAGTTTGGGAAGCCCTGCTTCAATTCACTAAAGTTAGATACTTTTGCCAAGTCCCTGGATATCGCTAGCGGTGTCATATTCATGTTATGAGTTGAAATATACCACGAAACACGCGCCTGCAGTTTGCACGTGACGAAATAGTTACTCTTTTTTTTTTTAGAATAACGTATGTCATTTTCATTTATACGTAGAAAGTAAAAGCCCACGGTAATCAATATTTACTTTAGAAAACAGGATTTTCATTTTTAATGCAACTAGGAGATGATAGCCAAAGGTAATTGTATTTTGGCTGCTCCTCCTATTCAGAAATTTCTGAATTACGCTTCGAGAAATTGTAATGCCACCAGATGTATTTTTACTCATTTTGGTATTGTTTGTTGTAACATTAAAAGATAAAAAAAATCCATTTTAAGCATTAGAAAACGAATTTTAAAAACAGCTTTATCAAGAAAACTAAAACCAAAATGACGGTCACTGCCAAACAGTTTATTTGAGTTAACTTCGCTAGCTGCGGCATTTAAGTCGTCAAAATATCAACCTTATACATTAAAATCATCCGAGAGCATAACGGTCGTAGTTTCGGCTTATTCTAAGAACAAAACCGATTGCCAAAATAGAACTAAGCATAACAATTTATTAGACCCATTTCACTTTAGCTTAAAGCATCATTAGTAAAATGAATTTGCAAAGTAAGAAGCACGAATTTATATACAATAGCCACCCATAAGCAATTTGCAAAGTGAGAAGCACGAATTAACTACAATAGCATGGGTGGCTATTGTATAAAAGTTCGTGCTTCTTACTTTGCAAATTCATTCTACTGATGATGCTTTAAGTCAAAACGAAACGCGTCCAACAAATTGTTATGCTTAGATCTATTTGACAATCGTTTCTGTTCTAAAAATAATTCTATTTTATGAATAGATTGATATTTACGTATTCGTAAATCGAACGTGTGCACTACAATAAAATGTATATCTTTTAACTATATTTTTCAAAGAAACCTACAATTGTGTATTTTGTAATGGAGATTCGTAACAAAAAGGTGAATTGTTGCAAAACGTTTGGTATCTTGTGACACTTCTTTTGATTATATTGATTCATACTCGGATTTATTTTTGCAGTAACAGGCAACTTTCATGCGATTTAAGTTTGACTAATTATTTTTGGTCATGTCCTTACATAAAGTGAAAAGGGAGGATATCCTTTTAACAATTTCATTCGTACATTCATTCATTCATTCATGCTAATGAATCAAGCGGCTATTTGCGTCTGCATTTAACCACCCAACACAGAGCATACACACTCTTTGAGTTCAATATATTGCAATTCTTCGTCAAACTAACCATCAAAACGGGAAATAAAATTGTTTGGTCCCAATGGGGAATTGACGTTCAATAGCTTTTAAGTCGCATTTACACGGGCGACTTTTAGCTGCGAGAATCGACATTTTGCCTTTTTTCTTTCTCAAATCGCGTGGGTCACTTACACGGCGCAAGATTCACGTGTGATTTTGTCTGCGCGATATCGCCAGACACGCCCCCCGAAAAATCAAATCGTAGCAGTCACTCACACGGGAGAGATTTTAACGCGGCGCTCGCATTCGATAGCAACTCGCTGAAGTCACTTACACGTTGAGACTGCGTGCCAGTGATTCTCGCAAAATCGAGTCGGCGGAAGAGTCGCTATCGCACTGGTTTACTCACACGGTGCGAGATAGTTTCAAAGCGCTGCTTGCTGGTTTTGAATTTGCAAAAGCCAACTGCCGCAGAAGCACTTAATTCAAACGCGCCGCTTGTCAGCTTTTGCATTTGAAGCAATCACGCTTTAGAATTTTGAAAAGAAAATGAATGAAGCCAACGCAAGCGTAAAACAAAATACGAAAAATACTATTAAGCAGCAGCTAATGTTAAAACTTGCAATGAAAATGCAAGGTGAAAGATGAAGCAGCAACGGCGGCGTGCTGCTCGAGCCGAATGTGTGATACGTAAATGCTATTTTGAGGACATTACTAAAAGGCGGAAATAGGAAAAGGCGGAAAAGGCGGAAATTTTGCTAAAAGGCGGAAAAGTAGGAAAAGGCGGAAAAGACGGAAAAACTCCCTAACTAAAAGGCGGAAAAGTAGGAAAAGGCGGAAAAGTAGGAAAAGGCGGAAATCATGCTAAAAGGCGGGAAAGTTGAATTTAAGGGCGGTTGGGGTTTGAGCTAAGGTTATAAGTTGATCCTAACCAAACCCTATACCAATCCCGATCCTAAAGCTACTCCTAATAACCTTTCAGCACGATTTCCGTTTTTCCTAAAGCGGAAAAGTAGGAAAATGGGACATGACTAAAAGGCGGAAAAGTAGGAAAAGGCGGAAATCGCCCTAAAAGGCAGAAAGGTAGGAAAGGGCGGTTGGGTTTGGGATTACGATTGGCGCTAACCCTAACCTAACCCTAATCCTATCCCTATCCCTAACTCTAATGGCCTTTTAGCACGATTTCTGCCTTTTCCTACAACGGCAAGGTAGGAAAAAGCGAAAATCGTGAAGGAAAAGTAGGAAAATGAAAATGGGGGAACGGAAGATGATTGAAAGATAAGAAAAGTATGGAAAAAATGGGGGAAGAGGAGCTCATTGAAAGGTAGGAAAAATAAGAAAATGAATGGGGGAATGGGAACTCATTTAATGGTAGGAAAACGAATGGGGGAATGGGAGCTCATTGAAAGGTAGGAAAAGTAGGAAAATAAATGGGGGAATGGACGAAGCTCATTGAAAGGTAGGAAAAGTAGGAAAATGAATGGGGGATGGGAGCTTATTGAAAGGTACGGTAGGAAAAGTAGGAAAATGAATACGGGAATGGGAGCTCAATAAAAGGTAGAAAAACCAGGAAAATGAATAGGGGAATGAGAGCTCATTGAAAGGTATGAAAAGTAGGAAAATGAATGGCGGAATGGGAGCTCATTGAAAGATAGGAAAAGTAAGAAAATGAATGCGAAATGGGAGCTCATTGAAAGGTAGCAAAAGTAGGAAAATAAATGGGGGAATGGAAGATGATTGAAAGGTTGGAAAATGGATTCGGGAATGGGAGCTCTTTGAAAGGTAGAAAAAGTAGGAAAAGGAATGGGGAATGGGGGCCTCATTGAAAGGTAGGAAAATGAATGGGGGAGTTTGAGTTTATTCAAAGGTAGGAAAAGTAGGAAAATGAATGAGGGAATGGGAGCTGATTGAAAGGTAGGAAAAGTAGGGAAACACTGTAAATGGGAAAATGGACGAAGTTCATTGAAAGGTAGGAAAATGAATAGGGGAATGGGAGCTCATTGAAAGGTAGGAAAATGAATGGGGGCTCATTAAAAGGTAGAAAAAGTAGGGAAATAAATGGGGGAATGGGTGCTCAATGAAAGGTAGGAAAAGTAGGAAAACGAATGGGAATGGGAGCTCATTGAAAGGTAGGAAAAGGAATGAGGGAATGGGAGTTCATTGAAAGGTAGGGAAAGCATGAGCTGTTGGTTCAAAAAGTGAAATTTTTGGAAATTTTGGAAATGGGAGCTCATTGTGTGGTTGGGAAAGGTAGGAAAAGTAGAAAATGTTGGAACTATAAATTGAGATTGGTTAGGAATTGGCAAAAAAAAGGCGGAAAAGTAGGGAAATGAGGACATGACTAGAAGACAGAAAAGTAGGAAAAGGCTGAATTCGTCTCAAAAGGTGGAAAAGTAGAAAAGGGTGAATTCGTCTAACCCTTGTCTTAAACCAAATCTAAAATTAGTCAGTTTTTTGCACGATTCCCCATTTTCCTACGACAGAAAAGTAGGAAAAGGCGGAAAACGTGCTAAAAAGCAGATTAAGGTTAGATTTGGGTTAGGATTGGGGTTAGGGTTAGATGAGGGTTAACCTTAACCCAAACCCCAACTGCCCTTTCCTACTTTCCGCCTTTTAGGACGATTTCAGCTTTTCCCAACTTTACCGCCTTTTAGTCATATCCGGAAAATGCAAGGTCATTTATACATCGCGTTTCGCGCGTGGTACCAATGTTTTTACCCGCCGATTTTTTGCAGATAAAGATATCAAAGCGTTATAAATTCATAACGGCTAAACACAGAAAGTTGAATTTCGGGCACAACCTGGTTGTGGATAAATGCATCTTGTATGACAGTTTTTAGGATCAAGGGTGACATCATCGCGATTCAGTAATCTGAAAACCGGAAAAAAAAATGGCCGTTTTTGTGTCAAAGAAATATTAGTCGTTTACAGCTTCAAAACGGTTGGACGTTGAAAGCTCAAATTTGGACACAGCATAAGTGCATCTATAGAAACTTTGTACGTAACAATTTTGGGGACGCTTAGTCACGTGACTGCAATTATGGAGACAAAATTTCGGCAGAAAATGGTCAAATTTGAACAGATATATCTCGGTAAATACCGATGTTGATAAAAACACGTTAGCGGTTTTAGAACACACTTTCACCGTCTTTCTTATGGCTATGTTTATAATATCCGACTTGGATATCATTTTCCTTTTTTTTTCTATCTTCAGCTTTCTGTATTTTGCTTGCAAAACGCAGAGAATCCAAAGTTTGAGCGAATGTAGATATCAAAATGGGCTAGTGCCCGTCTGAATTGGAGGGTGACACGTTGGGGATCCCCCCAAATGGGACCTCCAAATTTTCAAGATTTTGACCCCTAAAGATGAATTTGGACCACCTACGGGCCAAATTAGCCCACGCTAATTCGAAATGTGGACAGGCTAAATATTCAGCGAGGTAATTTACAAATGCAATTATGAAACACTTGCGCACTGAAAAAAAGCTTCTGGTCTGAATTCTTTATAAGCAGCGATGAAAGAATGGAACTTGCAAAAATTGAAAACACTTTATCAACATCTCATGCGCTTGAGAGTGATAATAAGCTATAATACACACTTGCAATAGTCTAAAAAAATATCACCAATATCAAAAAATATGCGACAATAATATCGGTTCTTTTTATATGGTGGATTTGATCTTTTTATATTTCTATGGTTGGTAAATGCTAACATTTTAGGAAACCGAGATTAAAGCTTTGCGTTTTTTACAGCAATGACGACGCCTTCTTAAAGTTTCAAAATTAAGAAAAAGATTTTAACAAAGTCTTATCAAGGATGTTAACAATGCTAAGCTATTTAGATACACTTTACAGTGTATCTAAATACACTGTAAACACATGTTTGTAGCGGTTATGAAACAAGTACGGTGGGCAATGAAAGCATCTTATTCTGCAGAAAAGCTCAAAATGTGTATCAAAACAAAAAATCGAAGTCCTCAATAGGCCTACATTCCCGTCAATTTTTTTAACCCGTCTATTTCATACATTGGGTTATTTAAGGTTTCGAGCTTAGAATAACGCCATAAAAAACGTTATTGAGCCTTATAAGGAGGCTCTAACTTCATCCTGAATCATAAAATTACCCAGATTATTTAATTCCATATTCGACTCCCCTAATTTGGATCCTGTACGGGACTTTACTAAAAGGCGGAAAAGTAGCAAAAGGCGGAAAAGTAGGAAAATGCGAAAATTGTGCACAGCAGAGCACTGTTTTTCAATTGAAGTTTATACAGTGCTGCCGTTCTAAACAAAAAAGTGGGAAGGCTCCAAACAAGAAGTGTGTAGGCTCGTGTACAAGAAAAAAAAAAAAAAAAGAATCACCGCAGTCACTATCTTTTTCGGTCAGTTTCAGATGAAGAAAAAGAAGTCTTCAATGGGAAAAAGCTGTATTTTTTCGTCTAATATCGAAGATATACTTCGTCAATTACAACGATGCTTACATCATTTTTGAGGTTAGAGACTACCAAGCCTACCCTCAACGGCAGCACTGAGTTCATAGCAGTCGCTACTTACTAGCTTCAAAACTTGCCATAAAAAATGTCATAGCCCGAATATAACAAATAGCCTGAATAGTTTATCAAAATGTAGACAAACAACACAAAATAATTCAGTTACAAGTTACACCTCATTTCAGATCTTCTTCATTGGCTTAAGCAGCAGAGGTGGAGTGGAGGACACAAGGCTCGAGGCCAAAACCAAGGACACAAAAAAATCCAAGGCCAAGGACAGCCTTTTCGAGGACAGACACTCTCGAGGCCAAGGACAGGAATGCTCGAGGCCAAGAACCAAGGACACAAGCGCAAGTGCTCTCCAAAAAAAAGGTCTTCACAAAAATTTTTCAAGCGATCTCCACAAAAAAACGTTTTCAAAAAATTTTTTCAAGCGCTTCACAAAATTTTAACAATTCAAAAAATAGTGCTGTCCTCGAGCCGAGGACAGGCCAATTAACAAGGACTTGAGGCCTCGAGGCCAAGGCCAAGGACTTGACCTTCGAGGCCAAGGCCAAGGACTTCAAAATGTGTCCTCGAGGACGTCCTCGAGGCCAAGGACGTCCTCAAGGACTCCACCTCTGTTAAGCAGCTATTATCGATAGTCCGGATTTTATCCGCGTGCGGATTTTTTCAGTAGGCACTTGCGGAAAAAATTCTCATGAGGATAAAATCCGGACTATTGGTAAAAGCCGCTTTTCTCGTAAAAAATTTTTATTTACTCTAGAGAGAACCATTCATGCATACAAGAAATGCTGGTCTACACTAAACGATGAAGTAGAAAATGTGCTAAATTTTCTTAAAAATTTCAAGTCAAAATGGTGTATCCACTGCTCCCCCTTGCAGGTCAGCATTGCTTAAATAGTACTCACGTACAGGTAAAATTGCCAAAATCGGCCTACGTTGGAGTACCTTGCTGTTTAAACTTGGCTAACGTTACACTTGGGTTTTTAGTAGTTAGCCTAAACATTTCCCCGAAAAAGTACGCACTGCAAAATTGTAAAATTTTGAAGGAAAGCAATTTCTCTTCTCCAAAATAATTTTGCGTAACCAGAACAATGACAGAACAACAAGCCCGCTCAGCTCACTTCTCTGTCACGAATGAAAATAAACTTCCGCTCGATTAGTAAGGCTACTCGCTGCAGCAACAAAAGTAAGTTTCGTTTATGTCCGCACACTTTGCACGACATTTGAGGTGAAACCATTTTCTGCACAAAACACAAAACACTTGCTTTTCATCTTGTGCACCGCCTGGCTAATAACAAGCGTCCCATGGCTTATACCAAGCTTTACTACTGCCAAGAAATTTAGCTACACGTGCAAAAACTTCCACGCTTTGCAGAAGTAAATATACAAATCCCTAAATGGAGTCAAAATAGATTATTGTTCCCAAAACCCATTTCTCCATTAATTTTCCTACCTTTTAATCAGCTTACATTCCGCCATTCATTTTCATACTTTTCAAACAGCTTCTACGACCCTATTCATTTTTCCACTTTTTCTACCTTTCAATAAGCTCCCATCCCCCATTCACTTTTCCTACCTTTCAATGAGCTCCCATTTCCCCACTTATTTTCCTACTTTTCCAACCTTTAAATGAGCTCCCATTTCCCCAATCATTTTCCTACTTTTCCAACCTTTCAATGAACTCCCATTCCCTCATTCTTTTTCCTACTTTTCAATGACGTTCCCATCCCCCCATCCATTTTCCTGCTTTTCTTACCTTTCAATCAGCTCCCATTCCCTCATTCATTTTCCTACTTTTCAATAACCTTCCCTTCCCCTATTCATTATCCTACTTTTCCTACCTTTGAATAAACTCAAACTCCCCCATTCATTTTCCTACCTTTCAATGAGGCCCCCATTCCCCCATTCCTTTTCCTACTTTTTCTACCTTTCAAAGAGCTCCCATTCCCGAATCCATTTTCCAACCTTTCAATGAACTTCCATTCCCCCATTTATTTTCCTACTTTTGCTACCTTTCAATGAGCTCCCATTCCGTAATGCGGAATTTTTTCTATTTTTTATTTCTTACTTTTCCTACTGAATTCATTTTCTTACTTTTCCTACTTTCTCAATAAGCTCCCCTTCCGCCATTCATTTTTCTTCTTTTCATACCTTTCAATGAGCTCTCATTCCCCGTATTCATTTTCCTGGTTTTTCTACCTTTTATTGAGCTCCCATTCCCCTATTCATTTTCCTACTTTTCCTACCGTACCTTTCAATAAGCTCCCATCCCCCATTCATTTTCCTACTTTTCCTACCTTTCAATGAGCTTCGTCCATTCCCCCATTTATTTTCCTACTTTTCCTACCTTTCAATGAGCTCCCATTCCCCCATTTTTTCCATACTTTTCTTATCTTTCAATCATCTTCCGTTCCCCCATTTTCATTTTCCTACTTTTCCTTCACGATTTTCGCTTTTTTTTACTTTGCCATTGTAGGAAAAGGCGGAAATCGTGCTAAAAGGCCGTTGGAGTTAGGGATAGGGATAGGATTAGGGTTAGGGCCAATCGTAATCCCAAACCTAACCGCCCTTTCCTACCTTTCTGCCTTTTAGGGCGATTTCCGCCTTTTCCTACTTTTCCGCCTTTTAGTTAGGGAGTTTTTCCGTCTTTTCCGCCTTTTCCTACTTTTCCGCCTTTTAGCAAAATTTCCGCCTTTTCCGCCTTTTCCTATTTCCGCCTTTTAATAATGTCCCTATTTTGAGTTGGCTTGGATGGAGCAAAGTCAAGCGGGCATTAATGCTCATAATTTATTATAAAATTCTGTCATTTACCCTTAAGGTATTGGTTTTTCTCTACCGCAACCCATCTCTACTGTGTGTCTTGTTTGGTTATGCATAATGTTGGGTAAAGCAATATAAAATTTATCAATATTTTTGTGCAGTTAATTCTAGAAACACTTTTGAAATTACTTTTTCTCCAAGTATGTGTAACTAACAAATTCATATTGTTTATTTACTTAAAAGTGCACAAGTATTTTAGTATTTTATAGGAGATCTGTGCTGTCATATACTATACGAAATGCTAATGGTTAAATTTTATTTTTGTTTTTAGAAGTTTACTTTTTGAGTTCTTCTGCAGTGATACCAGGCGCCTTTTGTCACTACAGAAGTACTGGCTCTTTTTCAATTAAACCAACATTCAAAAAATCCACATAGCATTCATATAATATGTGTTTTCATGTAATTTTTTTATGGAGCTACTAAACCACAGCTGTTACATAGCACCAATATCCACAATAATAAAACAAGCAGCGCATGCATTTGCTAAACACTAGGCAATTACAGTAAGTATAGTGCGGAGGATGAATTATTATGAACTTAGCAAAAATACGCCAGTGACTTCATGTCAAAACTCATTCCTGGCGTTATTCAAATGAAAAAGCCCCATAAAACCACTCGAAATTGAGATCATGATTTCATTATAAACATCATGCCTAATCAAAAAAGCAAGAAATGCCTAATCAAAAATGAAACTAAATTCTGCACTGATTCAAAACAAAAGAGCTGGAAAAACTTCGAGAGTACAGAGTATCATTGCTCATTGGGCAGGTACCAAAAAAACTTTTTGGCTCTCGTTCAAACGAAAATTAGAGCTTGCTTTTTTGCTTTCCGCAATTTTACGATGCTGCAAAAGCAGCTAAAAAGGCGTTTACAAGCAGACAGAACAAACATTGTCGCTATAATTGACATCAATGATCTCAAAATTTAAGAACCAATTAAGAGCAACTGATGGTCAACATTGGCAAAAAATTAAGAACAGTCAGCCTCAACTCAAAATTTTTTGGTTCTGATGCAAACAGTGCACTTACGGTATTATAAAAACAAAATACAATTAAGGTACTGTTTCCTGTGGTTAATTTATCATACATTTTATTAAGGGTTAAAGCCCTGCTTGATTGGCTTCACAGTTATCAGCAATCAGCTCATGACTGCCGTATCTGCAGTAGACCAGTGCCAGCATCAACAAGAAAATTATTTCTTCTTCGTTTCAAACTAATATGATGTAAATTTAGTATCGAAATCACAATTAATTACGGTAAAAGCACTACAGATTATTTTGTACTATGAACACAGTACTTTATGAAGCAAATTTAGGGTAATCGCAGCCAGCGACTCGCAAAGCATTTGTGCATTGCGCTATGCCTGGGCGACTCGTAAATTGCATACGATTTGCTGTTTACACGAGCGCGACTTTGCCCTGGAACTCTGGAGACGTTGAAATCGACCTCGTGTAAGTGATCACGAGCGAGAACGATTGTTGCATGGAGTCGCGCAAAATATAATCGGCATCGCAAATCGCAGGTGTTACTTACACGGCGGCGATCCTTCTCAAAAGCGATCGCGGCAAGCGAGTCTCGCCTCGTGTGAGTTACCGCTCTGCGAGAGAGATTTTCACGCATAAAAAATCTTCGAATCGCGTTGCAAAAAAGTCGCCCGTGTAAATGCGGCTTTACAAAGACTTTGATCCAAAAAAATGCAACATTTACTCAAATATTTTCTTTCTTTTTTTGTTTCAGCTTCTACCTTTCCGCCAAACCTCTTAGGCCTTTCGGCCAAACCTTTTAGGCCCTTCTACCAGTCTGCGGCCAAACCTCTTAGGCCGCAGACTTCTCAAAAAGCATAGATCTAATTGTAGCCTATCGTAAAAAAGGAAAACAACTATAGAATCATCATTAGTATCTAGTTATGCTTACTATACGATTCAAGCAATATAGGAAAATCAATTTACTTTGATGCAAAACGTACATTTGTATTGGCGGTAGTCTGGCTAGGCAGAAAGAATTTTGGAGTCATTGATTAAAGCTGGGTTAGATCACAAACTGGGATATGGAACTTGAAAGACGAATCTCCATTTGGTGGCTAGCAAAGCTGGGCAAGTCCGCAAGTTAGTCCACAAGTCCGCAAATCCGCAATTGCGGACTAATGAAAAAAGTTGCGGACATGCGGACTTGCGGACTTTGACAGTTTAAATTGCGGACTTGCGGTTGCGGACTATTTTTAATTTTAGTCCGCAATTCCGCAAGTTTTATACAAATATTGAATTATTTTACTATTTTCGTAAAATATTTATGTTTTTACCCAGTCAAACATGAGAAATCAATTTAATTTTTTCGAGTTCAAGTTTGGTAAAAATATCAAGTTATTCGAGTTCAGGCTGACATAAATACTAGATCTTCTTTTCGACTTAATCGCTTTCTTTTTATTGACATGCTGTTTGGTAACGTGAGAAACGAATACATGCCGCGTTCTAATCTTTTATGCAAATAGTTGGTTGATTTTTTAAAACATTTTAGAACCCCCTTTTGTGCTTGGTTTAAGAATCTTCTAGAACTGCCATTGTGGTAGTTTTAACTGTATTGTCTTTAGACCTTTAATCTCATAATCTTTAAGTCTGCGACTAGTGTTCAAATTAGATAGTCTTCAACAGTACGAGTGATGTGGTGTATCAAATTTTCGTAGTTTAGGGTATCAAGTTAGATATGAAGTAAGTTGGTTGCTGATGTTTCTATTTCTATAGTGAGACCTCGAAGCAGTTTTTTAGTAATATAGTCTTGTAAAGTCCAGCATAGTGTTAGTATAATCAATAGCGTAAATTTAGGTCTAGTAAATTTTAGTTAATTGATATTGATTTGGCAAGCTGATAATTGACATCTTGTTTTGCCGTGCTCCTTTAGATGAATTAAATTTTTGGTGTTCTGTGAGGAATAACGTGAGGAATCCAATTGTTATATTTATATCCAAAGTGTGGTATGACTGCAGAAATATGAGGGATACGGCGCGCGGCGAGACAGGCTATTACAAGCGGGTCTAACCTGATGCAAATTGGAGTCAACACTGTTTTCTCGAGTTCGGCAAAACAACCGACTTTTTTTGGGTTTAAGTTCGAATTTGCAACCTTGGTTTAAAGTATGGCTTTGTTGTTTTTTACCGTGAGTTTACAAAATTTGCCACTGAGGTATCATTTTTTGTACTGGTTGCCAGTGCCGTCGCTACGGTGAGGCCAGGGCCGCCGTCCCCCCCCCCTAACGACTGCTTGTGCCCCCCCATTTTGGTTTATTCAGAATGCTTTTTTGGAGCATCGCGTAACGACAAGACAACAGGCAATAATGGAAAAAGGAATAATAATTTTCAAACATGATTCTCGTTTGAAGTTTTCTGGATTGTTTGCAAAATTGCTGGCCACCAACTGCTGTACATAAATGTGACCCAATAATCCGTCTTATTGACACGCCTTTACGGATGTGTCGCGGAATAGGGATGTATGCCTACAGAAGCGTTACCGATATTTCGTTAGTGATTATGACCTGAAACAATACGTGAAAACATTTTTTTAAAAGACCAGCTGTTTTTTTTAGAGCACACTCTAGATTTATTTTAGGTCGCAGTCAGTGGCGCAACCAGGGGGAAGGGGCTAAGGGGTAATTAGCCCCCTTTATCCAAGGCAGTTAGAAAACATAACCGAAGAAAGAATAAGCGTTTAAACCTGTTTTGGACTTGACGTGAAGTATATGGAGGCTCAAGAGGCTAGACAATTTAAATCTTTCAATGACTTTTGAATTTTAGCAATTTACTGTAATTATTGATATGGTTTTAAAACGTGCGAAATGTGATTTAATTGACGTTAAAATCGCTATTTTTGCCGCAAAATTGCAAAAATCACCCAGCAGCTGCGGGCTCAGCCCCTCTGTAACACGCTTGAGTAGCAACGGTTTGTTCAGCACCGGACCTAAATTAGACAATTTTTGTGCAAAAAACATTTACTTTTGGTTCAAGCCTCCTCTCTCTTACTTAACAAAACCCTGGTTGCGCTTCTGGTCGCATTCACTCCTGTAGACATATTTTTCAAGCGATTATATCGGCCGCATGCGAAACGAGCTTATAAACGCTGCCGGCTTATATGTATCTTTTTCCAAAGATGAATACAAAATTGTAGCTTTAAAATATCAGTTTTTATGTGCAAAAGTTCAGTCCATTTTCGGCTAGGGCCCTCTCACTTCGTTTGGTCTGGTGACGGCACTGCTGGTAGCGTGTGCTTATCTCATTCCTAGAGTATTTGTTGAAACCAGGGACTAAAAAGTTAGTAACACGATTAGTAATATGAATGTTTTTTTGCCTTCTACTGCCTTTGCCTTTTCCTGCCTCGAAAAAAATTGTTTTCTTAGAATATATTGTTGCAAGCGGAAATGCCGATTGTACATTGCTATTTGATGGCTTCTGACTTTAATTCAATGGCTTTTAATCTGCAAATCCCTAGCTTCAATTGCAGCATTTTTTAGGGTTTGCCGGAGGGTTGTGCGTTATGCTTCCACGCAGTTTAGGCACCAACTTTAGAAGCAGAAGCGCAACCGGGAGGGCTGGGGGCTAAAAACCCTTAGTCAAGTCTCTTAAAAACTTTAACCAAAATTACATGCGTTTGAATCTGTTTTGAGTTGGACCTGAAAGTAAGAGGGGCTGGGCTATTCAATTTTTAAGTTTGCCATCCGAAAAAGCAGCTCAATAACGAGTCATGTTGCTGTACATTTACTACAATCAACGATTGTGAGTAATTTCTTCTATTGCGTGGAATGGATTCACCATACGTTTTCTGTACTTCCCACAAGTCACAACTTTTGACTTATTTTTGCCAATCAACTCTGAGCAGTTCACTTCGGGACGTGGTTGATTGCAAAACTTTTTCACTCGGTTCATAAAAAGTTGCGGACTCGCGGTGCGGACTTCAAGAATTACGAAGTTGCGGACTTGCGGTTGCGGACTTCAAGAATTACGAAGTTGCGGACTTGCGGTTGCGGACTTCAAGAATTACGAAGTTGCGCACTTGCGGTTGCGGATTCAAGAATCTCGAAAAGTCGTTGCGGACTTGCGGTTGCGGACTAAGCTTTTAAACGTCCAATTGCGGACTTGCGGTTGCGGACTAAGAAAATTGAAATTCGGTTGCGGATTTGCGGACTTAAAAAAAAACTTGCGGTGCCCAGCACTGGTGGCTAGATACCGGTACAGTCCAGCCGGCGGAAGCCAGGTTTGTTGGATAAAAGCTTTTTGTCATTTGGAAACCAAGAGCAGTAGCCTATAACATAGGCTACCTATGTACTCTACTTGGTATTTTGAAATTGCCTCCTATTCCCTGCATTTCTATTAGGCGAATGAACGTGAAACAGCAAAAAAAGCAATAATAAGATGAATTCTTTTAGACAGCTTAATTTTTTCTACCATGATGTCTAATTCTGATGTGATGCTGGTGTAACATATTTAGTCACTAGAAAAATATTTAGCAAATTCTCATCTTGCCGCTCAGATATGGGCTCATGATAAAATTTTACTGCTGCTACTCGTATCTTGCCAAGCTTATTTGAACTATAGTGCTTTTTCCGAGTGGTGATTTATAAGCAGTTTAGTCGGTTAGTTAATGCTGCAGTGCATAAATATGAATGACCTTATTGGAGTTACGCAATGCATCAGAGGTGGAGCCGAACACCCAACGTTGGAGGCTCAGGACTCAAAAAAATCCGAGGGCAAGGCCTAGGACCGACTCTTCGAGGGCAGCCGCTCTTAATAGGCTAAGGGTGTTCAAGTGCTTAAGATACAGCATTCCGCTAAGTTATTGATGATAATTTGAAGAGTTGTATTGTTTTTGAAATGACTCTAGACGCCTTTACGAAGTTTAACGCATCAGCAGCAATTTCGATTATGTACTGCGTAGCAGTAGCGTGGTAAAAACCGTAAGAAAAAATGGCGGTAACTCGTGAAAGGAAATAACTCATTGCCGTCGTCAGAGCCACCGAATTGAGGGGCACCAGCCGAAAGGGGGGGGGGGGGGGGGCACTAAAATAAACTGAACTTTTGCACATAAGAACTAATATTTCACGGCTACAAATCATGCGCTATTTTAACAATTTTTTATTCATGTCTGAAAAAAAAGACGTATAAAGCCGGCAGCGTTTCTTAGCTCGTGTCGTATCCGGCCCATATAATCGCTTGAAAAATGAGTCTGCAACAGTGAATGCGACAAGAAGTGCAACCAGGATTTTGCGGAAAGAGAGTGGCTTGAACCAAAAGTAGATTTTTTTGCACAAAAATTGTGTAATTTAGGCCCTGTGCTAAACAAACTGATGCAACTAAAGCGTATCACAGAGGGAGTCTGGAGGGGGAAGGGGGTAGAGCCTTCAGCCGCTGGCCAATTTTTGAAATTTTGCGGCAAAAATATCGATTTTAACGCCATTTCAATCACATTTCGCACTTTTTGAAGCCATATGAAGAACTACAGTAAATTGTTAAATTTAGAAGTCATTAAAAAAATTCTGCAACTCCTTCCCCCCCCCCTTTATATTTCATGTTCTGAAGCCCCCTTAGCCCCTTCCCCCTGGTTGAGTGTGCTCTAAAAAAACAAAAACAGCTGGTCTAAAAAATGTTTTCACGTATTGTTTCAGGTCATAATCACTAACATAGTACCGGTACCGATTCAGTAGGCTTACATCTCTCTTCCACGACACGTCGGTAAAAGCGAGCTAATAAAACAGATTATTGCGTCAAATTTATACAGAGCAGTTGGTTGCCAGCAATTTCGCAAAGAATTGCGAAAACTTCAAACGAGAAATAGGTTTGAATCTTAGCATTTCTCTTTTCATTATAGTCTGTTATCTTGTCGTTACCTGATGTTTCAAAAACGTATTCTGAGTAAACCGAAATGGGGGGGACAAGCAGCCGTTGGGGAGGGTGCACAAACAGCCGTTGGGGGGGGCACTGCACTGGAATAACTTAATTCTTAACATGAAAATGATATATTTTAAGGCTGTTAGGGTCCGGTGCAAACGTCCACTGATAATGAAGTCTCACTTTTGCTGTAGTTTTTCAAACGCAAACCTTATTTCTACTTTATTTGTTTTTACAGAATTTTTTCAAATTATACGGTAATATCTAAAGGTACTGCAAAGTAAATTTGTTTTGTTAATTTGAATTGAGGTATCACAGCACCCTTATTTGTAAGCGAAAGTCTTTTTTGGCCTTGAAAAAGAAATGGAGCTCTGGGGGCGAGGGCAAAGAAGTTCCCATGCCTCTGCTGAACAACGTTAGTAATTTTTTGTCGGAAAAATAGCAATTTTGGGATTTTTTCACAATTATATGTTTTCAAAGCAATTAAAGAAAAAAAAAGATACCGCATAAGTGAACTTAAAAAAACTTCAGTTTTGCATATTTTTCCGCATTCCAAATTAGCATGAAATTGGCATTTCGACTTAACTTACGTTACCTCTGCCAGGCAGTGGCACAACCAGGGAAGTTAAGAGGACTGCAACCATCTTCCCGCTCCGCTTTGCTAAGTTGCTTAAAAAATTTCGTAACCAAAAAATTCAAGCTTTTAAACGTGTCTTTGGCTTGACTTTAAGTAAAGGGGGAGTTGAAGGGGTTGGGCAAGTTAGTTATATTAAATTTTTTCGGAATCGGAACAATTTAGTTCTTTCAATTAGCTCTAAAAACGCGTGAAATATGATTTAGATGGATTTTTTTTCAAAAATTTACAAAATCGCCCAGCGGCTGAGGCTTCCGTCTATAATACGATTGAGTTGGGCCATTCTGCTCAACAAATGAGGCCATTTTCGTACAAAAAAATTTTTATCCTTGGTTCAAACCCCCTTTATTAGCAAAATTCTGGTTGCGCGGCTGCTCCTGGCACTACATTCTCAGATTTTTTTTGCTTCACTGTGACCTACAGTATCACATGTCGCAAGTGGCGATATTATATAGTTTCTTTAGCTAAGGTCGCATCACTTGGCTCGAACTTATAGTTGCACCACTGCTTCTTTACTATCCGAAAAATTGGTGCGCAGAGAAAACCCAGTGAGATACTTCAAAATAGAGCTGTACCCCTTTACAAAAATTTTTTACAAAAATTTTTTTCGGAATGCTTTTGTTCAGTATCTGTCAGTCTGGTTAGTGCGGATATGGGCATTTAAAAATGCGGACGAAAAAACATACTTTTTCATGGAAAAAAAACAAAAAACGTACAAGAACGGAGAAAAGCGGACAAAAAACGGATAATGTGAAAATCCACCTCAAAGCGTAGCTTTGCAGCAGGTTTCACCTTCCAAGTCATTATTATGATTTTGCGTTGAGTTGGTGCTATTTTTTCCTTAGGACATTTTTGTCAATATCATCATGATAGTGGCAATTCATTGGCAAGCCAATGTATTGTTGCATCATACAAAGAGTATTAGAAACGTGGATTATTGCAACATCCGCAGCATTTACAAAAACCTTTTTATTACGTTAGTACTCTCAATCACGCACACAAAACAGCTTAAGCTATAATGTATATTGTATACACAAAGTGTACATGGATGCAAAGGTATTATCTGACGTCTTACAGTATTTCAATTTTGAACTTTTTATGCTTTCAGGAAAAACTGCAAACAACGGGCTCTCCATGAATTGCCGAAATAAATTGGTAAATAAAGTAGGCAAGGTATGTACTGCAAGTTATCATTTCAAAAATTTTGTTTTATCCCTGAAAAGGATTTTAGTAATGTGCTTATTTTGATTAAAAACAAAACAGCCTCAAAATTATAATTTCCTTTCAGACGTTTCAAACTGATTTAGTTTATCATCTAAAAAGTAACTTTACTCTTAAGTTGAACAAAATTTTACAGATGATGTAATAACTTATCTCCAAACGTGCAATAGAATGAAAATTAATTTAAGGCTGTTTTGTTTTTAATCAGCAATTGAATTTGGCGTTTTCTAATGCTGCTGTAAAGCTGTCTAGGTATCAATCAAGAGACTAGGTTTTAGGTTGCGTATGTGACCATGATCAAGGATACAATCACTTTAAATTTTATATAAACTGGAAAGAGAGTTTTTTTAATCATTTTCGGTTTACAAAATTGTTCGAAAAGCATTTTTGACAAAAAGACCATTTAAGAAATCGTTCCGAACAGTTTACAGCAAAGTTGTTATTGAACATTGCAGAGTTAAATGAGATTAATTCATACGAAGGGGGTTTGTCGACTTGAGGTTATGTTAGTTTTATACAAAAGTTCTCAAAAAAAAATTTGCATAAAGTTTTAATAATTTTGCTTTAGACTGAAATTGTAACTCAACTATTACTGATTAATATATTGCGTTAAATTTGTTTATGTTTGATGAAAAGCATCGCTGTTTTTAATAAAAATTTAAAAATTTGTACTTATATTTTGTTTACCATCTATAGGGTTGTGAATGCTACTGTCAGAAAACAACAGCTGGAAAATATCCAAAATCTTGCCCTGACTTTCCAGGATGGAAAAGAGTCGGTAAGTGGACGTTTTTGTTTGTTGATTATGTCAAATATTCTGTACCTATAAAACTTTCAAAAAAAAAACTGTGCATCTTTTTGTTATGAAGTCGAACGGTAACACATTCGTCTCTGGAACGGGAGGTCTGAGATTCAGACCTCGGGTCGGTCAAATCGGACGCAGTGCTCCCAACGGTTCGCCATCTTTGCGACACGACTCGACAGAAGCTGTGTTGTCCATAGGCGCAATGACGCGGTGATCGGCCCCCAAATTCGTTAGACCCTTTGGCGTATTATAGCGAGTATAACGAAATATTTGATTTGATTTGAATTTTCAGGCACTATCAGTCTTGGAAAGTTAACTTGATTGCTTTTTAGAATCCTGCGATCGATGCCGTTATACATGGTTTTGTCGTCAAAATCCGGGGGTGAACGTAATTTCGCCGTCACGAGGTTGATCAGAAATACTTTCAAGTTAGTTTTTTCTTGCCTGCCGTATTGCTTTCACTAGAATCTGAAATTTTTAATTATTCCTCAGGTTATATTGTGCCGTTTTTATTTCAGGGCGATTTTTGTTTTTTCCCGTCTTAATTACCAAGGGCTCTTAAAATTTATTGCAGCAAATAAAACTTTCAACGTTGTTGCAACTGACTGGAAGTAGTAAATATCGCTGCAGTGCATAGGTTTTGTTAATTAGTCTTAACCATTCGTTTTTATGGTAAATGTCTTGTTCATCTTGTGCAACATAATATAACATACGAGTAATGTTTATTTGAATGTTAAATAGAATGCTTAAAGGCTGTGAATCATCCAGCCAATTACGGTGGTTTACAGTAGCTAAAATTGAACTATAATTTTTGATATTTTTTGTTTTGATTTTGGGGTTGTAGTTGCAAAGATATTCAACAAAAACAAAAATATACCCCTCAAAAAATGTTTTGGAAACTCTGAGTTTTGTCCTTCCCCCCAAAACACAGTGCTCTAAACTATTAGGCCTACTGTGGTTTTGGCGGGAAAGATAAAACTCAGAGTTTCCAAAAACTTTTTTTGGGGAATATCTTTTTGTATTTGTTGAATATATTTGCAACCGCAACCCCAAAATCAAAACAAAAAATATCAAAAATTGTAGTTCAATTTCAGCTATTGTAAATCACCAAATTTGGCTGGATAATTCACCGCCTTTAATGTAACAGCATTATTACGAAGCTTCGTGCTTATTAGAATTAGGGTCCAATTATCGACCCTAAAGAAATAAAAAATATTTTGAGAGTTTTATTGTATTGGAATTATAACTTTCATTTTACTTCACCTAAATGTAGCATACTGTTTTTAGCAAAAATTCAATTTTGTGCCTTTTTTTTTATTTTACTCTATTCATTTGCACTATGTAAGAATAGCTCAATATCTCTTAACTATGCGTTTTTGTAAGTATAGCAAAATTAATGTCATTTTCATTTTGTGCAAACTAATACAACATACGAGCAACATTTAATCAAATGTTGAATAGAACATAGAATAGAACGTAATAAAAGTAGCATTTTTACGAAGCCCTGTGCTCATTAGAATTAATAGGGTCTTACTATGTGCTTAAATTTGAAATGATTTTCTGGAACTGATTGTGGGATATTCGAATGATTTTATATTATTCCAACAATCATGGCGCACTAGTTCTTTTATTCAAAAACTGTAGAATTATCACCTTTTTTTTTGGAAAAAAAATTTTTTTTCAAGAATCTTTTTGTTTTATTTGAGTGAGAGAATTGACGTGGCTATGATATTGTTTCCAAGGTGAAAACAATGATCATTTATTGACTCTAGTTAAAGATGTTTATTTGTAGGCAACTAATGTTTTTGTTTATACTGTATTTCGTTTACAATACGTCTTGCAAAATACATAGAAGCAATTTTTGCTTGCAATGACTTCTAACTCTTAAATTCGCTTTTAGGTTTAGAAGAACTGCATAGCCAGTTATTTTGCTTTTTACGGTCGCTTTTTTTTCAAAGCATGCTTTTTCATAACAAAATAATTTAAGTGAAAAATCTTTTGGGAAATAAATTCGAATTGTATGCAAAAACTGCCTTAATTGAAATGTTCATATCTTCGAAGCTTTTCGTCTGACACTTGTCAAGAAGAATCGTCAGAATGGAGAGCGCAGAAAAATGAGCGGCTATTTATAGGGAAGAGCCGAGACGTGATTGGCTGGAAAAGGATCAATGAGAGAGCGTCATTAGTGTACAAACTTTAAGCTGTATACGAATTTTTTTTGTCGGAAGAGGGCGGGGTTAAAAGTTTTGATAAAAGTGGCTTCAAGAGCAGATAGATGAAAAGGTGAGCGGCCTTGGGCAAGAATAGAAAATCTGCTGTCATCATAATGTTGAGCGCAGGTAGGGTTTTGTAAAAGATGAAGTTTAATGGCAGAATCAGAAGCAAGAGACTGGGTATTAGTCTGGGCGGAAGATCTGCACCGACGAACAGAAAATAAGCGTTTTTGGGAAGAAGAGCAAAAACGGATAGATTTGGGGACATGTTGTTTGATTCTGTCCTGCAGCCTTTGGGAACTACGGCCTACATACCGATTGTCGAAGTGGCATGAGAATTGATATATCACGTTGCTTTTCTGTAAAGCAGGCAATACATCCTTGTTGGTAGCGGGGAGAAGCTTTTACAAAATCCTACCTGCGCTCAACATTATGATGACAGCAGATTTTCTATTCTTGCCCAAGGCCGCTCACCTTTTCATCTATCTGCTCTTGAAGCCACTTTTATCAAAACTTTTAACCCCGCCCTCTTCCGACAAAAAAAATTCGTATACAGCTTAAAGTTTGTACACTAATGACGCTCTCTCATTGGTCCTTTTCCAGCCAATCACGGCTCGGCTCTTCCCTATAAATAGCCGCTCATTTTTCTGCGCTCTCCATTCTGACGATTCTTCTTGACAAGTGTCTGACGAAAAGCTTCGAAGATATGAACATTTTAATCAAGGCAATTCTCTATTCTCAATAGCACCAACCAACTCCTCATACGCAAAAACTGTTTTCTGTATTGCTTTACTTTCCACGTATTGGTATTTTATTCTTACTTGTATGCAGTGTTTTATGATAATAATTGTTTTGTAGTTTGCACCGTAATTTCAGTGACAGCAAGGTAGCAGTGTTCTGTGTTGATTTCAGTATTTATTTCAGTGGTAGGTGCATTTCTGTAAATATGATTTACTGGTAAGGGCGATGAGTTTGAAATTTTTGCAATAAGTTTTTTTTATTTCTTGTGAAGTATTGTATGAAAGTAAAGATTTTTGTCCTGTCTTACTGATTTGTTAATAAAAGTGCGATCTCAAAAACGTGCGATCAACATTTTTTGATTACAATAAACTGTACTTCAATATAATTTGTGGTATCAAAAAAATGCAATCTTATTGAATATGAAATGTGCGCAAAGTAATTAACAAGCAATTTTGCAAATTATATGCACGAATTTTATATTTAATTTTGAAGAATGAAATATTCGGAGTTGGCAAATAGGAAGGTAAAATAATATTTAACAAAATCTGGAGAACCAAAATCAGGAAACCTCCTCAAACGGGGTAGCAAAATTCAAACTTTTTAACCAGACACGCTAGACACACAAAATTTTCAGATTAAATAAATATAAGTTAAAGACAAAATATGACAAAATTTGGAGAACCAAAATCAGGGGATCCCCCTGAAACGGGGCAGCAAAATTCAAACTTTTTAACCACTCAGGCTATAGACAAGTGAAAATTTTCAGCATAGGCAAACATGAGGAAACGATAAAATTTGACGAAATTTAGGAGTACCAAAATGAAGGGATCCCCCTCAAACAAGGACGCCAAAATTCAAAATTTAACCACTTACACTACACTGATGAAGTTTTCAGAATACGTAAATATGAAGGAAAGATAAAATCTGACAAGATTTAAGGGTACCACAATATAGGGTCGTTCTCAAACGCGTACGTCAAAATTCAAACTTTTTATTAGTTTAAGCTAGACTCATCAAATTTTCAGGAAAGGCCAATATGAAGGAAATATAAAATTTGACAAAAATACAGGCACCAAAGTCGGGGGTTCCTCAATTGGGTCCTTTAAAATCCAAACTTTTTAATCATTCAAGCTCGACACATGAAGCTTTCAGAATAGGTGAATATAAAAGAAAAATAAAATCAGAATAGGTAAATAAAATATGACTTGGTACAACAATCGGAAATTCCTCTTTAATGGGTCTTTGAAAAGTTTTAACCACTCTAGCAAGACAAACAAAATTTTCAACATAGGTAAAACACAATGCGAAAAAAATTGAGGATCTCTTAAACAGGTTCCTCCAATCAGGTTGACAACTCCCCCCCCCCCATAAACTGAAAAACCTAAACGAATTTAATCTGTTGGATAGGTTAATATACAGTCGTGGCCAAAATAATAGGACCACCTAGCAAAACATACTTTTTTTAAAAAAACTTCCTTGAGTCGTGTTTATAGTGTAATTATGACT
Organism: Trididemnum nubilum; assembly: GCA_963965965.1. Classification (NCBI taxonomy): domain Eukaryota; kingdom Metazoa; phylum Chordata; class Ascidiacea; order Aplousobranchia; family Didemnidae; genus Trididemnum; species Trididemnum nubilum. The sequence continues at coordinate 9,269,023 of OZ014484.1, read as the reverse complement.
GTATAATTTAATACAATTGCTTTATTGCATCATTATACTTGCAGGTTGGTTTAAATTGAATGTAACTAGCTTAGAAGCTTCATATATCTTGAGTTTAAAGCAAAAAGATAAGGAGGAGTGTGGAAATCTGTAACCCCCAAAATGGGCAGAAGCAAGTCACTTTCAGAGGTAGTTCAAGCTCAAATTATCGTACTTAGAGAGGAAGGATATACAGAACGTGATATTAGCAAACGCCTGAGGTGTAGCAAAACCGCAGTCCATAATTCCATAGTGAAATTTAACCAAACAGGGTCATACGCAGAGGCTGCAAAGCCAGGAAGGCCACGGAAAACTACCCCCCGAAATGATATACCAATGAAACGACCAGCAACTCGGTCTCCTATGAGTTCTGCAAAGAAAATACGGTTGCAGCTATTAGAAACTGGAACTAATGTCAGTCGGAGAACAGTTAGTAGAAGGCTAGTGAATGATTTTGGCTTAAAATCTTGCAAACTAGCCAAAAAGCCATGTCTCACTCCCACCATGAAGCTGAAGCGATTGGCATTTGCCAAAAAACATGTGAGCTGGACAGTTCAGCAATGGGAAGAAGTATTGTTTTCGGACGAATCCACATTGCAGCAATTCAACTCTCGCAAGCTCTTCATTTGTAGACCTTCAGGGCAACGATTTAACGAAAAGTTCACCGTGCAAACAATAAAGCATCCCCCCAGTGTCATGATTTAGGGGGGCATATCTGTGAATGGGACAGCAGGGTTACTTTTCCTACCAAAAGGGGTAGCCATGAACGGCCAAAGATATCTTCAGCTATTAGAGGAAAAGCTCAAACTTCACATGACTGTCCACAATTGTGAAATCTTCATGCACGATGGAGCACCGTATCATCGTTCTAAAATTGTGACCACTTTCTTGAAGTCAAAAAAGGTCAAAGTTCTCGACTGGCCTGGTAGCAGTCCAGACTTGAATCCTATTGAAAATTTGTGGATGGTGCTTAAGAATAAAGTTGCCGAAAAACAGGCAAGTATAGTGCCAAAGAGTTAGAAAAAGCAATAAAAGAAGTTTGGGTTAAAGAGATCACCCAAGAATATTGCCGGAAGTTGATAGAAAGCATGCCAAAACGTCTGAATGACGTCAACAAGTGTAAAGGTGGATGCACCAAATATTGAAATTATTGTGTCATTTTGAATGCAAAATACATGTATTTGATGCACAAACATTGTGGTCAGTCTTTATATTAGTTTTTAATCACACCAATCGCTTTGTATTTTATTATTAACAGTAAAAACAAAAAAATTCCATTTTTTCAAGCTTGGTCGTATTATTTTGGCCACGACTGTACATCAAAGATATATAACAAAATTCGGTAGGCCAATTGAGGAGACCATGCCAATGGGCCCCTTAAAATTTTAAAATTGTTATTGAGAAGTACTCTTGCTAGACATATCAAATTTTGAGAATACCGGTAGGCTAATATTAGAAAAAGATAAAACATGCCAAATTTGGCAATGCCATGTTGAACAATCAACCCTTAACTGGTCCTTCAAACTATAAGATCAACTCTCACAATGAACTGGTATTACAAAAAGTAGAAGAGTCAAACCAATGAGATTACTCCAAACATTTTAGACGTTGAAGCACTTGAGCTTAATGGCTTTGTTAGATCCCGGGAATGCCCAGTGTCACCTGCAAGTTACCAGCTTTTGAAGGTCTCTCAAAAGCAAGATACGACTTTCTATTTGATTTTTGAACTTTTTATGGATATTTGGCGACTTAATTGTTCTTCTCTATTTTGCAAGTGTTTTGTTTAGAACTAGTTTAATTGAAAAATAGGTGCTGCTCAAGTTTTGTTGATGTTACTTTTTCGTCATAATCGATATCCCTTCCCAAATATACGGCGAAGTTTCATTGAAAATGGTAAGCTAAATTTTTTTAATCGTTTAGTGCTTCCAAAAGCATGGTTTTAGAGTTATGAAACATTATATTCCGAAAACTGCAGTTTGTGTTTTTGCAATGTGACCTTAAATTCGGGGCGTCGCCTGTGAGTGACATTGGTCACTGTGACCACATTATTTGAAAACGATGCAACTGATTCAACCTAATACAGTGCATGTTCTCTTTCACCATCAATTGCTGTTCAGATGAGAATCATATCTAATTGCTAAAACTATGTTTATAGATCTACGTCCATCCAGCCAGTTTAATGCTGCAAGCAGTTTAGATCTCAACAAGAGACTAAATTTTGGGTTGTGAAAGTGACCATGGTCATGGATACAATCACTTGAATTTTTGCATAAAATGTTTTTTATTCTAATTTGATTTAATGAAAATAAGTATCCCAATACGGTAAACACCATGCAGTTGTTGGATGGATCAAATTTGACACAGCATGAATTGCCATTAAAGACTTGCCCCAGCTGTGTCTTTTTTTTTTTTGGAAAGATCTTTGGTTGCTAAAGTGCAATAAGAACTTGAATATTGGTATCGCCAACTCGTCGTACGCTTCGGTTTAATTTAACTATACTGCAGAGTGCCCTGCAAAAATGGTACACGTTAAAATTTTTATTACGGTAAATATCTTTGTTTCAGATTGCACTTAGTAATGCTTTTGCCAATAGAAAGCATATATCATGAAGTTTTTTTTTCTTAAAAGTTTTAATTCATTATCTCGACGTAACGGTAAAGTTAAGTTCAGTCTCTTTTATCCTTAGCAAGTCAAGTTTATTTTTACCATAAGCTAAAAAGTAGGAAGTAACGAAAGATCATGGCAGGAAGTAACGAAAGATCATGCGGTCATCTACGTCATTTGCACCAAATAGCAATACTTAAACAGTAACAGGCATAAATAGCAGTGATTGTGGTAGTGAATGAAATGATCAATTCGTCTTCATTTCAATTCGTGTTGCATTTTGGCTGACAGTGCGTTTTTCAATGACACGTTGTCATATCTCATTTCGGATTCTTCTGATAGACTGCGTAATCTCGGTCTCTTAGTTCCTGAGCAGTTTAATGATGTTGATGATAATGATTTATGCATTTCTCTTCTCTCACAAGAAACCCAGAGTGGCTCTTTCATTTGGACGAATTTGCACCTGCTTAGGTTTTCAATTATTATTCTAGTTAACTTTTTGACTTTTTCTCACATAAATTTGCAGCTTGATCGCAGCCACGAAACACAGATAATAATCATTGCTTAACCAGTAGCGTACCCAGGATTTTGAAAAGGAGGGGGGGCAGGAACTTCCGGCGGTGTTGCATGCATCTGCAAAGCTATTTAATGAGAGCTGGAGGCCAGATTCTGTGGAAGAAAGCAGAACCAAATCATCAGCGAAGAGCAGACGACTAATTTTCCAATTTCCAATCGTGGCATGCTCATCAGCTTGGCTGCATTTGTCAATCCAATTCATGTAAACAATGAAAAGGAGAGGTGACAAAACGCACCCTTGCCGGAGTCCAACGCTCACATGGAACGGTTTTGATTGCTTGCCATTTACCCGAACACAAACCTCCGATCTGCAGTAGAATGACTTAATAGCGCGCAACAATTTTTCAAGATCAACAAAGCATGCAAACTCCTGCAAAAAACGCCATACTCCTGCAAAACCTTCCAAAGTTTATCCCGAGGAACTCGGTCAAATCCTTTTTCAAGATCAACAAAGCATGCAAAGAGATCTTTGCCATACTCCCAAGATTTCTCGAAGATTTGCTTCAGATTGAAGATTTGCTAGTCCGTGGTGCTGCGACCCGGACGAAAACCGCACTGACCACCTTCTGGTTTTGATTCCACTATTTTTCGGTATTTCCTTTCAAGGCATTTGGCATATACTTTTCCTGGCAAACTAAGGAGTGATATCCCTCTGTAGTTTGCACATTGCTTGCGATCTCAACATACCTATATACCCTACTTGATATTTTAAAATTGCCTTCTATTTCCTGCATTTCTATTAGGCGAATGAACATGAAACAGCAAAAGAAGCAAAAATAAGATGAATTATTATAGGCTATTTAATTGTTTCTACCATGATGCCTAAACCTGACCAAGGCGTAGCCAGGTGGCCCGCCCCCCCTCCACCAATTAAATTACCACCAATGATAAACAATTATGACAACATAGCCCAGCGTTGTTTAGTTGAAGTTACGGACACGAGGGAGCCCCGGGGCCCCTAATCAACAACCAGGGGGCCCCTAACTAACAACCTGGGGGCCCCTAACCAACAACCGGGGGGAACAGGGCCCTTAACTAACAACGAGGGGCCCCAGGGCCACTAACTGACAAACGGGGGCCCCAGGGTCTTTAACTGATGAACAGGGGGCCCTGGGGCTCCTAATTGACAACCAGGAGGCCATGTGGCCCCTAACTGACAATCAGGGGGTCCAGGGGTCCCTAACAGATAAACGGGGGTTCCGGGGTCTCCAACTGATGAACAGTGGGCCTTGGGACCCCAAGGTCCCCAGGGCCTCTAACTAACAACCAGGGGTCTCCGGGGCCCCTAAATGACACCAGGAGGCCCTAGGGCCCCTAACAGACAAACGGGGGCCCCGGGGCCTCTAACTGATAAACAGAGCACCCTGGGGCCCCTAATTGACTACCAGGGGCCCCCAGGGCCCCTAACTAACAACCAGGGATCTCCCAGGCCCATAACTGACAACCAGGGTGCCCTGGGGCCCCTAACTGGCAACCAGGGGGCCCCTAACCGACAACCAGGGGGCCCCGGAGCCCCTAACTGACGACCAGGGAGACCCAAACTGATGACCAAGGGTCCCGAGCCAGAGGCCCCGTAATTCAAATTTTTAACAATTTATATGCAAAACCTGTAAAAAATCTAAGAGTTTTGCGCTAAAAGTTGCAATTCCAGGCCTTCGTTTAACGTTGTTATGAACTTAATGCTATTACACAGGCGGTAAGGCGACGATTTTTTTGAGTCTTCACCTAATTTTGGGCCAAAAACCGGACTAAATTTGAGTGAAGACCTTTTTTTGTTTATTTGTTTTGCTCTTCACCTGACTTTCGACAGGAAAAACGGACTGATTGTGGATGTAAAAATTTTCATTCAGGACTTTCTTATTCTCAGATTTTCGGAATCTCCTGGCCCCCCCCTTTCCAAAATCCTGCGTACGCTACTGGTTACCACCTGCTATCTGTCTGCGCATGGTCAACCACTTAAAGGCGGTGAATCATCCACCAATTTCGGTGGTTTACAATAGCTAAAATTGAACTATAATTTTTGATATTTTTTGTTTTAATTTTGGGGCTGCGGTTACAAATGTTTTTCAACAAATACAAAAAGATATCCTCTGAAAAAAGTTTTTGGAAACTCTGTGATTTGTTTTCCCGCCGAAACCACAGTAGGCTTAATAGTGTAGAGAACTGTGGTTTTGGCGGGAAAACAAAACTCAGAGTTTCCAAAAACTTTTTTCGGAGGATATCTTTTTGTATTTGTTGAATAGCTTTGCAACCGCTGCCCCAAAAATAAAACAAAAAATATCAAAAATTATAGATCAATTTTAGCTATTGTAAACCACCGAAATTGGTGGATGATTCACCGCCTTTAAAAGGCGGGAAATCCCTTCAAGGGCTTTTCTCTGAGGCGCAACAAGTAAACTTGCTCACTTGGGTTTGTTCACCACACACTCCCCTCAATTTTGAGCTTAAAGCGGAGCAGCTGTGAATTATCATTTTTTGTTGTGTTTAGTGTGGTATCTCCGACTCGGTATCGAACCCGTGACTTTAACCCCAGAGGTAGATGATATCCACTCGGCCGTCTGATTTTAGACTCTTCGTAAACTAATGAAGATTCTATGTTCTGACTGAGCTGTGAATGACCACTATTCTTCTTTGCAACCAATGAACTTCTCTGGTCTACCTGCCTATTTACCAACGCCTGCTCGGTCTATTTCACTCGTATATTTGTTGAAATTTCTCTTATTGTCAGAGGTGGAGTCCTCGAGGACGTCCTTGGCCTCGAGGACTTTCTCGAGGACACATTTTAAAGTCCTTGGCCTTGGCCTCGAGTCCTCGAAAATTGCCCTGTCCTCGGCTCGAGGACAGCACTGTTTTTGAATTGTTGAAATTTTGTAGATTGCCTGAAAAAAAAAATTTTAGAAGGCGTTTTTCTGGAGAACGCTTGAAAAAAATTTTGAATACTTTTTTGAGATCGCCTGAAAAAAATTTTTAAAGACCTTTTGGTTTGGAGAACACTTGCGCTTGTGTCCTTGGTCCTTGACCTCGAGCATTCCTGTCCTTGGCCTCAAGAGGGTCTGTCCTCGGAAAGGCTGTCCTTGGCCTTGGCCTCGGATTTTTTTTGTGTCCTTGGCCTTGGCCTCGAGCCTCGTGTCCTCGACTCCACCTTTGCTTATTGCCATTGTCATCGTCAACTTCGGTTTTCAATCTCAATAATTTGTGCTCACTTGAGAGTCTTCCTTTTCATTCCGTAAAATACTTTGGTCACGCTTGACTAGTGCTTTTTGAAAATTAATTGTCTCTTCAAAAATTAACTTGGCGCTGACGTTATCGTCTGGACTATAGATAAGGTTTGCGCCATCACCATCTAACGCAACCTTTACGTTTTGTGGGATTAGGGATGCAAGTAACTGGGTAAGAGAAATTAAATTTCAGTATTCTTCAGTCGTTAGCGAGTTTTGTTCTAAGAATCGCAATATATCTTGTAGCAGCGATAGGTAATGTTAGCCTAGTTCTGTAGGTAGTACTACAGACTGTGTACTATCACTGTAAAAGACCTAAAGTAAGATGTTTACAGGTATACCTGATACGGTAGGCTATATGCTTCTCAATCGCCCAAATGTGTGCCTATAACGTGCACTAGTTAAAAACAAACGCAGAAATTAGAACTAGACCACAATTTGTCAAAAAGTTCAGAGTTGTTTTGGAAAATCAAAATTCTGTAATTTTTGCTAACCTGTACAGTAGCCTAATGTATATCTGAAATCAAAGGTTTCTTGTACCAACTTTGCTACAATGAAGCAGAGAATAGATAGGAATTGCAAGAATGGTAGAAGAAGCGTTGCAAAAGTCATGCTGCCTAAATAGTCTAGTAGTTGCTAGTATAATAGATGTGTCATTAAGAGTCAGTCAAACTGCAATGACTGACTCCATGCTCCACTAGGCTATACGAATGCATAATTCACTTCATTGCATGCATGATATATTTCAAGAATTGGGCTGAAAAATATATTTTGCATTGCAGAAATATAGCCTAGCTTATGGAAGTTTGAAGTTTTTTTTACCTACCTGTAGGCCTAGTTGGCTGTAGAATCCATGTCAGCAATGTGTGCTGGTGCTTTCATTTTCAAAATTAACAACCTCAGACCTCAGCAATGACATTAAAATTATTCCACTCAATAAAAACTTTAGGAAAGGAAGTGTCTAGGTCGTCGTTACGGTATTCGACACCAAATCGCTGCTGCACTGGCAGCCTGTTATATTGCTTTTTTCTCATTGCTTCGATTTAAATACGGCAGTTTGACGCATGAATTGCGAAGCCCAGCTAGTGTAGTGGCGCTTGCCTAAGAACCCGAGGGTTGGGGTATCAATGCGTGCTGGACATGCTTGGCAGAAATAGCGCTAGAAAGCTACCGTATATCACTGCGTAATTCTTTTTTTTTCTCTAAAACCTTACGATTAGAGTTAGGGTTCGGGCAGCAATGCCAGCTTGAGAGATAGTAAAATGAACAGCAAAATGAAACAATCGGCGCCGCCGGTGCAGCAGCAATTAGATGTTGGAAACCAGGCTGGTGCAGCAGACACTGCCTTCAGGAAATGCTAAATGCCTGCATGCCTTATTAAAACTCATTACAGATTAGTCAGTTAGTTGAGATTCTTCATTTTTATTCTGTTACTGTACTAAAGTTTAGATTTTTGAAACAGCATTACAGTAGTAGAAGCTATTTTTGAAATCTGAAATTTGAGCATTTGGCAAATTAGTTTTTTGCTACAAATGTTTGACTTTTTGCACGAATTACATTTGTAACACAGTACATAATAATTTTTAATCTGCAATTATCGTCAAGTCAAAACAGTAGAATGTCGTTTAGTATAAGCCGTCAGCTTTTTTATGGAAGCTCTGTGACCCGTGCATGACTGCATAAGCGCGCGCGTGCTATTTCTTCTCTCATGCATGCACACATTAGGATTAGGGTTAGATTTGGGAAATAGCTTAGATCAGCGAGAAAGAAAAAGCGCTAATACACAAGTCGCCAAGCTACCAAAAAAAAAACAAAAACAAACGGCTTATACTTAATGACACCCATTCCGTCCAAGTCAAAACAGTCAGTAATTGTTTGTGATTGTCTGTGGAATATTTGTATTTTATTTAATAGGTAGGTTACCTTGTCAGTTGTACCCATCCACTGTTCCCAAACAGTAATTGTTAAAGCAAAAAGTTTAATCTTGTGTCTGCCCGTTTGTTGATATTTATTTTTGGAACTTTAATAGGATATGCATTGTTGGTTGATTATATTTACTTTACAGTTTCAAGTTCATATAGCTTACCCCTACACTTATACATCAAACCTTTACTTATTGATTGGCTCGAATGTGATGCTGATAATAATGTGCCCCAACATTTTAAAATGATAACCGGCTCCTAAATTGCAATGTTCATATGGTAATACACAGAGGTGGGCACTTGCGCCGTTATTGTCTTATATGGCGCTACTATTTTACCTGCGATATAGCGCTTGTGTCACAATTATTTTTAAATGGTTGCGCTAACACTTGCGCCGCAAGTATTTTAGTGATTTTGAGCGCAATCGCATTAGCGAAATTCAAATATAATTGGGAATGATTGTTTTTCAATCAACTCTAATTAAAGTTTAGAGAAACATTGACAAGGTGCATATAGGCGTAACCAGGGTTTTTGATTGGAGAGTAGGGCCAAACTGCAAATCACACGTAATGACGTCATCAAAAATTTTTAAATAGAGGTACTTTTTATGGGACAAAGATATTGTAGAATGGATGATCAGAAGCCAGGCCTGGGTTGGCATGTAACCTGGATGTTGGTGAATGGGAAAGACCTGAACCAAAAGTTAAAATAAATAAATAATGAAAATCAACTAAGGTACAACTCAACGAACTTAATAAGAACAGAGAGATGAGGGTGACTGGGAAGTGAGCTCTCACTCTTTGAGTCTTCAGCCACCCCCATATGTGTCGAAGGAGGCGGCCTGCAGTCGTAATTGAACTCGAGTCGCAGTATTGTTTATGCAATAATCCGAGTGCAGTTCTGCTCGGCTGTGCTGCTGACAAAGATAAAAGGTTTCCAAAATTGGGAGACGTGGTGAGCAAACTAGTTTGACTCAAACTTAGCACAGTTAGGGGTCTGGGTGCCAGCCGCTGGGTGATTTATCGTAATTTTTTTGGAAAAAAATAGCTATTTTAATGCCATTTGGATCATATTTTGCAGGTTTTCAGTGGCATTTGAAATAACTAAATTTTTGGTTTTGAAATTAAACATTTGAAAGCCAATTGAAAAAAATTAATTGTTTAGTCTTCTCTCTACTTAAAGATCAAGTCCAAAACATGTTTAAAATCTCGAATTTGGTGATAAATTTTGTAAGTAACTTGGCCCAGGTGGGAGAAGCAAGGTACATTGCCTGGTACTTAGTCTGGCTTTTGTTACCATAATTCAAAAACAAAAAACAGCAAAACTATTTAATCACAACTTTTTTCCTTGTACTGGAAAACTTGAAAGTTATTGTGAACAGGAGAAATAGCATCCAATAGCTCTTATAATTATTGCGTAGATGGTGCAATTTTCTAAAACAAAAAACTTGCTGATTTATTTAGCGTGCTCCATTTGTCAGAGAGTGATACTAATTTCTCCAGCTCCACAAAATATGGATCGAAGCTTGTAAAGGATTTACTTGACAAGCCATTAGAAAAAAACAGTGACTCCGAAGGTGTTTGCTTATCACCACATGAAGACTTTATCAGTAGAATTTTTTAACACCTGGATTCTTTTAAGTACGTGTGTTGAGAGTTTTTTTCATTAGGTGTAAAGACATTTTTTGCCCAAAAGGGTGAAGCAATGCACATTTTCTAATACTTGTATTTTTTAAAGGAAATCAATAATTTTTTTACTTGTTTCGTAGCGTGCACACTTTGTTTTGAATGTTAGTATCTTTACCGCAGCCAAGCGCAGTTTGAGCTGTGATAGTCAATTAGAATTATGTTTTTCAAAACGTCACACTTGCGATTGCGCTTGTGGCGCAATTATTTTTGGCTTGCGAAAATGCTTACAAAAGTGGAGTTTTGTTTTTCTGGAGCGAACCCAAAGTTGGTCAGGAGAAGTGACTGAATTTTGGTTAAAACCTTCTTTTTTTTTGTGATCACCAAAATTTGGCTGGAAAAACCGTTTCAATTTTGGTGAAGACCTTTTTTTTGGAGATCACCTGATTTTGACAGAAAAACCGCCTCAATTTGGTTCAAGACTGATGAAAATTTGGGTCAAGTTCGTTCACTGCTGTTTTCACCTCTCAAAAAAGCCCACTCCCCTTTGCAAAATCCTGGCTACGCGTCTGGCATGTTTAATGTACCGGTATTGATCTTTTGTCACTTAATAGCGTCAGAAGCTTAACTGTTTGATGATGCACAAATCTTTCCTTGCCATAACTACTTCTTGCTTGGAGGAAACTGTAACCTACATGCTTAAGTCTGAGGATTTCTTCGAATTCTTGTCCACTGAATTTGCTGCTTGTTTAAAACTGCCAAGCAGAGACAAATCATCGTAATCCGTCTTATCCGAAGACGCAACAACGTGACCACGGTGCAAGTTGAACTCAGATTATGCAATCAAGGTCGTTGTAAAAACAATGCTTTTACCTTCTCGGCTACGCTAACGACTTGTGTAGTTGCTTCTCATTGCCCAATGTTGTTTTTTCAGATGATGTAAAAAAGAATCTAGCAACCAGTAAATACAACAAAGTTGATTTGGAAACCGAAGTGGTCAAGTGGTTGACCAGTGCGCGAGATCGAGGCGGAAACCGGTCCAAAAGAAGGAGATTCGGAAGCGCTCCCGTGCCAGCTCTAAGTTAAAATGATCTGTAATGCGTTTGCTTTTCCGTGTACTGTTGTTGTGCGTGAATTCGGTAATCACCGTAAGTTGGTAAAAATAAACCCTCAAATATTGATTGTTCTGATGACTTGTGTTTCGTCCTGGCTAATTTTTGTGACGTAATAGCTTGCCGCACAAAATTTGCTTCCAAGTGTTGTTTTGCCCAAAATCATAGTTAAGCTTTTCTTGTTTTTTTGTATCTAAATTGGTTAAACCGGAATGAACCCTTTGATGGACAACGTTTTGGAAGATTATTGTTTTGCGTTAAATTTAGGGTTCTCTGAGTCATTTGTTTTTTGCCGCGGTTTCTTTTTATATTGGAAATCTATCATTTTCGAAGTTAACAGTTTTAGCGAAGGTTGTGCATGGAGGTCAGAGTTATCAAAAATTAGAAATTATTAAATTATTATCTGAATTTCAATTGTAATTGTAGAATTTGACAGTACAGTTTGATTGACATATTTCTCGAAACTTGACTTTTAGTGATCTTTTTCTAAATTACTTTTTTATTACTAAATTAATTATTGTTTTATATTATTTTATCAATTTACGCTAACTTTGCTTTTGTTTTTTAATTCTATTTGAATAAGAACGATAAGGTAATTAGTTTAGTTTTAGATAGATAATAGATAGGAATAGCCTAATAGATGCATGATTGATTGATTATAGTCAAGCGATAATAAAGCCAGAAGACTTCGAAGATCGAGAAGACTTTGGTAACTGTCGCTTTTGAATAGAAATGTTTGAGGCCATGTTTTGGTTGAAAATCACACACAGGAGAAGAAAGAAGAAATTCCGACGACTTCGCATTTAGGGATCAGTAAAATAATGTAGCCACAAGCTTATCGGGCGTATACGAAATCAGTCGTAAATTATATACTACTAGTTTATTTATTAAAGTAGATTTCACCCCAGCGGGGCATCATCAGTTAGATCTAAAAACAATCAGCGTATACTTTAAAACCAAAATCATCATAAAACCTATAAATAGACTATAACATCAATTAAATTGAAAAGAACATAAAATGGACTTCAATAACAGTAAAATTAAAGAAAATATAATACTGTATATAGCAAAACCTCTTTCGTAAAGCAAATATATTGAAAACCTTGTTTTATCTACACCATCACTACATCAGAAAAAAAACTATACAAAAAAGTTGTTTAAAATAATAAACCTCACAAAAAAAATATAAATTTTTTTTCAATTATAAAAAGCGTTGCGAAGAAACCAAAAAAGTAAACATATCTCCAAATCTTAAACTGTAGAAAACTTCAATCTTTTTTCAAAAAAATTGGAATTGGAAAAGAAAACATTACCAAACTCTTACCTTGGTTGGCAAATCCACAAGTAGGAAGAAAAGGACCTTTATATTTATATTTTTTTGTAGGGGTTTATTATTTTAAACAACTTTTTTGTATAGTTTTTTTCTGATGTTGTGGTGGTGTAGATAAAACAAGGTTTTCAATATATTTGCTTTGCGAAAGAGGTTTTGCTATATACAGTATTATATTTTCTTTAATTTCACTGTTATTGAAGTCCATTTTATGTTCTTTTCAATTTGATTGATGTTATAGTCTATTTATAGGTTTTATGATGATTTTGATTTTAAAGTATACGCTGATTGTTTTTAGATCTAACTGATGATGCCCCGCTGGGGTGAAATCTACTTTAATAAATAAACTAGTAGTATATAATTTACGACTGATTTCGTATACGCCCGATAAGCTTGTGGCTACATTATTTTACTGATCCCTAAATGCGAAGTCGTCGGAATTTCTTCTTTCTTCTCCAGTGTGTGATCTTCAACCAAAACATGGCCTCAAACAATATAACTTTGTTACGTACTGTAGAAGAAATCTATCAGAGAATATAAAATTCATGCTTGTTACACCAAATTGCTCTGACCAAATCTGTTATTGCTTTGTGTTTATATAAAAGCCGACTGTTTTGACTTTTTTTACTAACCTAATTGAATTCCTTAGAGCAGCTAATAGTTTTTCTCTTAGAAGAGTTACGCACCAGTAACGTTACTAAAATTAAAATTACAAAAGGAACTATAAGTAACAACTTTTGTCATTTTGACCCATGCTACACACCAGCCAGAATTTTTATTGTTTTTTTGAGTCCGGCATTACTTATGAAATAGGTGCAAATAAGTATAAAGTTACGACAATTCAATACTAACTCCAAAAATTGACACATTTTTGTAGCAATTCGAAGTTGCGTCCAACGTCTGCAGTTTTGTATTGTAGGGTAAAATTAAAAGTTACGTTATTATAAGCTTAACCAAAGATGTTTAAGTTAAATTTTATTGGACTATACAAAACTAAAAAGACTTTACCAGTTGTCCAGTTCTAGCAAGAAAAAGGAAAAGAATAGCATTTTAGTAATTACTTTGTAAATGCTATTTTTGTGATGCTTTCAGTGCGTTATACTCGACGATACAGTACATGCATTATAATTTCTGCTGTGTAGCATGTATTCTATGTTGGGTAATTTTCTTAAACCTTTTGTTATAACAAAAATAACAGTCAAAATTGTGCGAAGTTACTTAAATTTTTTTTAAACTCAGCGACATGTTTTAAGGAAAATAAATTGGACCTATAAACCGAATTAAAGGTGACTGAGAGGTAGACTAAGTGTCAGAAATGGCACAAAATTGTAATTTTAAATTTACTTGTCTTTGTTTGACCATAGAAAGAGGTATTTACAAAATTTTGTTGCCATATGAAACAGGAAGTATTAGTGGGTGTGATACCTCCTGCACCACTTATTTATATATATTTACGAAAATAAAAGTCAAGGCTATAGATCTTTCAACACAAATTAGTCTATATTTTATTCCAGAGACATTTCGGCTAGTAACTCTAACTATTATCAATCCACAAATAAAAAAAAAAAAAGCGACACAGTCAGAACATAGATTCATTATTTAGTGGACTAAAAACAGACGCGCAAAAGAAAAAGAGAGGAGTACTGAAGAAAAAATGTTTGCTCTTTAATTGCAGCGAAGTTGTTTTGCGGTCACGCGTATTCGACTGATTTGATTGGACATATTCTTAGCGCGAGCAAAGCAAGGAGAAAAAAGTCACGCTGAAAGTCACGGTGATTGGACAAATCGGCATATTTTAGAAAAATAAACCACGAAGAAAAAAAAGAAAAATTGTCAGTTTCCAGTCTACTACAGAGTATATGGTCAAAAGTTTAACAACAAGCGTGCAGTAAATTATTCAAGACAAAATTAAAACCTTATTCAATAATAATGACGTAATTAACTATACGCTATCTACGCTCAAAGAGTGAGCAGTCATCACAAATTTCATCTTGAAAAATCAAAATACTGTAAAACCTAAAAATAACCTAACTAATAATCTGAAACCGACTAAAACCAAAAAACTCACCAAAATAGCAGTTCCATACTTATTATTTATCAAAGGTTTTAATTTTGCCTCTGTAAAGGCTCACTGCATCGTTAAACGTGTAATTGTTGCCATTATTTTTCGTTTGTAGATTAAAGGTAATGGTTAAAGCCACTAAACGAAACGTCTCTAAATTGAACAGAATATTTTAAAACATTCAACCCTGGGTATTTTTTTTTCAAACTGATCTTTCAAATCTATCGCAAATGCCCCAAAGTTTATTACCATCTTTGGCAAAGAGGTTGACTTTATCAGCCATATTGCAGCAACAGACAAAATTTTTTAAATAGATATCATTTTTATTACACGCTAAACGTTTTCGACCATTCTTCTGGTCCTCTTCAGAGCAAAATAATGACATGTTAACAGTTTAAGAACAAACTAGCAAATGAGCAACTTTCAAAACAGCAATGTAGTTTAACTCAACGCAACAAGTACGCAATTTTAACGTAACAATTGTACTAATTGTGTAATGACATGAAGATAATATCTCGTATACATTTAGAAAAAAAAAACGCACACACACAAAAACATAATATTACATGCCAACCCAATAAACATTTTGTAAAAAAGATGAACCATCAGCATGGAGCTGTCTATTGAGTTGTAGGTTGTGTTTTTTTATGAGTAAAGCTTCTTGTATCTTTGTAGCATATTCTGAACTACAAGTAAGCAAAACTTTAAAACCCTTCAAATCTGTATTGTTTAGCTTGCAGTTTTGGCATATTTTAAAGTGTTCACGTATTGCAGATTTGAATAGTTTTTAAGTTTTGCTTACTTGTAGTGCAGAATATGCTTCAAAGATACAAGAAGCTTTACTCATAAAAAACACAATCCACAACTCAATAGACAGCTCAATGCTAATGGTTCATCTTTTTTACTAAACGTTTATTGGGTTAGCATGTAATATTATGTCTTTGAGTTGAAAAAGGCTGTTTTAGATTGAACGTTTTCGTCCTGCTCTTTTAATGAATCTACGCTGGAATAAAGAAAACCTAATTGCAGTGGTATATTTATAGAGGTTGACTACATTGAAATGACAATTGGTTGCTATTATGACGTAAAATGCAGCAAAAATCACCTAAAATTGTATAAAGATAATGCAAAAGTATAGAAAATGTAGAAAATTTCTTGTCGTTCTCTGATTGGTCAAAATTGGTCATTTTGGCAATTTGATTGGTGGAAAAATATTGTTTCGGTTTCGTCGGAAAAGTGAAAAAATTAATGTGAAATATGGAGTGAATAAACGAATTCCTTTTGACGGCAGAGAATAGGCTGTAAGGAATTGATGTACAGGTTGCTTCCAGAATTGATAAATGGAATGAAGATCTTGCTGTAGCCAAAATGGAAAATTGCGCATCGTTGAAATGTTTGGCACATTCTTAATTCTCTAATAAATGCTGTCCGCTTGAAGAATCACAGTAGACACTCTGGGTGCTAGTGATTTTGCATTCTCGATTAGGCAGATTTTTCGTCTGTCTTTTGTCACTTCTTATGCATCTCGAAATAAGTTGATTAATTCTGTCTTGCAATGTTGGGAAGTCCGAACCACGTACCCACGTTGGGAAGTTCGACCCACGTACCGACAGTCAACCTCTATATACACTAGTCAACCTTTATATCTACCACAGCATTTTAATTTTTCTTCATTCCAGCGTAGATTCATGAAGGACGAAAACGTTTAATCTATAACAGCCTTTTTCAAAGCTACTCATATTTCTTCTTCTTTCTTCATTGCCCGCT
This sequence comes from Trididemnum nubilum, assembly GCA_963965965.1. Taxonomy (NCBI): domain Eukaryota; kingdom Metazoa; phylum Chordata; class Ascidiacea; order Aplousobranchia; family Didemnidae; genus Trididemnum; species Trididemnum nubilum. The sequence continues at coordinate 9,252,788 of OZ014484.1, read as the reverse complement.
TTTCCGTGAGGGTTGCGGGGGCAGTAGCTCAAGATTAAGCCGCCACACCTCACGGTCATCCATCACCTCCATCATTTCGCTTGGGCGAAGTCCCAAGCGATTCCATCCAAGATCCTCAATGGAATCGGTCCATCTAGTTCTAGGTCGTCCAACTGGTCTTTTCTCGTTTGCTTTGGCAAGTAACGCTTGTTTGGGAAGTCTTTCCTGGTCATATGCTTTTTCAAGATCGACAAAGTATGCAAAGAGATCTTTGCCATACTCCCAAGATTTCTCGAAGGTTTTCTTCAGAGTGAAGATTTGATCCGTGGTGCTGCGACCCGGACGAAAACTGCACTGACCATCTTCCAGTTTTGTTTCCACTATTTTTCGGCATTTCCTTTCAAGGCATTTGGCATATACTTTCCCTGGCAAACTAAGGAGTGTTATCCCCCTGTAGTTTGTATATTGCTTGCGATCTCCTTTCATGAATATCGGAATAATCACACCTGTTTGCCAATCTCTGGGAGTTTTGCCAAGCTTCCACGCAACTTGACACACTCGCGTTAACCAGAGAATTCCTTCTCCAGTCAGCGCTTTCAACAACTCGGGTCTGATTTCATCTTCACCTGCAGCTTTTCCAGATTTTAACCCTTTATTTGCCGTTGCCACTTCTGCTGCAGTGAAAGCTTCGCCCTCCCCTAGATGTGTCACTTTGTGTGTGTCACGAGTCAGTGCCTTTGCAGGATTCAAAAGACCTTCAAAGTATTCTCTCCATCGTGAAAGGATTTCATTCTCATTCGTTAGAATGTTACCGTCAGAATCCTTGATTTAGTACGTGATACTCGATCTTTTGCCACGTAAACGGCGGATGGTCTGCCAAAATACTTTGTTTGCCGAAAAATAGTTGGAATCCAACCGACGACCAAACTCTTCCCATGACTTTTCCTTGAATTTCTTTACTGCCAAAGTTGCCGCTTTTCGCGCCTCAGTGTACCGGGATTGCAAATTCAAAGAGTGGAAATGATAGCTCCGACGCTATTGAAAGCTATTTTGAAATTCTGTACCGCTAACAAGCTTTTCAAATGTTTTTGTGTGTGTGCGTTTTTGTTTTTTTTTCTGAATGCATACGAGATATTATCTTCATGTCATTGCATAATTTGTACAATTATTATGTTAAAATTGCGTACTTGTTGCGTTGAGTTAAACTACATTGCTGTTTTGAAAGTTGCTCATTTGCTAGTTTGCTTTTAAACTGTTAGCATATCATTATTTTGCTCTGAAGAGGACCAGAAGAATGGTCGAAAACGTTTAGCGTGTAATAGAAATGATATCTATTTAAAAAATTTTGTCTGTTGCTGCAATTTGGCTGTTAATTACTATCACTCAATATTTCATTACATACACTTAATGACGTAGTAAAGATTTTGAAAGGAGGAGAGGCAAAATCAAAGCCATTGATAACTTTTAAAAAACCAGCTGAAACAAAAATGCTTTTACTCCAAATTTAAAGAGAAGACCAAATAAAGGTCACACAGCATCGTTCCGTCCCAATTAGACTGCAATAGATAAAAGCAGATTTTTATTAAAGTGTAAAACATAAAACGCCACAAATAAGATCTTCACCTTATTTTCGCTTGGTGCTTGGCCATAAAACTTTTACCCTAGCATTCGATGCAATGGGGGTTGCCTGATGATAAAGAGAAGGGGGCGCTTCCGGATTTCATTGAAAGTTGGTTATGGACATTTCAATAAATTTTGGAGTAAAACAAACAAAAAGAGATGGCATGGCACAACGCCCCCTAAATATACGCTACTGCATACAGCAGCAATCGTGGCATTGTACCGTTATAAATTTTCTTTCCAAAATAAATAAACAAAACCAAACAAGAAATTTCATAAAGCACCGTTCATAGTTTTGAAAAAAATAAAATCTCTCTCAGCTAGTAACCTTTGAATAGATCTTTCTAGAGGCAGCATGTCATAAATGTTCCAAAAATAAAAGCCGTCCATTTTGTTGTAAAATTAGTTGCTTTTTTATTTCTGTACACTACAGCATATTCTATGATTGGTGTTTTGTTGTTTTTGCAACAAAGTTTTATGCAAAGTCCAGAGAAGTTACTTATTTATTCAATGCTCAAATTGTATAATTAAAATTTGTGCTGTAATCTCCAATAAACATTTAAACGTATAAAATAACAAAGCAGTCGCTTCCATTTATGTAAGTGATCACCACAACCCACTATCAATTTAGTAAAAATTTACATATTTAATAAAAATTTAATTTTTAGCAAATAACCTTTAAAAGCCTTCACATACACCGAAATTAAACAAAAAGAAAGAACACTGTAGAAAAATTTAAAGTTGACGCTTTATTAACTCTTACTGTATACTCAACATTCGCATTCTGTTATCCGTCGCGATTATCAGCTCTACTTAACTATAAAAGCAGTTACGCGCGTAAATACGCGTGATCGGTAAAAATTGCCTAATACTGATGGTTATTATAACTTTCAAACGATCAATAAATTAGATTCACAAAAGCATTGCAAAATAAACACTAAAAATAACAAAGAAACAGAGCAATAAAGCAAAAAAATAAGTTTACGCTTTGTGCAATTGACTATTTTTCCAACGAATTTTACATGGGGGAGGAGAACAAAAATATCATCTGCTTAGGTCTTAATTTTTTCAGAGGTTATTTTTGAGTAAATTTGTCTGCTCTGCTTACACTTTGTGCAAATAGAACAAACAATTGCTCAAACTTGGCAGAACACCTTGTGATTTAATTTGATATACTGTACAATTTCATACAAAACTTCTGAATGCAAAATAAATATGTGAAAATATGAACGACATTAATGCGAGTCGAAGTAATTTATGACTAGGGCGGCTGTTACTGATCACGCGGATTTGTGTGCAGAAATACACAAGTCATTTGACTGCATGCATTTACTCCTTTTTTCTTTTTTTGCATTTATGATGAAAATGCTATCTCGCGTGTTTTCGCGTAAGAATACGCGAGATCGGTAAAAGCCGTCTAAGTTCAAGTTTTCATAATAAGGGTCTCATTAGCTAAATAAAAAGACATCATCAGTACAGGTGAACTACAATCAGAAAAAGTGAGCAAAAACGTTTAGTATTATTAAAGTTTATTCATCAGAACGACTTACAAGAACTGTTGTTTCCTAAGAAAGAACAGAACAGAATTTTTTTTTGTTGCTCAAAAACCTCGCTACAAGTGCATAGCAGATGGAAATGTAAGCACAAACGCTAAAAAGAAGAAAAATAATAATTCAGTTGATGCTGCGAAAAAGTAGAACCAGAATGTTTGGTTGGTGCCATTAATAAATGATTAAGTTTCATTGATCAGACCGAAAATGCAATTATAATTCCCTCTACATTTCTTGCAGTCGCAGTGGTCTGAAAAATAATTGAAAATAGATTAATTCGAGATAGCTCATCAGTTTTTCAAGACTCTTCAGCTGCATATAACTTTTCAGGAGTTTTCAGTTGTGTACATAAAATACAGGCTGGAAGGTGACTATACCACAGGTGATTAAATTTTCAAAAGTCAGATACAAGGCACATGAGTTTGTAATAGTACTTAAACTATAAAAATATACACTGTACAATAAATTGTAGATTGAATGGATCTTTTACCTGAGTTTTCTTTCAAAAAGTCTTGACAGTTCTCATGGTTAACTTCACTAAAATTGAGCTTTCTAAGTACGATCTTCCGTTTCGAAGATATGACAGTTCAGATTTTTTGTTGGAAACACTTTAGGTGTTTTAGAATTTGTGACAGGGTTGCTAATTATAGAAACAAACTTTGAAAAAATAACTAAATCACTGTATGACCGCATGTTCCTAACTCGCAATAATTGTTTCAAAGCAGCGTTGATGTCCAAGCAAAACAATACAGGTTCAGAACCGTAAATTAGCTGCTTTTCAAGAAATTACAGACCACCTTTCCAAAACTCAATCTTCTGTCACAAAACTGGCAAAATGGCAACCCTAAAGTAGTAGGAAACTTATCAACTTTGAACTGAAACATCGTGAAAATGGGAAGACGTAGAAAGTTCAAATTTGGTGAGAATGCATTTTATTACTTAGTAGTTGTTAACGTTTCAGCTTAAAATGAAGAAAGAAAGTGGCGGTAAGCAGGCAAAAAAAACAAAAAAACAACGAGACCTTAACTTAAAAGAGCAAAAGTTCTGAGAAAGCTGCCAGTCAGACTTTGATAATATAAGATACTTCAATACACAAAACAAGCTCTGATCTGATCAAAAAAACAAATAAATTTTTGCATAGTCAACTTGGCTAAATCTAAAGTAGGCAATGCGCCATCCCATTCCTCAAATTACCATTTTGTCGCTTGAGACAAGAAAAAAAAAAAAAAAAAACGAAAAACTTGGAATCATAAAATCATTATTACCGAAATTTATAGGAGCTACTAATATCCGGCCAATTGGTCGCGCGGTTACGCGTTTGCCTCTGGAACGGAAAATCTGAGGTTCAAATCTCGAATCGATCAAATCGAACAACGTGTTGCCAACGGCTTGCTACCGTTGCGATGTTTTTTTAGAAGGAGTTGTGTAATCCAGGCGCAATGACACAGAGGTAGGCCCAACAATCTACTCGCTTCGGCGTAACGCAGCGCGTTTAATGAAAGATGTGATAACAAATATACCGAAAATAATATAACGTTGCTCTAATTAGAAAGTAATAAACAACGGCGGTATAAGTAACACTTCGGAAGCTGACTCTTCAGTCTTCATTCTACCAACAAGAAAAAATTCGAATGAATGCGAGCTTAATTAGTTCCAAAGCAATTCTATTTAAATCAAAACCTGATGAAAAAAGTGCTATGTGCTTTTGAAGCTCGTTCAAAAGAAGAATGAATCGTGCAGATTTGAAAATGTTACTTCCTTTTGTTTATCAAATAAACAAAAGATATTATTATTTAGTTATTATTATGAATCAATATTGACATAGCCTGCTACAATCTCTGTAATAATTGCCACAATACAGCACAAAATATTGGTTCTAAACACTATAGTATTGTACTACATTTTTTCAAGAATCTCGAAATAATTCGTAAGACCAAGATTTACGCGTCAAAATCGTGGTTATTTTTACCTGCACTATTTAGTCCATATGTTTGTCTGCATTGGATTAGGTATTTGCCGCCACTATTTCGTTTGCAATACTTTTCACAAGTCTCCTTGACAAAAAAAAAATGTTGCCGTTATTTGAAAGTAAATTTTCCTCATTTTTGTTTTATTTTCTTTAAAAGGGATAAAGCATCCAGCTAGGATTATGTGCCAAAAATAAAGAATAATCTAAAACATATTTTCATAAAATTTCAGCTTTCTGCAACTTATTGTTTCCGAGATATTTTATTCCATGTTAAATTGGTCTTCTCAACATTGTTGCCAGTTAAAATATATTTTCATAAGAATTGCTGAGATAACGTACCTAAATTTAACAAAGTATTTTTTTTGTAACGCTAATTCATGCTGAGGTAATTCTAATCAGGTGCTTTCAAAACAGTAAAACTTTGAAATGAATTATCTCAGTAAACTTAAGCCGTAAAAAGCTAAAACTTGGTTAAGATAAATGTAATTGTTTGCACATAAACCTAGCTGGATGCTTCACCAAGTTGCCTTGGCTAGAATGCTACGAAGCAGAGTTGTAAACGGGCGGACTAGTTCAGGCTGGAACCCGGCCAGAACCCGAAAACTTTGAAGCCCAAATCATGCCTGAAGAAAATCTTAAGTTAGGTCTAAAACATTAACAATGTTGCGAAGTTATTTTGATTATATTTTTGTGCACCTAAGACAAAAAGTAGATCTCAGGCCCGAATTAAGCCCGACATTTTTGTCAACTTTAGGCCCGAACCGGCCAGAACCCGGCCCGACTTAAAACTTTGCTACGAAGGGACATTTCAGTCTTCGACGAGTAAAGCTGTCACCTGACCACCTATCTATCTCACAAAATAGAGGCTTAAACTACTTCTTTTAATGGGAAACTTCAAACAAGGAAACTGTGAATTCCAATTTTGATAGTCTTTGGTTTGACTCTACCGGGAATCAAACTAAGCATAAGCAAGCCTACCGTTTCAATAGCAGACGTTTTTATCCACTCGACCACTGAAACAAGGTAATTGGTTCTTACAAAAATTGAAATAATGGAAAAAAAACGAACAACAAATAAGAAACAAAGAGATTTTTATCCGGCAGCGTGATATAGTGACTGATTGATGAACTGTGCCTCTTGCCGAGAGCTTGATTGCCCGTTTAAAGAGATACATTGTTCGAGATCGATTTTATTAATAAAATGAGAACTAATTGTGCTCATAAACAATTGCCCCAAACCTTGTCACACATTTTTCCATATTTACAAGAGTGGAATGTAATACGTTTGACTCCATATCATTGACAACCATAAGTTTCGAAATTTTGTGACATCAAAAAGGGATGACTTATCAAAATTTCTAGCAGAATGTATCGAAGATTGCGTTACTTATTCTGCAAAAATTTTTGCAAAGTCATCTTTTTCTGATGTCACGAAATTTCGAAACGCAGGGTTGCCAATGGTACAGAGTCAACAGATTAAACCGGATTTTTACAAATAAAAGGAAGATTTGGAACACCGGTTTATAAATGCTTGGAGAAGGTTTGGAGCACCTGTTTATAACTTAAAGTAGCTCTTCGATAAAAACTACCCTAATTAGTGAAGAAGGTTTGAGGCACCTCTTTATTACCTCATGTAGGTCTTCAATAAAAACCTATTTCTTCAATAAAACCTATCTTAAGCAGTATCGTATTAAGAATATTTTGTGCAGGTTGTTTGTTCAACGCATTTGAAAAGTGGCACAAAAATGCTCCCAGCTTAACTTCTGAATCGGATGACGTAGAATCATGAAGTTTGGAATTTAGCTACTCAAACGCTCCAAGAATTCCACTTCAAATCTGCTCAAATTAATTCCCAATTTTGTACCACCATCAAATTATTTGCACCGTGACATTTGTAGTATAAGAACGCATAAAGGAATTATTAGTTTGGGCTGCTCTACTGTAAGACAATTAAATGTACCGCCAAATAATTATTGAATTTAGAAAATGAATTGTGGTCGATATTATTACCTTAGGTTGGAAATACTCAGCTTTTTTTTTTTATTGCATAGATTGAAAGTTTTTGGTTATAATATCATTGTGGTAATTGCATTGATTGCATTTGTTAGATTTAAAAAATAATAAGCCGCACCATTACACTTTACACCACGTAAACTTACTGCAGTAAATGTTCTTAAGTTTCCTACGCCATCCGGACATATCGAGGGGGAACTTGCTATCATTTGTAACAGTTCACTTCCAGGAGAAATTTCAGTTTGGTCTAAAGTTGCGTTTGTTTCTAAAATAAGAAAAACAAAACTTGATCAAATTAACAAAGCCTCAGCGTAAATTTTATCGCCACGTCACCTAACAGTTTTACGGTGTATAATTTTGTAGCATGTCCCATTGCTGATACTTTCTACATTACTGTAATGTCTAACATTCTCTTTGTTTTCTGTTTTAGCCCTTATTTGGAACTTCGCGCGAGTGCGCGTATGACCTTTGTTTTTGTTCGCGAATTTTGGCAGATGAGGATTGATTTGCTTATAACTAACGAACGATCAAAGGTAGAAAGTTAAAATTCGGACTGAACATTAGACTTAATGAAAGCGTCGACGCATGCCAATTTTGGGGATTTTAAGTCACGATTTTTTGTTTTTCTTTTCAAGCTATGTACTTTAAAACCGCTAAACTCTCGGTATTCATACTTAAAGCTATCGTAGATATCAGGGAGGACTAGCGTCCGTTTAAACTAGGGAGTGACAGGTTGGGGGATCCCCTTCAAACAGGTCCTCCAAAATTTCGAACTTTTAAACCGTTAGGGCGAATGCACTAAATTTTCGGTATGGGTAGATAATAAAAATAAACAATTAAACTTTACAAAAAGTGGGGGTGCCACAATTGAGGCTGCCACAATTGGGGGGTCTATCCCTAATGGGCCCTCCAAAATTCAAACTCTATAACTTTGTAGGCTAGCCACATGAAATTTTTGAGGTAAGCAAATAAACAAAATTTGAAAAAAAACTTGGTGGCTCGAAAACGGGCCGACAAAATTCAAACTTTCAATTAATCCCTTACGCTAGATTCATGAAATTTTCAGAGTAGATAAATATAAGTTGAAGATGAAATATGACAGAATTTGGGGGTACCAAAATGAGGGGATAACAAAAGAAAGGGGTTTTTCTCAAATGTAGTCGCCAAAAATTAATCTTTTTAACCACTTTCGCTAGACAGATGAAATTTTCAGAATAATTAAATATAAATTAAAGATAAAATATGACAAGATTCGGAGATACCAAAATAAGGGGTCTTCCTCAAACTAGGTTGCCAAAATTCAAGCTTTTTAATCGCACACGCTAGACACACAAAATTTTCAGGATAAGCAAATATGAAGAAAAAATAAAGTTTGAAAAAACATAGAGATACCAAATTGAGGAGGTTCTCCTGAAACAGCGCCGCCGCAAAATTGAACCTTTTTAACCACTTATGTTCGACAGAGGGAATTTTCCGAATAGGTAAATACAGGTGAAAAGTATACTGCAATAGCACAAAATTTATACTCAAATAAATATGGTAAATAGTATTTGGTACATAGTTGCTTGACTTTAAACATTACAATTAGGGTTATGGAAAGCATAGAGTCGAGTAAATCAATATGAGTTTTTAATTTGAAATTATTTTAAAATTAGACACTGCAACAGGCGCATAGCCAGAAATTTGCAATGGTGGGGGTTGTTTCAGACGTCAAAACCAAACTAAGATGATCTTGACCCTGAATAAAAACGATTTTTGTGCGCGGAATTAAATAAAGACCAAAAAATTACAAAAAAAGGTCTTTGCCGCAAAATTTTCGGCCCAAATGAGGATAGGAACCAAACAAAGTGAAAAAAGAAAAGCATTCACCACAAATCGGTGGGGTTATGGTTTCACATCATAATAATGCGCCCCTCCACTCCCACAGCGACGCTACTGCTTATAAGTTTGTTTGTTGTTTTTTTTTTGAACATGAAAAGAAAATTTCTAAAATTACGAATGTTTGTAGCCGTACAAGATCTAAAAATCAGTTTTCGTATGCAAGGTTCAGTTTATTTTATTGCCCTCTACTTTGGGCTGGTGCCTCCTCACTTCGTTTGCTCTGACGACGGCACTGTCACATCTCCGCACGAGAAACTAACGGGTTGTGACTCGACCAACAGAATTTTTGAAAATATTCACTTACGGATATTCATAGCTTTTACTGGCAGCAAACGCTTACCTTGTTTTCGAAAACACCAAATACTATTGGGAACAGTGTCATTCCAGCAACAGCCATTGTCCAAGCATTGTTTTTGCGACATGTGCTCGTGACCACAATCTACACGCTCCTGCACAGGAACAATTGAGCATTCTGAACAACAAAGCAGATTGTTACAAAATAAATTATACAATGTTAATCAAATCATCTAATATAGCAGACAGCTGCTATTGTCAAAAAAACAACAACATAATCTACTCTACTTGCTTATTATTGCAGTTGCACATGGCTTTGGCAACATCATATGATTCCCCTTTGAACAAACTGGTTTTACGGGTAGTTAAATGTACCTTATGTACTCCATAAGCACGCAAGATTATTGAATTACAGAGTTGCCATATATCTTTGAAGTAGAAAATCGAGGTATGGTTACAACACCACATGCAATTTTTTGCGGAATTAAGGTGACGACCAAAAAAAGTCTTCACTTTTGCCACAATTTTCGTGAGATTTTAGAGATCATTACCAAACAAGCACATAAAAAAATTTTTGTCTCAGGGAGTCATTCCTTTAGTGAAATACCAAAAAATCTGAAACTAATAATGCGTTCCGGAACAAATGGTCAATCGGGTGGGACATCGGGAAAACGCCACAAAAACGGTAATGTCCCGGCTGGAACGAGACGTGTGGAAACCCTACCCAGACCCGTTATTTTTGAGATGTTATTTTCAAGAATCAAAGTCCAAGATTTCTACAATCGAAATCAAGAATTTTTTAGCAAACAGCTATCTACCTTTTCTTTGAAAGCACCAAATTGCATTTTTCGTGCTGCTATCCCAGCAACAACCTTTGTTCTCGCATTCTTGCTGCGACATGCCTGGTTCACCACAATCTAAACGCTCCTCAGGACGAACAAATGTCGGGCATTCTAAACAACAAAAGGATCTGAGTGAATTATTCATAAAAATGAGTCACTACAATTGCCAAATTGTGACTCGACAACTCATTTTGTTTTTTTCAGAATATGGAATTAGGATGATCAAAATCAGAAATTTCACAGCGTCAAGCGTTTTAGCCGGCGTTAAGGTGAATTTAAGCATTTTCCGTTTTTTTACGTTTTTGCTCCTCTATAAAAACGTATGTATTCCGTCCGCATTTTTGTAAGTCCATATCTGCACTAGAAAAAATGCTGCATTTTGATAAAAATTTTGTTCAAAAATTTTGTGTTATGATGATATTTCAAAATAAGGCTGTTTGTATACACGTCTACAAAATTATTTTCGGAAAACTTTTGTCCAGTATGTGGCAGTCTATAGTTATAGTATATATGGACATATAAAAATGCGAAAAAAAACATACTTTTTCATGGAGAAGAAAAAAAACGTACAAAAGCGGACGAAAAACGAATGCTGTGTAAATCCACGTTTAGGGTGAGCAAACTAGTCAAAAATGAACAAAAAATATGTTTTTTTAGCGAACATTTTGAACCCTACTTTGTACTCAATTTGTGCTTATATCACGCAGTTGGTGCAAAAATTGGATACAGGCTTTTTGGGGTAAGCAAAGGCCCGGCTACAACTGGAAATGCTGTGATGTAGTTCAAATAAATTTACTTATGATAACTATCCATCGAAAACCAGAAACTTTAAATAAAGCATCTTACCAGAATTTAGGTAAAAGTTAAAAAAAAAGGAGTGGGTTTATGCCAATACAAGCCGAAATGGAAACAAGGTTGTTAAGAAGATATTCTACGGATTGATTTTACGCTGGGTTATTAATTGAACCATAAAAATTTGAGGAAGAATATGTTTATAGCAAATAAAACCACAAGGTTAAAAACAGTTGTTTAGATTTTAAGTTTGTGACATAATCAGTTCAGTACTGTGTGCTGATTGCTGACCCATCACCGCTTCAATTAGTTTCTCGTTATGCAAACACGTTTTCAGCTTTTAAATATTTAACCCATCTTTATTACGTAACTATTAAGCAAAATCATGGCCGACGTCCTTGCTTGTCCTAATGCTACCGGACGCTTAGCGTATCATTAATTATTATCATAATGTTCTCAGTATTTATAGAACCGAAACTTGAATCTGAAAATTTTCAGGGTTTTAGTAACAGGCTTCCAGACTAGCCAGCGCAGAGTTGTAATACGAGACGGCTTTTTGGGTCGGGCTCAGGCTTAAACTTGACAAAAAATCTCGGGCTTAATTCGGGCCTGAGACGTGCTTTTTGTCTTAGATGCACAAAAATATAATCAAAATAACTTGGCAACATTGCTAAAACTTTCAGACCTAAGTTAACTTTCCGATTGTTTTGGGCTTCAAATTAGTTTTTGGGTTCGGGCTTATATTTTCAAGTTCGGGCCTAAACTAGTCGGCCCGTTTACAACTCTGAGCCAGCGAGAAACTTCAGGGGTCATTGGAGTTTACAAAAAGACAAAACTTACGTGAAACACAAGACCTAAATATACGCTCTTAGTTTGTCTACGTGCTCCACCAAGAGAGCGTTAGTTTCTAGAGCAATTAGTGAACATGTAATGAGTATGGTTAAAGTTTTACCTTCGTTTTTGCAAAAAAATAATGCTACATTTATTTACTTTTTTTCAATTTCTTTCATTGTTGCAATTTTTGAGAACGTCCAGGCTTTGTGCAACTTTTATGATCTTTGATCGAATATTTTTTTTTCTGCCACTTGAAAGTAATTTTATACACCTCAAGCAAATCTCAAGCAGAAGTTAAATAAAAACCTAAGCCCGACACGGCGCAAGTTTCAGGAATTATTTCATCTCCATTTTTAAACAAGTTAAGTTTTTATTTTGGGATATTTCAATGTTTTTTGAACGAATCCCGTAGCCTTTTGGAGATTTTAATCTTTTTAAGATTTTAGATGTTAGCATTTTAAAATTTTTAATCTATTTTTTGTAGCTGCGATTTTTAATTAATATTCGTATGTTTAGCTGAGCTTTCGTTTCAGAGGTTATTTTGAGGTAGGTTTGCTCTCAAAACTGATGCAGCCGATTATCGAACCCCCTCAAAAAGAAGCTTAAAATTGAATTAAAAGTACTTAACTTGTTTCTCTTTTGTCAGAATACATTGTCTAGTTCATTTTTTTAACCTCCATTACTCTGAATATCATTTGAACAAATTCAATTATAATCAAACCCTATAATGCAAGCAAAAATTGTGTAATTGCACACTACGGCAACAAATTGACTTATATTCTGAAACCATTATTTCGTAAAAATTACAACAGCCGTTTAAATAGCTATAGATAACATTTACTTTAGAGTAATCACACAATACGTATAGCCCACAGCCGAAAAAAGCAAGAATTAAAATCTGATACCTGCATTGCATAGACGAGCGACAACACCTGCCATTATCAGAAAATGCAGCCAAAATGACATTTCCTTTGCTATACTTAGCATGAAATCTTACACTAAAATTAAAAAATCCTTTTTCTAGCGAAAATTGCAAATAATGCACTGCAAAAAACAAATTCGATTGCACAATGTACAAAGATTTAAACATTGGATATCCTACAAAACAAGCTTAATGACTATTATGCTGTTACTATATGCATTGTAGTAAAACACCCAGCTACGATGAGGTGCAAAAAGTAAAAAAACCTCTAAAAATTTTACGTAAGTTCAACTTTCTGAAATCTATTTTTGATGAAAAATTTCATAGCAAAATTGAAAACATCGACCCTGCAGTATTTCCAGTTAGCTCGTAACTTTTCTACCATTTCCTATTTTGATAATTTTTATAAATCAAATCATGTGGTCCGGCGGTAACGCCTTCGTCTCTGGAGGGCGGATCTGAAGTTCAAATCTCGGGCCGTCAAATCGGACACCATGTTACCAATGACTCGCCACCGCCACAACTTAGGTTTCAAAAGGAGCTGGTAGACTGGACGCAAAGAAGCCGAGATGCGCCTCCACAAACTCGTTACTCGCTTCGGCACAATAGCGCGAGTATAATGAAAGAAAGAGACAGATCAAATTGTTTATTACTCTAACTTGCTGTATTATGCCAAAGCGTGTAACGAATTCGTGGGGCCCATCATCACCTATTTGAGCCCGGCAATACAGACTGGAAGGAAGAATGCCGAAACGGTGGCAAGCCGTAGGTTGTCTCTGATTTAACCGAACCGAGATATGAACCTCAAACCTTCTGCTTTAGTGACGAACGCGTTACCGTTTGACCACCCGTCAGGCAATTTTTTCAAGTATTTTTAAATCACGTATTCATAACCGCTTTAACTTCATTAATCAATGATTCAGTATTACGAAAAATCTTTACCTCTTTTTTGCTTTTGGTTTTCAACTTTTTTGTTTGCAATAAAATCTTTTGAGAACATATTAAGTCAACCTCAGATTGACTAACTCAATTTGATAGTTTGTATTCTATGCACCTATATTGGCCGATTAGCAGTAGATAGCTTTTGAGATTTTGCTGCAATTAATTGTTCTCAAAAGAAACTAAACGCAAGTTAGAAAAAGTTTTCACGGCCTCAAAATGACTTATTCTAAAAATTGGGGTATGGAAAGTTATTTTCAAAATATTTAACTGATGCTTTTCAAGCTAGAAAGCAAGGCACTTGCAAATTTTTTCAATCTAGTGATTTTTTTCTGTTCTAGTGATTTTTTGTGAAATGTAGTGATTTTTGGAAAAGAATTATTATTGATTGATCCATATTTCTCCTCCACTCACGAGGAAGCGACGATGGCGTTTTTGTTTTGAACAAATTCTTACCCGCTCAGGAGTTGATCATTTTCCAAGTTTCCAAAATTGTGGCAGCATTGGCATTTAGATTTTTTATACTATAACCATATGAAAGCTACGAAGTCTTCAAATGCCTAGGTGACTTATTTTTATCTTTTAAAGTCGGTCTACAGTCCACTGTCCTACATTATGTGTGAGCGACAGCAGACTGTCGGTCAGTTAAAATTTTTTCTCAATTCCCAGTGGACTAGCTATACTGCAGATCATCGGCCAATTTCGAAATCTCCCGAATTTGCGTTTGGCTAAACCACCGCTTTTAGTTAACAGCGTTTACAATTTGCTATCGATGCTCTGCCACTTTTCTCGCTATACCGCGGCAAATGTACTGATCGCAAACGATAGTGTGAAAACTGATCAGCTTTCTATACCTTAAAACTGTGGACGGTCAGGTCAATTTACTAATCGATACAACGCGTTTATATTCTCGTGCTCCAGCTCAAAAGTTTTTCTTTTTTTAGCTAATTTTGTAGGAAAAGCCGCATGATCAAACGGGCTCGGCGTCAGAAACGAAATTTCTAGAGCTTGTTGTTTACTAAAAAAATACTTGTGAAACTGAAACTCTTGTAAATTTTACGAGCAAATCTTGCAATTTTTTCATACGTCAGATTTGAACGCAATCAAATTAAATCTTTGATTTAACGACAATTTTTCTTAGGAATATTCGTAAACAAAGCAAAAAACTTTCTTAGAGTATATAACAATTCTTGCTCTTGATCATAGTTTTCATCTCATTGCTACCGATACTATAAAAAAACACAAATACCTACTCTAACACTTATTGAGAAAATCGCTTTTAATAGTTTTTAAATTTGATTTTGAGTCCATAATTTAATATTTCAATGGTATTTTTGATCCCTCGAGGGCTTCTGTGAAGGACTTAAATCTGCCTTTGGGTTATTTGTGTCTATTGCCCGGGCCTGAAATAAAGTTATTTATACTTGCTGTACCATAGTCTACTAGTCATTTACTCGTACCTACAAAATATTAAAAGAGCATTCTGGTCGGAAATTTTTTGCTCGATTTTTCCCCAAAAAAAATTCACAGAGCTGAAGAGTAACTCAAACAAAGTTGAGCTTTTTACGACCTTTTGTTCCCAAGATAGATTAGATTTCCCCTTAGAAAGGGTTTTTTCCCTTAAAAATTTTGCGAGGGTTGCCAACCATCAACAAAATTTCAAAAAGTTACTGCATAGCAAATACCCTCCTCCCCTCTTGTCATAATATGCCAGTAAATTTTTTGGTGAAAGAAAAGCTTTACATGTTGGAAATAAACCTTAAAGATTATCTCTGATCAACAACATTTGCATATAGTCAATGGCAGTAAATTGAGCGCAATGAGGCTTTTAAAATGAGTTGAACACCAACATAAAAAAAAACAACTATTGAACTCACGATGCATTAGTTAATAATCGTACTGACGACGAGCTACCAAATTGAACATACAATTTTATAGGTATCGTGGTAAACAACCCAAAAAACTTTCATTATTACAATTTTTGCACTTTACAATAACTGACCTCTGACTCCCGGAAAAAAACGCAAATACTCAAACAGTTTTTGAAACCACAGCTTTCAATTGTTTTTAAATTTGATTTTGAATCTATAACATAAAAGGGCATTCAAGTCTAGTTTTTCACTGTTGACCAAAATGTTGGGAAAAGCCAAAAATACATCATTCTCACCAAATTTGGACTTTCTACGCCTTCCCGTTTTGAAGATATTGCAGTTCAAAATTAAGCATTTTCTTTTTACTTCGTTGTTGCTATTTTCTCAGTATTGTGACGGAAGATTAAGTTTTAGAAAACTGGCTTACATCTATTGAAAAGCAGCTAATTGTGCAGTTCTAAACCTTTAGTTTGTTTTACAATAAACCTGCCGCAAAACATTTATTGAGAATCAGGAACATACCCTAAATGTCTATCCTTGCTTAAGAAATGAGCACCATCCCCCAGATGAAACAAATTTTTGGATAAAAATTTTAAACTAAATCCGATAGAAAAAAGAATAAACCACCACTTTTTTTGGTGAAGACCTTTTTATGGTTTTCGTCTAAATTTCGTCGAATAGTGGGCCCCTCTTGAAGCCTGCCTCCTCTTAGGCATAAACCTACACTTACGCCACTGATAATATGTTGCATTGCTATGGTGGGTCAGGTTTTGGGTGAATCACTAATACGAGTTTGGTCAGCTAATTTTGTCCGAGTGAACAATACCGTAACGTCAAAACAGCAAATAGAAGTTGTCAAAACTGATATACAATTTATTGGATTTGCTTAGATAGATTTATTGAGTTGCTTGCTTAAATGACGGTACATCTTCAATTGCCGTAAAATAATAAATTCAATTGTTTCTTCCGAGCTCGGTCTACACTGGGTACAAAATTGTGAATGTACGAGAGTATTCTTATATAGTTTATAACATCAGAAACTCGCAATGCCCGGGGTACTGCCTTACGGATTTATGCAAGATGCCAGTTGGTTCAAATAAACAATAAGATTAACGCCCGTACGCTCACGATTTTACTCTCAGTGTAAACCGAGTCTTATAGTACTATACAACAGTATAATTTACAGTATAAAATAAATCTAGTGATATATAAAGAAAGTCATATTATGCAACAACAAAAAACTCGCGGAGAAAAACTAACTTCGCGTTTAAAAGTTTCTCCTAAAAAGAAAACAAAATCCAAAACCACAGCATACGTCATAAAGTGAGCTTACGACGTCACATACGGGATTACATAATTAACAAATAAACACAAAACAAACGTTTCTCGAACAACTACAAAACCTATGAGAACATCACAGGCATCTTTTACGCTTGGTTTTTCAGAGCATTTAGTACATAATAAAGCGTTTGTCACAGTATTAACTCTTCTTAGTACTTGTCACCAACTAAAAAAAAGTTCTCATCAACCATCAAATAACTACAGTAAATTAAACTAATGCAAAATTTTTGTCTTTACTAAATGGAATTACCAGCACAATTAAAGATAAAACACAAAACAAGAAAAGAAAATAATGCAGTTTCTTCTTGTGTTTATGCCGAAGAGCGTTACTAGTTTGTTGAATGTTGAGTTCTTTTCCGCTTCATTGCACCCTAAAGTACATAAATTGTTTCAAAGAAACATGGCAACAGTTACAGCTAAAAGCCGTTTCTGGCAACCTTTCATACAATATAACCGATATACAAAAAAACCGGAGCAAAAAAAATCAGCAGACTTCTCGTTCTTGAGGTAGAGGAAAGATCAGTCTATATCTGCTATTTTTCGGAATGATGCAAACCATTGTGTTGGCTGTGTGGCCACAAAGAGGGTAAAGTCTTCGGTTTTTACGACGATATTGATTCCATGATTTAGGTTCAACTAGTACACTGGTCACATTGTTATTTTTTCAATACGATCTTCACGACAAGACGTTCGCGGTGTATATCACTGCTTAATAGGTGGCTTTGATATGGCAGCAAATTCAATAGATAAGCGGGAAGAAAATTTATAGAAACATTGGGTCATTGCAAACGCCTAAGTAGGGGAGGATTTGTTTAAAAACAGAGTGCTTATCGCAATTTAAAAAAATGTGCGGATTATCCAATAGTTAACGTTTGAAAATATCCTGTGACAAAAAGATAAATTTAAGTATTTTCACGACAATAATTTTCATCAACTTCAGCAACAATAAGAACAACAATCACGTAATATTTTTATTTTTTCCATAGGCACATTTTTCATGAAACCGAAAACTCTAATTTGACTGAAGTTTTTTAACATCAAAATCCAAAGCGTCAATTTGGTTTGATAGAAATAACTTTAATGAAACACGCTACGTATATACAATTTTTCTCAAAATAAACAAGTGAGTAATTGAAAGTTTCACATTTTCGAAAGTAAAGGAATAGAAAGCAACACAAACTCTTGAAAAGGAACAGAAACTGTTCATTGCACACGCAAACTTGCAAAGGCAAAATATTGTATGCCTTCATCCTAAAATTCCATGCTCAAATAATTAAAAAACTAGCTGTTTATTAATAAATCGAAACTTTTACGTAATTACTGAAGTAAAAATTTTTTTACGAAATGAACAAAAATTCCATACCCGAATAATTATTAATGAAAACAAGTTGTTTAGTATAAAAATTCGAAACTTTTACGCAATGACTAAATGAAAAAAAATTGGTAATTATCTATTTAAAATACTATCCTTAGCATTAGTAGGAAAATTTTGACCATTTTGAACATTTCAATAAATGAATAGGAGCTAGGCAAATTTAATTAAATTGACATGTTGGCGCAACGGCATAAAATCTGAATGTACACTAATAATTTGCAAAACACACCTTTTTAAAATCTTGTTCGGTAAATCGTACTAAATTAGTATACAAACAAACAACCACAAAAAAAAAACGATCTTCTTCCAAATTTTGTTATTTTACAAGAACAAGTTTGGTTTAAAAGGTTGTTTTCAAATTTATCACCAACTATCAAAGTAATATCTATGCTTGTATATAAGAGTGTTTAGAAAAAAATAAGGTGGAAAATTTTTTAAATTGCGAATAAGTTAAGGGATAAGAGTATATTTTGTAAGTTTATTTTTTACAAACTCAAAACAAAAACTTAATATCTTGGTTACATCAACAGTTTCAGCACGATCTCTACCGATAATTCTGCACGTAATAAATAAGTTTTCTTTGCCACTTCTTATCCGCATATCCGGATAATGAGTGAAATGATCACGGAAACTAATTCAGCATTAAGTCGTGAGAGCGCTAACGAATTCATTTACAGGAAGTACGCAGGATAATAAAAAGCTGATTGACAGACTTAAAGTAAAAAAAAACGAAAACGTGCAAAAATGCTTTGTCAGAATAAATTAAAACTGTTCCAAAATATTATAGAAAAAAATTTCCAGCTAAAAAAGGGAATTCATTTTCCGCATTTGTTGCTTTCAGGTTGCTTTTCAAATTCGGTTTTCAATAATGTGAATTCTTGGAATAAGAGTTACAGCATTAGTTATTACCTATATCATATCAAATCGGAAATAAACAATCAAATCAACAAAAGAATGAACAATTTTGGAGTAGTAATAAGCAAACCATCGTAAGACTGCGGGGTCTTGAACTTTTCGAATGTAACAAAATTTGCACCTTAAAAAAACATTGTATACGGGTACTCGTAATTCTCCCAATTTTTAATGCAAAAAAATATTACAGTTTTAATCTTACAGAAATTCTTTTTATGTATTCTTCACTGGAATTATAATCCTCCAAAAAACACTTTTGGAAACCATATTTTGCATTAAAATCAAAGGACGTTACTTATGATGATTATTAAAAATTAACCCTGTATCTACCGGGCTATTTTTACACCCTATTTGTAACAGGGGGGGGGCAAATTTGACCCCTCCCTTACCGAAAAACTGTTTGGTAAGTGATAGAAGTAAGATTTTTTGCTTGTTGAAGCTATTTTTAGTTAAATTTTAAAAAATAAATAATTTGAGGTTGTGACGTCACGGAAACGATGATGGCGTCATCAAAACCAGTAAATTTTTACAATAGCATGCAAATTTGTCTAAATGTTGCGAAATATTATTTTCAGTTTGGACTTTTGTTATTTCAAAGACATCTATGACAACGTCACATGCATGATGATGTCATCTTTAATATATTGTGTTGATTATTATTTGTAATTTTTTGTGACTGAGATATAGTATAATTCACAAAAATTTTACAGTACTGCAGTAATATTTTCATTATATCATTCAACAGCTGATGAAAATGATTACTTTTTTTATGCAAACGCAGTTTATTTTGAGAAACAGCTGAAAACGCAATAAGTTTGAGTAATGACGTCATCAATGACGTAATGATGATGCAATGCATTTATTAGTTAATAAAATAGTTTATTCCAGCTAAAGATTAGCATCGCTAATGAGTACGCAGTACAATAAATATAATAAGCGCGTTGATAAGCATGCATTGTACTCAAAACTGTATAAAACTCCTTAGGTGCTTCTGACAAAGGCAAAAATGATGTCACTTCTGGTTGTCCGGCTGACCTCAAACCCTTTGAAAATGTGTGTTATTAAATTTCATTTAAAGTCAGGGTGCATCAAAGCAAAAATTTTTTTTAGTGTGGGAGCTATATAAAAATAATTAAGAGGGGGGGGCAAATTTGTCCCCCCAACCAGGTACAAATAGGGTTAATTGTGGAATAATTATTTTGCTTATGATGTTTCAATAATATGTAAATTTGACGTTTGCCTAAGTAGAGTAAAGTACTATTTTGTAATTGTTTTTGTAGAGCAACCAGAGTGAAAACCTAAGAAATTAAATGATGAACTCTGTAAGACTGCATTGCAAAAATTTATTACAAACAACGTACTAAGAAAATTAATAATAAACTATAGACAGTATCCAGAGTCTTATAGGCACAATCAAACCTTTGATTAACAGCCGAAGACATACTTTTTCGGAATCGACATTCGTCTTTTATTCTTTTATTTGTCTTTATTCTTTTATTCTTTTATTCGTCTTTTATTCTTTTGAGTAATGACTTTCGTATTCGTCTATAATCGACATTCGTCTTTTATACTTTATGAACATTTACGAATTCGTCAGTATTACTAAAACTACAAGGATGAGCATGAGCGTAGAAAGGCAAGAAATCGCAAATTAACCAGATCATAGCACATTTTTTCCCAAAATGTTGAGTAATCACAATATTACAAGAGATAATTATAATAGTTCAGTACAAAATAATTTTCAATAACATGCCATAGACAGCTGTTTCGCCCAATCTCAGGGCTCATCAGTAAGGCTAGCAAGGCCAAAAGGACAAATATCACCAGTGATAAAAATCTTCTAAACATACATCTTGATCAATTTATCAATCAATGGATAAATCTTTTTCGATTATGTTTATAATTCATAAACCTTTACCCAACAATCACTCAATTTTAGCCAAAATAAGTAAATCTAACCTCAAAAATCTTTACATCTTTTCCCAACAAATCTTTTCATGGGGTAAAAATTTTTGAGTTTAGATTTTACTTATTTTGACAAAAATTGAGTGATTGATGGGTAAAGATTTATGTATTATAAACATATAATCGGTAAAGATTTATTCATTGATTGATAAATTGATAAAGATCAATGTTTTGAAGATTTTTATCACTGGTGATATTTGTCCTTTTGGCCTTGCTAGTCTTAGTGATGAGCCCTGAGATTGGGCCAAACAGCTGTCTAAGGCATGCTATTAGAAATTATTTTGCATTAAATTATTAGAATTATCGCTTGTAATATTGTGATTAGTTAATATTATTAGAAAAATAATTGTCTTATGACCTGTTTAAGTTGCGATTTCTACGCTCATATTCATACCTGCAGTTCTAGCTGAACAGAAGAGGAATGAAAGACGAATGTTGATTTCGAAACAGCATGTCTTCGGCTGTTAATCAAAGGTTTGATTGTGCCTATAAGACTTTGGACACTGTCTATAGCTTAGCGTTGCAAAAAAGTTCAACTTTTGTGCAATGTTTACTTTCAGTAGTCGCCTTTTTAATGAATTTTCCAGGCCTTCCATATTATTACCTATACTTGACATAAACTTTTCAGTCCAGAAAGAACATAAATAAACATTTACGAATTTTTTAGTTGCTTGAACTGTTGTATTATTTCGTTTTGTATTGCGCACTAGGGATTCGAACCTGAGTTTTGCGTGTATTTTATTTCTTGCTATTGTGACCTCGTAAACTTTTGCGTAAACTGTAAACTTGTGTTTCCTGTACTACTGCGCTGTTTGCAAAAATAATTATTGCTTTTTTGCTTCAACTGCTTTTCCGTTTGCCCTGAAGTATTTTTGCCGTGTATTTTCCTATATAAGCGAGTGCCATTTTCATGACTTCAATTCACCTGAGTTACTAGCTAACTTGTTAAATCTTTATGTTTCTACTCAAAAACATAACAGATTTATTGGCGACGAGGATGGGATGCTGCATGACGGAGGTGTAGCTACGTTCGACGAAGTTCTGCTACGAGTACGAGCGACGATTTTCTACGAGGAACGAGTGATCGACGAGTGTACGTGCAATGGGCGACGGCTCGAACATCGAGAAACTGATCGAGCTAATGCAACAGCAGATTACGGGTCAAAAGGAGCAGATGGAGAATCAGAAAAAGCAGATGGAGAATCAGAAGAAACAGATGGAGAATCAAAAGGAGCAGATGTAGAATCAAGAACGGCGCTTTCTGAAACAACTTGAGCGCCAGGAATCCCTTCACAAGGCTCAAATGGAAGCTCTCTTGAGCGCGGTAGATAAAACTAACACTGTTGCTTCTACATCTTTGCAGGGCGCTACTCCGAGCTTTGTGCAGTTCGACCCGTCATCGGAGCTTTGGACAGATTACTGGGCGAGATTCTGTACGTTTGGCAGCGCTCACTCTGTTTCCAACGATCGAAAGGCTCAGATTATTTTAACTAATCAGTCTACAACTACGTATAAACTGTTGTCAAATTTAGCTTCTCAGGAGACACCCCCGAAAAGCATCAACGAACTTACTATGAACGAAATTGAGACCTACTTGAAGCACCAGTTCGATCCCAAGCAGTTTGTTGTACGGGAACGTTTTAAGTTTTGGAGTGAGATGCAACGCAAACCGGGTGAGTGGGTTCTGGAATTAGCAGCACGTATTCAGCAAGCTGCTGCTACTTGCAATTTTACAGCTATTAAGGATCCCTTGGACGAAACCCTGCGTACTCGCTTCATTTCCTCGATCAACAACGAAGCAGTTTTGGAAGCACTGTTTAAGGTAAAAGACAACGAATTAACCTTTTCCCGTGCAGTTGAAATTGCGGTCGAAACGGAGGATGCAGCAAAGGTTGCCAAAGAGACGGTTTATGATTCAAAACCAACACAGTCTGTACACAAAGTTACTGCTAATAAATTTAGCAAAAAGACCGCTTCAAACAGTAAAGATTCTGGCCGACCAAAGGTCAAATGTTTTCGCTGCGGTAAGACTAATCACGTAGTTCCTGATTGTCGCTTCAAAGACGCTGTTTGTAATTTTTGCAAAATTGCTGGTCACTTAGAAAAGGTCTGTCGCAAGAAGACGCAGCAATCTACTACAAGCCCGGTGAAGGCGATCGATGTACAGGAAGTCAACTCAATTGCCAACGGAGTTACTTCGGTTCCAAAACTCGAGGTTGTCATCGCGGTAAATGACACAAAAGTGACCGTAGAACTTGATACAGCCACAGCAGCTAATTTTCTTTCTTTACAGGAATGGCAACGTTTAGGAAAACCGTGCAATTTTCAATCCGCGAGTAAAGATGACCTGTCAGTGCGCGGAAGTTTTGAAGCTATTACTAGCTACCGTAATTGTACAACTAGACTTATCTTTATGGTTACAGAGGTTCCGGGTTTGAATCTACTGGGAAGAGATGCTATTAAAGTGTTAGGCATTACCGTTGACGATTTTTTCTTTTCCTCTGCTAAAGCTATTTCATCAGCAGAGATTGATTGGGATCTTCAGAGCGCTTGTTCGAAACTGTGTGACGACTATGCGGATCTGTTCAAACCGGAGTTGGGTTGTTTACGAGACGGGGAGTTGGAAATAGAGTTCAAATCCGAATCCAAACCAATCTTCATGAAATCCCGCCCTGTTCCGTTTGCCATACAAGATGACTTAGCCCTACCATACGACGCCGGTATTGCCAGAGGAGTATGGACTCCTACTCAGTTCAACGATTGGGGCACGCCCGTGGTTCCTATTCAAAAACCTCCACTCCCAGGAGATGACAAGCCAAGGTTAAGAGTTTGCGGAGATTATTCTGTGACGGCAAACCCTCAGTTGGCTGTACACCGTCACCCTTTACCACTGCCTTTACTTTACCACTATAACCCTTTACCCTCTGAAGCATATGCTTGGGGCATATGCTTCAGAGGGATGGCATCCACAAAGGTCACAAAGTGGATGCAGTACTCAACATACCAGCACCATCAGATGTAACTTCCTTAAAATCTTTTTTAGGTTCAGTTTAGTTCTACGCCAAGTTTCTACCTCCAAGTTATGCAACCGAAGCTGAACCTATTTATCGACTTACAAAGAAGGATGTTGAATGGAACTGGGGGTCGCACGAGCAATCTTCTTTTGAAAGGCTCAAGAGTCTTTTGTCCAGCGACACTGTCCTCACCCACTACAACCCTTCTTTTTCAATTGGGATCACCTGTGACGCATCGAGTCTTGGAATAGGAGGAGCACTCTTTCATCGCTATCCTGATGGCTCTGAGAGACCAATCGCCAATGTTTCCAAGATTTTGTCCAAATCCCAGCGGAATTGCAGTCAGATCCAGAAAGAGGCTTTGGCAATTGTGTTTGCTGTCAAGAAGTTTTTCCAGTATTTGTTTGGTCAAAAGTTCATCCTGGTTACTGACCACAAGCCTTTACTCGCCATCTATGGCAATAAGAAGTCTTCAGGTATGGTGGCAAACCGTTTGGCCCGTTAGGAATTGTACTTAAACCAATTTGATTTTCAGATTGAGTATCGAAAGACTGCCAGCAAGGGATGCT
This sequence comes from Trididemnum nubilum, assembly GCA_963965965.1. Lineage (NCBI taxonomy): Eukaryota > Metazoa > Chordata > Ascidiacea > Aplousobranchia > Didemnidae > Trididemnum > Trididemnum nubilum. Next base: position 9,228,107 of record OZ014484.1, on the reverse strand, counting down.
GTCATTCCTCAAGTCATGCGTTGTATTGATAATGATATTGTTGATCTTTTCAGGTCCTGCACATCTTGCGCTGAACATCAGAATCGACCTTCCAAACCTCCAATTCATCCATGGATGGTACCAGAAAAGCCATGGAGTCGTTTACATTTGGACCATGCTGTTAATTTCATGGATTCTAATTGGTTGGTACTGGTGGATGCTTACTCCAAATACCCTTGTATCCATCCTACCCAGTCCATTTCTGAGAAGAGTACAATTGACTTACTAGAGCAAGACTTTTCACGTTTCGGGTTTTCACATACCATCGTTAATGACAATGCGCCGTGCTTTACGTCCGAAGAATTCAAGGAGTTCTGCAAAGAGAGAGGGATCATCCAATTGACCGGAGCTCCATACCATCCATCAACCAATGGAACTGCTGAGCGTTTAGTGCAGACTTTCAAACAAGCTCTACGGAAATCTGCGCAACTTCCAAAGAAAGCCTTGCTGGACTTTCTGCGTCAATGCAGGCGTACACCGACAAATAGTGGATTCTCTCCTAGCCAGCTACTTAATGGTAGACCAATACGCACAAGATTGGATGCAATATTACCCTCACCTGCTCACATTATGCAAGGCAAGCAGACAAGGACAATTTCTTCAAATGATGATTCGCGTCATCCAATCCACAACTTCAAAGCAGGTGATCCTTGCTACGCACTCTACTTTGGTTCTAAGCAAACCAAAGATCCGAGATGGGTTCCAGCCGTGGTTGTTAAACGAACTGGCACTCGTACTATTCAAGTTCGGACAGTTCCCCAAGGTAGCATCTGGCGACGTCACATTGGTCAACTTCAACCACGATATCCTTCAACCGAAGATGATGAACCAGGCGAGGACTACACGTTTGACTCTGACAACACCCCTAATTCTGAGCAGAACAATAATGCACCAGAATCTTCCACTCAAGATAAACCAGAATCTTCAATTTAAGTATCTACGAACACTTTACCACATTTACCCGTTTATGGCCCTTCTAATCCACGACGATCGACGAGGACCAGAAAGCAAAGAACTTTCTATGGTTGTGCTTTAACTAATTATTAAAACTCCCTTCGTGTACGTTTTACTTGTTCGGGAAGGTGTTGTGTTATTTCGTTTTGTATTGCGCACTAGGGATTCGAACCTGAGTTTTGCGTGTATTTTATTTCTTGCTATTGTGACCTCGTGAACTTTTGCGTAAACTGTAAACTTGTGTTTCCTGTACTACTGCGCTGTTTGCAAAAATAATTATTGCTTTTTTGCTTCAATTGCTTTTCCGTTTGCCCTGAAGTATTTTTGCCGTGTATTTTCCTATATAAGCGAGGGCCATTTTTATGCCTTCAGTTCACCTGAGTTACTAGCTCACTAGTTAAATCTTTATGTTTCTACTCAAAAACATAACATGAACTTTAATTAATAAATTTGCTTTTTGCAGCCAAAATGCTCAGAGGAGTATCCTTGGTGGTTACTCATTCAAATGCAATGAAGCTTTTGAGCAGAATACCCCACATAAAAACTATACGGGTCGGCCGTTTTCTTAACTTTGATGAATCAGTCATATTCTTTCAAAAAAAATTTTTTGGGGCGACTGTTGCACAAAACGTATTTAAACTGAAAAACCTTGTTTTCATAGAGCGGGACAGACAAGCAGTAGCGTAGTCAGAGGTGGATGGAACTCCCCTTTTTGGCCTCTCAATCAAAATGCCTAATAATAAATATACCACGTTTCTTGCACTTCAGAGGCAGTCTTTTGGAGTGAAATTGACTTGAAAATGGTTAAAAGCCAATTTTGAAACACTTGTGTAGAGGAGGACTAATATTGTCAAAAATAAAGCTAACAAATAAGAAAAAACTTTGAAAACGACGAGCAATAAGCAATCAAACTTGATCGCTTGGTGCAAAATACTTAAAGTAGGCTTCATCACAAATTATGGCAATGGGGAAAATGCTCAATATTTAGTTAGTTTAATTAAGAATCACTTCTCTCAAGCATTTTATTCCATTAGTCACTATGCCAACAAAATAGATTTTTGGGAAAAATGCAAACGAATTAGGTTATATACTTGTAAGTTTTTTCGAATTATAGGATTTTAATAATTTATCGGGTTGTAATAAAAGTACTGAAATTTCTCATTTTTAAAAGTTAACCACCCCTATTATAGCCCATTCACGTAGCAAGTTTATTTATGTTTTGCTGGGAGTGCTATGATTTCTATGCCCCATTTTTAAGCTATAATTTTTCCAAATTAGACCTAAAGCTTTTAGTTTTGCTAAAAAAGTAGCAAAATGTCAGAGTGTTGAGTGCTTTAACCACAAATTCCCTTGACTCTAGCGGCTGGAGGCGTTGTCCCCAAAATCCCAGACTCCAGCTGCTAGGGTTTTGCCGCAAGACCCTCAATGGTCTTTTGCGGCTGGCGGCTCCTCCGCCAGACCTCCAAAACAGCACCTGTCGCAACTTTCAGGCTATGCGCCAGCTGACAAGTAAGTTTTGGGATCATTGTATTACAATTTTAGAGGATGAATTATGAGTTCTTCGTTATCCCGTCTTTTTCGATACATGTGCATTTGGAGTTATATCTATTGCAATCTGCACAAATTCTAATTTGTGGCCCTCTTTGGCAATGTGCATTGTTTAGCGCACACGCCTGTTTCTTTTTTTTACCAATACTATTAGGTTAATTTATTGAAATTTTGAGAGATAAAGATTGTGTGTTCCAGAGAAAAAGTCTAGTTTAAATGAGCAGAAACAACAAAATTCAGTATTGAAAGCAAAAACAACGGAGTTTTAAAGCTTTTTATCACAGAAAATAAAAATGCATTACGTCACACACTGCGTCTGTTTTAGGTAATCGTAAAATGTTATTAACATTGCCCTTTTTTGAATTTCAGAGCTTCAAAAATGCAAGCGATGTAGGAGAAAGCTGAAATGCATTGGACAAGATGAAATTTCTAAACGAGTCGGCAAATTCAGGCCCAAATTCCAAAAATAGTTTGAAGGTCAAACAAGACCCGTAAAACTTTATAAGTTTAAAAACGTGTACGTCTAAAAACCTGATACGGCTAACTGTTTCTTGTCTAATAACTTTAGGCAGCTCTGACAAAACAGAGCTACAGTAATTATTGGTAACAAATTGTGAGTTAATAATAGTAATTGTGTACTGTACTAATAATTGTATAGCATTTATACCATGACTGTATTGATGCTTCATTTAGTGTCGCAAAGCTGCTTTGATTATGTTTTTGTAGCTATCTAAAATACAAGGCATCACCAATCACATTTGAATTCGGCGCGAAATTTTGACAACCTCAAGCCCGAACCCGACCCGAAAAACCCAGTCCGACTTTCAACTCTATGGCGAGTTACCGTATATTTTAAAAGAATAGCTACGTCATAATTTCATCAGATTTTGTGAAAAAATCACGCGTGTATCACATTGCTCAAATTAAACCTTTTTTCTGTTTAAATCTTATTAGAAATATTTTCGAAGTTTTACGTAATTTAATTTTTGTGCTAAAGCATACTTATTCAGGTGTTATTTTTTATTATTAAAACTGGTGCAATTTTTGTGTAAACACTGTGTTTTATAATGTGTTTTGAATGCCTGATTTTGCACTGCTACTGCGATTTTTTTGGTGATTATTAATCATTAAATTTTGATCAGGTTGTCGAAATTAATGCTGCTTGCGGTAAACAGCGCTATAGTGTTTTGCTTAACTAGTAAAACCAAAACGCTGCGTGCGTTTCATTAGTGTCCTATTAGGACACTTAAAAAAAGCTTGCAACCATTAAACTAATTTACGCGCTGAAATACGGGTTCATTTGATTACATGCATTTTTCTTGTTTTATTTTTTTATTTTTTTTTGCATCAACATTGAAAAGAAATCTCCAGTATTTTCGCGCGTGAACATGCATGATCGGAAAAAGCTGTTTAATGTAATGGTATTTAAAGTTATCACACCATCAATTTTTGTCATTCAAGTTTTTGATATACTGTTGTACCGGCGTGCTTTAGTTTTTTAAAGCACATTTTGTTTGCATGCAAAAACCATACCAATCACATACACGTAGATGATTAAAATCATTACTAAAGTTCAATGGCTTCGGCTTTGTGCGAGTATTTTTTCGCATTGTATCCCATCGTGCCTTCTTAATTGCATTTTTTCAATGAAATTGAATAAAATTATTCAAAGTCAATTAATCAAGTTGCGTTCGAGCGATGAGAATTGCCTTTTAATTTAAAATAAATCCCGATTACAGTGTTCGTAGATATAGTCTTCATCTTGAATATGCACCTTCAAATGAAAAGCTTCAATCAAAAAGTTGTAAATAGCTGAACCTACAGTATTTTGCATAATTTGGTTAACATCTAGGACCTAGGTTGAATCGAAAGTTGTACATTTCAGGCAATCTATCAATCAAAGTAGTCTTCCTGTTCAACAATAAGATGGGGTGTTTTAACGAACCTAAATTCAGCTAATCTATCCAGCATTTGATTAAAATGAAAAATCTGAAAATCATTTTCGCATGAATTAAAGTCCAAATTGAAATTTATAATCAAGTTATGTTCTCGTATATAAAAATATTGAGCGAGAGTGGCTTATGATAATCATAGTAAACCAAAAAAACGAGCGACGTTGGCTAATATAGCAAGCAAAAAACGAACCCAGCAAACTTCAGTTTTTTCAAAATAAAAATAAAGCAAGAACGATACAATCGGAATAACTGATTATAACGCAAAATGCGATGCATATTAAAAGTTTTCTGACTTTTTATGGATCTTTCATAGGTTGTTACGAGCAAATAATATTTTTAAAGTTTTGAAAAACTATATAGCATCAAAACAGCTTTTTGGATATGATTTTTGACCCTATTTGTACGGGGGGGATCAAATTTGCCTCCTCCTAATTATTTTAATAAAGCTCCTAAACTAAAAAACATTTTGCTTTGATGCACCCTGATTTTGAATGAAATTTAATAACACACATTTTCAAAAAGTTTGGGGTCAGCCGGACAACCGGAAGTGACGTCATTTTTGCCTTTGTCAGAAGCGCCTAAGGAGTTTCATGCAGTTTTGAGCACAATGCATGCTTATCAGTGCATGGGCTTATTATATTCATTGTACTGTGTATTCATTATCGATGCTAATCTTTAGCTGGAATAAACTATTTTATTAACTAATAAATGCATTGCATCATCATTACTTCATTGATGACGTCATAACTTTTCTCGAAATAAACTGCGTTTCCATAAAAAAAGTAATCATTTTTATCAGCAGTTGAATGATATAATGAAAATATTACGGCAATATTCTAACATTTTGTGAATTACACTATAACTCAGTCACAAAACATTACAAACAATAATCAACACAATATATTAAAGATGACGTCATCATGCATGTGACGTCATCATGCATGAGACGTCATCATCTGCAGTGACTTTATCAGAGATGTCCTTGAAACAACAAAAGTCCAAACTGAAGATAATATTTACCAAAATTTAGACAAATTTGCATGCTGTCATAAAAATTTACGGATTTTGATGACGTCATCATCATTTTCGTGACGTCAAAACCTCAAAATATATTTTTTTTAATTTAACAAAACATAGCTTTAACAAGCACAAAATCTTACTTCCACCACTTAGCAAACGGTTTTTAGATTGGTGGGCAAATTTGCCCCTCCATTACAAATAGGGTGTAAAAATAGCGCGGTAGATATAGGGTTAAGATTAACATGAAAGGTACACTCACAAACACACAAAAAGTCAATGTTGTTGTAATCCAAAAAATGCTTGTAATAGTAAAATTTTTCGGAAATTTTTCAAAATATTTGTACTATTATTTTCAATTTCAGCAAACTAATGCAGATTTTAACATTAATCTGGTCAAAGCTTGAAAGCCAATGATTTGGTTAGGCTTCTGTCAATCATTACTATGCAGTTTCAATGTTTTTTTCCAGAGGGCATATACCCAAAGATGTCAATGAACTGATCGCTCGTCATAAATTAATTTATTTTGGCAGAATTTGAAAATGACTTTGAGATGTCGAGTTTTCAATAAAATACCGATATGAAATTTTCGGTCTAACTTCCATCACTCAAGGAATATTGACCTGTCTGCTGATTAATGCCCTTTAGAGATGCAAGTTGTCATCAACAGTCAAATAATGTATTTTGAGCAAAAGATCTAGTAGTACTAATTATGTTTTCTTAGACGTTTATTGACGTAAATCTACTGAAATTGATAATCAAAAAGATGAACAAAATATCGTTTAATAAATTTTATCTCAAAATGTTAATCAAAATAGTTTTACATGGAGGCTTTGTCCAAAGTTATATAACCAAAATGTCATTTGAGTGCGTTGCTTAACAAAATTTCTAAAAACGTGGGACTCTGGAGCAACAGTAGAAGTTCACATTAAAGACGTAAAAAGAAAATTATTAGGCTAGGAATTGGCTGAACAACTGGGATATCTAAACAGCAGCATTGGGTTGCAAAGACTTCTTTCACACTTGAGATTAACAGCGGTAATAACGCGAATATAATTTAGCTGCTTTTGTGCAATAATTGTTTTAATGACAATTATTGTTGATAATTCGTTTGTTGCTCAAAGCCCCGGAATTATAATCCCATTATTAGCTTCTATGATGTCAAGCGTGAAAAAAGCCTTCGCATCCCCTTGTTGCGCAAATATCCCTGCAGAACCCTTAGATAATGCAGTGTTAAAGTGTTGAACTTTGGCCGTTTATTAATTTTTTGTATCGCTTTAAATTCAAAGAGTACATAGTTATGTAAAAATGTTCTGTGTTAGGGTATTTTTTGCTCCCTGGACTGGCAAGCGAAACGTAAACATAAATAAAAACAAACCGGAGAACGCATATTCTCATTTAATACGAATTTGATAAAAGCAGACCATGATTTACTTTTTGACATTAACTGTTTTTGTATGTTTTTCAAATATTTTTCTATTCATGACCCTGATTGGCTACCTCACCTTGATAAGAGATCGTGGTCATCATCACTCTACATATCCAAAACTGTGCACCCTAGATTTAATTTTCTGGCCTGTCAATTTGAATTTCATACTGTAGTTGCTCCTACAGCGCTTTATCGTAAGAAGTTATGCTGCCTAGTGCCAAAGCGTAATGACGAAGATGGCCGTCTGCTTGTGGCAAAGACTATGTTATTTTTATTTATGCTGCTATAGTATTCAAGGTATCTTTTCATATTTAATAGGGTGTACCAATTTGGGGTGAATGCCACCGATTTTCAAAAAGTCTTCCAAAAAGTTGCCGAACCACCCAATTAAGGCTCACTTGAAGTTTGAGAGTAACCGAATATCGTTTGACGGTAGTTCACCCCCATTTAAGGGCTTTTGGCATACTCGCGGAAGTTTTACCCCCTTTGTGCTTGTATCTCCTTATCTACTGATGGTACAATGTAGTACAAAAGCTCAAAAGTTGCGCAAACACCATGTTTATATGAGTCTGTAATACATTTATAGGGTCTAAAAGCTGTACGTTTTGAGATATTTTGAAAAAAACTAAGTTTTTAAATCTTTTTTTATAATAAGTCAAAAACATCAGAATCTTGAACGCATAAAACATCAAAATACATCAATACGAAAACTACAATCTGCTAAAGTAAGTAAATGACCTACAGTACTTCACTAACCAGTAAAACATTTAACAACCAACAATCTGTTAAAACACCAATGGTCGAATTCATGTTTAAAAAACGCGTAGTTTATTTGTTTCATAAACTTCTTTGAAAGTACCTTATTCTCACCTATTTTCTTCATCCTTGATCTCAGTTCGGTAACTGCTCGGTAGAGATAAAATTTTTGTTCTTCTGATCTGGTTATCCTATCAATATGATAATCAGTTACCAGCCCGAGAGTTCTCTCTGCGCAGTCATCAACAACCCTAATTTGCACATACAACTGCTTGCTTCAGCGACAAGTATGATTCTTTAGCTGACCACTTCTGATCTCTTTTTGTTAAGAATGCCGGTTTCTTCCTACGCAGCAATTCAAAAAAGGTCCATGAGTCCAGTCCAACAAAATCTTTGAGATGTTTTGCCCCAAAATCTTCTGTTTCAGGCATTTTTTGGCAATCACGACGGGTTTGGTTCTAATGTTTAAGGGTTGCATTTGCCATTTTCTTTTTATCACGGTCTGCTACCAAGGCGCTAAACAAAGCCAGTGGCACAAAACGTTTACCAAAGTACCAATGATGGTCTTTGAGTTTAACGTAGGCAGCTTCCACCATTTTAATCGTTCCCAGGTCTCAAACTTTAGTTTTTGCTCATCCAACAGTTTTAGCAAGTCCAAATCCAACTGGGGTGCATCTGTGGCGTTTGTTGAGCATAGCCAGAACTTCAAATAGAAAAGAAATAAAAATGTAACAAGAGTTTGAAGGGAATCAAGCATCTGCGGTTTTAAAAACTATTTTAACTGGTCCCTAAATAAAGCTATCTTAGTGGTGATAAATAATTTTCGTCATCCAGTAAGCGTTATGATGGATCCCCGGAGCATAAATTGGAATTGGACGCAACAATGATCCACCAAGATATAACAATGGTATGAGAGCAAGCTCTTTGTTGTCTTTCCTCAGTGAAAAAAAGTAGTGAGAAAAAAAATTCTTTCTTTTAGCAAATTTTTAAAAAAGGGCTAGCTAAACTTTGGTAACTTAAAATTTGAAGAATATATATTTTGTTGCCATGCATCTGCCAGGATGGCAAAACATCTTTCATGTGGAGATTTACTACTTCCATAAACTATGCAGCATATTCCATAAACTATACTTCCATGAATATCCATGCGGACAAGATTAATTACCTCAAAACAACCGGAAGCGTATTGATGTTAAACCCTACTTTTTTTCTCGTAATCAACTAAATGTCAGAACAAAATTTAGGTTTAATTAATAAACTGCATGCTCAGACAAAAATAATTACTTGAACGTAAAAGACGAAGAATTTTTTGCTCACGTAAACTCAGAACCAGATTCGAAGAAATCAGCACAATTTTATTCTTTTGGGTAGAATTTTACGAATCGGTGTTTTTTTAGAAATCAAGTAAGTCCGCGGTAGAATTTTTGAAACCGCTATATTGGCTTCGACGCTTAACTTTATCAATCGATTACAATAATTAATTAAGAAAAAGCATTTCAAAATTAACAAAAAATAGAAAAATTCTTCCGGTTCAAAACTGCATTAAAGAGCTAAAGGCGTAATGAATCGACAAACAATGCTTGAAAAAACAGCAATAGCAAACAAGCAAATTACAAGTGAGGGCATATTGCGGCAGAATTGTTGTTTTGAAGTGGGAGTTTTTGTAAAAAATAATAGGTTAAAAATTTTGGTACACTCATTGTAAAAAAAGATCAATATTGTCCTTACCAATATTGCAGCTTTTATATTTCATAAAAAAAACTAAAATAAATGGCAGCAATGGCGAACATAATTTTTTAACTTATTTTAAAGAAACATTATTTTAAACACTTTAATTTAAAACTTTGAATCTTAATTTTAACGAATTCTGCTTTAATGTTAATTTTATTTTTATTTAATTTTAATTTTATTTTAATTTTAATTTTACAAAAAAAAGTTCAAAAAATATTTTAAACAAATTTAAATGCAAAAAAATTTTACATAATCATAACATGATAAGTTTTGCAAACTCTTCCGAAACGCGCGTAGATTTAATATAGCGATTTTTCTATGCTTGCGCCTATTTCTTCAGTGGATCGAACGAAGCTCGCTTTGCGTTGTTTCTTTGTTTTTACTTGTGAAACGTGAGAAATGGATTTTACTCAGCTACGTTGTTTCTTTGTTTTCACTCAGCTTCGTGAGAAATGGACAGCAGTTTAAAAGTTTTTTTTGTATCGAATTTCAAGGCAATTAATCTTGTAACTTTGGATTTCGCGCCCTAAAACAAATTCCTAAAGTTTCGCGTAAAAACGGTTTCATTCTAAAACTGTTTAAGTTACGGCAAATTATATTTCACATGATTGTATATCTTGAGATACCTTTGGCCTCATACCCATGGCCTCCGGCGAGACCAATCCTGTAATTATAAGCGAGAATTTTGTTCCTCCTTACTATAAACAAATTTGCAAATTTGTAGATTTGCGAGTTTAGTTACAGCAAGACCCAATAGTACCGGTACAGCCAGACGCATTTATCAAAAACAAATCAATTTTTGACAAATACTTTATGCTTATAAATGCGCTGTTAAGCACTTGGCAAAGTCTAATCATGCATTAGCAGCACCGTTTATTTAGGGCCTCCTTAAATATATTGTTGTTCCAGCCTCTCGAATGATGCCTTTCGTAAAATTCTGAAGAAATCATCTTCGTTTTGCTGGATTGTTTGTCGATACTTTTACTCTACGTAATTTTTTCTCTATCACAATAATTCAATAAAAATATTTTTGTTAGGATTTTATAACAGGGTTTCATGTCAATTTATTTAACTTTTGCAGGGTTTTGCCGCCAAAAACGTTCTAAAACGCTATCTTAAACAAAAAGATCTTTGCTCTTTTCTGCTTACAAAAAAGCAGTTTAATGTTTTGGAATGCTTACTTCATCAAAAACGTCAAATTTTTTAATTAAACAAGATATCATATAATTGGAAAAATTTGATACGCATGAATTTCCCAAGTGCAAAAATTTCAGCTATTACGTTTTGCAAAATTTACAATCTAAAATCTATGCATGTTATATGATATAATCTATGAAGTTGCTAACAACCTTACGGAAAGAACCTACAGTGCTGTTCATATTTCAGAGACACCCCTGTGATAATTGGTATGTTTGATGTTTGCCGCCAGTTTTTTGCTACCTATGTTGGTTAAAGGTGGGAAAGTTATATATCAATGTAAAAGGTATCTCTTCAGCATATCATCAGGAATACATTTTTGAAAAAAAAAGTTAAATTGGGCGGATGTTACCGCTTGAAACGCCACCTAGTGCTAGTTTTACAAAATTAACTTCTACCATGAATAACAATATTACAAATTATTTTCTCATTCAAACTGGCATTTTTAAAAAATAGTGTCGCTACTCATGCCCAATGTTATAATTTGGGATCATGCTACTATGTCGCTTTCGTTCGGTCATTGTGACGTCACAAATACATCAATTTTCCGTGAATTTAGTAGGGTCTTGAAATTATTGGGTCTTTAAGCCAAAAAAATGCTATTAATTAAATACTTTTACGTCCTAACGCCCCAAAGGGTAAGATTTATGCAAAAAAACTCTAGTTGTTTGTAAAACTCACTTTCTGCAAAGTTTAATGCAGGGTTGCCACATCGCAACCCTTATACACATCGTGGACCTTATTACTAGCTATCCAATTACGATTCAGAATGAATGTTTGTAGCCTTACTGAAAACATTAGTGATATGAGATATCACTTTAGTAACTCTTTTTCAAACGTGGGTGGCCTTGAAAAAGGCCGTTTATGTTGCGGAATACAAAACACACAAGTATCTTTAATATTTTGTTGGCCATCCTTTATTTTCAATCACCATCTTGCATCTTCGGGGGAGTGAATCTACAAGTTTTGTCAATTCTTCAGGAGAAATTACTCTAAACCAAGCTGCAATAACTTGTTCAATTAGCTCCCTCTTTGTTTTGGGTTTGTTTTTGGAAATAATGCAACTTATCCTGTACCACAAATTTTCAATTGGATTCAAGTCTGGTGATTGGGCCGGCCATTCCATTCTCTCCACCTGATGGGATTCATACCACTTCTGGACCTTCTTAGCACGATGGCATGGCGCATTATCATCTTGAAAGATCCACTGATTGTCGGAAAATAACGAGCGGGCACTTGGTAACATTTTTCTTGGTAACATTGACGTCACAATAGCACAACGGTGGCGTGATCGTGGTGTGACCACACATTATAACATTGGGCATGAGTAGCGACACTATTTTTTAAAAATGCCAGTTTGAATGAGAAAATAATTTGTAATATTGTTATTCATGGTAGAAGTTAATTTTGTAAAACTAGCACTAGGTGGCGTTTCAAGCGGTAACATCCGCCCAATTTAACTTTTTTTTTTTCAAAAATGTATTCCTGATGATATGCTGAAGAGATACCTTTTACATTGATATATAACTTTCCCACCTTTAACCAACATGGGTAGCAAAAAACTGGCGGCAAACATCAAACATGCCAATTTTCGCAGGGGTGTCTCTGAAATATGAACAGCACTGTATTTATAGCAAAAAAAACATGAAATGGCTAAAAACACGTATATAGCTAATATTCCATTCTATTTAACTGTATATGCACAGGATAGTCATATGCATAAAGAGTGCAAAATATTTGTGAAAGTTTGGCGATCAACAATTTTTAAAAACTTTCAGATATTTTGTAAAAAAAATCAATTTTGCTTTGTTTTATGTTTAGGACGAAATATTTATTGTGCTTTCTTTAACGAATTGTAAATTTTCGATAATTGAAACTAGTAAGTTAGGAAAAAATTAATATCAACGAGTTGAAGAAGATGGAACTGTTTTTGTTAGTCGTGTTGTCGTTATGCGTTTTCACGCTGTCCAATGCAGGTACAGTATATTGGATTTTAAACTGAGAACTTTTCCTAGATATTTTTGTTACTAATCGTACTCCTTCGTAGCTCCCTCCTCCCAATCTGAACTAATGTTTTGCTCAAAGTGTTATAATTATCTTGGTATCGAAAGTTAGCGAAACCTGAATTATGCAACATCTCGTGCGGAAAGCTGCAACATCGTAAGTTTTCTTTGTTTTGAAGAGTTTACGACGGCGTAATCCTTGCAATGTGCTGCATAATATAACTTCGGATATGGTCCCCAGAATCCTTTTCATTCTGACAAACTACTATTGCCGAAAGGTCAAAAAGTTAGCAAAGAATAATTAAAAATTATGCGTGTGTATCAAAATGATTAAAAGAATAAACATAAAAAGCATAAATTATTTTCATCAAATAAGTGAAGCTGCAGACAATAACTTTATTTGCTTTCTCTAAGATTGATCGATTATAACCAACCGCTCTTTAAATCTTTTTTGATATGTTTAAGCTAATGTAGTTTAAAAGACAACTATAAAAATCACAGTAAAAGATTAAAAGCACAACACTCGGTTTCGTCCTCAGAACTCATCAGGTACTATCGTAATCTTATTCAAACAGAATCCTTTTGCATACCATCGAGAACTGTTTCAAAAGATTGACTATCAACAATTTTCTTTCTTGTAAAAGATGTGAGTTTCTGGACTATCCAGGGTTGATACGAGTTTTTCTTTCAACCATTAGAATCGAGTTGCGTCTCCAAGGGTTATGTCAGCTTTTCAACAAAAGCAAGTCGTTTGAACAAAAACGATTAAAGTCGATTCAAGTTATTTTTGGAAAATTCGAAAAAGACTCGAGTCGAGAGTCACTAAAAAAGCGAGTCGAGTCATTATTAAAAAAAAATTGTTTACTTCAGAATTCGGGATTTCGCCAATTGCGATTACTCCACTTCGAAAATTAAATTTACTTACCATACTATAATAATTGTGGGCACAAATCATTTTGTTGTTTAGAATGCCCGACATTTCTTCGTCCGGAGGAGCGTTTAGATTGTGGTGAACCAGGCACGTCGCAAGAAGAATGCAAAGACAGAGGTTGTTGCTGGGATAGCAGTACGCAAAATACAATTTGGTGCTTCCGAAAAAAAGGTACGCAACTGCTTGCTAAAAAAGTTGGATTTTGATTCTTGAAATCTAGATTTCTGGGGTGTATCATAACATTCCAAAAAAAAAGAAAACATACCTAGGTAGGGTTTCCATACGTCCCGTTTTAGCCGGACACTCTAGTTTTTGAAGCATTGTCGCGGTGTCCCTCCAGTTGTTTATTTGTTCGGGAACTCTTCATTAGTCCCGGAGTTTTTGTATTTCACCGAAAAACTAACTCCCTGGGGTGAAAATCTCTCTCATTTGTTTGTTTCTTTGTTTGTTTGTTTGATATGGTCTCTGAAATCGCCGGAAAATTTCACCTTTTTAGAGATAAAGACTTTCTTGGTTTTCATCTTAAATCCGCAACAAATTTCGGTATTCTAATCATGTCTCGATTTTCTACTTCAAAAATGTATAGCAACTCGTAAATCCAATAATCTTGCGTTCTTGAACAGTTCATAAGATACATCTGACTATCCGTAACACCAGTTTGTTTAAGGAAATTATATGACGTTGCCAACGCCATGCACCTGGAATATTGGTGTGGGCTGGAAGCAAATATCGTATTTTATGTATTTGACACTAGCATTTGTTTCCTTTATTAAGTCAATTGATTAACATGACAATCTATTTTGTTACATTGTGATTTGTTATTCAGAATGCTCGAATGTTCCTGTACACATGCGCGTAGATTGTGGTCACGGAGGCATATCGCAAGAACAATGCTTGGACAGTGGCTGTTGCTGGGATAACACTGTTTCCCATAGTATTTGGTGCTTTCGAAAACAAGGTAAACGTTTGCTGCCAAAAAAGCTATGAATATTTACATGTTAATATGTTTGAAAAGTCCGTTGATGGAGCCGTAACGCGCTCGTTCCTCGTACGGGGTTTGAGGTTCACATCTCGAGTCGGTCAATTCGGACGCAGTGTTGCCAACGGCTCGCCATCGCTTCAATATTTCTTCTAAAGGTGCAGTGTCAGAGTTGTGAACGAGCCGAATAGTGCTAGGCTTGAACCTGAGTAGTGATCTGAAGCCAAAACCAGGCCAGAAAAATCTAGAAAATGGAGTTTGGTCTAAAAAATGTGCACGCTTATTGCTCGTATGCGGTTAAAATGAAATATATACTGCTGATCAATTGTGACCTAATAATAATAATTGAGTAACAATAATCGTGGTCGTGTTGATGCTTTAAACAAAGTTGTCGTCATTCAGTGTTGCAAAGGCATTTGAATTTCGTTTTTATAGCATCAAAAAGGCTAAAACACGAGACCAGTACGATCATCATTCTCGAAATAATTAAGAATTATTTTTATTATCACTCTCGAACATCACTCACGAAATTTTGTCAATGTTAATTAAGACCAACCCTGGCCGGAACCTGAACCGAAAAAAACGGCCCGATTTATAACTTTGATCTGTGTTGCTTTACCAGATCAATGACATAACGATGAATGCTGCAAACTGGCTACACACTTTAGTTAAATATATAGAATACAACGTAAGATTTCATTAGACTTGATTTAATTTTTACCGGTCAATTTTTGACCCAATTATACGTGGTATTTGACATCACCAATGAAGGAGTGCTTAATGAAAAACCCAGAGCAGAATAATTCAAATTACAATAAACAACTGATGGAAAATTCCTACTGTCTGTTTCACCCGCACGGGATCCTAACAGGGTGATCTTGTTCGAACAGAAGAATCCCTTTCAAGGATTTTCTATTTGAGAAAGAATATACCCTGAGGATCTCGTGAGAATGAAGCAAGCTGAAGAGGTTTTCGATCTCTTGTTCCCTGTAATTTGAATCTTGTTTAATTTTGAAAAGCTTTTGGGTTTGCTCTCAAGCAAGATCACAAGTATGATAAACGAAATAAAAATACAGTTGTAAACTGCTTGACTCGATGACCGAAAGCTCCGTTTGCAGTTTCCTGTTTCAATTGACTATTTTGACTAATTGCTCCCTTTATTATTTGTGGCGTCGTAGCTGTCATTTCCACCCTTTGAGAAACATTTAGCCTTGAAAAAAGCTGTTTTAGATTTAACGTTTTCGACCAGCTTTCTTTATGAATCTACGTTGGAATGAAGAAAAACTAAAATGCAGTGACACGCGGCAATGGTATATGACAATAGGTTGCTATTATGAGGTAAGATGCTTTAAGTCGTAATAGCAACCCATTGTCTATTTCAATGTTAACCCTCTATATACCGGACTATTTTTACACCCTATTTGTACCGGATGGGGGGAGAGGAGCAAATTTGACCCCTATTTAAAAACTGTTTGGTAAGTGATAGAAGATTTTTTGCATGCTGAAGCTATTTTTTGTTAAATTCTAAATAAATGTATTGTGGTTGTGACGTCATGCAAACAATGATGACGTCATTAAACTAGTAAATCTTTATAACAGCATGCAAATTTGTCTAAATGTTGCGAAATATTATTTTCAGCAGGGACTTTTGTTATTTCAAAGACATTTTTGAAAAAGTCACAGCAGATGATGACGTCACATGCATGATGATGTCACCTTTAATATATTGTGTTTATTATTATTTGTAATTTTTTGTTATTGAAAATTCAAAAATTTTGCAATAATGCAGTATTATTTTCGTTATATCATTCGACAGCTGATGAAAATGAGTATTTTTTATGCAAAAGCAGTTTATTTCGAGAAACAGCAGAAAAGGCAATATTTTTGAATTATGACGTCATCAATGACGTAATGATGATGCAATGTATTTATCAGTAAATAAAAAAACTTATTCTAGCTAAAGATTAGCATTGATAATGAGTACGCAGAGCAATGAATAGAATACGAGGTCCGATAAGCTGGCATTGTGCTCAAAATTGCGTAAACTTCAATTGTTGCTTCTAACAAAGGCAAAAATGACGTCACTTTCGGTTGTCCGGCTGACCCCAAAGTTTCTGAAAATGTTTGTTCCTGAATTTCATTCAAAGTCAGGGTGCATCAAAGCAAAATTTTTTTTAGTTTGGGAGCTATATTGAAATAACTAAGAGGGAGGGGGGGCAAATTTGCCTCCTTTCGGTACAAAATAGGGTTAAGTAGTCAACCTCTATGATACGCCACTTCATTTTAGCTTTTCTTCATTACAGCGTATATTCATGGAAAGAGCTGAACGAGAACGCTTGATCTACAACTGCCTTTTTCAAGGCTACCCATTTCTCAAAGAGTGGAAATGATAGCTCCGACGCTGCTAAAAGCTATTTTAAAATTCTATTCCACTAACAAGCTTTGTTTTATTAGTGCTATCGAAGTTTAATTTTTTTTTTTGTTTTTGTTTTTGTTTGCGCATTTGGTAAATTGCAAATGCACTATTGATTGGTTGATTGATTGATTGATTGATTGAAACCAGAGTAATGAGCTTATAAAACCGAGACACAAAGTGGGGTTGGGTAAAACGGGTAATACCTGTATTATGAAATGGAGGGGAAAAGCATTAATTTGCATTTGTCGGCATCGAAATACTTCCAGCAAAAGAACATGCCTCAAGCAAAACTTAAAAATCAACAACAAAAGTATCGGGAATATTTTGATGATCTCAGGGGTTAATGCATTTTTGTGGTTAGTTACGCAGCATCAATTTCGCAAAAACTAGTTCGGAGACGTAATTTAAACCTGGGAAGATACTTTTCTTCAACGACAAAAAGTAATATAATACGCTTATCATACGACAGCAGTCACAATAGTGCACGTGATCAAACGAAAACTTTAATCAATTATAAGCCCCGCAGATTGATGAGAAGTCCAAATGCTGACTTATGATCATCCCCAACTGGGTCCGAGGCGATTCATAATTAATTATTATGAAAAACAAAACTACTCTTGTTTATGCGTATTTTTCGATACCGTTTTCAATGTTATGCTCTCTAAAAAGTTTGTGCTCTCTAAAAGACCAAACTCAACAAAAAATATGCCTAATTAAGGACAAAACAAAAAAAGGGAATGATAGACCTGAACTGTGGAAAAATAATAGCAATGGAACTCAGTGGATTCGTTAAGGGGGGCGGGAAGGGGTTGGTGGCCCGCTCCGGGTGTCATCATTTTCGGGTGACACCTTTTGATGATACCAATCGAACAAAAAAGAAATCAACAGTATGTTTAAGATTATTGGAAATGTTTAGCACACTGGAATGGACAAAAACATGATTTAAAGCATCCTTTGAAACATTTATTGAAAAGGGGACGCTAATTTGCCAAAAAATATAAATCACAAATCAGTAAAGCGTTGAAAAATCGCCATCACTATGCAATCAAATTTGATTGCTAGCTGAAACATGCTGAATATATGTTTCATAAAAAAGAAATAAGCTCAGGAATAGGGGGACGTGGTTTTCCAATATCTTTCCATTCGCCCGCCACCTCCAATTATTTTTCTGTATCAAATATAAACGAAATGGTTTACTCCTTGTGAGTATCATTGAAGTATAAAATTTTATGATTTACGGTACCAGCTTGTAAATAAAAAAACTTGAAATTTTACCATTAGTCACCTCACACATAGCCATTGCTCATTTATACAACCAGTTTAATCATGTTTTTGAACTTCTAATTTCTATGCCACATTTCAAAAGCATTAATTTTTATAAAAATAGGCCTAAAATTAAGTTATTTTTGCAAAAACAATACAAAATTTTCGAGGGCTGGGAGCTTCGCCCCCAGACCCTCAAAACAGCTCCCCATTGCAGATTTTTGGCTACGCGCCTGAGTCGTCTAATCATGTTTTTGCACTGCTAATTGCTATGCCGCCAGAGTTCTCCCTGATGCCACGTTTGAAAAACATTAAATTTTATCAAAATAAGCCTAAAATAAACTATTTTTGCAAAACAAAAACAAAAATTTACGAGTCCTGGGGGTTCTGCTCCATAACCCCCAGTAGCCTCCGGCGGATCTCCAGACCCCCGATCACAGCTCCTTCCCCCACTACAGATTTCTGGTTACGAGCCAGATGCTAGACAAGTGCTGCTCAAACTTCCAAGTTTCGTAATCTTACAATGAGAAGATATTGAGCTATAGTCAAATAACAACTGCTATCTACAGTAATGAAGTAGCACCACTAAATTTCAAATATAATCTTTTGCAGCCTGCAATACATTATGAAGGGTGGCACCACGAAATTATGCCCCGGGTATCATTATTTTTATTAGACGCCTCTGATGGGGCATGTTACCGAATCATGTAGCGGAGAACTGCATGGTGACGTGTCGATAAAATTTACGCTGAGATTTTGTTAAGGTGAGTTTACACTGGACGAGAAGCGACGTGAAGCAACCAAACTTTGACGTCAATCGACAACTAGCGAAAGGTTTCAACCGGTCGCAAACTTCGCTAGCCTTTACTTGACTTCACTTAGACAAAACTGTGTTGAATGGTTGGCCTACTTTGAGCAAGTGACGTAATCGACTACTCGCAAAGACTGGCAACCTTCGCTTCGCGTTGCTTCGCTTCCAGTGTAAATGCACCTTTAATTTGATCAAGTTCATCGTTTTTTTATTCTAGGAGCAACCATAAGTTCCCCCTCGATATGTCCGGATGGCGTAGGAAACTTAGACAAATTTACTGCAGTAAGTTTACTTTGTGTGAAGTATAACAGTACGATTTATTATTTTTTAAACTAAACGCATGGTATATTAACGCAATACCCACAATGGTATTAAAGTTATACGTTTTTCATCTATGCAATTTAAAACAACTGAAAATTTCTAATCTATGGTGATATCTACCACAATTTATTTTCTACCGCATAATGAGCAAATAAGGTCTTGACAAGAGACACCACAGTTCACCAATTACTATTATGGTGCTAGAAAAAATCTTTTTGTATCTTGTTTTTTTTGTCCAGTTTTTCCAGTATTTCAATTATTGTAAGCACTACTGTAATTGGTCATATTTCAGTGGTCGATTGATGAAAATAGCATCTGCACCATAGGCCTGGGTTTGATTTTCGGTCGAGTTAAACCAAACCCTATAAAAATTGGTATTCACGACTTTTCTGCTTGACGTTCAACGATAAAAGAGACAGTGTGAAGCCTCTACCGTATATCGTATAGGAAAGTAAGCAGGAAGGTGGCGGCTTGACTCGTCGAAGACTCAAAGGTCACTTTGCTGTCTCCTGGCCAAGGCAACTTGGTGGATAAACTGTAATTACAATTACATGATAATTGTAGCCCTTTGCTGCTAGCAAATATGACGAGAAGAAAAATGTTTTTCTATTCACTATAAACGCAATAATTTTCAATTCGGGCGTGATTACTTCATCCGAAAATTTTAGGTTATAGAGGGCAAAACATCCAGTTATGTTTATGTGCAAACAGTAAAGAATAATCTAAAACATATGCCTTCACCAAATTTGAGCTTTCTACGACTTATTTTCATTGAGATATTTTATTTCAAAGTTCCAAGGCATTTTTTGCGACTGTTCTGAAACCACCTAAATACAAAAGCTTCAGCATGAATTGGTGTTACAACAGAAATACTTTTCAAGTTAGGTAAGTTATCCTAACAATTCCAAAAAACTTATACTTTAAATGGCAGCACTGCTAGGGAGACCGTTTTAACTTTGAAATAAAATATCTCAAAAACAATAGCTCGTAGAAAACTAGAATTTTAAGAAGATATGTTTTACGTTATTCTTTATCTTTTGCACATATTCCTAGCTCAGGGTTTCCCAACCTTTTTCTAACCGTGACCCAGATTAATGCAGAAAATTTTCCGTGGTCCATCTTTCAAAGTGTTACTGAACTGCAATTTTACGAAATTCTGCGATAAGTTTGTGGTCTCGGAAAAAAAAAATTAACGCACCAGGTAACCCAAATTTCTTGGTATTTTCAATTGAAAAAAAAAAAAGTCCAGGCACCAGGGAATGCAATTTTCTGGGTATTTTCGAGCGATCACTCCCCAAAAAATGCCTTCGCGCCAGACACCGCATTTTTCTGCAAGGTTTGTGACGATTGCCGGAAAAAAGAAGGTAATCGCGCAAATACAACTTTTTTAAATCAAATATCTAATTTTCTAAATGGCTCTGTGGCCCACCGCAAAATGCTCCTATGGTCCATAAGTTGAAAACCATTGTCCTAGCTGGATGCCTTATCCATTTTAAAGAAAATAAAACAAAAATGAGGAAAATTCACTTTCAAATAACGGCAACACTTTTTATTTTATTTTTTATCAGAATACGTGTGAAAAATATTGCAAAAGAAATCGTGAAGGCAGATACTTAATCCGATGCAGACAAACATATGGACTGAATAGTGCAGGTAAAAATAACCACAATTTTGAAGCGTAAAACTTGGTTTTACGAAGTAGTACAAGTTTTTGGAAAAATCTAATGCAGTACTGTATATAACTAAAATTTTGTGCTGGAATGGCAGCAATTATTATAGAGATGGTAAAAAGTTATATAAATACTGATTCAACTATAAAATTGTGGTATAGTTTCGAACCCAGATTTCTTATTTCCACGTAATTCTTGGCTGTAGCTTGCTGTGCAAAACCGCTAATCCTTGTTTGCAGAAATCAATTATTGTGTTTGATTGACGCTTTGATTTTTACAGTTGTAGCGCTTCATTTTTGCAACGCGCAATCTGGAAAGCAGTTACAGTGTTACATTTAAGTTGCTGTATGTACACTAGATCAGAAGTTGAATGTATTTGGTATTTTACTATTATGTTAATTTGCAGATGTACTTTACTTTTATGTTGTATAAAGCCTTAGAAATATACTAATTTGAATTTAATGTTTCGGGTTACAACAATTTATACAACATAAAATCTCTCCATATGGAAAAGGTATTGAAGCCCGAAAGGTTTGACATTAACCCTGCGGCTCCAAATGCAGCGAAACTCTGGCGACATTGGCTCGCTACTTTTGAAAATTTTCTAGCAGCGATTGAGAGCGAGAATCTAAACAAACTTACGGTACTTACAAACTATGTTTCGGCTGACGTTTATGAGCTTTTTGGAGAAGCTGCTAACTACGATGCTGCTCTAGAAATATTAAAAGCTGCTTATGCGAGAACGCCTAATGAGATATTTGCAAGACACGCATTATCAACCAGGAAACAACAACCAGACGAAAGCTTAGACGAATATCTGCAGATACTAAAATCATTAAGTAAAGAATGCGATTACCGACAAGTTACAGCAGTTCAGTATCGAGAAGAAGCCATCCGAGACACATTTATAAGAGGGCTGCAAAACGGTAACATTCGACAACGTTTGTTGGAAAACGAGAGATTGGATTTGCAAGCAGCCGTTACTCAGGCTAGAGCGCTAGACACTGCGCAAAAGAACGCTGATTTATATAAAACGCACGTGACCGCCGTAGCGGATTTGACTCCTCCTCCGTCAGTGCCACCTCTCGAGAGCAATCATAATGGGGGTGACTCCGCATCTTGTGCTGCGTTAAAACGAACGAATTGTTATTTTTGCGGATTTACCTCGCATCCGCGATCCAAATGCCCAGCACGAGAAGCAGTATGTCGCAAATGTAAAAAGAAAGGACATTATCAACGCGTTTGCCAGTCTAAAGCAGTTGCTGCTAATGAACTTACCACAGCTGCAATGTACTCACCGCTATTAGCAATGGCCTCTCTTCGAGGTGTACCTGCAGGTTTAAGGAAATCCAGCGTCTTTTTATAAATCAACAAAAAGAAAGCAATCGCATTAGTTGACTCGGGAAGTACAGATAGCTTTATCCATCCTAGATTGGTTGATGCTTGCTGTCTCAAAATTCAGCCAATAAAAGAAACAATATCGATGGCAACCAGCACTTTAACCGCACCAATTCAGGGATATTGTACAGCCGACATTGAAACTGACGATGGAGAATATTCCAATGTGAAATTGCATGTGTTTCCCAACTTGTGCGCGGATGTGATACTCGGTCAGAACTGGCAAGCAATGCACGAAAGTATTACTATCAATTACGGCGGTGAGAAGCCACCGGTGAAGATCTGCAATTTGACAACGCTGGATGTCACCCCACCGCCATTGTTTCAATACTTATCTCCAGATTGTAAGCCGATTGCGACAAAATCGAGAAAATATAGTCATGAAGATCAAGAATTCATCAAAAACGAAACGAACCGTCTGCTTGCCGAAGGGATCATTGAACCGAGTGACTCGCCCTGGAGAGCGCAAGTGGTGGTCACGAAGAACGAACGCCACAAGAAAAGGTTAGTTATTGACTATTCTCAAACTATTAACAAATACACAAACTTGGACGCTTACCCGTTGCCAAATATAGAAGAGACTGTAAACAAAATCTCACAGTATCGTGTGTTTAGCACCATAGACCTAAAAAGCGCTTACCATCAGGTACCAATTCGTGAGCATGAGAAAAAGTATACTGCCTTTGAAGCCAATAAGTGTTTGTATCAATTTTGTCGTATTCCTTTTGGCGTCACGAATGGTGTGGCTGCTTTTCAGCGTATAATGAATAGCTTTATTGCCGATGAAGGTTTAAGCGACACATTTGCTTACTTGGACGATGTAACTATTTGTGGTAAAAACCAAACTGAACATGACAAAAACCTTCACCGATTTCTCGATGCGGCGAAACGTAAAAATCTCGTGTACAGCGAGAAAAAGTGTACCTTTTCTACTCGTAAGCTAAATATCTTAGGAAGTGTTATTTGTGATGGTGTAATTAAACCTGACCCTGAAAGGCTCCAGCCTCTTCGAGACATGCCTCCTCCCCATGATTTAAAAAGCCAAAAACGTGTAGTTGGTTTGTTTGCATACTACTGTAAATGGATTAAGAATTTTTCAGATAAAATACGACCTTTGACGCATAACACTGAGTTTCCTATTGCTGGTGATGCATTAATTGCTTTTAATTTGCTTAAGTGCGATATTGAGGACTCTGTTATTTGTTCAATTGACGAGTCACTACCCTTTCAAGTAGAAACAGACGCATCTGAATTTGCGATAGCTGCTACTTTGTCTCAAAACAGTCGACCTGTTGCGTTTTTCTCACGCATGCTTAATGGCTCTGAACTGAGGCATTCCTCTGTAGAAAAGGAAGCCTCTGCAGTAATTGAAGCCGTTCGTAAATGGAAGCATTATTTGACAGGCCGCCATTTTACATTAATTACTGATCAAAAATCCGTGTCGTATATGTTTAATACTAAGCACCATGGAAAAATCAAAAATGATAAAATAATGAGATGGCGAATTGAACTGAGCACTTTTGATTTTGACATTGTTTATCGCTGTGGGGAAGAGAATATTCCCGCTGATGCTTTATCCCGTGTTAAATGTTTAAGCATGAGTATTGATAAGCTCCGAGATGTGCATGAGTCTCTTTGTCACCCAGGTGAGACACGAATGGCACATTTCGTAAAAGTAAGAAACTTGCCTTTTTCTATCGATCAGATTCGCCAAATAATTCGTTCGTGTCAGGCCTGCAGTGAATGCAAACCTCAATATTATCGGTCAGCGCCAATGAACTTGATCAAAGCTACGCAGCCCTTCGAAAGACTGAACATTGATTTCAAAGGTCCACTTCCGACTACTAACCAAAATCGCTATATTCTGACAATTTGTGACGAATACTCCAGATTTCCTTTCGCTTATCCGAGCCGGGATGTCAGCGCCAACACTGTTATAACACATCTTAGAGAACTGTTTTCTATTTTTGAAATGCCTGCATATATACACTCTGACCGGGGGAGTGCTTTCATGAGTCAAGAACTAAAGGATTTTCTTCATAATAAAGGCATTGCTACAAGCAGGACAACAAGCTACAATCCTGCTGGTAATGGGCAGGTAGAAAGACTTAATGGCACTATTTGGCAAGCAATCACTCTTGCTCTTAAAACTCATAAACTGCCTATTATTTGCTGGCAAGACGTTTTACCCGATGCACTCCATTCTATTCGAACCTTGTTATGCACTGCAACGAATGAAACTCCACATGAACGCATGTTTAATTTTCAACGCAGGTCAACCACTGGATCATCAATACCATCGTGGCTAGCAACACCAGGACCCGTACTTTTAAAGCGCTACGTGAGAAAATCAAAGTTTGATCCCTTGGTAGACGAAGTCGAATTGATCGAGGCGAATCCAAACTACGCTCATATTCGTTTTCCTGACGGGAGAGAAGACACGGTGGCATTAAAGCATTTGGCCCCAAAAAATGACCAGGAGGCTAGAAAAGATCCGCATGCTCAGAAACAACTCTCGAATGATTCAAACGATCCATCTGTCCCATTAACCAAGCCGCAAAATGCAAACAGTGAGTCGGATCGAGAACATGCTCCACACGATTCGTCAATTACTCAACCGACCGCAGTGCCGTCTCATGGAGATCCTATGCCACCACAACAATCGTCTCATGAAACGATATCCCCATCACCACAAACATCTAATGAAACTTCTTCGCCACCACTACGACGCTCACAACGGCAGCGGCGCCCACCTGACCGATATAAGGCTATAGATTACTTGTGATTTGGACTTTTTGCAACTGCCTCATTTTGTGTAATGTATTTCTTTTTTTTTGGCAGGGGAGAATGTGGTATAGTTTCGAACCCAGATTTCTTATTTCCACGTAATTCTTGGCTGTAGCTTGCTGTGCAAAACCGCTAATCCTTGTTTGCAGAAATCAATTATTGTGTTTGATTGACGCTTTGATTTTTACAGTTGTAGCGCTTCATTTTTGCAACGCGCAATCTGGAAAGCAGTTACAGTGTTACATTTAAGTTGCTGTATGTACACTAGATCAGAAGTTGAATGTATTTGGTATTTTACTATTATGTTAATTTGCAGATGTACTTTACTTTTATGGTGTATAAAGCCTTAGAAATATACTAATTTGAATTTAATGTTTCGGGTTACAACAAAAATCACAGTAAATCTACTGTTTTAATCACAACGTGGACCAGGAGCAAATTAACTTCGAATGTTGAGCACTCTAGTTAAATCTACTGTTTTAATTACAGCATGGACCTGGAACAAATTAGCTTCGAATAACTTCTTAATGTGATTTTATAGTTGTAATTTGCTCTGATTTTAGTTTGTATATCATCGAGCACTGTTTCAGAAGATCGACTATCAACAATTTTCTAATTACTGATTCATAATAACAAATAAATTCATAACTTTTGTTGGATTAATAAACAAAACTAAGCAACATTTTCAAATCTGCGCGAGTCATTTTTCTTACGAACGAGCTTTCGAAAGCATAGCACTTTTTTTCATCAGGTTCTGATTTAAATAAAATTGCTTTCGAATTAAATAAGCTCGCATGCATTCGACGTCTGTTTTGTTGGTATAGAATGAAGACTGAAGAGTCAGTTTTGAAAGTGTTATCTGTACCATAGTTGTTTATTACTTTCTAATTTGAACAAAGTTGCACTACTTTTAGTATAATTTGATATAATATCTTTCATTATATTCGCTTCGCCGAAGTGAGTCAAGAGTTGCCAGGCCTACCTCAGTGTCATAAAGCACGGGTAACCTTCGCCCGCTCGGCCAATTGCCCGATTATTACTAGTTGCTATAAATTGTGATAATGATGATTTTATATGTCCATATCATTTTATTTTTTTGCTTTATCCATGAATGAAGCAATGAAATGGTGATTTGAGGGTTGCACTGTTCTGTTCTTCTTTGTAATAATTATCATTTTCAGTGTTAAGGTTTCTCTGTTATGCATTTACAGTATATGTAAGACAGTGCATTTCAGTGCTTAGGTTTAGCCAAGGTTTACCGCACAAACATCTATTTTGTGCTTAGGATCAGATCAGTACGTGCTTCGTGTCCTTATAAGCGTTTTATATCAAAGTCTGACTGGCAGCTTTCTTAGAACTTTTGGTCTTTTAAGTTCAGGCTTGGTTGGGTTTTCCTGCCTGCTTACTTGCACTTCTTTTGTTCATTCAAAGTTGAAACGTAACCACCTACTAACTAGTAAAATGCATTTTCACCAAATTTGAACTTTGTACATCTTCCAGGTTTCAAGATTTTGCCGTTTAAGGTTAAAACAAATTTCCTCTTACTTCAGTGTGGCCATTTTGCCAGTTTTGTGGCAGAATATTATCTTTTGGAAAATTGGCTTACATTTTCTTGTAAAGCAGCTAATTTGCCAATTCTGACCCTTTACTTTGCTTTGAAAACAACGCTGCTTTGAAGCAATCATTGGAAGTTAGAAACATGAAGTCATGCAGTAACTTTTTGAAATTTTGTTTCCATTATGGGCAACCCTGGCACAATTTCTAAACGATCTAAAGTATTTTTAAGAAAAATCTAAACTGCCATATCTTGAAAACGGAAGATCGTAGAAGGCTCAAATTTACAAAGGCATTCTTAAGAGCTGTCAAAACTTTTTGAAAGAAAACTAAGTTAAAAGATTTCCGACTTGAATACCTTAATTCTTAAACTATAAGAAACACAGAACAGAAAAGATATATCTCTCGCTTATTCTAAGTTTATCAGTGCAAGAAAACCGCTTGACGTTTAGCAAATGATTTGCTTTATAGCACTGCGCTGCATAATTATTTCATTACATAGTATAATTTTATTGTTTAAGTACCATCGCAAACTAAAATACCTTGTACCTGAGTTTTAAAAATTCATTTACGAGTGCTGTAATCATCTTCAACCTGTATTTATGTACACAACTGAAAAATCCTGTAAAGCTCTATGTACACAGCTGAAGAGCCTTGAAACACTGATAAGCTATTTCGAATTAATGTATTTTTATTTATTTTTTAGAACACTGCGACTGCAAGAATTGCAGAAGGAATGGCTGCGACTTTAATAACATTCCTACAACTTAATCATTCATTCCAACCAAACATTATGGACCAACTTATTCTTAGCATTATATTCATTGCATGTTTTTTTGTTTTTTTTTTTGGCGTCTGTACTTGTTTTTTTTTTGCTAAAACGTTTGTGGCTATGCCTAGGCAACAATAACTTTTATAAATGATTCTGATGAATGAACTTTAATACTACAAAATGCTCTTGCTTACTTTAAGTTTTTGTTGATTGTTGTTCACATGTGCAAATCATGCTTTTTTCGTTTGGTTAATTGGTGATACCTCTATTGTCAAAATTTGAACTTGGTCATACATTGCTTTGACTCGCGTTTAGATCGCTTATGTTTTCTTCGTTTTGTTTTGGAATTCAGAAGTTTTGTATGAAATTATACAGTACCCGGGTATACCAAATTGAATCTCAAGTTGATCTGCCAAATTTGAGCAATCTTGACTTTAACTCTATTTTACGAGAGGTGCAGCCAGTAGCAAACACAAATTTATTAAAAAATTACCTCTGAAAATCAAAGAGATAGACGAGAGCCATTTTACTCACATCTTCCCCCATAAAAATGCGTTAGATAATTTGCCCAAAACATACGTATGCTCCATTTCGTTCTTATTTTTATTTATTTTGCGATGTTTTTGTGAACTTAATATGTTGTTGTTGTTGTTGCTGTTGTTGCGCATATTTATCTTCATGTCACCGGAGAGCGGCTGACGCCAAATATTGGACGATCCTCACACTTTACATTGTCATGACTATACTTTGTGATTGGAGGAATCCGCACCTGTTTAGGAGTTTCCAGTTATCCAATGTTTCTGCAAATTTCTTCCAATTCTTGTCAATTGAACTTGCTGCTTGTTTAAAGCCACCTAGCAGAGATAATCATCGTAAAGCGTCTTATCCAAGTACGCAACAACGCGATCGATCAGGGTCGTCATGAAAACGACGCCTTTACCCTCTCGGCCACGCTGCTGAATTATATACCGCGACGGATAAAAGAAAATACGAATGTGGAGTATACTGTCAAAGCAGGCCAAAGTTAATATGTCGACTTTTAATTTTCCTGTGTAGTCTTAATTCTTTCTATTCAATTTCGGTCTATGTGATGATCTTTAAGTGTCATTTCCTGAAAATAAATATATTATTGCTTGCATTGAAAAAAATGCATTGCAAATTGTGTCATTTTACAGAAATTGTTTTGAATTCATTTTTCATTTTTGAATAATGATACTATTATTAATAAACTATAGACCGTATCCTGAGTCTTATAATATGCTATTACAGTATTAATAACCTGCTAGTTTTGGGAAGAAACACTTTTTTAATACAGTAGGGCACAGTGCATTCCACAGTGTTCTGTATAAGGTTGTAAAAATCAAGGAAATCAGGCATTGTGAGATGGTAAATGTGGTAGTCGAAGATACATCAAGATTTCTCAAAATAAGGAGTTAAATCAGTGTTAGAGCCGTAATAATTAAGAAGGTCAATAGTAGGTTCTTAATGATGAAAACGATAAAAGCTCATTCAAAATCACTATTTTTTTTTGAAAAATGCGAAGATGTCTTCACTTTAGTTCAATTTATAGAAAAAACAAAATAAAAGCAAGTTTGCATTTCTAAAGCTAATAACTTGAGCTAAGGCCTGTTCTCAAAATGAAATATCATGTTTGCTTATTTTAACGTGATTTATTGACGCAATAATGAAAAAAAAAATGTGTCAGGGTGATGAACTTACTCGTGTGACGCGCCCCTTTGCAAGTTTTGTAAACCTGCTTTTCTAGATTGATGTTTAAGCGGAGATATGAGATTACACTTATTTTGAAAAATAAAATTATGACATCACAGTAGACGGTGCAGCTGTGTAAAACTTTTAAATTAAAAATTGGTTCTTTCACCTCTTTCAAGTATCCATATACGTGCCTGCTAAAGGTAAAACTAAAATTAAAATCAACATTTAAAAAAAATTGAAATTTACTTTGCGTTATCCGGTAAAAGACGACCACCTTTATAGTATAAGTAAATTTTTATTCAATTAATAGTACTGTGATGATTCCTTGTATAGCTAGAACCGACGCTTTATTGTTTTGTAAGTTATATATTTATTTGCAATAACCGTAAAAACTTTAATAATAAAAGTTATAAGTATTGAATAAGTAAACAACTTTTCTAAAACTTATGTAAAACTTGTTACAAAAAATATAAAAATACATCATATAAAAAACTATACTGTTAGTACAGTACAGAAATCGAAATGGAACCCTTTGGGGGCAAAATGACACAGCTTTTATTTTTAGAACATTTATGTCATGCTGCATCTTGAAGAATATTTCCAAAGATTACTTTATGAAAAAGATATCACTTTTCTTAAAACTATGAATGCTGTTTTATGAAAGTGCTTTATTTAGTTTTGTTTATTTATTTTTTTTGCAAAGAAAATTTATAACGACACAAAGCCACAATACTACTGTATACAGAAGCGTATATTTAGGGGGGCATTGTGCCATGCCACCTCCTTTTGTTTGTTTTGTACCAATTTTTGTTGAAATAACCATAATTATTTATTAAAATCTAGAAACGCCCCTTTCCCTTTATCATCTGGAAACACTGTTATTGCACCGAGTGCGACGGTAAAATTTGTATGGCTGAAAACCAAATGAATATATAGGACGAAGACCTTATTTTTGGCCTTTTATTCTTTATTTTAAATTTGATTTTGCCTCGATTTTGCCTCCCCTCTTTTCAAAATCTTGCCTACGTCACTCAGAGATGGAAATCGACCGGGTCGACCAGCCGGTCGGTCGGGATTCTTTGACCGGCTGGTCAAGCCGGTTGAATTTGCCAGTCAAGCCGGTTGATTTCAAGGCTTTGATTTTGCCTACCTTCTTTTCAAAATCTTGCCTACGTCACTCAGAGATGGAAACCGGCCGGTCGGTCGGGATTCTTTGACTGGCCGGTCATGCTGGTTGAAACACCGGTCAAATCCTCCTTTCTAGCGACTAAAAGCCATCTATAAGCACCAACCGAAATATACATATATATTTTGTTATAAATAAAACTTGTTTTAAAACAAAACAGTATTAACAAACTACACCTTTTGAAAACACTTGTTGAATGGTTTCAAGCTGTGACTAACATACTGTGACCATTAAGACATGCACATCCAGGGGCGTATTTATGGGGAGGCATTGTGCAATGCCCTCTTCCTCTTTGGGCCACGGCACAAAGCAAAAAAGTGCAAAATGAGCGTTAAAACTGCGTAATCAGATTATTATAAAGCATGCATGTGGAAGAGGCTTATGCTACACGGCATTTTAGCATCATTTTAATCAGCTTGAGAGTAGAAGTGGCGCAGATTTCACATTTTTTAGTTCATGCTAAATTTTTGCCTCTTTAAAAAGCTTTTTTTGACTTAATTTTACCTCACTCTATACTGGGCAAGAAAGATATAGCTCTTATTTTTTTATATCTAACTAGCCATGGCTTGTTGTGAAGTAGCAGCATTTCTACAAACTGCTGGGGCACATTATATTTTAAATGTTTTCTAGCAAATGTCATAACAGTTTAATGTTTGCTGCTCGACAAATTGCCAATAGTCTGTCACCAATAGCTAAAAAATTTTAACTTCTTTTCTTGACCGTACGCCTAACATCTTTAGAAAGAACGTGTGATAATTTAGCTTGTGCCCTCCAGTTCTTTTTATGCTTATTTTGTGGACGTTTTGCGCTGCTCAAAACAGGTATTTCAAAGCGAAATTTAACCTAAAAAGATCTTAAATTTGAGTTCTTTTTGCAAAAAAACGCAAAATTTTTTTTCTGAGACCCCCATCCGAAGTCACAAATTTTAACACCTCAACCATCACCCTCCCTATTGAAAATTTTTTATTAGATGCATTGAATAGTGAACAAAAACCTGCTGTAAAAAATAAAACTCATTTTGAAAGACGTAGGTTTTGAAATTTACCGGTCGGGTCGAGAAAGTCTTGACCGGTTCCATCTTTGACGTCACTAATTGTATGTTATTAAACATCAAATAATAGTAATTTACTTCGGGGCATTTGCGATGGATTTGTTTGTTTATTTTAGAGGCGTTTCGGTTAGTCGCTTCAACCATTACCAATCTACAAATGAAACAACAATTAGAAGTTTAACGATGCGTACCCAGTGAACATATAGGCAAAATTAAAGTCTTAGAAAAATAATGATAATGGATCTGCTATTTTGATGAGTTTTTTGGTTTTAGTTACTTACAGATAAATGGTTAGAATACTTTTAGGATTTACAGTATTTTGATTTTTCAAGATAAGTTGAGCGTAGATAGCGTATAGTTAGACTTAGATAGCGCGTAGTTAATTACGTCACTATTTTCGAAAAAGGT
This sequence comes from Trididemnum nubilum, assembly GCA_963965965.1. Classification (NCBI taxonomy): domain Eukaryota; kingdom Metazoa; phylum Chordata; class Ascidiacea; order Aplousobranchia; family Didemnidae; genus Trididemnum; species Trididemnum nubilum. The sequence goes on along the minus strand of OZ014484.1, from coordinate 9,196,218 downwards.
TTTACTGTAATTTTGTCTAGAATATTTACTGCAGGCTTGTTGTTACACTTCTAACTGTACAGTTATTTTTTTTTTTAATTTGTAAATCGATATAATGGTAAGAGTTACTAGCCGAAATGTCTCTGGAATAAAACATAGAACAATTTATGTTGAAACACAAATATAGTCTTGGCTTTAATTTTCTATATAAATAAGTAATGCAATAAGTATCATACTCACTAATATTTCCCGTTTCATATACCAATAAAATATTATAAATACCTTTTTCTGTGGTCAAACGAAGACAAATCAGTTTCAAATAAACACTTTTTGTCATTTCTGAGACTTAATCTACCTCTTAGTCACCTATATTTCGGATTCTAGGTCCAATTTACTTTCTTCACAACATGTCGCTGAGTTTTCTAAAAATAAAGCAACTTACCAGACATTTTTGAAAGCTATTTTATTGTAACAAAGGTTTAAGAAAATTACACAATACAGAATAGGTGACACATTAGGAATTATAATGCATGTACGTTGTACTGTATATAGTCAAGCATAAAGTACTGAATGCATCACAAAAATAACATTTAAAAAAGAAATTACTAAAATTATAATCCTTTTCTTATTCTTGCTAAAACTAATAAAATCTTTTTAGTTTTGTATAGTCGGATTGAATACGTTAAATTTTAGCTTTAGCATCTTTTGGTATAATAACAATAATTTTTAATTTTACCCTGCAATACAAAACCGAAGAATTTAATCACATCTTTGAATTACCCCAAAAATGTGTGAATTTTTGGAGTTAGCATTGCATTGTCGTGATTTTATATTTATTTGTACCTATTTCAAAAGTAATGTCGAACTCGAAAAAACAATAAAAAGTCTAATTGAGGTACGATGAGTCACAATTACGAAAGTTGTTACTTATAGTTTCTTTTGTAACTTTAATTTTAGTAACGTTACTGGTGCGTAACTCTTGTAAGGAAAAAAAATACTAGTTGCTTTAACGATTTCAATTAAGTAACTAAAAAAAGTCACAATAGTCGGCTCTTATATAAGCACAAAAGGATATCCGATTTGGTCAAAGCAAATTTTGCAGCAAGCATCAATTTTATATTCCCTGATAGATTTCTTTAATGCAACAAAATTATACAGGAGAATGTCACTGATTCCAATGTAATTTTTACAATATATTGGCGGTCTTTGGCATGAGCACTTTAGAAAATGTAAAGAACCTAAGGGGTGAAGACTGAATAAATGAAAAGATGTAGGGTCTAGTCTCAGATTCTTAAATTGTACACAAATGAATAAATGCCGGCTTTATCTTGCATCGCTAATAAACCGATCTGTTATTGAGAGGATAAAGTGTCTGCTACTGAAACAGGGGACTCTGGTTTGATTTTCCGTCGGGTCAAGCCAAAGAACAGAAAAGTTGGTGTTTATAGCATCCTTGAGTTACGTTTAGCATTCTAAGTGAGAGTGTGAAGCCTCCACTATGTTTGGTAGACAGATGGACATATGACAGCTTGACTCGAAAACTATAGGGTCCCTTCCCTGTCTCCTCGCCGAGGGAACTTGGTAAATAAAAATGTTATTACAAATGCAATTTTTCGTCTAATGAGAGAAGTACTGTGCTGATTGCGGTGCGATAATTAGTAAAAACAACTTGACGTTTGATCGAACTGTTACGTCTATTGGAGATTGAGATTTAGGATTCAAATCTCGGCCCGTTTAAATAGAAAAAAAACTTATATTAATGGGTTTTAAAGTCCCAACACAAGCAGCTCAAAAAAATTATTTTCTGCAAATCTTTTGCCTTTGTGCTAATCTTTAGGATTTGACCGGCAGGCCGAGAGGTGGCTAATACTTTTAGTTTAGACGTGGTGCCTGCTGAGAGCTGCAGATCAAAGCTAAAAGTTTGAAATCGATGCCCAGCTTGCTTTTTAAGGAAATGTAATCACATTGTTGCAATCTATCTACAGCTTTCTTCTTGTTTATTTAAGTTCCCCCATACGACATTTCGTTCGACGTTCTACAGCTTCGTTTTTGCGGCATAGTGGTTAGGCCGTTCGGGAGCATGTCTAATAAGTTTCGCGTATGAGTTTGATTTTCGTTGTGGTCTTTTATTCTTTCATTAGAGTTAGAGTTTGGGCAGTTATGCCAGCAGCCTTAGCGATAGCAAATTAAAGTTCTAAAAGAAAGAGTACGCTTGAAATATGTGTCCAGCTTGGTAAAAGCAATAATGGGTTGTTCCAAATTGTCGAAGTTGTCATTGTCGAAGCATTAAAGTGTAGGTTAAAGTATCTCCGACAAAACAAAATCAATTTTCTGGCAGCTACTATACAACGATTGTTAGTTAAATCGTCAGCTGCATCTAATACGTATATCTACATAGGTACAAAAACTAAAGTTCAGTCATCAACTAATCATTTTTTAGCGTTAACATAAATAGTTCCGCGTTCCGAAGTTGAAAAATCAGTTTTAATTAAAAAAATTACCCAATTATCTTCTTTCTATGATTCAAAAGCAGTCGTGGAGTCTGTATTTATTTCTGACCTGCTTAAGTTTGCTGTAGGGCCAAGCAGCAGTATATAAGAGTTAGTTGTAACCAACAATCTGACACAAACCGTAGGAACATGCATATACAGGGTGGGCCAAAAAAATGTTACCACTTTTTATATTCTAACCATTTTCAAAATTACTAAGACTTTTGCTTCATATTCCTGCTCTTAGGAGAAAGCAGGGAGTCAATATGAATAACGTCATTTACCAGCAAGATGGTGCTCCTCCACATTGCTCAAATGTCTTACTGGATTTCCTCAACGAGTACTTTCCTCGAGATAGACTCATCTCACGGCGTACGAACAACCCATGGCCTGCCTACTCTCCTGATCTTTCTCCCGCAGACTACTTTCTATGGGGGTACCTGAAGGAGAGGGTGTACTACAACAACCCACAGACCATTGAAGCCCTGAAGACCAACATCTGTCAGGAAATTTGAAGAATCCCTCTTGAGATGTGCGGCAATGTCATCACAAACTTCAATGTGCGTGTTGCAGCCGTACTCCACAGAAGAGGAGCTTGGATTGAACATGTTATCAATTATTGAACTGTGTAAGAAACAAGAAACAAAGTGAAAAGACTTTATCAAATTTTAATTGGATATTTTGTTAAACATCTGTGAAAAAAATTTCGAATAAATGTTCATTTTTAAAATTTGTGTATGGATTAAAAGTGGTAACATTTTTTTGGCCCACCCTGTAAATGAGTTTTTTAACCTAAATTATAATTCTGCGCATTTAGCCTAAAAGTGTGTGGTATAGGCCAATTATAATCTTATATTATACGGAATAAAGATGTCTCTGTACGGTACAAAAATAATATAAGCGAAGACCGAAACATTTAATATTACATATTATTGCTAGCGTATGTAGTGGTTCTAATTCTAGTCATTAAAATCAGGTCAAAATTACTTACATTGGAAATAAACCCTTAACACAAGTGCTTATTTATTTGATTATTTGTTTCTTAGAAATGAATGAGCTTCAACATATTTTGTTTAACCGATCAATGGTCGAGTGGATAGACTGTCTGCTTAGAGCTTATTGAAACGGTAGACCTAGATTTGATTCCCGCTCTCGTCAAACCAAAGACTGCGAATTGTGTTCACAGCTTCCTTGCTTTGATGTTCAGCATCAAAAGGGACAAAATGAAGCAATCACCGTGAGTGGAAGACAAGTGGGCAAGTGGCAACTTGACTCAACCTTCGCTGTCTCTTGACCAAGGCAATTTGGTGATTAAATGTAATTACTATTGTTTACAACTACTACGTTTAGGTTTAGATCATTTAACAGAAGAGTTGCTACTGAGCATTTAGCAGTAACTTTATGACATAAAAGTTAAATGTAGCCGCTTTACTTTTACTATTTTTTCAGTTTGTACGTGAAGTTGAGAGAAATTCAGTTAAAACATATTTCAAAACAGAAATGGAACCGGTCAGGATTTTCTCGACCTTAACCGACCGGTAAATTTCAAAATATACGCCGGTTGACCGGCCAGGCGACCGTTTTTTTTTACAGAAGGTTTTTGTTCACTGTTCTTTGCATCTAATGACATTTTTTCAAAAGAGGGGGGCGTGGATGAGGTGTTAAAATTTGTGACTTCAGACCGGGTCTCAGGAAAAAACGCAACAAAATTTTTGCGGTTTCTGCAAAAATAACTCAATTTTAGGACCTTTTTAGGTTAAATTTTGGTTTTAAATCCCTTTTTTGAGCAGTGCTAAATGTGCACATAATATGCATAAAAAGAATTGGAGGGCACAAGTTAAAATATTAGACGTTTTTTTTAATGATATTATGCGTAAAGCCAGTGGGGAATATACCCTCTCAACCCCTTATATTGGCTTGTCAACCTGAATGCGTAATAAGAAAATATACCAAGTTTTTTGCACTTCTGAAGCAGTCTTTTGTATAGTAACAGTACCAAGTTTTTCGCACTTCTGAGGCAATCTTTTGTATCGTTACATTGGCTCGAAAGTGGTTGAAAACCATTTTTGAAACATTTATTTAGAGAGGGACTAATATTGTCAAAGATAATGCCCACAAATCAGTAAAAACTTTAAAAATGACAGGCATTAAGCAATTAAATTTGATCGCTTGATGCAAATTGCTCAACGTAAGCTTCATCAAAAAAATGAGAATAGGGGGGAATGTTCAATATTTCATTAAATTAATTTCAAATTACTTCTCTCTAAAATCTCAATTCCCTAGCCTGTGCCCACAAAATATCTTTTTCTGAGAATTGCATAGGAATTAGGTTATACTTGTGAGTTTTTTTGAATTATAGGATTTTAACAGTTTACCGGGTTTCAATAAAAGGACTGAAATTTCCTATTTAAGTAAATCACAACTCTCATTGCCAATTTACACAGCCAGTTTTGTTTTGCTGGCAGTGCTATGATTTCTATGCCATGTTTTAAAGATTTAATTTTTCCGAACTATACCGAAAACTTCTATTGTTGCAAAAAATCTTGCAAAATGTCTAAGCGCTAAGGGTTTTTCTCACAGACCCCCTTGCCTCTAGCGGCTGGGGCGTTGCCCCTATAATCCTTATCTTCTGCGGCTGGGGGCTTTGCCCCTAGACCCCCAATGGTCTCCTGCGGGTGGTGGCTCCTCCGCCAGACCTCCAAAAAAAGCCCCCGTTGCAACTTTCTGGCTGTGCGCCTGTTGACATGTAAGTTCAGGGATTGTCGAAATACAATTTTAGTTGATAAACGATGAGGTCTTCTTTATCCGATCTTCTTCGATGCATTCGCATTTGGAGTTATACCTATTGTAATCTGCACAAATTCTGATTTGTGCGCTTCTTTGGCAACCTACTCTGTTTAGCGCACACAACAGTTGCTTTTTTTACCAATACTAGGTTGATTTAAGTGAATTTTGAGAGATAGAGATTGTGAGTTACTGGAAAAAGTTTGTTTAAATGAGTAGAAACAACAAAATTCAGTGTTGAAAATAAAAACAACCGAATTTTAAAGCTTTTCAACGCAGGAAATAAAAATGTATTACGACGTCACAAACTACGTCTACTACAAGTAGCCGTAAAATGTCACTAACATTGCCCTTTTTTGAATTTCAGAGCTTCAAAAATGCAAGCGATGTAGGAGAAAGCTGAAATGCATCCAACAAGATAAAAATTCTAAACGAGTCGTCAAATTTAGGCCCGAACTCCAAAAATGATTTGAAGCCCAAAGAAGGCCAGAAAAAGTTTATTAAGTTTAAAAATGTGTAGGTATAAAAAACAGATGCGGCTAATTGTTTCTTATCAAATAACCTTAGACGACTATGACGAAATAGAGCTACCGGTACTTATTGATAATAAATTGCGTACTAATAGTTGTATTGGTGCTTAAATTTATTGTTTTGTACTTATATAATAATTGTATTGATGCTTCATTTAGTGTCGCAAAGTTATTTCAATCATGTTTTCGTAGCTATCTAAAATACAAGGCACCAATCAGATTTGAGTTAGGCTCGAAATTTTGACAACCTCAAGCCCGAACCAGACCCGAAAAACCCGGCCCCACTTTCAACTCCGTGGTAAGTTAACATTCATTTTTAAAGAAAACTTATGTTATAATTTTAGCAGATTTTGAGGAAAAATCATGCTTATATCACATTGCTCAAATTGAACCTTTCTCCCGTTTAAATCTCCTTACATATATTTTTAAAGTTTTACGTAGTTTAGTTTGTGTGCTAAAGCATGCTTATCCGGATGGTCTTTTATTATTATTAAGACTAGTGCAATTTGCATCTAAACTCTGTGTCTTATAACGTGTTTTGCAAGCCTAAAATTGCACTGTTACTACAATTTTTTTTGGTGATTATTAATCATTAAATTTTGCTCAGGTTGTCAAAATTAATGTTGGTTATACTGTAAACAGCACTCTTGTTTTTTGCTTAACCAGTAACATCAAAACACTGTGTGCGTTTTATTGGTGTCCTACAGGATGCTTCAAAAAAAAATTAACAATCAAACTAATTTACGCGCAGAAATACGAGTGTCATTTGATTACATGCATCTTTTCTTTTTTTGCATCAACATGAAAAAAATATCACTGGTATTTTTGCGCGTAAACGCGCATAATCGGTACAAGCTGTTTAACGTAATGTTATTTAAAGTTATCACACCATTAATTTTTGCTTTTCAGGCTTGTAATATACTGTTGTACCGACGTGTTTTAGTTTCTTTAAGTACACTTTGTTAGCATGCGAAAACCATACCAACCACATATACATAGATGATTAAAATCTCTATTAAAGTTTTATAGCTTCTGTTTTGTGCAATTATTTTTTTTTCGTATTGTATCCCATCGTGCCTTCTCAATTGCATTTTTTTAATGAAATTGAATGAAATTGTTCAAAAGTTTATGATCAAGTTGCGTTCGAGCTGCGAGAATAGCCTTTCAATTTAAAATAAATCCAGATTGCAGTGTTTGTAGATAAAGCCTTCATCTTGAATTTGCACTTTTAAATGAAAAGCTTTATTCAAAAAGTTGTAAATAAATGGACCTTTTTTTTTCCGGTTGACACCTAACTTGAATCGAGAGTGCATTTCAGGCAATCAATCAATCAATCAATCAATCAATCAAGTACTGGTAGTCTTCCTTGTCAACATTACGATGGGATTTTCCAACGAACAGAACTGCAGCTTAACTAACTAGCATCTGATTAAAATAAAAAGTCTGAAAAATCAGTTTCGCATGAATTAAAGTCTAAATTGAAAATTATGATCATGTTATGTTCTTGTATATAAAAATATTGAGCGAAAGTGGCTCATAATAATTATAGTAAAACAAAAAACGAGCGACGTTGGCTCATTTAGCAAACAAAAAAGGAACCCAGCAAAGTTCAGTATTTTCAAAAAAAGTAAAGCAACCGATACAATCGACAAAGCTGATTATAACGCAAAATACGATGCATATTGCAAAGTTTTTTGAATTTTTAAGGATCTTCCATATAGGCTAATACATGCAAATAATTTTTTCCACTTTTGAAAAAATATATGGCATCAAAACAGTGTTTTTGGATTTTACTTTTAAGATTTACATAAAATACACTCACAAACACACGGTAATAAAAGGTCAATATCTTTATAATCCAAAAAACTGCTCATAATAGTGAATTTTTTCGGAAAATTTTCAAAATATTTGCGCTATTGTTATAAATTGCAGCAAACTAATGAAGATTTTAACATTAATCTGGTCAAAGCTCGACAGCCAATAACTTTGTTAAGCTTTTGTCGATCATTAATTTGCATTTTCAAAGTTCTTTTTCCGTAGGGCATATTACCAAACATATCAATGAATTTAACGCATGTCATAAATTAATTTCTTTTGGCAGAATTTAATAATGACTTTGGCATGTTTTTTTAATTGCGAGTTTTCAACGAAATAATAATATGAAATTTTCAGTCAAACTTCCTCCGCTAAAGGAATACCTACCTGTCTGCTGATTAACGCACTTCAAAATTGCAAGTTTTCATCAATAGTCGAATAATGTATTTTGAGCAAAAGATCTAGTATTAGTGATTATGTTTTCGTAGAAGTCTATTGACGTAAATCTACTGCAATCGAAACTCAAAGAGGTCAAGCAAAAAAAAAAGCGTTTAGCAAATTTCGCCTTTAATCAAAATAGCTTTACACGGAGGCTTTGTCCAAAAAAAAATACCCCAAATGTCATTTGAGTGCGCTGCATTATAAAATTTAAAAAACGTGCGACTCTGGAGGAAGAGTAGAAGTTCACATTAAAGACGTAAAAAGAAAATTATTTGGCAATGAATTGGCTGAACCACTGGGATATTTAAACAACAGCAAGAGAATGCCAAAAGCTTCTTTTACCTTTAACATTATAAGCACTAATTACGCGAATATAATTTAGCTGATTTTGTCCAATAATTGGATTAATGACAATTATTGGTGATAATCCGTTTATTGCGCAAAGCCCCTGAATTATAATCCCATTGTTAGCTCATCTAATGTCAAGAGTGAAAAAAGCCTTCTTAACCCCTTGTTGCCCAAATATCCCTGCAGAACCCTTTGATCATGCATTGTTGAAGGGTTGGGCTTTGATCGTTTAATAATTTTCTGTATCGCTTTAAATTCAAAGAGTATATAGTTAAATAAAAATGTTCAGTGTTTGGGTATTTTCTCTTTCCTGGACTGAAAAGCGAAACGTAAACTTAAATGAAAAATTAATCAGAGAACGTCGCCTTATTTAATGCGAATTTGATAAAAGCAGACCATGATTTACTTTTGGTAGTGACTATTTCACTAAAAATTTTCAAGCTAAAGAGAATAAAATAAAAATGAGAAATATTCATCCGCGTTTTTTTTATTTGCTTTTTTAAGGGTTAAGATTAGGGTTTAGGTTAGGGTTTCGGTTAGGGTTCGATTTTGGAACAGTTTTACAGTAAGCAATTGAGTTTGGGTTAGATTTGAGTCAGAATTAATAAAAAAGTAGATGCAAATTTCCAGTGAAATAAAGCTTACCTTTACTTCCTTCCATTAACTTTTTGTTTGTATGTTTTTTATATATTTTTTTTTATTTATGACTCTGATTGGCCACCCCAACTTGATAATAGATCGAGGTCATCATAAATCCAACGTCTCCAAAACTGAGTACCTTAGGTTTAATTCCCTGGCCTGTCAATTTGCATTTTAGACAGTATTGCTCCTGCAGCGCTCCATCGTAAGAAGTTATGCTGCTAGTGCCAAAGCGCAAGTACGAAGATGGCCGACTGCTTGTGGCAAAGACCATGTTCTTTTTATTTTTGCGCTGCTACATTATACAATGTATCTTTTCATATTCAATTGCATTGCAAAAGCATTCCTTACTTGTTTTTGATATTCAAATACCAATAAAATCGATTTCGTGAATTGAATCATTAGTTCATTAAAGTGGTTTTTACTCTATTAGAAATGCAATAAGACAATTGTAGTTGTTATTACATCTTTATTCTCCCAGTTGGCCTAACCAAGAAAAACTGCAAAGGGACCTCTTACTCTTTGGTCGAGCTGCCACATGCTCACCACAGTTGATTTGTGCAAAGGTGCTGAGAAGCTGTAAATTTTTGTAGACTTTAATTTATCCCGATTAGGAATCAAATCCAAGTTTTCCTTTCAAGTAGCTTTAATGCTTTATCCACATGACCACGGATTTGCGCTAAAGAGCCGTCTTTTCTGTGGTGACTTTTGACTTGTAAGTTACGCGTCGCATACCACAGTACTGCTGTTCAGCGTCAAAGCCAAAATCTTTACTGTTATTATTAACCACTTTCACATATTGTGGCGCAATAATGGTTGTGAGAATTCTTTATTGACACTTTTGTCACGAGAAAAACAGCTCATGCAAAAATTTTTTTTTGTTTTAGTTAGATCGTGATCACGTTTAAACCTTGCTTACTATGGTTTGTGCACAATACTGTGTTACGTTTAAAGTGTATTATTATTATTATTATAATTATTTCATGTTGGATCCGGTATTGTCCCCATCAACGGAGTTGGCCGGATTTGGTATGGTCATTGTCTTCACCACGCCTCGCCATTTTGTTCGATTACATGCATCAGAGATGGAAACCGGTCGGGTCAACCGGCACCGGTCGGGTCGACCGGCCGGTCGGGTTGCCCGTCGGGTTGCCGGTCGGGTCGAGATTCTTCGACCGGCCGGTCAAGCCGGTTGAAATACCGGTCAAATTCGCCTTTCTTGCAACTAAAAGACATCGAAATACCAACCGAAATATATTTTATCATAGATAAAACTTTTTATAAAAAAAACAGTATTAACAAACCTCACCTTTTGAAAACACTTGTTGAATGGTTTCAAGCTATGACTAATATGCTGTGACCATTAAGACATGCACATCCAGGGGCGTATTTAGGGTCGGAGTATTGTGCCATGCCCCGCTTTGGGCCACGGCGCAAAGCAGAAAAGTGCAAAATATACGTTAAAAACGCGTAATCAGATTCTAATAAAGCATGCATGTGGAAGAGGCTTGCGCTGCCTGACATTTTAGCATCATTTTAATCAGCTTAAGAGTAGAAATGGTACAGATTTCAGATTTTTTAGAACATGCTAAAATCTTGCCGCTTTGAAAAGCTTTTTTCAACTTAAATTTACCACTCTCTACATTTGGCCAGAAGCAGGGCATGGTATGGAATGGAATCGAAAATGGAATAGAATGGAGCGGAAATTTCGTTATGGAATATGGAAGATGCCACAATGGAATGGAAGATTTCAAGAATGGAATGGAAGATAATCTTCCATACTTCTATACCAATTCCATACAAGATTTCGCTCATTTCATATACAGAAAAATGAATACCGATAGTGATAACTAAAACTATGTAGAAGCGTCTCGCAGCTAATCATCTGTCAACAAATTAATACGGTAATTTGGTCATGAACATTTGAACATTGCGCTAGCATTATAAGGACTGAAGGCATTGCATCATAATATCATAGAATATATTTTCATTGCAATTTGCAGCTGCATTGATGCTGACTGGCTTAACTTTTATTTTGAGAATGACAATTTGCTTAGTGACGTCGCCAGCGTAAACGAAGTTAAGGTGCACTAAAATAGACAGAACTTTCGCACATTAAAACTGATCTTGTACGGCTGAAAATTATGCTCAATTTTCAGATTGTTCAATCATGTCGTAAAAAGAAACATGGATAAGTTCGGTGATGTTTTTTAGCTCCATTCGTTTCCGCTCATAATCACGTGTCAAGTCTATCTGCAGCCGTGACTGCAACCTAAACAACCTTGAGTGTGCTTAAAAAAATACAAAATACAGTAGCTGGACTTTCAAAAAACGAAATAAACTTTTTTGCTGGTCTGCACTTCTACTTTCCGACACACCCATAAACAGACGGGTAACCAAAATTTTGCTAAAGGAGGAGGCTTGTAAGTTAAAATTCTTTTATTTGAAAAATGCCTCGATTGGGTGGAGAGCTGAGCAAAGCGGTGCTACTAAATCATCTCATATAGACAGGGGTCTGGGGGCGATGCCCCTGTCGCTGGGCGATTTTTTGATTTTTCCAGAAAAAATAACTATTTCAACGCCATTTGGATCACATTTTGCTTGTTTTTAAAGCTATTTAAGAAATTAAATTGCTAAGACTTAGAAGCCAGTGGAAAAATTAAATTCCCCTGCCTATTCAGTCCTTACTTTACATACAGATTAATTCAAAGACACGTTTAAATGCTTGCATTTTAGGGTTAAAATTTTTTAGTGACTTGGCTGGAAGGGGGTCTAAGCCCCCTTGCCCTCGTACTTGCGTCTCTACAGTATATCCGTAAACGCTTTGCAGTTTGTTGTGCATCACGACCCATTGTTTGAGAAACAATGGCTTTGGGCTTAGAATACTTTGAATCGAATACGATGCAAACGTTCATAGCTATGAAATTGATATGACTAACCTAATTCCTTGATGGCCTTTCAGGTTCAGAGGTGTAAACTTGGGATGTTAAATCTGGTGTTTGAAAATTGAACCACTAAACTTCCAGTATTTAAAAACTTCAATATACTGCTAATGTAGGTTACTTCAGTCAAGTAGGTAAGATTAAATGTTACTCGTTTTTGCATCATTGTCGGTTTTCTGGTAACGTAATGCTCCAAAAATATATTTTTAGTAAACCAAAATGGGGGGCAAGGCCCCCTTGGCCCATGATAGCGACGGCACTGAATTTGCAAAGTTAAAAAGGAATTTTTTTCCGTAGTTACAAAGATTTGTTTTGCTTTTCTATCCTCGATTGAACTTAATTCTTTATGTTTTTGTTTTTTTTTTGCATTTAAACTTTTTTTCGGTACTTGTGTAAAATGATTGTGCCAGTTTGGCTATGCCAAATTTCATAGTTCGTGTGGTTAAAAACTTGCAATCATTGAATCCAATGCATATCGGTCAACCTATTGCCTGTTGACTGCGTGGTTGATGTTTTCATGCTGAGTGAATTTTTATGGTAGCTCATTGCGATAGTCCTTCAAATACGGGATGAGATGCATTGTACCATACTGCTTACCTTCACGAGCGACAACTTACAAAGGTACGCTTAAGATTGCAAAAATGCAATACAAATTACGCGTAGCTTCCGGTTTAAACATACCTTGGTATGGAAGTATCGAATGGAATATGGAAGAAAATTTTAATATGGAATGGAAGAAAATTGCCCGTATGGAATATGGAAAAATCGTCTTCCATTCCATTTCATACCATGCCCTGGCAAGAAAAACATAGCTCTTATTTTTTTATATCTAACTAGCCATGGCTTGTTCTGAAGTAACAGCATTTCTACTAACTGCTGGGGCACATTATATTTCGAATATTTTCTAACCAATGTCATAACAGTTTAGTGTTTGCTGCTCGGCAAATTGCAAATAATCTGCAACGAATAGCGAAAAAACTGTAACTTTATTTTTTGGCCTTTCGCATAATATCATTAGAAAGAAAGTCTAATAATTTAGCGTGTACCCTCCAATACTTTTTATCCTTATTTTGTTCACGTTTTGAGCTGCTCAAAACAGGTCTTTCAAACCGAAACTAAACCAAAAAAGGTCTTAAAATTAAGTCATTTTTGCATAAAACGCAAATTTTTTTTGCATTTTTTTCTGAGACCCCCTCGCAAAGTCACAAATTTTAACACCTCACCCATGCACCCCTTTGAAAATTTTTGATAAGATACATTGAACAGTGAACAAAAATTTTCTGTGAAAAAACCGGTCGACCGGGCCGGTCAGAAACCGGTCGACCGGCCGGTTGACCGGCCGGTCAACCGGCGATGATTTTGAAATTTACCGGTCGGGTCGGGTCGAGGAAATCCTGACCGGTTCTATTTCTGACATGCATCCTCTTTCACCAGTTCATTTTTCTTCATCTCATTCTCCACTAGCTTTTTCCAGGTTTGCTTCGGTCTTCCTCTTCCTCTACTACCGCTCACTTCAAGGTTCAAAGCCTTTACTATCACATTTTCATCTTCTTTCCTCAAAACATGACCATACCATTGCATACTACTATCTGTATCTTCAATATCTTTAATATCCGCATACTGTATCTTCAATCAAATTTCGTTTTCGCAGTACTGTTAGCACATGTGAAGTTTAGCTATTTTTATTTCTGTTTCCGTGACACATCCTTTATTTAATGCCGGCATTTTAAACTTTAATCAAGTTTTAGAATATTTTATCTCACGCATTGCATATAGGTCACAAGTATAACTATAAGCTAATACACTGCAATGTCGTAACTATGCACTATATTTACATGAACAATTAAAAGAAAAAGCTTCTGAACTTTTGGCATCAATTGCCTTATACTGCCTCACTAGCGTACCAAGAGGGAGGCCATAGTGTCATGGCTTCTCCCTCTCAGACCCTAAAACTAAAAAATACAAAGCAAAACCAAGCAGTTTCACGAAAATGTACGTTTTTACTGAGTAAAAGCAAAAATAGAGCAAATCGATCTTTGTTTTGGTTTGCCTTCGTTTAAAATGACCTAGTTGCAAAATTATTACCTCGTTTGAGTCGTCGCTCGTCCATGGGTAATTTTCATTTTACGATTTCATTTTTCGAATATGTCTCGTAAAAGCATAAGGCTATACTAAAACTTGCTTTCAGAATGCTTGAAAATGCGTATTTTTAGTGTAATTTTGCAAAATTTTCTGGGATATGCCCCCATATCACCCTAAAATGGTCGTGCCGTCAGCACTCTCCATAAAGTTGAGCTATGACGTTACAGTGTGACGAAACTTTGGCTCTTCCCTAGGAAACTTTCTGCGTACGCCACTGTATTACAGTATAAAAATGCAAACTTCATCATTTGCATAACGTCTATATTGTTAAAGTTAGGCAAAAACCTTAGTAATGACATATCCTATTTGTACTGAGAATAAAGCTGCTATGCACTGTCCTTTAATGTTGGTAATCCTACGTAATTCGTACGTATAAACATGAATTTAAAAACAAAGCACGTAAAAATTATAATAAGCAACCTAAATTAAAGACTATTTTTTAATCGATTCGCGTTTGTAGTAATTACGTTAGCAGTGAATTTGAAAAAGTGAGGCATTGTGCTACGCTTCGTCCCCCTTCTTTGTCTTGTAATAATACAAAAAAACCTCAAAGATTATAATTTCATAGTACATATTGGAATCAGTACTGTCGCCCAAGCAATAAAGTGAAGTGCACAACGCCAAAGGACAAGGACACTAAATTAAACTAAAATTTGCATCTGGATAGTGTCAACAATGAAATCAAAACTGGAGGATGGCCAGTGCGGTTTTCGTCCGGGTCGCAGCACTACAGACCAGATCTTCACTCTGAAGCAAATCTTCTAGAAATCTTGGGAGTAGGGCAGAAATCTCTTTGCATGCTTTGTCGATCTTGAAAAAGGATATGACCGAATTCCTCGGGATAAACTTCGAAAGGTTTTGCTGGAGTATGGCGTTGATGGTCAGTTGCTATACGCCATTAAGTCATTCTACTGCCGGCTGGAAGTTTGTGTTCGGGTAAATGGCATGTGAGCGTAGGACTCCGGATTTCCTTGTTTAGATGAATTGGATCGACAAATGCAGCCAAGCTGATGAGTGTGCCACGATTGCAAACTGCAAAATCAGTCCTCTGCATTAAATAGCTTTGCAGATGCGTGCAACAACGCCGGAAAGCAAATAAGCGTGGTCAAAAGTGAGGCACTTCATCTTTCAAGAAACCCTAATCAGCGTGTGTTGCAAGTGAATGGAGCCACACTGAAGCAGGTAGAGAAGTTCAAGTATCTTGGGGTTGCATTCACGAGTGATTGAAGGCTAGGCAAAGAACCGGAAAACCGAAAGGGCGATGCTAGTGCAGTAATGCAAGCTTTGCGCTACTCGGTTGTCGTGAAATGAGAATTGTCGAATCAGGCAAAGCTCTCAATTTTCAAAAGAGTTTTTGTCCCCATTCTCACTTATGGGTAATGACCGATAGAGTGCGATCACTAGTGCAAGCGCCCAAAATGAAGTTTCTACAAAGAATCGAAGGAGTTTCACTGTTTAACTAGGTGCGTAGCTCTAAGATTTGAAAATCTCTCGAGCCGTTACTTCTCCGAATTGAAAAATCTCAGCTTAGATGGTTTGGCCGTGTGAGCAAAGTGCCTCCGGAGAGACTGCCAAAGAAGCTTTTGTTGTGAAAGCAAATGGGAGAAGACCATACCTGTCAACTCTCCGATTTCGTCAGTAGACTCCCGATTTCGAGAATTTCTCCCGATCACCGGATCTCAACGAAAAATCTCCCGATATCACGATTTAGCTCGAGATTTTTTGAATTTAAAATTTAATCATGTTTTTTGAAAAATTAATTAATTTTGTCTGAGAATCTTTTTTTTTTCTGAAAGGGAAAGAATACACTTCGACCCCTGCTTTGCCTGATTTTTTATTTTTCAAAAGTTTTGATTTGAAATTTAATGTGAAATCTTGCTTTCACATAACGGGTAACATCATTTCGGATTGTTAAGAATTGATGACGTCACAAATAACAATGGCTTGTACACATTGCAGTCTCTGGTACCGGTCATTGTAACTGTGAAAAGCAGGCTGAGCTATTTTAGTGGCGTCTGTCGGAGAAAGTGTAAGTCTATTAAGCTCAAGGGATATGGTCAGCGAGAGTTGCAAGACGAGGCGGGTAAAAGTCAAAAAAAGAAGTGCAGTTGCAAGTACAAGCTAACTTGGGAAAAGATTATTTTTTCATGTTATGTAGAACCCATCAAGGGGATGTATGTTTTAAATGTAATTCTTGCAGAATAGACATTAGCGTAGCTCCTGAAGGAAAAAATGGTGTAACGAAACACGTCACTCCCAAAAATCATAAAAAAGGCATTGCAGGCGAAAAAAAATCAAAGAATAACCAGCTTAATGATAAAGGGACCAGAAGAGAGCAATAAACTTATTTATGCGGAAACAAAATCTGTGATGTTCGTGGCAGAGGTGGAGTCCTCGAGGACATCCTTGAGGACACATTTTCAAGTCCTTGGCCTTGGCCTCGAAGCCTCAAGTCATCGAAAATTGTCTTGCCTCTGTTCGAGGACAGCACTATTTTTTGAATGGTCAAAATTTTGTAGATCGGCAGAAAAATGTTTTTCTGGACCGTTTCTTTTGGAGATCGACCGAAAAAAAATTTTTAAAACCTCTGGTTCGTGGTGAAAAACAACTTGCCGTTAAGCATTCGTAATTAATTTTCGAAAATCGTCAGCGACAGCATGTTTCCAGACAGCAAGTTGGCAAAAAATATGGAACTGGAAAGACAAAAACTTCACAAATCGTAAAAGGTAGGTAGAGAGGCACTTTAAAAAATCCAAATTGTAGGATTATCAGCTGAATAAAGGGCGACTTAAAATTTGTTGAACTAATATTATTATGGTTTAGTCTACCAAGATTGGTATTGCTGTAAAAATTTAAAAGTTTTTAAAATCGGGGTAGTCTACCCAAAACTTTACATAAATAGAAAAATTATGTCTTCAGTTTATGTCTTATTTATGACATAAATTTTATACATAACAGTTGAGAGGTTGTCCAATTATTCCCTCAACTTGGCTTGAACTAAGACACCCTTCGTGATGAGGTTTTAGAGTACCAATTGCAGAATGACACTGAATTGTCCAAAGATCTGGATGTGAACAAGTTTGGGGTTTTATGGGGCGGAAGAAAATAGCCGGTGAACAAATTTTCAGCAACCTTGCAGCACGAATGAAATCGCTTCTCTGCTTACCTCACTGAAAAGCATCTGGCGAAAGAACCTTTTTCGTGGTGAGGGAAGATTGTAACCGAAAACAGAACCAGTTTGCACAATAACATTAGAAAACTCTGATGACGCTGTGTGCGCGCTTTTAAATTGCAAATTAAATTGTGACCGCAGTGCAGCTGGATTTAAACCAGGGATGTGGAAGCAGTCAAATTTTAAATACTTCCGCTTCCAGCTCCTCTTGAAGTTTTATGCTTCCGAGTTCGCTTCCGCTTCCTTACCTTTGGAATTTTTTGCTTCCGCTTCCGGCTCCGGTTAGAGCTAGTCGCTTCCGAGTTCGCTTCCGCTTCCAGTCTTTTTCATCAAAGTGCTTCCGCTTCCACAAAAATTTAACCGTTTTCACCGCTTCCAGCTTCCGCTTCCACATCCCTGCTCAGTATGAAACAGCTAATTTGCTCAGTATGAAACAACTAATTGCATTTAGTTGAAAAAAAAAGCGGGCAAGTTTACTTTGTAAGCTTTTTTTTTGACTTGTGTTGTCGACAGGGCATGGCATGGAATGGACGACGATTTTTCCATATTCCGTCTAGCAATTTTCGACCATTCCATTTCCATTCCATATTAAAAGTCTTCCATTCCATATTTCATTCTATACTAAAATTTTCTTCCACATTCCATTCCATTCTTCCATACCAAAGAAAGTGTAGACTGGAAGCAATGCAACGTTTATTTTGCTGCTTTGCATCTTTGCAATGTTGTAAGCAACCGCTCGTGATGGTGCGTCAAAAATACTAACATGCCACCATCGGTATCTGGTATGCGTATTGCACATGGTTTAATGCATAGGCGTAGCCAGGATTTTGGATTGGGGGGAGGTCTAAACAGTAAATCACATACAATGACGTCATCAGAAATTTTCAAAAAGAGAGACTTTTTATGGGACAAAGAATAAAAGATCAAAAGCTGGGAGTCTGCTTTAGCACGTAACCAGGATTTGCTAAAGAGAAACGACTAAAACCGCAAGTTAAAAAGGTTTATTAACGTATCAAAATTGGGAGACATGGTGAGCAAATTAGTGCAACTCAAACGAGTTACAAATGGGGCCTGGGGGCGGAGCCATAAGCCGCCGGAGGCTATGGGAGTCTGTGGGCGAAACACCCAGCCGCTGGGCAATTTTTTGAAAGTTTTTGGAAAAAATGGCTATTTAAATGCCATTTGGATAACATTTCGCACGGTTTCAGAGCCATTTGAAAGAACAAAATTTTTGAGATTTGAGAACCAATTGAACAAATCCCTCTCTTTACTTCAAGTCAAGTCCAAAACACGTTTAAAATCTTTCATTTTGGGATTAAATTTTGTGACTTGGCCTGGTCAGGGAAATCAAGGTACATTGCTTTCTGCAACATTTTTAGCATTAAATCATTCACTCAAAGATTTGCCTTAGAAGATTTTTGTTTTGTCGTGAAAATAACCAGTTTTAGGAATATGTACGACCTGGAGCCCTAGCACTCTCGATTCAACTTCAAAAATTTGTTCCCCCAAGCTAATTTTTTTCAAAAGCTTTTTGAAGCGTGAAAACTGACGAGATGGGGGTGGATTGTTATTTAAAGTTGGTAAGTGGCAGTAGTTAAATTGTTGGGGAATGGGGGGACGCGTTCCCCCATCGAGGTTGAGCGTCCCCCGATCGGGATTTGAGTGCTGGTTTATAGGAGAAAAAAGTTACTGTTTTTGGCCGGAAAAACCGCTCAAATTTGTGATTTCGGCCAGAAAAAGCCTTCGGATTTCGGCAAACACCTTTTTTTTTCTTTATTTGAGATCACCTGTTTTTGGAAAAATCGCTTAAATTTTTGATTTCGGCCTTCGGAATTCGGCGAAGATCTTTTTTTGGGGGGACCACCTGCTTTTGGCCGGAAAAACCGCTTAAATTTTTAATTTCGGCCAGAAAAAGCCTTCGGATTTCGGCAAACACCTTTTTTTTTCTTTATTTGAGATCACCTGTTTTTGGAAAAATCGCTTAAATTTTTGATTTCGGCCTTCGGAATTCGGCGAAGACCTTTTTTTGGGGGGATCACCTGCTTTTGGCCGGAAAAACCGCTTAAATTTTTAATTTCGGCCAGAAAAAGCCTTCGGATTTCGGTGAAGACTGTTTATTGGAGATCACCTGTTTTTGGCCGGAAAAACCGCTTAAATTTTTGATTTTGGCCAGAAAAAGCTTTCGGATTTCGGCGAAAACCTTTTTTTTTGGAGATCACCTAATTTTTACTGAAAAATTGCCTCAATCCAATTTAGGAACAATGAAAATTTGGGTCAAGTTCGTTTGCGGAACACACTCCCAAAAAACCCTGGCTACGTGCCTGTTGGTCTTCACTCAAGTTCAGTCAAAGCTGAAAAAGCATCCCCCCATGCAAAATTTTACAATTTAAGTACTGGTAAGTGGTGAAGGTGGAATTTAAGTTATTTCAAGTTGGTACATTAGATGCAATAAATGGCTTCTAATCATGTTATTGCAATATAAAAGTTAGCTGGGGGCCTAAAACATATTATTGCATAAAAAAGTAAGATGAAGGCCTGAGATTGAACCTTTTAGAACAAAACCATTGAATTTCTTCCGGCTTGGACATTTAAATTGGTTGGCAAAAATTTTAATTGAGAGGGCCCGGACCCCCTAGTCATCAATTTTAAGTTCCTGCTAATTGCTGTTGTACGCATTTACTGTTGCGCCCAAAAAATGCTAAAAAAACTGAATAATTAGGCTTTGTGCCATCATTTTTATCATTGGTAGCATTTCAACTAGGGGGGAGGCAGAGGGCCTGGGCCCCCTGGTTAAGCCTATGGTCTAATGATTACCGTCCAAGATTGCTCTCATATTAACTATAAAATTTGTCATAACCAAACTGCTAAAGAACGTTAACCGTAATAGAAATACCAAGCTTTAACACCAAAAAGAATGATTGTAAGCTGAAAAACTAAAAATAGAAATAAAATTAAGCTGAAACGGGAATGAAATAACAAATACGAGTTTTCGTGACGATGTAAGAAAACAAAATTTAAGACTTGGCTAATGGTCAATCACAAAACAAAGAAAAACAAGTCAAACCTGTCAAAGTCGTCAATTATAACATCAATGCTGCAAATTGCAATGGGCTTACGATGATGCAATATGTACACTGTTTGCGCAATATAAACAACCAAAGTACCGCAATTTGTCGACAAATATTACCAGCAGATATTGAAGTTGAATACTTCTGTGACAATATTGTTTATCACCACCCGACATCGGTATGTATTTTTCTGTAAATACAATGCACAAAATCTAGTATGAAATTGGTATGGAAGTATGGAAGATTGTTTTCCGTTTCATTCTTGAAATCTTCCATTCCATTCAGGCATCTTCCATATTCCATACCAAAATTTCCGTTCCATTCCATTCCATACCATGCCCTGGTTGTCGATTCTATATTGTACCAATTTACCCCAACGGTTGTAGCTAGGTTGAAAATCCGAAAGCGCCTGATTTTGAAAAAATTGTTTCTGGTTCCTTTTCAACACTTTCGCTTCCGCTTCCGCTTCCAGCCTCTTTCATCAAAGTGCTTCCGCTTCCACAAAAAATTAACCGCTTCCAGCTTCCGCTTCCACATCCCTGATTTAAACCTTCTAAAGTAGAGTTGAATGCTGCCAAAAAAGCCACATACAAATATAATCAAGCCCACAAGAGTTAAAGTCATGCCCGCAAGTAGAAGCAAATGGTTAAGAAAAGGATAGGGGGAAGGGCGAAAGCTATAGCTAAGAGGGGGCGCTAATTGATATACCACTATACACGTACAACTGATTTTGTCAGGCCGGGGGGGGGGGTTTGGGGCACTGTGGGTCTGGTTAAAGCAGACGTGGTCGAATGATATTTCAATTTTACTGTTCAGTATTTTTTGAAAGCGTCTGCTGCGCTAAATGTAGCCGGACTTTTTATGCCGTGTGTCAGTGAAGTGTATGAAACAGCACTTATGTCACCGGTTATTACCTGGTACCGTATCCAAAATAAAAAGACTACTTGATTCAATTAGTCTGTTTTTTAGTACCTAGAACTGCTAGAACCTGATATGGTAATGTCAAAATTTTTGTAATATATACCAACATGATACAATTAAAAGATAACAATAATTATTTAAGTAGAAGAAAGAAGAGAGAGGTCTGGGAGGGAAAACTTTCCAGCAAGGGCGTATCTAGGGGGGGCACGGTGCCATGGCCCCCCTTTGGGTCACCAGTTTAGTATAATTAGCATAGAATAGTATGCAAATTTGCGGCATGCCCCCCTCCCCCTTTGTAATTAGGGCAGAAAGTTTTTTAAGCACAAAACCGGACTAAATCTGAGAGAAGACCTTTTTTTTTGGTCTTCACCTAATTTTAGGCCAATTACGGGACTAAATCTGAGTGAAGAATTTTTTCTTTATTCTCAAACTTCCTGCCCCCCCCCCCCCCCCCCCCTTTTCGAAAACCCTGCGTACGCTAGTGCTTCCCAGCTATTGAACTTTCTGAAAAGAAATCTCCCGGTTTGGCATTTTCAAATGTTGACTGGTATGGAGAAGACCAGTTGGACGACCTAAAACTAGATGGACCAATTACATTAAGGATCTTAAATGGATTCGTTTGGGATTCACCCAAGAGATATGATGGATGTGATGGAAGACCGTGAAGTGTGGCTTCTGCCCCAGCAATGACGAAAAAACGAAGATAGTGTCAACAGTTTCATTCGTATTTGTGCTTTTCACCAAGTTTTACAACGACGTTACTTATTTGAAAACCAACAGTGTTGTCATAAAGGAATCACTGTTTGGTAAAATCCAAACATCCACCTGACCTAAAAGAATACCGGAATTTAAAAGCCACTACAAAGCTAGTGAGAAATTTCTAACTGTTCAAAGTCATTTTGAGGGTGCAATTGCCGGGAAAATAATCAAGTTTTGTTATAGTTATGATGCATTTCGGAGTAATTAAAAAGATAAAAACCAGCATGCTTTTATCCTTTCTGTGTGTACAACAAATAAGGCGTTATTGAGTCAAATAATTTATTGTCCTCTGTTGATGAAATTCTTTGGAAGTTTTGAGTTTGTTCATGATTCTCGATGAAAAGATAAAACACTTTGTCATTGTGCAGAGATTTAAGACCTCCTACACATCATCAAACATCGCGTTGTTATTCTGTAGGAAATTGCCAATTCGCGAAATTTCGTGCAAGATAAAGACCGCATGCGCAAATGTACGATACATTCGCAAGAAATTTTGTAAAGTGATTCTTTTTTGATGTCACCAAATTGGAAGCTCAGAGTTGCCAATATTACGGAGTCAAGCGGATAAAATTTATTTTCGTGGTTAAGGGAAATAGTGGGACAAGGTTTGAAGCACCTCTTTATTACCGGAAGTAGTTTTGTCATTTCTTTTTCTGTTTTGGTAAGACGCAGTCGAAAGTTTATGATCTTGTTCTAGAGTCTTGACTTTTTCTGGTTAAACTCATTATTTGTGCTCAAACAGAAATTTGAAAAAGTTAAGTGCACTGAGATGCAAAAAAGGGTTACGGAAAAAAGAGGTTGATAACTAATTAATGAGTTGATTGCGCTCAAAGATCATGAGTTCAATCAGCACTCTGGTCACGTAATTGCGTCCTAGAATGAGACCCTTTACGATGATTGTCTCTACTAGGTGGCTTCAAATAAACAGCAAATTCAGTGGACAAGAATTCGAAGAAATCTACATAAACATTGGATCAGGGTTGCAAACGGACCGACTGGTTCAGGTCGGAACCCGGCTCGAACACGAAAATATAAGCCCGAACCCGGCACAAACGCGAAAACTAATTTGAAGCCCTAACCATGCCAAAAAAAAAAAACAAAGTTAACTTAGGTCTGAAAAGTATTAGGCTCGAATTAAGCCTAAAATTGTTGTCAACTTTAGGCCTGAAACCGGCCCGAACCAGAACCTCCACCCGACAAGCCCGGCCCGACTTACAACTCTGCATTGGATAACTGCAAACTTCTAAGCCGATGCGGATTCTTCAAAGCACGAAGGAGTTAGCGTAATGAAAAGTGTGCGGCTCATTTCTTAGGGTCTGACACTGTCCGGTGAGGGGAGGACAAAAATATGTTATCCGAGAGCAATAATTTTAAACAGAATGGATATATTCTTATTAAGAACAATGTACTGAGAAAATTAATAATAAGCTTATTAATAATAATTAAAAATTAATTATAATTAAAAATTATTAATAACATTCAGTAAAGATTTAATTAATAGCTCTAGTTTTATTGGGTAAGGGTTTTTCGGCTAAGATTTATCTATTTTGGCTAAAATTGACTGAATGATGGGTAAAGATTTATGTATTACAAACGTAATCGGTTAAGATTTATTCATTGATTGGTAAATTGGTAAAGATGCTTGTTTTGAAGATTTTTATCACTGGTGATATTTGTCCTTTTTGCCCTTGCTAGCCTTACGGATGAGCCCTGAGATTGGGCAAAACAGCTGTCTAAGGCATGCTATAGGAAATTATTCTGCATTGAACTATTAGAATTATTTCTTGTAGTATTGTGGTTACTTTACATTTTTGGGGAAAAAAAATTGTGTCATGATCTGGTTAATTTGCGATTCTTTGCCTTTTCACGCTCATGTTCATACCTATGTAGTCCTAGCTTTACTGACGAGAAATGGAAGACGAATGTCGGTTCCGAAACAGTAGGTCCTGGGCTGTTAATCAAAGGTTTTATTGTGCCTATAAGATTCTGTATACTGTCTATAGTATGGATGTAAGATTGGTTAAAGTGCTAGCTTCTGAGACGAGAAGGAAAGTCTGTACATTTGGACTTAATTTGTTTATATTCTAACTGATGTAATTTATTAAAACAAATGATTGCCTTGTAGCTCTTTATGTTATCAATAGCTTTGAAAATACTGCAGCATCTGGGACAAAATATAAAACCCAAAATTAACCACTAGAACGACTGGACCTACTTATGGGTCGGCAACCTATGGCCGCCGAAAAAAATCACCTGGCCAGCGGCTTCTTTGCAAATTTTGAGAATTTTGTTGCAAATAAAATCAATTGAGTTGCAGCTGCGAGTTAAAATCGAAACATATTACTTCTTAATGTTTTAAAAAAATAGTTTGAATAAAAATAATCATGTCAAAAAAATAATCATCAATGTTTAGAAGCACTTAGACCCGCTCTATTTTACTGAGCGCAAAATCGTAAGCGTACCAACGTACCTGTTTATTGATTGGTTTTGATTGCATCTGCTCCTCAATCAATAACGACGCGTTTAACCAGATTCAAATTTTAATTCCAACATCGATTTATGATAACGAAACGATCCAAACAAACGATGATAACAGAAGCGGTAAAAAGTAAAAACGAAGTACTGATATACATAGGTGGGCACAAGTCCGTTAATCGTTAATCCGTTAATAACGAAGCTAACTTTTTCACTAACTCTTTAATCCGTTAAAAAGTTTTTTTCATATTAACGGACTAAATTAACTTTCGTTAAGTGCTGTTAACGGACTAAAGTAACTTCCGTTAAGTTCTGTTAACTTCCGTTAAGGTTTTTATCGTTAATATCTTGCAGCTTCGTTGAGCATTTCAACTTGTTTTTATCTTGAAATTAGAAGACTGTAAAATGTAACTTTCAAAACACAAAAAGACCACCATAGCAATAAGAATTTTTTCTTAAAATCAGCTCAACAGCGTCAATACGTGTTCTAGAAGGGAGTGAATAAAACGAAATGTAAATTACTCGCAAAATGTTAACGGATTAACGGACTTTATTAACTTCCGTTAATAAAAGCTGAAAATAACAGTTTAACGTTAACGGAGGTGTGAAGTTTGTTAACGGACTAGTGGTTAACGAAGCTAACGTTTTGCATTAACTTGCCCACCTATGCTGATAAACGATTAAACGGTTTCAATGAGTTTTCAGATGCAGATGCAATAATTTCGTTAATTGGACCAATATTGTAGCTCGAACTAGGAACGGCAAATCAAATTTTCTGACTAACCAAAAAATGGGGGAAAGAGTCAGCTAAGCGAGGGGGAAGCCAACAAGCACCAAAATTGGGCAATGGCTCCAAACTAATCTGAGCTCAAAGCACTAAAATATGGACAATTTTGCAGTCCCGAAAACGGTTTCTAGAATGCGGACAATTTTCCGTCCTAAATAACTATGACTTGAAAATGCTTTTCTTGCTGACTCGTTTCTTCACAAAAGCTCCGCGGTAAATCTAAAATGCAAATTAGTAGCATGTCACACAAAAATTAAACAGAGCACCGGATCAAATCAAAAAAGTGCACGCTTTATGATGCAATAGCTAGCCACCGAATTGGCATTACGAACAATTGGAGTTCTAGACTCGGCAAGGAAACAAAAGTCGCAAGAAAAAACTGAAATGGACTAACAGTACCCTTTGTTTATTTCGAAAAAAATTCCAAACCGCCTTAGCGGCATAGAAGCTATACCTTCAGTTGGTTAAAATAAACCACGGTTGCGCTTGTCCGCATACAATCATAGGCACAACCAGGGCTTCAGCCTACCCCCTTAGCCGGTCACTAACAAAATTTAACTCCAAAATGCAAGCGTTTAAACATGTTTTGGACTTGACTTGTAAGTATAAGGACTGGAGCGGCCGAGCAATTGAAATCTATCTTTAATTGCCTTTCAAATTTTAGTCGTTTTGTTGTTCTAATTGCCAATGAAAACGAGTAGAAAGATATTCTAATGGTGCTAATGGCGATTTTTTTATTATTATTTTTTGAAAAATTACAAAAATTGCTTAGCAGCTTGGAGCACTTGTCCCAAACCTTTATGGCCTCAGTCTATGATATGCTTAAGTTGGGCCAGTTTGCTCAAAGTTCCAAATTGAAACATTTTTCAAACAAATGATATAATTCTGGATAAAGCCTCCCCTCCTCTTCTTAGCAAAATCTTGGTTGAGGCATGGCAACTTATGATTCTACATTTAGTGTAGACCTGGCCTTTTAAGCGTATAATGCAGGGTTTATTATCCAAACAATATTTTTGAAAAAAAATCTATATACAGTATTTACATAATTTATGGTCTGCTGTGGCGGCATAGGTCCCGTCCCCTTGACAATGTTGTGCTCGGGCGTATTTGTACCTCTTTATCAAAAACAAAAGTTTGATAATAGTTACGCTTTGTTAGTTTTATGAAAAGCAACAGAGTTACTGAATCCATACTCAGATAAATTACGTCAAAATGTCATGATACTAGCGTAAAATGATGTATTTCTGCCCGCCGACACTTTTCTTAATTTGCGTTTGGCCCGCGACTGCCAAAAGATTGCCGAACCTTGAGGTAGATCAGGGGTGGGCAAACTTGTTCAAAGACAGAGCCGATTGCGGAAAACCATAAACACCAGCGAGCCGCAAAATTGTTTTACTCAAAATAATACAACTGCAATGAAAACATCAGGCGCGTAACCAGAAATTCGCAATGGGGTGATGTTTTGAGGGGCGGGGTACGAAACCCCAACCGCTGCTGGAGGCAAGGAGGTTTGGGGGCGGAGCCACCAGCACAAAAATATTTGCATTTTTTTGCAAAAGCAACTTAATTTTAGACATATTTTGATAAAAATTAATGCTTTTAAAATGTTTAACAAAAATTGGCAGTGCAATGATGATTAGAGTGTTAGCATAAATCGGCTATGTGGGAGATGGTTAGTGGTAAAATTCTAGTTCTCTTGTTTACATGCTGGTTAATCATAAAATTTATTAGTTCAATAAAACTCACACGCAGTAGTCTATATTTTATAAAGAAAAATAATTGAGGGGGATCTAATGGAAAAATATTTGAGTGAAGTGATTGTTGTCCTATAAGGTAACATTCACACTTGATTGCGCTCTTTGAAGTGTTTTGCAACTCCGGAAAAATTATTCTACCTTGATTCTTTGAAGTGTTTATATTGCAACCCAAATCGTAATCACAGTTGGTGTAACTTTGATTGACAGCGCCATGAAAACATATACTTGTTTCATTACTCTAAAATAAATACATAATAAAGCACAATATACATAATAAATACATAATAAAGCACATTATTTATCATACGAATCCTTTTTTTAATTTTGTTTTTGAATTGCACAAAAGACGCTACATAAACACACGGCAATAAATAGTCAATATAACATTGTATAGCAGTTTTAAAATAAGCTCGTAATGATAAATACCACTTTTTGCAAAATTTGTTCATGTTCTTTGTGCGTTGAGCAATAGCAATTTAAAAACGACTTGCACTTGTTATGCATGGCCTTTGGATATGATTAAAAAAGTATTTTTCATCAATTGTAAGCGGACCTAAACGACTACAGCTTGTCAAAAACAAATTTTTGCGTGGCTATGAACAAATAATAACTTTGACGTCATGATATTACAGGTCAATATTGAATATTCATCCCGGGTATTTTACAGGGTAATGAAATTTCCCAGGGTGGACATTTTGCAGGATATGCATAAAATAAAGTAACAAATTTCAATGTGGCTGCTAACACCGAATTTAACTAGTCCTTACTCAAGCCCAAATTCTCAAATTTGAAACCGAAAAATTTCGAAGCAAAAAAATATAAGTTTAGCCATATGGCCTTTAGAGAGCACGGTTTAGGACTGTGGTTCAAGTTAGCACCAAGTTTGATCAAAAATTTGCAGCCAAAAATACATGAAACGTATTTTTGAAGAATAGAAAAGTTTTGGGTTATTTCTAAGCCATTCCCATTCTTAAATCTTTTCAAATGAGATTAAGAATGGTTTAAAAGTAACTGCAACTTTTGCATTCAAAATATTTATAAATTCCGGCCTGAAGTTCTAGGATTTATGCTTCTTACTTTTCTGCCGTTGCACTAAAGTTTTGTGAAAATTAAACAATTAATACGTTTGACTTTTGTTTTTTTTTATTGATTTTTTTTAAATTTTATTGTTTATTTTTTTATTGCTGAGAAAGACATATAAGCCACCAAAAATCAGTTGAAAAAGATTGGCATTCTACGGTACACGTTAAAATTTTGAGTTCAGAAACAACTGAAAAATTGTGTCTGACTCTCAGCCCGGCCGCAAAACACATAACAGAAGCATTACGAATGCATAGATACAAATTTTAATTAATTTATGTGCAGTATAAGGATAGACACTATTATATGGATTTGGATATGTACATTATACGGATAATTGGATATACACAAATAGTCTCTTTTTTTATTTAAATAGAAAATTTAATTGCACAAATCAAATAAACTTTCAGTTTGTCAATCGGCAACGTGTTCGTCTTTGAAACGGTAAGTCTGGAGCTCAATTCCCGAGTCGGTCAAATCGGACACAGCATTGCCAACGACTCGCCACTGCGGCGACATTTCTTTGTAAGTAGTGGTGTTGCCTGCAAGTGCAATTACGTGTAGATGGTATTTCAACTATGGAGTCATTTAGTGAGTTCAAACAAAATTAGATTTTTTCAAATAAACTCGATTTTAAAGAAATATTTTAAAATCTTTGAAACATTGCAGCAAAAAATGTAGCAAGCTTATTCTGTTTCTCTTCAAAAACATTTGTTTTGAATGGCGTATGCGATATCTGCTGGGTTTAAAAGTGCAACCACTACTGGTTTCATGATTGCTATTTTAATTTGAACAGAAATAAACTTTGAAAAAAAACTATGTAGATTGCCAAAATTCCAGTTATTGTTAACAAAATACTATATGTGTTTGGTTGAACCAACTTTTTTGCAAAAAGATCCTTCTAAAATGCTGCAATAAAGTGCGCTACGATTCTTTTTACATAATTAAATTTAGTAAAATCGTTGTTTAACGGTTTTTGACTGTTATTCTAGAAAAAAGGATTGCTTTCCATGCAATATTAAATTACATCTTATAGTCTAAAATTAAAATTAACAAATTTTGAAGCGCATAAAACCACAAAATGCAGAATATGTTTTGCTGCAAATTTGCTGTTTTTTTTTTCTTTTTTTGTTGATTCTTCCGGAAACAATATACTGGTATTAATTTCCGCAAGGTTTTAAATATCGTTCATAGAACACTAACTACAATGCATAAAAATGAACATTGCATGTGTAATAAAATTTCTATTGTTTTAAATTGTTTACAATGTACACATTATACATGTTTGTAAACTCTCTATAATAACTCAAATATCAAAAGTCTGATTGGTTAGAGCTCTTAAAAATGAAACAAAATTGAATCATTCTTAATTTTTCGTTAGTGAAGTTATTCAGTAGAACCGAATCACTATAGTCTTTCAAAAATACTAAACATTGGAAGTGTTTTCTAAACAAGTTACAGCATGAATTGTTAAATTGTTGCTCTTTTCAATAGAAAATTACTCTGATTATTTAAATAACTAGTCTTCGCTGGTGCAAAAATAAAAAGATTAAATCTTAAAGAAATTTTGCTAAAAATGAAAAGAACATTTTTTTGATTGAATCAAGAAAAATACAGCCACTATTTTCGATTACGATACAAAAGTAAATCTAATTGTGAAAAAAATCTTTTGCAAATAAATGAATAACTAAGTTTGTAATTAATTTGTACAGAATAATATACGATACATGGCCTACTAGAAAGAATAGTGCGGTAGTTTCTGAATTTAATGCGATGGTTTTAATAGACATCAGTGTTAATTTTTACTATTATGGATCAAAATTACTATCACATAAAAAAAAATTGAAAAAAAAACAAACTTCCTCATGTACTTAATTTATGCTTGGATCAAATTGAGGATGAGGTAATTTTGTTAAATAATAAAGTGATGCATTATTTTTAGGTTGCTGAGCTATTTTTAAAATGAGTAAGTTGGACCTAATTTAGAGTATTTCCTTTTTTTTTTCGAAAATCTGCACTACAGAAAACCAACTAGTCACAAATACTAATTTTCTGTTTTAATAGTTGCGAGTCTATTTTTAACCTACGTTTTTACAAGTAAACGCAGATTTTCAAACGCTTTGTTAGTCAAAAACGCAGAGCGAAACCAAAATAAACGCATGTAAAAAAGAAAAGTATTCTAACAAGTGAAAAGTAACGTGTTACGTCACTCTGTTTAAATTCAAAGAAGAAAAAAATTTCTACCGCTCTTGTATATATACCGCTACCGACCCACTTCCAAAGCACTTTACAGGGCTATTTTTTAACACTTGGATTTGGTAGATGCGTTGTATCTCAAATCAACAGTTTTTTACCTTTAATGGTTGTCTAATAAGGTTTTGCACTATTATTATGGTAATAATATCACAGCTAAAATACATATAGATAAGCGAAATTAATTCATTATTTATTATGAAAGTTTTGAGAAATGCTTTCTTGTCATTGAGAAAATTAGTGAAACCTCTAGTTAATCGTTGCGAAGAAATCAGCAATTATATAATAATTTAGCTAAGATTATGATTTATTCTATCAAGCATTATTTCAGAGTTACATGAATTGCAATGCGACGGAGCCCCTTTATTAACCATTCCTTACTTCTTCACTTTTAAAATAGAAAAATGGGACTTGTTTTTTTGTTTTGTTTTTGCTATTAGGAAAAGGCACGATCAGGAAATTTTCAAATTATTTCACAACAAACGCACTAACGCAGCTATTATTGAAACTAAATGTTTGTTTATTTTTAGGTATATAGAAATAATCTATTGAATTAATAGTTGTTAAGTTGAAACTTACTATAAAATATAATGCAAAAAAAAAAAAAAGTTTGTAATCATGCTTTCTTTTTGTGTAATTGCTCTTTCAAATGCAGTTATGTAAAACTTTTTGCTTTAATTTTCGAAGCACTTTTGTACAGCGTTGCTGTTTTAGTCTTATATTATTTTCAGTCACTTTGCTGCCAACATATATAATACTCAAAGTATAATGGCGGTACACTTAAACAAAATGAATTCTGGACGCATTATAAATTAACCATTAGCAAATAACTGTGTCAACACTATTAACCTTCAATGAAGCTTTCAAAACGCTATTAAACACCCTTTTGATGAGCGATTATATGTGTCTCAAAAAGTGTCTATATAGTGATAATTACTGCAATCTCTATCTAAGAATCAAAAAGCGATTTTTTGCAGTGAGCATATCACTACGTTCGAATGATGAAACTGCTGGTACAAAGCAAGTAGCGCCGCGAATTTCGACCATAATTTCAAGCATGAAATCTAGAAGTTTGGTGAAGAGAGGAGCACCACAACACGATTTATTTAATTCTGTAAGTATACTGAATAAAGCATTATTGTATAGTTCAAATTAAGACTGTAATTTTTGATTTTCAAAAGAATTATCAACAAATTCAAACTTCGTTGTTATATCATAACGACGACCACTATGCTAAAATGTGCAGAAAAACGACAAGAACAGCAAATAGCAATGCTGCTGAAAATTGCTTTTGAGTTCTAAACGCAAATGATTTTGAGTTTTGCTGTTTATATTCCTTTTAAAAACAATTTTTAAATTGTGTAATTTGCTTTAGTGCTGAGTTCTTGCAGAAACAAAAAAAATCAAATTAACAAAGTTTTTTGCTATTCAGGTGAAATGCCATAATTATTGTGCAACAAACCCATTCACTAAACAATTTGTTATTGCGAAATGCAGTAGGAAATATTTACCATCAAAGAAAGGTAGGTTGAAATGCCGATTGTTTTCTTTTCATTTATTCATCTTCAAAATTTCATTTAATTCCACATTTATCCTCAACTTACAAGAAAGTTCTTATGACTGGTTTGTTTAGACTTAAACGCTTAAAAGTTGCAAAAGCATTTTTCGTTTTGCTTGTTTTTTTGTTTTTTTCGACTAATGTTAAATTTTCCATTTGCTTGAAAGTCAAAAGCTGATATAAAACCCCAAAGATCAACATTTAATGCAATTTTTATAATAATGCCTGTCTATTCAGATTACATAGTCTTGTGTTTAATTTTATGATATAACCTAACGGTTTTACTTGTGATATAATAAATGCTTAATTTTTGGGTGCTCTGCAGCAGAGATGGAAACCGATCGGGTCGACCGGCACCGGTCGGATTGACCGGCCGGTTGGGTTGCCGGTCGGGTCGAGATTCTTTAACCGGCCGGTCAAGCCGGTTGAAAAATCGGTCCAATTATCCTTTCTGGCTACTAAAAGACATGTAAGCACCAACCGAAATATGCTTATATATATTATCATAAATAAAACTTTGTATAAAAAAAAAACAGCATTAACAAACCACACCTTGCGAAAACACTTGTTGAATGGTTTCAAGCTATGACTAATATGCTGTGACCATTAAGACATGCACATCCAGGGACGCATTTAGGGTGGGAGTATTGTGCCATGCCTCCCCACTTTGGGCCAAGGCACAAAGGAAGAAAGATCAAAATATACGTTAAAATCGCGTAATCAGATTCTAATAAAGCATGCATGTGGAAGAGGCTTTCGCTGCCTGGCATTTTAGCATCATTTTAGTCAGCTTAAGAGTAGAAGTGGCGTTGATTTCAGATTTTTTAGTACATGCTAAAATCTTGCCGCTTTGGAAAGTTTTTTTTCAACTTAAATTTACCTCACTCTACTCTACGCAAGAAACATATAGCTCTTATTTTTTTATATCTAACTAGCCATGGCTTGTTGTGAAGTAGCAGCATTTCTACAAACTGCTGGGGCACATTATATTTTGAATGTTTTCTAGCCAATGTCATAACAGTTTAGCGTTTTCAATAAAAACAACGGACGCGTTTCGTCCATCGGGATAGTTCATCGTGATATATTCATAACCACTTCGTACTATCGATGAGTTTATTTATTGGCTTCATGCTTCGCTTCCCAAAGCGGGAAGCTTCCTCAGAACAACTTGCAGTGCTGCTTTTGCAGTTACAAAAAGATAAATGAGAAAAAATAACAGCAGAAGATAGATAACAGTAAAAACATACGAACATCACAACACTTGTACTATTATACCCAAAAACATTAAAATGATGAAGCAATAACATTATATAATATTGAAAATTATGTCACTAACAGCGTGAAAAAAAGGAATATTGAAAAATTATGTCACTAACAGCGTAAAAAAAGGAATACTGAAAAAGTATGTCACTGACAGCGTAAAAAAGATTAATAATATTTACAATGACTAGTCTCCTTCACAAACGATTTGAGAAAATATGAAAAGGATCTATTGCAAAGGATTATGTAGTGGGAAAGGTTTTTAGCTGCATAGAGATTTAGATTAATTGTTCCGTCCGTATATCAATCTCTGTGGAGCTAAAAACCTTTTCCACTACATAATGATTTGCAATAAATTATTTTCATACTTTCTCAAACAGTCAGTGAAGCAGCCTAGTTGTTATGAATATTATTAATTTTTCTCACGCTGTTAGTGACATAATTTTTAATTTTATATAATGTTATTGCTCCATCATTTTAATGTTTTTGGGTATAATAGTACAAGTATTGTAATGTTCGTATGTTTTTACTGTTATCTATCTTCTGCAGTTATTTTTTTCTCATTTATCTTTTTGCAACTGCAAAAGCAGCACTGCCGAAAAAAAATTTAGTGTTTTGCTGCTCGGCAAATTGCCAATAGTCTGTCACCAATAGCTAAAAAATTTGAACTTCATTTTTTGGCCTTCGCATAATGTCATTAGAAAGAACGTCTAATAATTTAGCTTGTGCCCTCCAGTGCTTTTTATGCTGATTTTGTGCACGTTTTGCGCTGCTCAAAACAGGTCTTTCAAACCGAAACTTAAACAAAAAAGGTCTTAAAATTGAGTCATTTTTGCAAAAAAAGCAAAAATTTTTTTGCGTTTTTTTCTAAGACCCCCGTCCAAAGTCACAAAATTTAACACCTCACCCATGCCTCCCCCCCCCCTTTTGAAAATTTTTCATTAGATACATTGAACAGTGAAAAAAAACCATCTGTAAAAAGAACGGTCGACCGGGCCGGTGAAAAACCGGTCAACCGGCAATGATTTTGAAATTTACCGGTCGGGTCGGGTCGAGAAAATCCTGACCGGTTTCATCTCTGCTCAGCAGTGTCCGTTCGTCTTTCGTATGTTGCATTATTTTCAATAAATTGTATCTGAATAAGCTGCAGTTGCGTTCCACAACAAAACCATCTAGTGCAAATTAGCCGAACGTTGGCAACATATTGAATGAGCTGTAAAAAACACTAAATTGATTTAATTTTTTTACGGAAAGAAGAACTTGCAAACAATGCCGAAACAAACACAACTTTACTTTTGGCAATGGATCTACTGGCATCTAAAACTGCATTGCATTTCAACTATAGATTCACATCTTGCATATGAACTAAGTACTCTACATTTGTCTAACCTCACCAACCCTAAACACCATTTTCGGCTTTGTTTAAATCCTTGAACTGGCTGGGCCACCGCAACGAATAAACTGCTTGATCCAACAGGGAACGATGCCTAAAAAGTTTGCCACCCAGGACACAACGACGCATTGCCAGTCCGAGAATCGAACCGAAAACATCGACCTTTCTCATCACTAACACGACGTTCCATCAACTCAACTAACAATAGACGACACATTTAACTTTTGTCAATTATGAGATTCACGGTGTTTTTTTTGTTTTTTTTGCTCTTTCGCTTTTTTTTTATATTTATTCAGCCAAAGCAAGAATTTAGTCAATTTGTTGTTTTCGCATTTTGTTATTTTCGAATCTGTTGCACGGTGTTATATTTATTTATTTACTGAAATCTTCTTAAAACAAGGTTTTTTTGTATCGAATGAGTGCTGTTTTCATTTTATACAATTGATTCCGTTTTTTTTGTATTTACAGTTAACCCTTTCCTTCCCACAGTTGCCGTGCGGCAACACAAACTTTTTACCTTTCTTTTCTTCATCGTTTTTTTGGCATTTTGGCAACAATGGTAAGATATGCCTATAAACATATCTAATGAAGCATGTTGCGTCATTTTTTGGCTGAAATGATTTTTGGTTATGCGATATTGTTTTGTCAAACGCACATAGTCAGTTAGTGAGTAAGATGTGCTCAAAGTAGACGTACGTTGAAGGTAGTTTCAAAGGTGCCAACAGATTGCATTTCTCTTTTTTCTTCACAAACATGTTGCGTAGGAATGAAACAGCATATATCCAGTAAGAAATGTTTCGGTTTCGCGTAATTCGATTTTTAGAATTTTTTGTATCTTCTTGTTGCCGCACGGCAGCAATGGTAATAGGTGAGTGATAGTAAGTGATCTGCTGAGATTGGGTGTGGTAATTTTAGCCTTGACTTTACAAATTTTTTGTTAAAAACTACGTTGTTTTCTATCTTGTGTTACTGAAATTTGAGATGGCTGAAAAGTTTGACATTTTTGAAGCAATTTGTCACATTTTGCTTCCCGATGGGAATGAGTCCCGACTTTGAGAATGGTGGTGAGGAGCAAGCAGAAGTGCTGCAACTTACTGAAATTGATCTTGACCCAAATTATCTTATCTCAATCTTGATTTGAATATATTTGGTTTTTCAACGAAAATAATAAAGTCAATTTCATGGCAATTTGGCATAAAATGTGAGGAGTAGGCCTCCTAATTGGAAAATTAGGGGACCTAGACTCCTTTCTACGTCTCTTCGATTAATCATCAATGAGTGTGGTATACGAAATTAGCAACAAACTAGGAAAAATTGAAAGCTATTTTGAATATTTTGTGTGAAATTCTTGCTGTGAATTATACTTATTTTCCCAATGTTGCCGTGCAGCAACATTGCATTGTTGTCATAGTAACCAATAAATAATTTTTTTTCCAGATTTTACATAAGCAGGGTAAAAGCAATTTAGGGTGTCCGTTTCAGATTTTTTGCACGAGGAGAAGATAATTTGAGAATGAAAGGGTTAGCTGCAAGTTATGCAAAATTTTAGCCATTTTTTGTTTGTTTTGTGCGTTTTGTTTCTTCATCACTGCCTTACTTTTTTGTTTGTAAAAACTGCTACTTTGTAACAAGCAGGGGCGGATTGATCATATGAATGGGATACCAAACAGATATATTTACAGCTATATTTCTGTTAGCGAAGTTTTTCTTTGTTGTAAAATAAGCAAAACCCCCAATCCATAAATTTTTGTGATTTTACAAAATTTGAATTACTTTTTAAAATGTATTAGTTGTCAAAACTTGATTGTTTTTATTTGCTTTTTTTAAGGCTTGCAATCACTCTCTCTCCTCCATTTATTTTTTCGTTCTGTTCCTGGCAATTCTACAAATTTTGGATTAAAGTAAAAAAAATAATTAAATGTGCTTTTGCTTGCTGTGTGTCCCACATATTTTTCAACAAATATTTTGTGTTATCTTGAAGTGTTGTTTCATGCAAATGCATCTCAAATCAAATCAATCAAATTTTTCATTGTACTCGCTGTATTACGTCGAAGCGGGAAACGAGATGGTTGGGCCCATCTCCGCGTCATTGCACCCGAGCAACACAGGTCCTTTCGAAGGAATGTTGCAGCGGTGGCGAGCTGTTGGCAACACTGTGTTCGATTTGACGGAACCAAGATTTGAACCACAGACCTCCCGCTCTAGAGACGAAATACAGCGTGTATAATAAAACTTTTGATTTGATAATCGGCCTGTTGGACGAGCGGTTATGCGTTTGCGCAAAATAGGCCGTAAATTAACTTATTTTTTCCAAAAAATTTTCAAAATTATCGAGCATAGGAGGGCTGCGCCCCAAAATCCAACCCTTAGCCACCGGCGGCTGGGAGCTTTACCTCCAGATCCCCAATAGCCTCCGGGCTTTAATAACTTAAAGATACAATTGTTGCTAGTAGTACAGTAGATGAAGTCATTTTGTGACGTCATGCTTGGCAAAAATTGCAATAAAACATCAGCAATAAAACAACAGCAATAAATAGGGCTGCCGATGAGAGCTAAAAGCCCGAAACAGCGCTGTCCAGCTCTGTGCATCTTATAACTCGAGCAATAAATTGTTTGTTAAAAGCATTAGTTTAGTGACTATACAATATACATCTTGTAATCACTATATTAAATTAACATACAGTACAATAGCTGCTTATAGCAGATCATGTCATTTGATGAAGTCATTATGTTTGGTGATGTTATATTGCAGTGTTTTGCCTTAGCTGCAAAGTTGACAGAAATAAAAGATGCGCTTTGTCTAGGAACAATGAGAGGACGCGAGCATAAGACATTATTAAATGGAAACCATACAAAAATTATCAAAACATTGACTTGTTATCTATGCCCCAACGTGCATCCAGGGTTGCTAGGCAGCTTGAGCCGTAGCAAGGGTGGTTTCGAGACAATGGTTTCAAATTGAAATTTTATCGCCAGAAGTTAAAAAACGGTGTCATTGTCAAACGTGACGTCAAAAATGTTAGCCATTTCGTTCTTTGTGCTTCATTCTTTTGTCTCTTCTTTGATGCAGATAGTGAGACTCCCTTAACAAGATCCTGGTTGCAACCATGGAACACAGGGTAGGCAATGTCTTAGAACATAATTTTGTGTATTACCGATTCCTACGGGATAATACATGTAAATCAAGCACAGTTAACTTCAAAACTCGTCGATCATGGCTGTCTTCTTGATTGTTTTTGCTAGCATTTACTGCCCATTGGTACAGTTTCCCATGCAAGCATGTACTTGTGTGCATTCAATTTCGTTCGTTGCACACTTCCAGTATTTCTTGCACCCGCATTTAAGTTGGACACGACAAACTTTTGAAGCTTACGGCAAGTTAGTCCAAACAGAATATCCCGAACCTGTTGCTTGCCAAGCCCATGCCCAAACTTGAAGATGAATTATTAAT
The DNA here is from genome assembly GCA_963965965.1 of Trididemnum nubilum. Classification (NCBI taxonomy): domain Eukaryota; kingdom Metazoa; phylum Chordata; class Ascidiacea; order Aplousobranchia; family Didemnidae; genus Trididemnum; species Trididemnum nubilum. Next base: position 9,158,175 of record OZ014484.1, on the reverse strand, counting down.
CAAACATTGACTCCATTTAGAGGCTTGGAAAGCTGATCGCCCAATGTGCTGTTTCAAATCCTGCAACGTTGGTGGTATATTTTCTACGGATCTTCCTCCTTTAGCAAACAGAATTCTAGCAACATTGATTTTGCATGCGTTGGTAGCAGAAATATACACGCACACAACAAACTAATTCAGTGCCTGAAAATCAACTCAAATATTTGTGAAGGAGAGCTGTTGATGGAAGATAGTTTTGCGAAAGTAGGTGTTATCTCCGGACAATTTAGCCAGGTTTCAAAAAAACGACTTCTTATCTTTTCCGCAAGATGAAGATGGGATATAGATTAAACACAATATTCTATTTGAATAAGGTTCTATTTGTACTACTGTATAGTTAAACTTAAATTGTAAAATGTAGCTGCTCTGTTATTGGTTGCATTAGCTTTTGCAGCAAAGGCCTGCTGTTAGGCCAACTTGCTGTTTCTGTAGCCTAGCAAATGGCTACCTTGGATCTACTTTGAACAATGATTTCTTGTTTTGTGGGTAGCGCTTTGCAGCTGCAGGCCCAAATGAAATTTGGATATTAGTTGTTAGATTATTTATTGACAAGTACTAGCCTACGCATTAAGACTCCATGAAGCTTCAACTTGAGTTCTGGAATTCAGCAGTGGTAATGTTGGCTTGAAAGACTCTGTCTCAGTCTCTGACTAGACTATGATTCTAGTGATTAGATAAAGATTATCTACTGTTGATGATTTCTTACTTTCCCTCTGAGTTGTTAAATTTGAATAATTCTGGTTTATTTGTACCCAAATCAATATGGAGTTTTTTGCAGTCTATTGGAATATCTAAACCAACCAAAAGAGGTTGTATATCTGGAAAACATGTTAAATCTTATAAGAGCAAGTTCTTTGATAAATCCAATGCTAATATTGGTTCTTCAACGAATGTGCTTACTCCCAATAATTCCAATATATTAAAATATTCTCTTAAAATAGGTCTTTTTAATGCTCGATCTTTATGCAATAAAATTGCTTTGGTCACAGAGCTCATCCATGAAAATAACATTGCCTTATTATGTGTCACTGAAACTTGGCTAAAAGTTAAAGACAAAGCTAAGATAAGAGAACTACATGAATTGGGTTTCGATATTTTCAGTGCACCAAGAGCTGGTAGAGGAGGTGGGGTTGGTTTCATTTTCAAGAGTGGATTTCCAATTAAGAATCAAAAATCTATAAAGTTCAAGTCATTTGAAGTTACTGAAGCAGTAATATTAGCTCAAGAAAGGATTAAGATATGCTTAATGTACAGACCTGGAATTAACAAGCCTAAAAGAATTAAGAAAGAAAATATTAGCTTTACATCACTATTTTGGTCAGAATTTGAAGATTATTTAAGCAATAAAGTTACTCTGTCAGATAAAATTATTTTGTGTGGTGACTTTAACTTTCATTTTGAAACTAATTCAGCAGATGCAGTCAAATTTCTTAACATGATTGACTGTTATGGTTTTACTCCATTGGATAGTTTTAAAAGTAATCCCACGCCCTGCAAAGGTGGGGTTCTTGATGCATTTTTTATTTCAAAAAATGCGATGGATAAAAACTTCATGAAAAATTTAGATGTCGTAGTTGACACTGGAACCAATTCCGACCGCTACTTGGTTACTGCTGTTGTAGACACTGCTGGATTACATTCCACCTCTGCTCCATTGGTTAAAAAAATTGTAAGAAATTTGAAGCAAATTAATTTTGAATTACTAAGATATGATCTGGAACAGTCTGGTATAGTTCAGTTGGTATTGCAATGTCAAAACTTGAATAATTCTATTGTTGTCTATCATGATATACTTAGTAAAATCATAGAAAAGCATGCTCCTCTTGTTCAAAAATATATCAAAACATCTAAAACGCCATGGTGGAATTCGGAATGTCAAAATGTTAGAAGACGCAGAAGAGTTTTTGAAAGAGCTTTTGGGAAGAATAATTCTTTAGAAAATAAATCTAAATTTTATGCAGCATGTAAACAGGCTAATAAAATCTATTGCATTGAAAGAGAAAAATATTTCAAAGAAAAACTAGATAATTGCAAAGGTAATGCCAGCGCCACCTATAATGTTGTGAATCAATTATTGGATAAATTTTTGGGAAATCATCCACCTATTACAAGCACTGCACAAGCATGTCAATTTGCTGACTATTTTAATGCTAAGATTGAACAAATTTACAGTGACATGTCTTGCCATAATTGCAATACACTTGATGTTGATATAAATGTAGTTAAATCTTCATGTGCTTCCAAATTTAGAAAGTTTGAACCGCTATCTCTAGCTGGTTTAAAAGCTATAATTGAGTCTATGCCATCTAAAACATGTGATCTTGATCCACTACCAACCAGTATTCTCAAGAAGTGCATTGATTTATTACTCCCTGCAATTCATCATATTGTTAATCTTTCATTGAGTCAGGGTTATTTTCCAGATGTTCTCAAAAAGGCATGTGTTACTCCTTTGATTAAAAATGAGAACTTGGATAATGATAATATTAAAAATTTTAGACCTGTAAGCAATTTGCCTTTTCTTGGCAAATTAATAGAAAAATGTGTTTTTCTCCAAATTAATACATATCTGTGTGAAAATTCATTGTATGGCTATTCGCAATCAGCTTACAGATCTTGCTATAGCTGTGAGACTGCCCTTGTAAAAATACACAATGATATTTTGTCAATTTTAGATGCCAAGTCAAATGCAGTTGTTCTTTTGTTTGATTTGTCAGCTGCTTTTGATACGGTTAAGCATGATCTCCTGCTTAGTAAATTGTCCGTTGAATTTGGTTTTTCTGATGTAGCTTTAGAATGGTTTTCAACCTATTTAAATAATAGGAGCTACTTTGTTAAAGGTGCTGGCTGTACTTCTCATACAGTTGATGTTAAGTCTGGTGTATCCCAGGGTTCAATTTTAGGGCCAGTGCTATTTAACTTGTATTTTAAAAGTGCTGAATTAATTGCTAATTTACATGGTCTTTTTGTGCATTCATATGCTGATGATATGCAGTGTTATCTTTCTTTTGATAAAGACTTTTCTGTAGACATGATTAAACACAAAATTGGAGCCTTTTTGCAAGATTTAAAGCATTGGATGACTAGTAATTTTCTAAAACTGAATGAAAATAAGACCAAAGTCATCGAAATTTTATCTAACCGTAACATTGAATCCAGACTAATTTCTGACATACAAATTGATGATAGCTGTTCTTTGCCTATGCCTAATGATTTTGTCAAAATTCTTGGTGTAATATTTGATGACAGACTGAACCTTGAGAAGCATATCAATAGAGTAGTTAGTACTTGTTATGGCAATTTACGTAATTTAGGCAGAATTGCATCTAAGCTTACTAAACCTCTAAAAATTCAGCTAGTTCATTCTTTGATATTGTCCCATATTGATTATTGCAATGCCTTGTTTTATAACTTACCAGAATATTTATTGCACAAGTTGACAAAAGTTTTATATTCTGCAGTGAGATTTATTTTTGGACTTCGTGGTTCTGCTTTGCGTAAGCATATGCTACCATATTTGAAAAGCCTTCATTTTTTACCAGTGAAATATCGTATTGAATTCAAAATTGCTTTGCTCACACACAAGTGCCTGCATGGTTATGCTCCTACATATTTGAAAAATTTAATCAACTCTCGTTCTGTTTCGGAAAGATATAGCTTGCGTGTTAATGATGATAATTGGCTGCTTCAAACGGTGACTAGCTTAAACTTTGCTAGATCCCAATCTATGTTTTCGTGTGCATCACCCAAAGTATGGAATTCGTTGCCACTATCTCTGCGTGAAATTAAAAGTTTGTCCCTTTTTAAGAAACGTCTAAAAGCATTTTATTTTAATTTAGCTTTTGAGGATATTACCACTGTTTGATGCCAGTATTTTGCTGCTTATTGCTGTAGAATTAGTACCTCTGTTGAGTATTAATTTTATTTCTGTAAAGCTATTTGAATGTTACTTTGGCCCCTTAGTCAGATGCATTGACACTTGTTGGTGTTATCTCAAGGGGGATATAAATTGCAATTATTATTATTATTATTATATCAAAACCACTAAAACCATGAAAAACAATTATTCAGCACATACACGTGCTCTGAAAGTTCTGCTGATTCCGTGGACGGGAATAAATTCCTTTTCTCTTAGTCGTCTTTCTAAAGATTGAAAATTGTTTTTGCGATGCGATAAAAATCAAAAGGTTCTTTCCTCTGCTCGCAAGTTCTACGATTGCAAATGCTCAGAGAAATTTTATTTTGGTTGCAACCTGCATCGAAGATGTGTTATGTAATCATAATATTAACTTAAATGAATTAACATCATGTATCCATGAGGGAGCCGATTAAAGATTATTTCTCTATACTAAACCTGCTTAAGTTGCAATTTACATTTTGCTAAAACGGTAAACACATATCTGGTTTACATTGCAGTGTACGCTTTACAACGACTTCCAAAACTAAGTGAAGTTTGGACTGAATTTCGAACTGGAAAAACGATAGAATTTATTTCCGTTTTAGGTTTAATTTCCCGGCCGGTTAATTTGCACTTCAGACAGCAGCTGCTCCTGCAGCTCTCCATCGTAAGAAAGTATGCTGCAAGTGCCAATGACTTTGAAGCTTCATCCATTCGACCACTGATAGGCGCTAAAAGGCCGTTCTTTGGGTGGTGACTTTTGACTTGCAAGTTAAGCGTCACATAATTAGAGCTGTAAATGTTTTTTTTGAATCTTGTTTTTTATTAAAAAAACACAAGATCTAAAAAAACAAGTTTTTTATTTTTGCAAACCAAAGAGTTTAATAAAATTTAAAAAAAACATGTTTTTTTTCAAAAAAAAAAAAACACGGCCCCCCAAAAAACTTGTTTTTTTTGCTATATCAAGGTTCTGCTGCATGTGTAGGCATAGTAGCCGCAGTTTTACTACCGCACTAGGAGACAAAGGCCAAAAGATGACCAAAGCGTTGTGTTCTGCAATGCTTTATTACAGTATGTGCACATAGCTATGATAAATCGTCAAGCTTCAAGATTATTAACTAAGTTATTGATGTTCCATCAATTTCATGCAAGGCACTTCACAGTTTTAATTGTAAGCTAACCAATCCCAGACAGTAAGTATTAATTTTTTTCCACGTATTTTACCACACCAATCATATTTCCTTCTCTTCAGAAGCTTTTCAGAGTCGTACAGAGTTTCTCGGTAACAATCTCTTGTCTGATTTGAAATGCATTGAACACAGAGCAGTATCGTAATTTGTAACAGAAGAGTTCAACCAAAAAAAACTTTAACGAGAGAATATGAAGTTGTCTTTACCGCAAATCAAAAATTCTGCACCACCTAAAACATGTCGAAACGCCCATCATCGCTTTCTAAATTATTGCTTCTCCTCGAGCTTTATGGAAGTGTGAAGTTGATCAGGTTAGATTATTATGCATGCTGCGTGAATCTTTCTTTCTATATTGTAGCAGCACGAGTGAAGTGTTTCACTTGAGAAACTCTAAAGCATAAATAGTTGTTCTGCTTTCGTGAAGCTTTACGTTTGGTCGTGAAGCTTCATGTACAAAATTTCGAGGCAATAGATTACGCGACGTTAGTTTTAGAACCCGAAATCCGCTCCGCAAGTTTGGCTTAAAATACGGTTTCAGTTAAAAACGGCTTAAAGTACGGCAAAAAATATTTCATATGGCTATATGTATTATAACATACCCTTTCATCCCAACTAACCCGCTTTTGGCCGCGATGAGAATTTTATCTTTTTTTTTCCTTTTTTTTTCTTCCTAAATTTTGTACGCTCTTCTTCTAAACCACAAAGCATCGAAATTTAATTTTTGTGTAAAGTTGTTGAGCTGCAAACGCAGTTTTTTCTACCGAAATTTTTTTGGACAACTCCCCCAGGAACCCCCCCAAAATGGGTTCCCCGAAAATCAATTTCTTTAATGACTCAAGCTAAGGTGCTAGTTTTTTTTCATATCAGCAGAGACTTAACTGACAAACATTTTGATATAACTTGGGGGTGCCACCTCCCGGGAACCGCCCCCAAATGGACCCCCAAACAACAATTTTTTGAACGGCTTATCTTAGAGAGATTTAACAAAAAAATATTTTGGGTAGTTTGGGGATGCCAACCTCTTGGGGACCCCCCAAATGGATCCCCCAAAAATCAATTTTTTTGAACGGTTTAACTTAGGGTGCCTGTTTGTTTTGATATCAGCAGATGATTAACTGACAAATATTTTAGCATAGTTTTGGGGTACCTCTCCAAGAACTCCCTTACCCCAAATAAACCCCCAAAATTTAATGTTTCCAATGGCTAAAGTTTGGAAGCTAACTGTTTTTAATATTATTAAATATTAAACAAATACTTTGACATAATTTAAGGGTACCACTCCCTCTGGAAACCGAAAATTGGACCACTCCAAAATCAATTTCTTGAAATCACTTGTTAGAGAGCTAATTGTTTTCAATATTAAGTCTCTGAAAAATAAATATTTTGGCATGGTTAAGAGGTGACACCCCTCCCCGGAACCCCCCCAAATACATAGATTCCCAAAATCTTTACTTTTCATTTAAGTTTAAATCTTTTTTTTTGTAGATATTTGTAAGACAAAGAATTAAAAATACAATTAGTCGTCTGTTCGAGAAAGAAGTTTAGAATTGTTGTTATTAAGGCAAAAACATAGATCTGGGACCAATGCAATGCAGAGTGTCATATGTAAATAAATAATATGTGCTAGACATTGCACGATAGCCTTGTACTCATTTTTAATTTACGCTTCAGCTAAGATATATGAATTTATGGTACTGATTTTGGAAGCTTTAACAGACAAATTGTTGTTAATCACTTAAGATGTTGGTTTATGATTTGTAATGATATTTTTGCAATTTGATATGATAGGATTTTCACTACGCTATTAGGATATTTCTATTTGTTCAATGTACAATATTGCTGACAGAAACGTGTTTAAAGGGGACCTGTTATGGCACTTGGAAAATATTTCAATAATAGCGTTAATTTATTTTGAACCCAGCACCATAAGTATGACTCTAAAAACCCGTTCGCTTTCGAAAAATCGCAAATTTAATGTTCCATTGTCTTGGTGATTATGACGACAATGAGCCTCTACTTTTTTGGTGGGTGTTCAGTTTGGCTGGGTTTTGCCACAAGAGCGAGAAAGTGTCAAGAAAAAAAGCGAATATAGAAGCAGAAAACAGCTTGCGCGATCGGTCATATTGCTGGCGAGTACTATCAGATCAAGTACGTGTAAACAATATCGTTTTCGCGACTGTAGGCAATATTGGTATAGTTTTTTTTTGGTGGCAATCGATAGGCCTGTATCGGCAGCTTATGCTTACCTGTACTGTTTACCTAGTATCGTATAGTCTACTGATACAGCAGTTTCACTCCGCCAATTTTGCGTCCATGACTTTTACCGGTAACTGATGGGCGCCTTTATTTTTTTTCCTGGCCGCCAATGCAAAGTGAACATCCAAACTATTCAACACTAAAGGCGCTAAAGTATTTTTGAGTGTTATATTTTGTTTTTCGTTAGGTTACCTTCATCGCTAGTTTTCGCTTTGCCGATATGAAATAACATAAACTACAAACCTGAAAGTGGAGTATCAAATCAAGGCACGCTCGAAGTAGTTGCGATGCCATTATGACGTCATAATAACCTGACAAATACGCTGATTTCAAGAGATTTCAGCGCGATTACTGATTGTAGATCGATCCAAGGTCTTTTCGAAGCAGCTGACAATATTTCATCAAGTCGACGTGATCGGGATGCAGTTGTGAGGTCACAATGTCTTTACAGTTTTTTTTTATTTTGTATCAATGCTTGCCACTAAGCAGCGTTTTAGTGCTACAAAATTGAATGAATAAAATTACAAACTTGAAAATGGTAAATCGATTCGAAGTAGACGTGACTGTATTATGACATCAGATTGAAGTGACGAAAATGCATACAGGGTGTCCATAAAGTCTTGAACACTTTTCAAAATTGTATTGCTAAATAACTAAAGCAGATAAAATCATACAGTTTTTTGCAAAGTAAAGTTTGTTTATTAAAGTTTTACATATAAAAATTTCTTGCAGTTTAAGTAATAGCCATATTTCAAGAATTTAATTTTCCATGCTATTCATAGACTTCAACATGTGCTCCATTTGTTGCTCTCAATATGTCAAGGCGATACTCAATTTCGCGCCAAGTGTTCTCCAGCATTTCTTCGTTTACTGTGGCGAGAACCTCAATTATTCGTGACTGCAATGTTTCGACGTCACGTAGGCTACTGGCGTTCTGTAAACTCTGTCTTTTACATAAACCCACAAAAGTCTAAAGGGGTGATATCTGGAGATTTTGGCGGCCATGGTGTTGGGCCATTTCTTCCAATCCATCGGTTTGGAAAAGTTTCATTTAAAAAGTCACGAACTATCAAACCCCAGTGTGGAGGGGCACTGTCTTGCTGAAACACAACCCTCGGCTGGAACTCTTCTAATTGAGGAACAACGTAATGTTTTAGCATATCCAGATAAATGTTTGCTGTAATGGTGGATTCAGCAAAAATGAACGGACAAATAATCTGGTTGTGCATTAAACCACACCAAACATTGATTTTGGGACTGTCTCTTTCTCTTTCTAAAACCTCGCAAGGATTTTGTGAACCCCATATTTGAATGTTATGCTTATTGACTTTCCCGGATACATGAAAAGTTGCTTCGTCGGAAAAACACACACTGTTAAGGTAGCCATTGTCATCATCAATGCGCTGAAGAATGTCTTCAGCGAAAGCTGTTCGGCGAGGGCGATCATCCGGCTTAAGAGCTTGAACAATTTGTAACTTGTAAGCATGGAGCCGAAGTCGTTTATGTAAAACTTTGTGAACTGTGCTTCGAGGAATAGCAAGTTCATTTGATGCAACACGAATTAGTTTCCTTGGGCTGCGATGAAATGCTACACGGACAGCTTCAACAGTCTCTTCATCAATGCTTGGCCTACCTGATCGTTTGCGTTTCAAAATGCTGCCGGTTTTCATAAAATTTTTAAACCATCTCTTAATGCTGTTAGTGTGTGGAGGGTCTTGTCTAAACTCAATTCTAAATTTACGTTGTACTGCAGTTGGTGATTTCAATTCATTGTACCAAAGAACACATTGTGCTTTTTGTTGAAAGGTGAACATTTTTCATAATTTGTTGCAAACTTACTCCTTACTCCTTTATTAAAAATGACTTATTCGTACTCACTTTAACAATAAAATAACCTGTGAAAAATAACAAAAAAACTTTATGGTGGTATAATTCACTGTCGAAAATCTAAAGTTACTACCATATGGGGTTTTTGAGATATTAAAATTTTAAATGTGTGCTGGACTTTATGGACACCCTGTATTTCGATGACTCTTAACAAAGTTATTAATCATGAATTCCATCAATGTCTTTGGCCCGTATTCTAAGAGAGAACTTGAGCAGCAGGTACAGCCAGTGGCGGATCTAGAAAATTTTGGTGGTGGGGGATGATAAAATTTAAGAGCCAAATTGAGTATAATCTCAAAATTTTGATTGTTTTGTTTATGATTAATGTTCTTGACCTCGAGCAAACTTGTTGGGGATATTTTTGATCCGTCCCATTCCAAAAACGTTGCCAGTATATATCATATTTTTTTTTAATTAACCAATGACATAAAACTAATTTCATGTCATTGATTTATCCAATTCAATTCAAATTAATAACATAAAGCGCTCCTTTCGTCTTTCCTACTTCAAAAATCGTATTTATTAACTTTCGCGAACATAATTGTCTGCATCTACACAGAATAGGCGTGTTGCCAGAAATTCGCAATGAGGGAGCTGCGTTGGGGGTCTGGGGGCAGAGCCCCCAGCCGCTGGAGGCAAGGGGGCCTGCGGGCGGAACCCCAACGATCGAAAATTTTGCGTCTTTTAGCAAAAATAACTAAATTTTAGGGCTATTTTGATAAAAAATATTGCTTTCAAAATGTGGCATAGCAATCGGCAGTGCAAACATGATTAAACCGGTTGCATAAACGGGCTATGTGAGAAGTGGCTAGTGGTAAAATTTTCTCTTGTTTACATGCTGGTAGATCATAAAATCCTACAGTGTAATAAAACTCGCACGGAGTAATCTATTTCGACTGTATTTTATAGAGAAAAATGATTGCAGGGGGGGCTAATGGAAAGATATTTAAGAGAAGTGATTAGTAATTAACTAATACTGAATAGATCCCCCTGTTCGTGAGTTTATAATATTTTTGTTGATAAAAACTATGTTAAGCATTTTCAATGAGCTATTAAATTTGATTGCTTATTTTTGGCCATTTTTCAAAGTTTTTATTGATTTGTGAGTTTTATTTTTGACAAATTAGCTCTCCTAAATACATGGTTCAAAAGATGCTTTAAATCACGTTTTAGTCCATTCCAGTCCAAAAACCAGTCTCATAAGTGCTAAAAACGTAGTATTTTTCTTATTCTGCATTTTGGTCGACAGGCTAATGGGGGGGGGGGGGGGGCAAAAGCCTTCACTTGGCTCGCTACTCACACAGAATGAGTAAAAACTATCTGCATCGAACTTTGATATTTCTATTGCCAAAAGTCTATTTTGTTCAAGTGTTCATTCAGCAAACCGTAACTAACAATGTAATAAAACTACATTCCAGAAGACATTTTACTTGATGTTCTATCAAATCGACACACTTTTTGAGCGAAACTGCACTACTGTAT